>JARHVA010000607.1:0-623333 GCA_037957365.1 Torreya grandis | reverse complement strand
TTTTAAAGTTTATTAAATCCATAGAAATTGTAAATTCGTATTAATTTTTTTAATAAAATGTATTTTTAATTGATAATAATGTTTGAAATATTTAATTTTTTTAATATTAAAATGTCAAAATAATATTTTATTCTTTCTATTTAATTTTTTTTCATAATTTTTAGACTCTCTCCAATATAATTATGATAGAAATCTTTGAACTCTTTTTAAAAAATGATAAATTAAAAATATGTTGATGTAATAAATATTTAAATTAAAAATATAACAAAATTCAGATAAAAATAATTATTAATAAATATATCTATTTATGTAGATAATTAATTTGGTGGGCATTTATATTCAAAATAAAAATTTCATGAATGTCTTATAATGTATATAGCAAGCATGTTAAGAGAAAATAAATCTCATCTTCAATTTTATTTGAGTTACATCATTTCTAATTTTTTTTTCTTAATGTGTTTTGGGGAGGGTCCATTTACTAGTTTCACTATGAAGCTCATGTGAGTTGGTTCTTAGTTTTGTAATAATATTTTTTTGTGAAGCAGAAAAACTTTACATTTATACGAAAAATACTTAAATTTGAGATTGATAATAATCTTGTAATAAAATAACTCTTATTTTATCTTTGATATTTTAATCCCTAAAATATAAAATTTTAGCTCTACATTACATGAGAGGTTTATTTTATTGTGGATTCTTCAAAAATTTAATCATTTAGCAAAGTCTTTTTTCCAACCCCTTTTTAAATTCCTAAGAAATAATAACAAGTCTCTAGTTTTGATTGTAGTCATGATTCACATTAAAATAACACCCTACTAATCTTATATTTTAAAGTGAAAGGAGATGTATGGAATTGTAATGTGATAGAAATGACATGTGATGATGATAAATTTTAACATTCTTTCTGATTAAATTAGTCTTTAGTGACCCAACAAAGTGTATACTAAATGTAATTTATCATTGAATCCTATCAACAAAGTATGATTTATTGTTCACAATCTTTGGAATATTACTATATTATATTTCTTAGTAATCTTTTGACCCTTCCATATTGAAATGCCTTCACAATAATTGGACTATTCCTAAGTAAAGTGTCATCTAATCCCTACACTCTTTTCACTTGAATGCTTAGAAAAAGAAGTGAAATTAGAAATATGTGGAGATAATAAATAAAAATAAGACAAAATAGAGAGAGAAATGATTATCAACAACCATATTTATTTGCGTAGTTAGTTGATTCGATGGGCATTTAAATTCAAAATAAAATTTGAGTTTTGATTGACTATTTTGATTTTAGAATTCATGAATCAAAGTATGATTTCAGATCTAATTTTAGTGTAAGCATGTATTTTAGTATTATATAGCAGAAAAAAGGGTTTTCATCCTAATTTCATTTTTGTCAAGGTATTGGGGGGAATGTCCATGTACTAGTTTTATTATGAAACTTATGTGAGTTAATTTTTTTTTAAAATGTATAATTATCTTTGTTAGATGTTATTCTTTCCAATATTTGAAATTTTCTCAACTCAAAGATATTAAGAGTCTTATAATTTTGAAAATAAACTTTTAAAAAATATTAAATTATTAATTTTGATAAAATTTTAATTATAGATTATGTTCACAATTCTTCCTTTACTAACAAATATTTTTAGATAATTATGTGCTAAATTAATCAACTTACTTAATAATTATTTTAAAAATATAAAAAAAATATCATCAGAATAATAATCTTTATATTTATTAAATACTATCTTATTTTATATATAATAATAATAATAATTTATTACTATTTTTTAATAATTTATTTAAATTTTATCTTATATTTGATAAAATCTAACAAATAAATTGATTATATTTTATAATTAAAAATACAAATATGATTATAGACTATCAAAATTACACTACTATTATTATTATTATTATTATTATGATAATGATAATGGTTGTTGTTTTCTTACGTTCGTTTAAAAAAAATACCAAATGTTGATTTTAATAAAACATACATTCGTTGAAATTGAATATGAAAAGTATCAAGCGTTTCTTTCAACTCTACCAACCCTAGAAAGTTAGGAATCAACGCGCATGCACCGCCCACTTACTCCCCCCAAAAAACAATCTTTAACGTGATGCAATGACTTTTCGTTTCTCACTTAAAATAAATATTACACTTAAATATAGAGCTAATGATTGAATTTGAAACTTTAAAAAAAAAGTCAAATCAGAACTTGGAATGTGTGGAAATACTCAAGCTTATATATCCTTATTACATCATTAATGGATACAACCAAGCAAAAAGTCCATGGTATTGCTTCAAGGAAACGACAATAAAGAGAATTGGAACATGACAAGCCTAAGGATAAGGGATAGTGTTTATTACTTTTTTATTGTTATAGGTTTAAAAAAAATTATAATTTAGAGTTAAAAATTGGAATATTTTTTTATTGAAGTTATGGATTGATTTAGGATATAAAAAGGAAGTCCAAATCTTTTTCACAATTATTATAACGGTTACAAATGATTTTACAAACATTATCAAAGCCATCACAAGTCTCACATACATCATCATAATTATGATGGATCCCACAAATATTAATGTCTATTACAATCGACTTAACATACCATTAAGATTTGAACTTGACTGGCGTTGAATACAATGAAACCACTTGAACGAATTCACCCACATCTCATTGGTATAAAAGAGAAGGATTTTTAATTGAACAGAATTTAATATATAAAAAAGTATTTAAAAGTAAAAAAATTAATATTTGATTATAAAAGAGTCATAAATTAAATATAAAATTTGTATATAATAATACAACTTTAACCAAATAATAATATATAATAACTAATTATATGATGATACATTATCTTTACAAATATAAAATACATATTTATTTCTAATATATCTTAAATTTTTTTATATTTTAAACCAATTTAAAATGTAATTTTCTCTCCACACTTAATTAAAAATATGACTTCCGTCATTTAATTTTTAAATAAATATTTTTCATATATCAACGTAATTATTTAGTGTGCTTATTAAATAATAAAATCAGAAGCATGACTATTATTGTCTCTTCCTTAATTTTTTTTTAAAAAAAAAAATGTTTCAAAAGTTTCAAATGAAAAACCAAACGATAAATGACACATTACAAACGGTTTTAAAACTTCAAGGGCTCTGAGCCTTCACGAAAACTTAAAAAATTAACGACTAATTAATATTCCAAACATCTAAGGCTCGATATGTATGTGGAAACATATACAGTGCGTCCAAAATATTTGGAAAAATTATTAAAGATATCGTCATTGTAAGGGATTCATATAACAAGTTCTTTTTATAAGCTCATATATTAATAAGTTTCCTTTTCTTACAATATAATATTTTCTTCTATATAAACACTTTACCATTTACATAAAGGAGGTTCTCTTAACTTATATTTTATTCATATATATATATATATGAGACATCTCTTTTAATATATTTTATACTTTAAGTTAATTGTTAATATTTTACATGATATACTTAATTTATGATAGTTTTAACTTTTATTTATAAAATATATAACAATGATAATAAATTATAACAAATATTGTAATGTAGCTTTAATTTTTACTATTTAAAAGAATTTATTGTAATATATAAATATATAATTATCGCAGAGTCTAAAGTGTGTATATGTGTGTGTGTGTGTAAATGTCTTTAAAATTAAATGATCTTTAAACTCTTATTCTTAAAAAAAAACCAAGTAAAATATGTAATAAATAATATTAAATACAAGAGTCACTTTTCAAAAAAAAATTGTTTAAAACTTGATTTTTTTAAAAGTGGTCTACCATTCATTCAATGAAAGAGTCCATGACTCATATCCAATTTAATTATGAATTATGAATTAGGTGGAACATTTGTAATAAATATAACTTAATTTTTTTTTTACTTAGACCTAGCATAGAAATAATAAGAACTTCACATTTATTTAAGAATTTGTTACTATACTAACATTGTTTATGAAAAGTTTATAATGTGAAAATATAAGAATATATGGTCAAATTTTATTGTACACCATGTTAGGTTGTGGAGCTAAAAGCTAAAAGCTTCAACTGTTGTAGACATGGAGAGGTTGCTGAGTTTCAGAAGTACCGGCGTCGGCAGTATGACCGACGTCGGTCAAGTACAGTGCAGAAGGCAACCGGCATCGGCAGGGAGTCGGCCGACGTCAGTCAGCACCAGACAGATAGGGACCGACGTCGGTCGCCTGTGGCGATTCCAGAACTGCTGTTGACGAACAGTTAGTTAAGTGAAGTGAGTGTTTGCATGTCAAAGGGCTATTATAGTCTCGAGCTGCGTGTCTAATTATTGTAATTATAAGTCTATTTTTGTATGCATGGGATCCTATTTAAAGACCCATGAGGCATGTATTATAAATCAAGCAGGCAAGTAAAGCATTGAAGCAAGGAAGCAAGGTTAAGGAGATCTACAGGTGTAAGGTCAAGGAGATCAGCGGAAGCATTCAAGGAGGGGATAACAACTCAAGTTGTTGAGTTGGTTGTGGTTGAGCAAGAGAGAGAGGGAAGAAGGTCTTGAGGTGTGGCAAGCCTTTGAGGTGGAAGAAGAAGTGGCATCTTCTTTATTGTATTTTCTTCTAAGAGTATTTAATACAAGATTGTGTATTATCTCTCAAATTCTTTGTTGTTTCAAGTTTCTAGTTACTTAATCATTCTGGTATAATTTCGTGTTTAATTGCTTATAAAAAAAGTAATCAATTGTGCTTCCTTGGAGGGGTTCCTAACAGTTGGTATCAGAGCTACGGTTGCAGGAAGCAGGTTATTGTTTGATTACAGGTCATTCACAAGGGTTTCTATTTGAGTGGGAGTACAACAATGGCAGAAGAAAGTAAGCTACGAATGGAGAAGTTTAATAGCAAGAATTATCAACATTGGAGGATGCAGATAGAGGATTATCTGTATCAGAAAGATTTGTACTTACCGTTGGGTGGGGTTGCACGCAAGCCCATAGATATGAAGGATGAAGAATGGAATGTTCTTGATCGGAAGGCTTTGGGATCCATAAGGTTGAGCCTTGCATCGTCTGTGATTTCGAACTTATCACAGTGTAAGACAATGAAAGAGTTGATAAAATCTTTGGCAAATTTATATGAAAACCCCTCGGCTTCAAATAAGGTATTTCTTATGAAGCAGTTATTTACTTTGCAAATGCAGGAATGTGGATCGGTACATACTCATCTTAGTGATTTCCATGGTTTGGTAAACCAGTTAGCTTCAGTCAATATTGTTTTTGATGATGAAGTAAAGGTTTTATTAATTTTATGCTCTTTACCTGAAGTTGGGATAGTTTGGTTATGGCAGTAAGTAATTCTGCGTCTGCTTCTAAAATCTTAAAAGTTGATGATGTTGTGAGTGTGATCTTGAATGAAGAAATATGCAGGAGAAGCACAGGTGAATCATCAGGGAATGCTCTAAGTGCAAAAAGCAGGGGAAGGCAAAGAGAGAAGGTCGAGCAAAAGAAATCAAGGTCAAAGGTGGGAAGGAGATCCGAATCCAGAGGTGTCACCTGTTGGTTTTGTGGAAAGAGAGGACACACAAAGAAAGAGTGTTGGTTGAGGGATAAAGAAAATCAACATGAAGGTAATGAAGAAGCAAAGGATGCAGGTATTGTGGCACAAGACGCTCTCATACTTTCTTTGGATAGTCAAGTAGGATCATGGGTTTTAGATTCTGGTTCCTCTTTTCATGCATCCCCAAACAGAGATTTGTTCTATGAGTATGTCCGGAGAGACTTTTGAGTGCTTTATTTAGGGGATGGTACGCCTTGTCAAATAGTTGGCAAAGGGAAAGTGCAGCTGAAATTGCAGATGGACAACACATGAGTGTTGAAGGAGGTTATGCATGTCCCAGTTTTGAAGCAGAGTTTGGTTTCTGTAGGAAGGTTGGGTGATGAGGGATGCACAATAACCCTCACAACGGATTCTTGGAAGGTTACCAAGGGTGAACTTGTTTTAGCAAGAGGTAAGAAAATAGGTACTATTTATCTATCTACTTGTATTACTGATTCTACTTCTGGTTTATCTACTTCAGCTGTAGATTTGAAGATGTGGCTTAATAGGCTTGGCCACATGAATAAGAAGGGAATGGACGTTCTTGATTCAAAAGGTATGAGTTCAGATTCAGAGGGCAGTGATCGAGTTCATTGCAGAAAAAAAATTTGATGCTTTTGACAAAAACAGGGAAGCCTTGGTGTTTATGGAGGAGATGAGGGACATAGATCAGTCACAGGGGCTAAATAATTCTGAGCAGGGCAGTATGGACAGGGGTTTGATCCAAGATGAGCTCGCGGATGAAGAATTCAACACTTACAGGAACACACAGACATCGATGTCGGTCACTTGGAATCGATGTCGGTCAGGCAGATACCGACATCAGTCATGTGCAGACCAGCAAGGTCGATAGAGTCAGGCAGAGAAGTCTGACATCGATCAGGTAGGAACCGGCGTCGATAGAGGGGACACCGATGTCGGCCAGGGAAATGACGTCGGCAGTCAGGGTCAGTGCAGGGAATCGACATCGATTGGGAGCAGACTGGGAGATGGCTGAGATTGGTCACTGGAATGGATGTTGGGCAGATAGCAAGCTGTCAAGGAGTCTCAAACGCTCATATGGAGGTCAAAAAGGTTAAGTGAACCTCATATTCATTGTTCACCTTCTTTATATTGCTTATTGATGGTCAAGAACTAGGAAGATGTGAAGAGACAATGCAGGTAAAATCCAGAAACAGTGGGAGCTTGACATGGATGAGGAGTGTGAGTCTTTGGAGAAGAACCAAATAGATATTTGTTGGTGGAGTTGTCAGCTGGAAGAAAGCACTGGATGAGGGATGGATTCCCAAGTTAGAGAAGAAAGTGGATGGACATGTGAGACAGAAGGCTAGGGCATATAGTCTTGAGTAGGCTGCAGGACAATGGAGGTTTGACCATTGTATTTATCTTTACTAGGTTGGATAATATTAGCTACATTATCCTGTTACTGTATTATGTTGCTTGTTGTAGGGTTTCATATACATGGAGTTTTCTGAGCTAAGGGTAAAGTTAGTTCAGAGGTATGTCATAAAGAATTTGGGAGCAGCAAAATTCTTTTGGCATAAGTGACAGGTATAGCATCACAGGTTTTGTGGTGGTTGGTCTTCAAGAGTGATTTTGAAGAGGGATACAGAGCTAAGGGAAAAAATTAGATGGTGTACAGGTACATGTACAGTTGCAGCTGTTTATCTCCAAGTGGGAGATTGTTAGGTTGTGGAGCTAAAAGCTTCAACTGTTGCAGACATGGAGAGGTTGCTAAGTTTTAGAAGTACCAGCATCGGCAGTATGATCAACGTCGGTCAAGTACAGTGCAGAAGGCAACCGGCGTCGGCAGGGAGTCAGCCGACGTCGGGCAGCACCAGACAGATAGGGACCAACGTCGATCGCCTGTGGCGGTTCCAGAACTGCTGTTGACAAACAGTCAGTTAAGTGAAGCGAGTGTTTGCATGTCAAAGGGCTAATTATAGTCTCGAGCTGCGTGTCTAATTATTGTAATTAGAAGTCTATTTTTGTATGCATGGGATCCTATTTAAAGACCCATGAGGCATGTATTGTAAATCAAGCAGACAAGTAAAGCATTGAAGCAAGGAAGTAAGGTCAAGGAGATCTACAGGTTTAAGGTCAAGGAGATCAGCTGAAGCATTCAAGGAGGGGATAACAACTCAAGTTGTTGAGTTGGTTGTGGTTGAGCAAGAGAGAGAGGGAAGAAGGTCTTGAGGTGTGGCAAGCCTTTGAGGTGGAAGAAGAAGTGGCATCTTCTTTATTGTATTTTCTTCTAAGAGTATTTAATACAAGATTGTGTATTGTCTCTCAAATTCTTTGTTGTTTCAAGTTTCTAGTTACTTAATCATTCTCGTATAATTCCGTGTTTAATTGCTTATAAGAAAAGTAATCAATTGTGCTTCCTTGGAGGGGTTCCTAACACACCATATGGAATATTAGAACATGTTGCGACTCTTGATACAAAAATATTAGCATTTTTCAAATACCAATTTAGAAGTGCTTGATTTGAACATCAAAAAAAGTAATGGAAAAAAATAATGTATGTTTTTTTTATCTTTTAATAAAATATAAATGTAAGGTCAAAGCAAAGAAGACAAAACGAGCTAGAAATACGTTTGCAAATGTGTATCATTTTCTTAATATTAAAACAACAATGTACAAGAATTATTGGTGCACTAAAAATCTCTCAAACTATAACAATGCTTAAGCCTTGAGCTTGCTTTTTTCCAAAATGTCCAACAATGACCAACAAAATGAAATAAATGTTTTATTTTGGTAATTTTCATAACTTGCATAGTTAATAAGTGTGATAGCGTTAATGATAAATCTGTGTCATACCCTGTCCAAACATATAATTATTTATGTTCAGTTCTGATGTTGGATGAAACTTTTAGACTATTGTGACATTGATATCAAATTATTTTACTTTATGAGTATTTATTATGATGGTATACTTTTTTGACTATTGGTTGTATTTTAGTTTGAACAATTGATTTGGTTTATATCATATCAAGTCAGTAATGTTGATGTCATTTTTATGATTGTAGGTAATAGTTGAGGTGTTTAACTAGGTTTGGGCCTACAACACTTAAACGCCTCAGTTCATATAGGTAAATGAATGTTGAGGTAAAAAGAATGAGATTCAATTAGTTTACCCTCTGGTTAATCTATCATCTTATGTCATGAGATTCCAATATTGTGCTTGTTTGTTCAGTTTGTTGTTTGGAAGCTGTCATTGGCATTTAGCCAATTTTTCCTCTTAGTCCTTATTGTTTCTCAGCTATGGATGCATTCCTTATTGCTGAAGTAATTAAAATTTGATATTGTAATGATTGGAGCCATGTTTATGTTAACTTCATTTGAAAACTTTGGAAGCCTAGGGACTTAGTCCATGGTTGTGGAAATCATTAGCATAATGATTAAACCTTGTCTAAGGTTGGCATAGTCAAATATTTTAATAATGAAAAAGGTCATGTTAAAGACCATAGGACCATGATGATAATTTTTTTGACATTCAACTTATGTCGAATAACCTAGTCATTTGATTAAGGTTTCACTTGTGTTGCTTTGGATATTAGTCATTCAGTTTTGTTTGCTTGGACTTTGGTCACTTGCACTTTTGTCATTATTTTGGTGAGTGGACTGAAAGAAAAGTGGAGAAAAATGGGGAGAACCAAGAGTGGTTATTGTGGCCATAAAGGTCATACAACGCCCTAATCTAGAACTAGAGTTGGAATTAGCAATATAAATGAGGAAATGAGAGTTAATTTAAACACATTTTGATGGACTGTGTGAGGATATAGAAATTGGACTTTGAGTTAGAGATTGAAAGTGTGACACAGAGGAAATGAGAGAGAAAAAGGAAGCAAACAACAGTGAGTTTTGGCATTCAAATAAGTAACTTTATAATTAAATTTATTTATGCAAAATAATGATTATAAATTGTTGTAGAAACCTTAAAAGGGTGAGTGGGTTGCAAGAAAGGAAACCTCTGTTATTGGAACTCCTTTGTTGTTCCATATGCATGATTGTTTCCATTTATAGCTGGTAGACTTGCATGATTGGTTGTTTGGATGGAAAGCTAATAAAATTATTTGAGAAACCCATTTGGGTATGGCTATTTTGTAACCATCTCACCCCTTTGATGGCATAAATATGAGTTATCTATGGAAATGTCATTGGTTATTTGATTATGTTGCTTAATCTGGTGCTAGTGTGTTTTTCTATCATTGTGGTTCCTAAACTGGTTTGTTCTATGTTGTGCTTATTGTTGTTGAGTATGACCCTTTTGTTATGTTTATCTAGATCTCATTCTCAAACCCTCTTGTTCATTTAACATTATGAATCATGAGCCCCCATGTGGGTTTATATTTCAACCATGAAGTGATGGTTGGGGTGGGTAGGGATACCACCAATGGATGGGAACAAGTGCATTTATTTTATTTCGTGCATGTTTTCTTGGATAGATGTAGTTGATCATTTTACATGGAGATTTGAAGTGGATTCATAATTATGCCAATAATATTGAGGCACTTATCATTTGTTAGTTGTTTATTGTTGTATCATACTCCTTGAAGGAAGTTATCTTGTAGTTTATTATCAATGATGGTTTTGAAGTTATCAAGAAGACATTTATATTGTATTAAAAGATTGTTTCCTCTTGCTATTTCATTTGTTATACTATTTTACATCTTGCTTGATGAACAAAGTTTAAGTGAACTTAAATAATTTAATATTATTTGGAGTGCTTGTATGATTGTTTGATTGGAAGATGGGTCATATAAATGACAATGTTGAATTATATTGTATAAATTCCTTTGATTCATTATGCTAACTATATCTTAATTTTTTATGCTTGAGGTCACTTTGCTATAAGGTTTCAGTACATTGAGTGAATTTTGGTTTATGAAGGTTACGGTTGCAAATAAGAACTAATTTTGTTTTATGATTGACTAGTTGTATTCAGAATGGGCAGACTTATTATTAGTTTGTAAGTTTTAATTCAGTCCCTATTTTGATAGAAGTTTGGAATATTTTTGAATGTGTAATAAAAAGGGTAAGATAGACAAAATAGATTTCCTTATCTTTTTTAAATCATCTAAGAATTTTTATATCGAATAAATGAATTATAAGTTTGGTGGTTGTCGAGGATAAATGTTTGTGTGTTTTGAATATTATTGTTTCATCTTGAGGATTTATTTTCAATATTAATGTGTATATTTTCCACGTATAGTGGACCCTATTATGAAAATGTATCATAATTTTTAATGGTCTGATATTATGCATCTAGATTGCTTGGTTTCATTAACTTGGACTATGTATTCTTTATTGGTGTTTGAAGGACTATGTGTTGAGCATAGGCATTGAGGTTAGGTTTCATTGATGTCAAAGAGATCATGATTCATAGTGCATTAATGACAAAGTGATTAGATTAATGGTTTGGACAGTGTTTGAATTAATGAGGTAAGTAATGGATGATATTGATGGTATGGACATGCTGTAAAGGCCCTATGTGATGTTATGAGTACTTAGAGTGCTTATGGAAGTGAACAGAATTCATCAGAACAATCATATGAATATCTAAGCTTAAGTAGTCTTCTTGATAGATAAAGCTAAGTGAGCAGATTAATGATGTCATATTTCACACGTGTGAAGGTTTCAAGAGAAGCTTTATATATGGATGAATTCCCTTATGTGAGGAGATCATATGGTTCAAATTTCAAGTTTGGACATAGAGCGTAGTAAAAGATATTAAGGTGCAAAGTTGGCTTCTCAGACATAATTTACTAAGTTCCCATACTTAGCCAGTTTTGTGATATCAAAGATCTATGATAAGTATTGAATCAAAACAAAGATATAATAGTGAGTAATATATCTAATTGGATAAGGATCCAATGGATCCCATCATATTTTCAATAGAGATCAATGACATGAGTGAAGTCAAATTATCAAAAGTTCTTGAGATTACATGAGATAGTGACACGTGTCTCAATCTCTATGACTTGACAGCAGATCAATGACACATGAGTGCTCATATATTTGGAGATTGATGGAGTTAATTGAGTCAAATAGTCAATGTGCATAGAAGGCATGTAGATATTCTAAGTGGCACGATCGAGGTAGCACAGATCAATGATCAACAGTGAGCATTGTAAGATAAAGACCAGGCTACTTTTGAGGAGATCGACAGAGTGTATTTGTTCAAAGTTGCTAGGGAGCATGAGATGAGGTCAAAGTATTTGATTTTTAACACTTTCTCAATGACCATTTGTTGAAAATGGTCATTGATGTTAGGTTGTCATTGATGTCAAAGAGATCATGTGGTACTAATACATGAATGAAAAAGAAGTTGTGTTTGATAGCTTGGAGAGATATGGCACATGTGCAAGTTTGTAAGGACAAAGAAGTTGTGAGGCATTCATAGATGTCTTGGTGAAGTTCTAGTGTGTCACTTGATCATTTGGAAAGAGAGACATGCATATTATATCTTAAGAGAAACTAGACTATCATTGCACGTCATGTAGATATGTATGAACCAACAAGTTTGTGCATTTGTTTTAGGCACTCAAAAAGTCAATCAAGGTCAAAGGATTTCATGGAGATGTTATCTATAGTGATACTAATGTACCCTAAAGATTTGGACTCTTGACGTGTTTTCTATCTCAAGTTATAAACCTTAAAAGTTCCTCTTACAGACTCTGATGGGCCAGAGACCATCAAGTTTAACTACGTTGAAGTTCAGGGTTAAATAGTCTAGATAGATCTAATAGTGAGTGTTAATCAGATCAAGATCTAATGGTGAACATTTAATCTAATCCAATAAGGATACAAAAAAGCATGTGATCTTGTTAGTAATGATCTAACAGTGTGTATTTAGTTAATATGTCAAAGAATGCTCAAAAGATGTGCAAAGCTGCCAAGTGGTGGAACTTCATTGGAGTCAACTAGTCACTGTGCGTAGAAGGCATGCAGAGCTACAAAATGGCATGATCACAAAAGAGAGGATCTCAAATCAATGGTGAGAATTTCAAGATAAATACCAAGCTAATCTGAGAAGATTGATTGAGCGCATTTGTCCAAAGTTACTAGGGAGCATGAGATGAGGTTAAAGTGCTCAATGTTTAACATCTACTCAGTGACTGTGGGAATTTTAATATTCAAATTAATGAGGGAAAACTAGTGCTCAGTTTTTAAGCTATATCTTTTAATCTAAGACAAATTTCTTGATGCAGTAAAAAACAAAGTTGCAAAGGACTTCAAGGTTCATCCATAGAATCTAGTTAGAAGGTCTGAATGTTTATACAATCAAATTTATGGAGATTCAAAGTTGAATATTTGTTCATTCATGGTGTTTCTATGTACAAAATAATGTTTGAGTAATTTTTGCTTTAGCAAAAAAGTGTTTTGGTGGGAATAATCACCTGAAGATGTCTTAGAGATCATATAAAGTGGACCCATATACTTAAAAGTGATCTTGTGTTCTTAATTTGCTTGATATAGTGTTAAAGGTGTAATAGGTCTCCATGCGACCTATAAGGGCTATTAAGGCTGAATTAAAAGGCATAACTACTTAAATGTGACCCATAGATGCTATGGATGACCTATGAGGATGGTATTGAGCTATGTTTTAGTATGTTATATGTATTAAGGGTTAAGGCATGTACTATGGATGACCTAGAAGTTGATATTCAAGAAGACTCTATAAAAGGTGGAGACCAAGGCAATTGTTTCTAGACTTGCATGTGAATAATTGAGAGAGTACAAGACATAGGTGAAGGAAAGAGATCAGAGTAAGTGTTCTTAGTGTATGGAATGAAGTACAAAACAAATTGAGGATGAGCGAATAAGCCTAGAGTGAACCAAAAGAGGTGTTTGGATGTATTGATAGTATGAGAAAGTTTGAGTGTGTGTGATGAGTTAAAAGAGATGTGTTAAAAATTGTTTCTCCAATCAAATTGATCTATAGTTAGAATTCTAGAGTTGTTGCTTTCAAAAGGTGTTGTGTGGGTGCTCAACATCTATAACAAGTGGGTGTTTATTCATACTTAGGGGTGGTACTCCTTGTGAAGTGGGTGCTTCATTTAAAGGTATCATGTTTCTAATCATCTTATAGGACAAGTAATCTATGTCTTTATAGGCTTGAGAGTGGGTTTTATTCCCCAAGAGGGTTTTCCATGTAAATCTTATGTTATGTGTGTGATCTTACATCATTTTTATTATTCATTATTATGGACATCTTGTATGTTTTATGAATGCTTGTGGTTATTGATTAAGAGTTTGAAAGGATTGAAATTAAAGTTTGAAATATATTGAATCATTGATTTGACCCCCCTCTCAGTGATTGTACCTCCAACACCGTTGGAATTTGAATATTTAAATTAACTAGGGAAAACTAGTCTTTAGTTTTTGAGCTATATCTTTTGATCCAAGCAGAATTTGGTGGTGGTGTAAAAAGCAAAGTTGAATAGGACTTCAATGCACATCTAGAGAATCTAGTTAGCAGATCTAAATATTTGTATAGACAAAGTTATTGATCTTAAAATTTTACTATTTGTTTATTTATGGTGTTTTTGTGTACAAAATATTGCTTAAGCCATTTGTGCTTTAGCATAATAGTGTTTTGATGGGAGTAATCATTTGAAGATATCTTAAAGGTCATATGGAGTGTACCCATGAAATTAAAAGTGATCTTATGTTATTAATTTGCTTAATGAAGTTCTAAAGGGGTAATAGATCTTCATGAGACCTTTAAGGGCTACTAAGGCCTAATTGAAATGTGTAGATACTTAAGTGTGACCCATAGATGTTATGGCCAACCTGTGAGAATGATTTGAGCTATGTACTAGTATGATAGATGTCTTAAGGGTTAAGAAAATTATTATGGATGTCCTAAAGTTGATAATCATGAAGACTCTATAAAGAGTGGAGACCAAGGCAATGGTTTCTAGACTTGATGTGAATGTGTTAGAGAGATCAGAAGATAGAGATGAAGGAAAGAGATCAGAGACAGTGTGCTCAATGGATAAATTTAAGTAAAAAGTAGATTGAGGATAAGTGAAGAAGACTAGAGAGATCTAAAAGGGGTGTTTGGATGCATTGCTTGTATGAGCAAGTTTGAGTGTATGTGAAGAGTTGAAAGAGAAGTGTTATACATTTTTTCTCTAATCAGATTGAATGCAATTAGAGATTTGGAGTTTTTTATTTTATAAGGTGTTGTGTGGGTGCTCAACATCTAGAATAAGTAGGTGCTTGTTCATACTTAGAGGTGGGTTCTCCTTGTGAAGTGGGTGCTTCAATAAAAGGTCTCTTATTTGTGATCATCATATAAGACAAGTAGTCCATGCGTTTACAGGATTAAGAGTGAGTTTTATTCCCCATGAGGGTTTCCCACATAGATCTTGTGGTATGAGTGTGATCTTGCATCATCTTTATTATTCATTGTTATGAACATCTTGTATGGTTTATTAATGCTTATGGTCATTGATTAAGAGTTTGAAAATATTATAATTGAAGTTTGAAATATCTTTCATCACTAATTCACCCCTCCTCTCAGTGATTATACCTCCAATAATTGGTAATAGAGCATGATCGTCATTGCAAGTTTAACCACTTAAAGGTGATTTAAGGTACAATATGCCAAGTCAATAAATACATTGTTTATTTACAAAGTAAGCAGCATTATTCAATGGGTCAAATTATGATTTTTGGGGCACAAAGATGAGGACATATATCATGTCTCTAGCGTTTGATATTTAGCTGGATGGTTATACTACACCAACTACTCCTCTAACTAGTGTTGCTGATAAAAATTTGAGTGAGAATAATTATAAACCTATGAATGTTATCATTTGTGGTCTATCCGAGGCTGAGCTCACCAAAGTGATCCATTGCAAGTATTCCAAATAAATTTGGGTCAAATTACAAACTATCTATGAAGGAGACTCAAAGGTAAAACTGGCTAAGTTACATACCTACTAAAGACAATTTGAAGTTCTCAAAATGAAGGAAGAAGATATTATGGCATCTTATCTTCTAAGGTTTGATGAGGTAGTAAACATGATCAGACGTATTGGAGAGGTGATTGATGAAGCTACTTTAGTACAAAAGTTATTGAGGTCTCTTACACTCAAGATTGATTCAAAATTTTCTATTGTAGAAGAAAGTTATAATCTCAATCAGTTGAATATGGATGAACTGGATGTCATCTTTACTGCCTATGAGATGAGAGTTGATGAGGACATACCTACTAAGAAGGAAGTCGCCTTCAAGGTGATCAAGGAAGCTAAGAAGAACAAGTTAAGTCTTGAAGATTTTGATCTTAATTAAGATCAACTTGAATCCATGATTGCAAGAAGATTGAATATAGGATCAGGTAAGTATGAAGGAAAACTTCCTTTCAAATGTTTTTCATGTGGTAAATTTGGTCATTTTGTAGCAAAATATCCAGAACAACTCAAAGAAGCTTATAATGAATCTCATGAGGATGAACAAAGAAATTTGAGGGTGCTATCAAGTACAGAAAGTTATTTAGTAAGAAAAATGTAAAGAAGGAATCATACAAAGGCAGTAAGAGCCTTTACCATGAAGAAGATAGTAACTCATCTATAGAAGAAGAAGTAAACACATCTACCAATGATGATTGTTTTCATAATGAGGACAATTAGACATTGTTCATGTATTTTAGTGATGATAAAGGTGAATGTTCTATAAACACAGATTTTTTTGACAGAGATAGCTCAAAGGAAGAAGATGAGAAAGTCACTCTTGAAGATAAATATATAGATACTATGGAAGAAATGAAGTTACTACAAAGAAAGAACAGAAAATAAGATTCCTTGATCAAATCCTATGAGGAGAAAATTGGAATTTTTGAAGGAAGGTTTAGTAATGAAGTCAAGGATCATGGTGAGATCACACAACAAATTGAAACTCAGGTTTGTACTCTTAATGAAGAAGTAAAGAGTAAGGATGAAGAGTGTACCATGTCTTAATCAGAGATAGAGTCTTTGTAGATGAAACTAAATCAAGTTATGAGAAAAGATACAACTAATGACCTAGATAATAAGGATGAATTGATGAATGTTCTTGAAGATTTGAAGATTGATAATAAAAAAAGAACAAAGAGATGATGTCACAAACTAAGGTCTATGAAGAACAATTCAAGGAATTTGAAAATAAATATTACACTTAAATATAGAGCTAATGATTGAATTTGAAACTTTAAAAAAAAAGTCAAATCAGAACTTGGAATGTGTGGAAATACTCAAGCTTATATATCCTTATTACATCATTAATGGATACGACCAAGCAAAAAGTCCATGGTATTGCTTCAAGGAAACGACAATAAAGAGAATAGAGTTAAAAATTGGAATATTTTTTATTGAAGTTATGAATTGATTTAGGATATAAAAAGGAAGTCCAAATCTTTTTTACAATTATTCTAACGGTTACAAATGATCTTACAAACATCATCAAAGCCATCACAAGTCTCACATACATCATCATAATTATGATGGATCCCACAAATATTAATGTCTATTACAATCGACCTAACATACCATTAAGATTTGAACTTGACTGGCGTTGAATACAATGAAACCACTTGAACGAATTCACCCACATCTCATTGGTATAAAAGAGAAGGATTTTTAATTGAACAGAATTTAATATATAAAAAAGTATTTAAAAGTAAAAAAATTAATATTTGATTATAAAAGAGTCATAAATTAAATATAAAATTTGTATATAATAATACAACTTTAACCAAATAATAATATATAATAACTAATTATATGATGATACATTATCTTTACAAACATAAAATACATATTTATTTCTAATATATCTTAAATTTTTTTATATTTTAAACCAATTTAAAATGTAATTTTCTCTCCACACCTAACTAAAAATATGACTTCCGTCATTTAATTTTTAAATAAATATTTTTCATATATCAACGTAATTATTTAGTGTGCTTATTAAATAATAAAATCAGAAGCATGACTATTATTGTCTCTTCCTTAATTTTTTTTTTTTAAAAAAAATGTTTCAAAAGTTTCAAATGAAAAACCAAACGATAAATGACACATTACAAACGGTTTTAAAACTTCAAGGGCTCTGAGCCTTCACGAAAACTTAAAAAATTAGCGACTAATTAATATTCCAAACATATAAGGCTCTATATGTATGTGGAAACATATACAGTGCGTCCAAAATATTTGGGAAAATTATTAAAGATATCGTCATTGTAAGGGATTCATATAACAAGTTCTTTTTATAAGCTCATATATTAATAAGTTTCCTTTTCTTACAATATAATATTTTCTTCTATATAAACACTTTTCCTCTACCATTTACATAAAGGAGGTTCTCTTAACTTATATTTCATTCATATATATATATATGAGACATCTCTTTTAATATATTTTATATTTTAAGTTAATTGTTAATATTTTACATGATATACTTAATTTATTATAGTTTTAACTTTTATTTATAAAATATATAACGATGATAATAAATTATAACAAATATCGTAATGTAGCTTTAATTCTTACTATTTAAAAGAATTTATTGTAATATATAAATATATAATTATCGCAGAGTCTAAAGTGTGTATATATGTGTGTGTGTAAATGTCTTTAAAATTAAATGATCTTTAAACTCTTATTCTTAAAAAAAAACCAAGTAAAATATGTAATAAATAATATTAAATACAAGAGTCACTTTTCAAAAAAAATTGTTTAAAACTTGATTTTTTTAAAGTGGTGTACCATTCATTCAATGAAAGAGTCCATGACTCATATCCAATCTAATTATGAATTATGAATTAGGTGGAACATTTGTAATAAATATAACTTAATTTTTTTTTTTACTTAGACCTAGCATAGAAATAATAAGAACTTCACATTTATTTAAGAATTTGTTACTATACTAACATTGTTTATGAAAAGTTTATAATGTGAAAATATAAGAATATATGGTCGAATTTTATTGTACACCATATGAAATATTAGAACATGTTGCGACTCTTGATACAAAATATTAGCATTTTTCAAATACCAATTTAGAAGTGCTTGATTTGAACATCAAAAAAAGTAATGGAAAAAAATAATGTATGTTTTTTTAATCTTTTAATAATATATAAATGTAAGGTCAAAACAAAGAAGATAAAACGAGCTAGAAATACATTTGCAAATGTGTATCATCTTCTTAATATTAAAACAACAATGTACAAGAATGATTGGTGCACTAACAATCTCTCAAACTATAACAATGCTTAAGCCTTGAGCTTGCTTTTTTCCAAAATGTCCAACAATGACCAACAAAATGAAATAAATGTTTTATTTTGGTAATTTTCATAACTTGCATAGTTAATAAGTGTGATAGTGTTAATGGTAAATCTGTGTCATACCCTGTCCAAACATATATTATTTATGTTCAGTTATGATGTTCGATGAAAGTTTTAGACTATTGTGACATTTATATCAAATTATTTTACTTTATGAGTATTTATTATGATGGTATACTTTTTTGACTATTGGTTGTATTTTAGTTTCAACAATTGATTTGGTTTATATCATATCAAGTCAGTAATGTTGATGTCATTTTTATGATTGTCGGTAATAGTTGAGGTGTTTAACTAGGTTTGGGCCTACAACACTTAAACGCCTCAGTTCATATAGGTAAATGAATGTTGAGGTAAAAAGAATGATATTCAATTAGTTTACCCTCTGGTTATTTTATCATCTTGTGTCATGAGATTCCAATATTGTGCTTGTTTGTTCAGTTTGTTGTTTGGAAGCTGTCATTGGCATTTAGCCAATTTTTCCTCTTAGTCCTTATTGTTTCTCAACTATCGATGCATTCCTTATTGCTGAAGTAATTAACATTTGATATTGTAATGATTGGAGCCATGTTTATGTTAAATTCATTTGAAAACTTTGGAAGCCTAGGGACTTAGTCCATGGTTGTGGAAATCATTAGCATAATGATTAAACCTTGTCTAAGGTTGGCATAGTCAAATATTTTAATAATGAAAAAGGTCATGTTAAAGACCATAGGACCATGATGATTATTTTTTTGACATTCAACTTATGTCGAATAACCTAGTCATTTGATCAAGGTTTCACTTGTGTTGCTTTGGATATTAGTCATTCAGCTTTGTTTGCTTGGACTTTGGTCACTTGCACTTTTGTCATTATTTTGGTGAGTGGACTAAAAGAAAAGTGGAGAAGAATGGGGAGAACCAAGAGTGGTTATTGTGGCCATAAAGGTCATACAACTCCCTAATCTAGAACTAGAGTTGGAATTAGCAATATAAATGAGGAAATGATAGTTCATTTAAACACATTTTGATGGACTGTGTGAGGATATAGAAATTGGACTTTGAGTTAGAGCTTGAAAGTGTGACACAGAGGAAATGAGAGAGAAAAAGGAAGCAAATAACAGTGAGTTTTGGCATTCAAATAAGTAACTTTATAATTAAATTTATTTATGCAAAATAATGATTATAAATTGTTGTAAAAACCTTAAAAGGGTGAGTGGGTTGCAAGAAAGGAACCTCTCTTACTGGAACTCCTTTGTTGTTCCATATGCATGATTGTTTCCATTTATAGCTGGTAGACTTGCATGATTGGTTGTTTGGATGGAAAGCTAATAAATTATTTGAGAAACCCATTTGGGTATGGCTATTTTGGAACCATCTCACCCCTTTGATGGCATAAATATGAGTTATCTATGGAAATGTCATTGGTTATTTGATTATGTTGCTTAATCTGGTGCTAGTGTGTTTTTCTATCATTGTGGTTCCTAAACTGGTTTGTTCTATGTTGTGCTTATTGTTGTTGAGTATGACCCTTTTATTATGTCTATCTAGATCTCATTCTCAAACCCTCTTGGTCATTTAACATTATGAATCATGAGCCCCCATGTGGTTTTATATTTCAACCATGAAGTGATGGTTGGGGTGGGTAGGGATACCACCAATGGATGGGAACAAGTGCATTTATTTTATTTCGTGCATGTTTTCTTGGATAGATGTAGTTGATCATTTTACATGGAGATTTGAAGTGGATTCATAATTATGCCAATAATATTGAGGCACTTATCATTTGTTAGTTGTTTATTGTTGTATCATACTCCTTGAAGGAAGTTATCTTGTAGTTTATTATCAATGATGGTTTTTAAGTTATCAAGAAGACATTTATATTGTATTAAAAGATTGTTTCCTCTTACTATTTCATTTGTTATACTATTTTACCTCTTGCTTGATGAACAAAGTTTAAGAGAACTTAAATAATTTAATATTATTTGGAGTGCTTGTATGATTGTTTGATTGGAAGATGGGTCATATAAATGACAATGGTTAATTATATTGTATAAATTCCTTTGATTCATTATGCTGACTAAATCTTAATTGTTCATGCTTGAGGTCACTTTGCTATAAGGTTTCAGTACATTGCGTGAATTTTGGTTTATGAAGGTTACGGTTACAAATAAAAACTAATTTTGTGTTATGATTGACTAGTTGTATTCAGAATGGGCAGACTTATTATTAGTTTGTAAGTTTTAATTCAGTCCCTATTTTGATAGAAGTTTGGAATATTTTTGAATGTGTAATAAAAAGGGTAAGATAGACAAAATAGATTTCCTTATCTTTTTTAAATCATGTATGAATTTTCATATCGAATAAATGAATTCTAAGTTTGGTGGTTGTCGAGGATAAATGTTTGTGTGTTTTGAATATTATTGTTTGATCTTGAGGATTTATTTTCAATATTAATGTGTATATTTTCCATGTATAGTGGACACTATTATGAAAATGTATCATAATTTTTAATGGTCTGATATTATGCATCTAGATTGCTTGGTTTCATTAACTTGGACTATGTATTCTTTATTGGTGTTTAAAGGACTATGTGTTGAGCATAGGCATTGACGTTAGGTTTCATTGATGTCAAAGAGATCATGATTCATAGTGCATTAATGACAAAGTGATTAGATTGATGGTTCGGACAGTGTTTGACTTAATAAGGTAAGTAATGGATGATATTGATGGTATGGACATGTTGTAGAGGCCCTATGTGATGTTATGAGTACTTAGAGTGCTTATGGAAGTGATCAGAATTCATCAGAACAATCATATGAATATCTAAGCTTAAGTAGTCTTCTTGATAGATAAAGCTGAGTGAGCAAATTAATGCTGTCATATTTCACACGTGTGAAGGTTTCAAGAGAAGCTTGATATATGGATGAATTCCCTTATGTGAGGAGATCATATGGTTCAAATTTCAAGTTTGGACATAGAGCGTAGTAAAATATATTAAGGTGCAAAGTTGGCTTCTCAAAGAGAATTTACTAAGTTCCCATACTTAGCCAATTTTGTGATATCGAAGATCTATGATAACTATTGAATCAAATCAAAGATATAATAGTGAGTAATATATCTAATTGGATAAGGGTCCAATGGATCCTGTGATCTTTTCAATAGAGATCAATGACATGAGTGAAGTCAAATTATCAAAAGTTCTTGAGATTACATGAGATAGTGACACGCGTCTCAATCTCTATGACTTGACAACAGATCAATGACACATGAGTGCTCAGATATTTGGAGATTGATGGAGTTAATTGATTCAAATAGTCAATGTTCATAGAAGGCATGTAAATATTCTAAGTGGCACGATCGAGGTAGCACAGATCAATGATCAACAATGAGCTTTGTAAGATAAAGACCAGGCTACTTCTGAGGAGATCGACAGAGTGTATTTGTTCAAAGTTGCTAGGGAGCATGAGATGAGGTCAAAGTATTTGATGTTTAACACTTTCTCAGTGACCATTTGTTGAAAATGGTCATTGATGTTAGGTTTTCATTGATGTCAAAGAGATCATGTGGTACTAATACATGAATGACAAATAAGTTGTGTTTGATATCTTGGAGAGATATGGCACATGTGCAAGTCTGTAAGGACAAAGAAGTTGTGAGGCATTCATAGATGTCTTGGTGAAGTTCTAGTGTGTCACTTGATCATTTGGAAAGAGAGACATGCATATTATATCTTAAGAGAAACCAGACTATCATTGCACGTCATGTAGATATGTATGAACCAACAAGTTTGTGCATTTGTTTTAGGCACTCAAAAAGTCAATCAAGGTCAAAGGATTTCATGGAGATGTTATCTATAGTGCTAATAATGTACCCTGAAGATTTGGACTCTTGAAGCATTTTCTATCTCAAGTTATAAACCTTAAAAGTTCCTCTTACAGACTCTGATGGGCCAGAGACCATCAAGTTTAACTACGATGAAGTTCAGGGTTAAATAGTCTAGATAGATCTAATAGTGAGTGTTAATCAGATCAAGATCTAATGGTGAACATTTAATCTAATCGAATAAGGATCCAAAAAAGCATGTGATCTTGTTAGTAATGATCTAACAGTGTGTATTTAGTTAATATGTCAAAGAATGCTCAAAAGATGTGCAAAGCTACCAAGTGGTGGAACTTCATTGGAGTCAACTAGTCACTGTGCGTAGAAGGCATGCAGAGCTACAAAATGGCATGATCACAAAAGAGAGGATCTCAAATCAATGGTGAGCATTTCAAGATAAATACCAAGCTAATCTAAGAATATTGATTGAGCGCATTTGTCCAAAGTTACTAGGGAGCATGAGATGAGGTTAAAGTGCTCAATGTTTAACATCTACTCAGTGATCGTGGGAATTTTAATATTCAAATTAATGAGGGAAAACTGGTGCTCAATTTTTAAGCTATATCTTTTAATCTAGGACAATTTTCTTGATGCAGTAAAAAATAAAGTTGCAAAGGACTTCAAGGTTCATCTATAGAATCTAGTTAGAAGGTCTGAATGTTTATACAATCAATGTTATGGAGATTCAAAGTTGAAAATTTGTTCATTCATGGTGTTTCTATGTACAAAATAATGTTTGAGTAATTTTTGATTTAGCAAAAAAGTGTTTTGGTGGGAATAATCACCTGAAGATGTCTTAGAGATCATATAAAGTGGACCCATATACTTAAAAGTGATCTTGTGTTCTTAATTTGCTTGATATAGTGTTAAAGGTGTAATAGGTCTCCATGAGACCTATAAGGGTTGTTAAGGCTGAATTAAAAGGCATAGCTACTTAAATGTGACCCGTAGATGCTATAGATGACCTATGAGGATGGTATTGAGCTATGTTTTAGCATTTTATATGTATTAAGGGTTAAGGCATGTACTATGGATGACCTAGAAGTTGATATTCAAGAAGACTCTATAAAAGGTGGAGACCAAGGCAATTGTTTCTAGACTTGCATGTGAATAATTGAGAGAGTACAAGACATAGGTGAAGGAAAGCGATTAGAGTAAGTGTGCTTAGTGGATGAACTGAAGTACAAAGCAAATTGAGGATGAGCGAATAAGCCTAGAGTGATCCAAAAGAGGTGTTTGGATGTATTGATAATATGAGAAAGTTTGAGTGTGTGTGATGAGTTAAAAGAGATGTGTTAAAAATTATTTCTCCAATCAAATTGATCTACAGTTAGAATTCTAGAGTTGTTGATTTCAAAAGGTGTTGTGTGGGTGCTCAACATCTATAACAAGTGGGTGTTTATTTATACTTAGGGGTGGTACTCCTTGTCAAGTGGGTGCTTCATTTAAAGGTATCATGTTTATAATCATCTTATAGGACAAGTAATCTATGTCTTTATAGGCTTGAGAGTGGGTTTTATTCCCCAAGAGGGTTTTCCATGTAAATCTTATGTTATGTGTGTGATCTTACATCATTTTTATTATTCATTATTATGGACATCTTGTATGTTTTATGAATGCTTGTGGTTATTGATTAAGAGTTTGAAAGGATTGAAATTGAAGTTTTAAATATATTGAATCACTGATTTGACCCCCCTCTCAATGATTGTACCTCCAACACCGTTGGAATTTGAATATTTAAATTAACTAGGGAAACCTAGTCTTTAGTTTTTGAGCTATATCTTTTGATCCAAGCAGAATTTGGTGGTGGTGTAAAAAGCAAAGTTGAATAGGACTTCAATGCGCATCTAGAGAATCTAGTTAGCAGATCTGAATGTTTGTATAGACAAAGTTATTGATCTTAAAATTTTACTATTTATTTGTACATGGTGTTTTTGTGAACAAAATATTGTTTAAGCCATTTGTGATTTAGCTTAAGAGTGTTTTGATGGGAGTAATCATTTAAAGATATCTTAAAGGTCATATGGAGTGTACCCATGAAATTGAAAGTAATCTTATGTTCTTAATTTGTTTAATGAAGTTCTAAAGGGGTAATAGGTCTTCATGAGACCTTTAAGGGCTACTAAGGCCTAATTGAAATGTGTAGATACTTAAGTGTGACCCATATATGTTATGGCCAACCTGTGAGAATGATTTGAGCTATGTCCTAGTATGATAGATGTCTTAAGGGTTAAGGCAATTATTATGGATGACCTAGAAGTTGATAATCATGAAGACTCTATAAAGAGTGGAGACCAAGGCAATGGTTTCTAGACTTGATGTGAATGTGTTAGAGAGATCAAAAGATAGAGATGAAGGAAAGAGATCAGAGAGAGTGTTCTCAATGGATAGATTTAAGTAAAAAGTAGATTGAGGATAAGTGAAGAAGACTAGAGAGATCTAAAAGGGGTGTTTGGATGCATTGCTTGTATGAGCAAGTTTGAGTGTATGTGAAGAGTTGAAAGAGAAGTGTTATACATTTTTTCTCTAATCAGATTAAATGCAATCAGAGATTTGGAGTTTTTGATTTTATAAGGTGTTGTGTGGGTGCTCAACATCTAGAATAAGTGGGTGCTTGTTCATACTTAGAGGTGGGTTCTCCTTGTGAAGTGGGTGCTTCAATAAAAGGTCTCTTATTTGTGATCATCATATAAGACAAGTAGTCCATGCATTTACCGGATTAAGAGTGAGTTTTATTCTCCATGAGGGTTTCCCACATAGATCTTGTGGTATGAGTGTGATCTTGCATCATCTTTATTATTCATTGTTATGAACATCTTGTATGGTTTATGAATGCTTATGGTCATTGATTAAGAGTTTGAAAATATTATAATTGAAGTTTGAAATATCTTTCATCACTAATTCACCCCTCCTCTCAGTGATTATACCTCCAGCAATTGGTAACAGAGCATGATCGTCATTGCAAGTTTAACCACTTAAAGGTGATTTAAGGTACAATATGGAAAGTCAATAAATACATTGTTTATTTACAAAGTAAGCACTATTATTCAATGGGTCAAATTATGATTTTTGGGGCACAAAGATGAGGACATATATCATGTCTCTAGCGTTTGATATTTAACAATCTATCATGGATGGTTATACTACACCAACTACTCCTCTAACTAGTGTTGCTGATAAAAATTTGAGTGAGAATAATTATAAACCTATGAATGTTATCATTTGTGGTCTATCCGAGGCTGAGCTCACCAAATGATCCGCAAGTATTCCAAATAAATTTGGGTCAAATTACAAACTATCTATGAAGGAGAATCAAAGGTAAAACTGGCTAAGTTACAGACCTACTGAAGACAATTTGAAGGTCTCAAAATGAAGGAAGAAGATATTATGGCATCTTATCTTCTAAGGTTTGATGAGGTAGTAAACATGATCAGAGGTATTGGAGAGGTGATTGATGAAGCTACTTTAGTACAAAAGTTATTGAGGTCTCTTACACTCAAGTTTGATTCAAAAGTTTCTATTGTAGAAGAAAGTCATAATCTCAATCAGTTGAATATGGATGAACTGCATGTCATCTTTACTGCTTATGAGATGAGAGTTGATGAGGACATACCTGCTAAGAAGGAAGTAGCCTTCAAGGTGATCAAGGAAGCTAAGAAGAAAAAGTTAAGTCTTGAAGATTTTGATCTTAATTAAGATCAACTTGAATCCATGATTGCAAGAAGATTGAATATAGGATCAGGTAAGTATGAAGGAAAACTTCCTTTCAAATGTTTTTCATGTGGTAAATTTGGTCATTTTGTTGCAAAATATCCAGAACAACTCAAAGAAGCTTATAATGAATCTCATGAGGATGAACAAAGAAATTTGAGGGTGCTATCAAGTACAGAAAGTTATTTAGTAAGAAAAATGTAAAGAAGGAATCATATAAAGGTAGTAAGAGCCTTTACCATGAAGAATATAGTAACTCATCTATAGAAGAAGAAGTAAACACATCTACCAATGATGATTGTTTTCATAATGAGGACAATGAGACATTTTTCATGTATTTTAGTGATGATAAAGGTGAATGTTCTATAAACACATATTTTTTTGACAGAGATAGCTCAAAGGAAGAAGATGAGAAAGTCACTCTTGAAGATAAATATATAGATACTATGGAAGAAATGAAGTTACTACAAAGAAAGAATAGAAAATAAGATTCCTTGATCAAATCCTATGAGGAGCAAATTGGAATTTTTGATGGAAGGTTTAGTAATGAAGTCAAGGATCATGGTGAGATCACACAACAAATTTAAACTCAGGTTTCTACTCTTAATGAAGAAGTAAAGAGTAAGGATGAAGAGTGTACCATGTATTAATCAGAGATAGAGTCTTTGTAGATGAAACTAAGTCAAGTTATGAGAAAAGATACAACTAATGACCTAGATAATAAGGATGAATTGATGAACGTTCTTGAAGATTTGAAGATTGATAATAAAAAAAGAACAAAGAGATGATGTCACAAATTAAGGACTATGATGAACAATTCAGTGTGTTTGAAGCAAGATTAAATGATGACACCACGGAACATGAAGATACTGTCAAGTATCTCAATAGTCAATTAGAAAAGATGTCTTCAATCCTAAATAAGATGAATGCTTAAGGTATGAGGTTAAAATTGAGTCATTAAAAGCTAAACTAGACAAGACAATTTTTTAAGGTGAACTCATTTGTGAAGTTTTAAAAGAGCTCAAATGATCTTGACAATATTTTGAGCAGTCAAAAACATGTTAGTGATAGATCTAGTCCTGGATAAAAATAAGAACAAAAACATGTAACTCAAGACAAGATAAAGACTGATGTGAACAAGGACAATCAGAAATTGAAGATCAATCATCAGTCAAGGAATGAAGGTATTGGCAGAATAAAGAGAAATCAGATCAGACAACCAAATGCTATGAGGTATGCCAATTTCAATGGTTATTGTTACTCTTAAAATCAGTTTGGTCATAGGACAAAAGATTGTAAAATATCCTCAAGGAATGAATTTGCATAGTATTATGAGCAAGATAATGATAAGCATGAAGAACATCATCACTCAAGATAGTCAATAGGTTCACAAGGAGAAAATGACATCTTTAGCTACATCTTTTGTAATATATTCGTCAGGTGGCCAAATGATCAGGTAAATAACTATGAAACTTCAAGATCACAAGGTATGTACAATCTAAGAAACCTAATTATTTCAAATGTCATGAGATAGGTCACATAGAAAGGTTCTGCAAGAATGTTTAGTATTATACTTCTCCTGTAATGAAGAGAAGGAGTCATAATGAATGGAGGCATAAGTAGGTAAATGAAAAATAGGATCAAAGTGGATTATTTTCCATAACAGAACATGGAACAAGTTCAAGTATCAAAGAACAAGCCTTATCTTCCCAAATGGACAAAGAAATCAAGCAAGATCCTAAGATAAAAGAAAAGAATCAGGTTGAGAACTCATTCAAAGTCAATCTGAAGATAAGGAAAGACTACAAGTCATGTAAGAGCATATAGATATGAGAGTCTCCCAAATTTTAGAATATTTAATCCCTATATGACAAGTGGGTGTATCTACCTATGCTTCTTAGGAGACATCTTTCAAGTGTGGAATCAAGTGTGTGTGCTCTAGGTAATGATCAAAATGCCAATCAATACAAAGGTATGTTATTTTCAATTTGATAATATGCAAGGTATGCATTGAGTAAGGGGGAACATGTATGAGATGTTTGTATAAGTATGGTTTCAAAATAGATGGCATGAGATGGAACACAATGTTAGTGGGAACTTTCTAAGCTCTATGAGCAGTTTGTCAGGTCCAAGGATTAGAGAAGTCCAAGTTCAGATTGGTGCATGTCAAATGAGGAGAAATTGATTCATATGATTGAAAGTATGTGAGTATCATGAACATCTTAGATAAGTATTTTGAATGCATGCATGATGTTGAGGAATGATTGTTAGCATGTTGAGGAAGAGACCCTTAGTCATTAATGTCAAAGGGGGAGAAACATCAGAATGAAGTCATTGTTCAAATAAAGTCATTATGAGGATGTTTTGCCATCAATGACAAAGGAGGAGATTGTTGAGCATAGTCTTTGATGTTAGGTTGTCATTGATGTCAAAGAGATCATGATTTATAGTGCATTAATGACAAAGTGATCAGATTGATGGTTTGGATAGTGTTTGACTTAATGAGGTAAGTAATAGATGATATTGATGGTATGGATATGTTGCAGAGACCCTATGAGATGTTATGAGTACTTAGAGTGCTTATGTAAGTGAACGGAATTCATCAAAACACTCATATAAAGATCTAAGCTCAAGTAGCCATATTGATAGATAAAGTTGAGTGAGTAAATTGATGACATCATATTTAGCATGTGTGAATGTTTCAAGAGTAAATTGATATATGGATGGATTCCCTATGTGAGGATATCATATGGTTTAAATTTTAAGTCTGGGCATGGAGCATAGTAAAAGTTATTAAGGTGCAAAGTTGGCTTCTTAGACAAAATTTACTAAGTTGTCATACTTAGCCAATTTTATGATATCAAAGATATACGATGAGCATTGAATCATATCAAAGATATAATGTTGATCAATTTATTTGAGTAGATAAGTATCCAACAGAGCATGTGATCTTGTCAGTAGAGATCAACAATGTGAGTGAAGTCAAATTATCAAAGGTTCCTAAGATTGCACATGCTAGTGACAAGTGTCTTAATCTCCATGAATTGACAATAGATCAATGGCACGTGAATGCTCATATAGTTGGAGATTAATAGAGTGCATTAAGTTAAACAATCAATGTGCATAGAAGGCACACAGAGTTGCCAAGTGGCACGATCACATTAGCACAAATCAATGATCAATAGTGAAAATTTGAAGATAAAGACAAGGCTACTTCTAAGGAGATTGATAGAGCATATTTGTTCAAAGTTTCTAGGGAGCACGAGATGAGGTCCAAGTGTCCAATGTTTAACACTTGCTCAGTGACCGTTGGAATTTGAATATTCAAATTAACTAGGGAAAATTAGTATGTAGTTTTTGAGATATATCTTTTGATCTTGGCAAAATTTGATGGTGATGTAAAAATCAAAGTTGAAGAGGACTTCAAGGTGCATCCATAAATTCTAGTTAGAAGGTTTGAATGTTTGTACATACAAATTTAATGACATTCAAAGTTCACTATTTATTTTTCATAGTGTTTTTATGTATAATATATTATTTAATTCATTTGTGCTTTCACATAAGAGTGTTTTTATGGGAGTAATCATTTGAAAATTTCTTGGAGGTCATATGGAGTGGACCCATGTATTTGAAAGTGACATGATATGTTCCTTCCATGTGATAAGTTTGAGAGTGTTCCAAGGAGTTCAAAGGGTAACATGTGCTAATGAAGGCCTAATTAAATTAGGTCTCCTTAAGGCCTAAAAGGGGTTTTGGTCTTATATTCTATGTTCGACCTATTTTAGTGTTTAATTCATGTCTGTGGTATATCTTGAGGCCTATTGTATTGAAAATATAAGAGGGAAAGTGTGTATGGACAACCAAGAGGTGTATGATCAAGAGCCTAGTATAAGAATAAGGCCTAATAGGCCTAATTGGCTAGTTAGTGAAGGTGTGATTTGAAGTGAATGAAACAAAACATTGGCAAGAAGAAGGTCTTGTAGATAATCATAGGTGTATAGAGGAATTATGATGAAGTTTTGATAGATTTTTTATATATGAAATTCAATTTCATATAACCTAATCAAATCAAGAAGAGGGCTAGTTGAGCGAAGAAGATTAGAAGGCAGTTTGAGAGGGCTAAGAGTGTGAAGAGCTAAAGAAGTGGTCATCATCAGTTAGTTAAGAAATAGGGTGTCCAAAAGGTGATAAGTGGGTGCTTGCTAAAGCCTAATTGAGTTGATGCTTAGCTAGTTGGGGTTGATGCTCCATGTGAAGTGGGTACTTCACTAAATTTGATGTTTGTCTTATAGGATTGTAGTCCATTTTCATATATCAATGATTTTTCTTCCCCTTGAGGGTTTCCCACGTATATGGTGTGTTGACTTATGTAATATTATTTCATGCTTGTGTAGTTGATTGTTTATGGATTGCTTGATCTATATGTTGATGATTGCTTAAGTGGAATTGATAAGAAAGTTTTGAATACTAATTCAACCCTGCCTTTTAGTCATTTCACTTCTAAAAAGGAAACCCTTTGGGAAAGAGTGACTTTTCTCAAAATAATTGAGAACCATTAGTCAAGGTATTTTTATCACTCTAGGGAATGTTCTTGAGTTGTAAAAACCTATTGGTAATGCTTAGATAAGGCTCTAACCATATCAATAATTTCAGTGAGGCGGTGACCATTCTCCTAGATGGCTTGGATCTAATGGGAGGGAGTTTTGGATTTGATCATTTGAAATAAAAATTTGGAAAATCTATCCCCCACTTTGAAATACTATAAATGTGCTCAAATTTGATCTCTTCGAGCATTGTACATGTCTGTGATTTGGATCTTTTATCTCAATTCGGCCACCTACAATTGTAAAAACTTATTGAAGGGGTTTTTATCGAGTTCTACCATCATAAAAATTATCTTTGATGAATTCTCTGAGTAAGAATGTCATCGTATCTTGGATGGTTGATGGTCATATATTCAAATAAATCTAGTCATCTGATTGACTACATCAACCTACCATTGAGTCCAACCTAGCTGCTGAGTAGGTTGAGGGACCAAGTTCCAAACCTGCTTCATGTGGGCTAAGGTGGGACCATGGGCCAACAAGGATGTAGTTAATAAAATACATTTTTGTAATGTTCAACTTTTTGAACATTACAATCTCTTCGAGCATTGTACATGTCTGTGATTTGGATCTTTTATCTCAATTCGGCCACCTACAATTGCAAAAACTTATTGAAGGGGTTTTTATCGAGTTCTACCATCATAAAAATTATCTTTGATGAATTCTCTAAGTAAGAATGTCATCGTATCTTGGATGGTTGATGGTCATATATTCAAATAAATCTAGTCATCTGATTGACTACATCAACCTACCATTGAGTCCAACCTAGCTGCTAAGTAGGTTGAGGGACCAAGTTCCAAACCTGCTTCATGTGGGCTAAGGTGGGACCATGGGCCAACAAGGACGTAGTTAATAAAATACATTTTTGTAATGTTCAACTTTTTGAACTACCAAATAAAACAAAATTAGATAGTTGAATGGTTGGAGAAGACAAATTCTGGTAAGGCTTCCACTATCAAAGAAAAAGTATTGTCAAAAGAGAAGTACAACTGAGTGAAGAACATGGGCCAATCAAGTATTTTTATGATGTGATCAAATCCAATCTAAAGGTTTATCCAAGTGTACCAAACTTCAAACGTAGGATGACGATTGATTTTGGGGTCATAAAATCCAAATTTATTTAGCATGAAAATCCATACCTTTCTTTCATCAGTGGACCATCTCATTAGTACAAGACCAATCTCATCAATAGGTTATTCCACCATATCGAAGTCACCACAAATTTCCTAGTGGGTGTTAAGTAATGAGTTGGAAAGCCACTACAACAAAGTTATCCTTTCATACACATCATTTGAGGCATAAACATTAACGATGCCAAAAGAATTGTTTTCAATATGAAAAAGGGCCCAAATGACATGATGTGTAGAGTCACATCCAAAATCCACAAAATATGGCTACCATTTCAAAGAAATATATGACACAAGGCCATCACAGTCTAGGTCATGATTTCTTATCAACTCTAAACTATCAGGACATATAACTTTGCTGACATCACAGAGAAGGAAACCCATCACTTTAATCTCTTGTAGGCATAGAATGCCCATATCTGCAAAATTTTCTTAGAATCTCTCACCACCTACTTAAAATATAAGTTTGTAAGACCCCAAACATTCCATAAATAAAATTCATATATTATAGGTATTACTAGACATATATTGATAATCAAACCCTTCTAGGGATTCATATTTATTCATTAAGAATTTTGCATTTTTGGAGAATAAGAATTCCTGATGTTGTGTAACTTGGTTGGCTGTCAATTTAACCACATACTCTACCTCTTCTATAGATTCTCAAAAAGAGAGACTATGAGAATGAGTCGGGGAATGTCAGGAGGGACTACACAAGAATTTACTTGCCTTAAACGAGAGACAATAAATGGTGGAAGAGTAAATTTGTCAAGAGAAAATTATGAAGAAACTTGATAACTAGTCAAAACATTTGTGGCGATTGGCGTATCATAAAAATAGGGTTTTGGCAGTTCTATCTCAGAATGGGCACACTCCTTAGCATGTTAAGGCTACCAATTAACTCCCTAGTAGGTTAAGTTGTAGGCAAAGGTGCCTAAGGCACATAAATGGAAGATGATTTATTATTGCTCACCAAAGTTGGATGAGTGGGCCCATTATTATAATTATTTTTTGTTCCCCATTAGTTTCCCACCCATCCTCCTAAGTACTATTGGGGATATCAAAGGAGGGTTTGAGAGCTAACCTATTGTGAGGTAAATTCATTAGACAATCCTTGATATTGTGTGTTGTCCCCAAAAAGTGACTTCTCATTTTTGGGACAACATATGAACTATTTTGGCCCTACAAGACCAAAATTGTCTCTTCCCTTTCCAAAAATTTGTTCTGAGATTTCAAATTCCCCATTTTTCAAGCTTTTTTAGTAAAGGGATTAGCAAGTTCAAAGGTTCAAAGGCTTCTGCAAGCGAGTCCAATCAAAAGAACTAGTTTCCAGCACTCAGGCATTTTCGGGATTGGTTCAACACCTTGGTTCAATCAAAATAATTCAATTAGCAAGCTCCTAAGCACCATTGAACCATTGAACCTTTAAACAAAAAGGTTGAAGGGTTAAATGGGTTGAAGGTTCAACATCATTGACAGGAGTTGAGCGCACCCTAAAAAGTTCAAAGTTCAACCATTTCAAAGGTTCCGCGGCCCCGAGCACTTAACGAGTCTCAAAAGCTTGAACCGTTGAACCATTGAACCTTGAACCATTTTGGTTCATCAGTTTAATGGGTTCAACATTCAATCATTTCAACGTGTTGGGTTCAAAGGTTCAAAGGCTACCTCAGTTAAGGAAAGAAACGTGTGCAAAGAAGAGTCAAGCAGAACGTGACACGTGTCGGCGTTCACTTCTCAAAGATCCTTATAAGCTACAGGCTTCTTTCAATAAAGCTTCTCTCAGAGTTCCACAGAGGGCAAAAAGTGGCAACCACAAAAGGCTCCAATATGTTTTTCTAAGAGCAACAGACCGTGCCACGTGCCCCTGGCAGAGATCGACGGAGGCCAACAAGTGTCATCATTTGTGAGAGCCTGACTGAGCCCCAAACGTTTCTACGATGTCCCGAAGGCTTGAGAAGGTGAATGCTGCCAAGTGTCAATAGCGGAAGATGCCACGTGTCTCTGGTTAAAAGAGCAAAAGGTGCCACGTGTCAAAGGATGGAGCACCCTTGAGTGTAAAGGCACACATAAAGCCAAGGAAAGGTTTCCTTTAGACAAATTGTCTGAAGGAATTCCTTCAGACATTTCATTCGAAGGAAATAAAGGGACCAATAGCCCATCAAAGAATTGAAGCCCGAAGGCCACTTGGAAGATCCTGAAGGACAGACACCTTTGCGGAGGGACACTCGACATTCAGAAGTGGACCTTTTTCAAGACCCCAAAGGGCAAGTTCCCTTCAGGAAAGGTTTCAGCCTCAAAGTGCAGCGAAAGCTACCAAGTGTCACATGTTGAGACATAGTTTTACACGAAGCTTCAAAGCGTAGAACTCACCATGTGTCCCATCCCAGTGCAGTGGAACTGTCACATGTCTGCATCTATGCCTCTAGCCACTAACAAGTTTCAAAGCTTATTTTGATAAGCCTATTTCAAAGCTGCGGATGCCACCACGTGTCCTCACCCGCGTCATAGTGAAAATCAACCATGGCAAGAGAGAAAGACATGAGAGAGTTGCTAGGAAGAATGACGGGCCCGCAAACATCAAATTTGTCACAATGAAGTGTCTGTTGATTTTAGCAAACTTAAAGCGTGGACCTGAATGTGTTCAAAAGACCCTAAGGCTAGAACCAAGAGAAGGAAGAGACAACGAGGGAAACTCAATAAGAGTTAATTCTGGTAGGTGAAGCAGTTCACCAGGTAGATATTAGGGGCCTGCAAACATTGAAAGCACCGTCTATTTGTCCCCTTTGAGATAAAGGTAGAATAGATAGTTGTGTGGCTAAGAAGGTGATGGAATGAGAGATTCAGGCTCAGGAGGAGGCACTAGAGATGAATCGACATGCCACGGTTAAGGCAGCCACCCTGCTCCAGCATGGCCCTTCCTGACAAGACCAGGAATGCATCCAAGGCATTGAATGTGCCAAATGGGTCGCTCCATGGGACAAAGTGCCAAGCCTCCCTCAAGCCTCTATATAATGTAATATTTTGTATCATTTGAGAGAGATATTTTTGACCACAGAAGCAAAACTCTGCCAAATTGAAAGGCAGATACTGAGACTTTGAGCTCAGATTGTATTTCATATTATTTTATCTAAATGAAAAAGTAAGTGATTCACAGACTTTGTGCTGTATAGGTTGTATTATTTTAGGAGATTGTTCTTATGTCTGTGTTTTGAATGTGTTCTTGTTTATTTAATTTAACTAGTAGAGCTAGTGGAAGTGATAAGGAAGGTTTCTTGAAACCAGTTACTTTCAAACTTTGTGCTGACATAATTGTTTTCAATTTGTGTTTTTAGTTTCTTTTTGTGTAAAGGACCTTGGGATGACTTTGTGCCCCCATTGTTCTTCATATCTCACTCTTGGGGCAGTCAAGGTGGAGACTCTGTGCTACATCTTAGATTGCTGGTTACTCTGTACTCTGTTACCAGTCGCTTGTTACCAGAAAGATTCATGTTGCTTGCAAGAACAAGCATTTCTGAAAGAAGAGAAGTGCCTTCTATTGCTTCACCAGGATTTCTACTATCTAGGAAGGGATTTGGCTCTTGGCTGAATGTTAATTTTGAAAGAAGAGAAGTACCTTCACCAATCACCCAAGATTTTTTCTCTGTTTGTTAACATCATCTCTGAAAAAAGAGAGATGGATGGCTTATCCCACCCCTATCTCTTACTTTCTGCTTATATATATATATATATATATATATATTATATATATAGCCTTTGTATATTTAATAGGGAACCTCCCCTTGATGAGAGGAGAGATTTGTCCCCTATTGATGTAGTAAACTGCACACTTGGATGACCAATCTCCCTATGCTGTGGTGATAGGAACTATTTTGCTCACCAGTTAGCTGGTCGATAAAATATTCACCCAATAGTTTTTGGTGACTCTACTGGGGACACAGTAATTTTGTGCAATTTGGAACCTCAAGTTTCAGATTGAAACATCACCTGTGTCTTACCCATTATCATTGTAACCTTATCCATGCATTCCGCTATGGAAGAATGAACTACTCCAGCGCTTTCCCATTGTTAATTTTTCCTCCCCAGCCTCGCGCAATAGTTTTTGGTGACTCCACTGGGGATGAACCTCTAGTCTAAAGCCTCAAGTTTCAGATTGAAGCAGCTCCTTCCTTTATCCATTAGATAGACTCTAGAGACTCCGTTCTGTGTCTTACCCATTATCATTATAGCCTTACCATTTTCCTCCATCTCTATTATTTTATCTAGTCTGCAAAAACAGAGCTGCTGGAAAAGAGTGCACAGTTTGAAGCCTCAAGCCTCAAGTTGAAGCAGGGCCAATTCTTTTCCATTTTTGTTCTGCAATCTAGCCACTCCACCTAGATTTGTTATCCCTATTTTTCATAATTAAATCATGGCAATTCGAGGCCCCTGGGGTAACTCTTTTGGCCCACTCAACTTGACTCCACCTTTGCATGAACTCCCACGTAGTTCAAGAAAAAATTTCCCCAAATTCTTTGGTGATGGGATAGTTCACCCTGATGAACACATTGCAGCCTTTAGCATAGCCTGTGGTGTGATAGGGGTGGAATTTGAAGATGTGGCAGTCAGGATTTTAGTGGAAACCCTACAAGGTGCTGCTGCAGACTGGTTCTACCATCTACAAGTTGGATTAATAACCGACTGGAATACACTCAAAGCCAAGTTTGAATCAAGGTTCAAGCCTATAGAAGATGCACATGCCTTATTGGCCCAACTCACTCAGATGAAGAAGGGACCTCATGAGCCTATGAGGGATTTTATTGCCAGGTTCAACAAGCTGAGGCACAAGATTCCCATGGTTGCCTAGCCGACACCTCAAAACTGCAAATGATTTTTCATCAACTCACAACTACCTGAAGTGAGTTTCCTACTTAGAAAAGTTGGCTACATAGACCTTGCTGCTACTCAGAACTTGGCTACTGAGATAGAAGATGACCTTATCTTGGCAGAAAAGATAAGGAGAGACCTGAATAAAGGAAAACCCTCTTTATCTTATGAATGCTCACCCACAGCCACCACTGACCCAATGGTACAAAAGCTACAAAATAAATTGCTAGCCTTGAAAAGGAAAATGGTCCAAGGTATCTCTTCTGCTCCTCTATATAGAGATGCACCAAGGAGGACATTTTCCAGTCAGCCATATCAAGGCAATGCTGCCAGAAGTCAAGGGCAACCAAATTGTCTCCCTCCCCTATAGAGGAACCTTGCCCTTGAAGCACCTCCAACCAACTCAGTAGTTGGATATCTGGAAACAAAACATGTTTCCTCTTACCAACCTGAGTTTGAGAAAGAAAATGAGGCTGATCTCTTCAGGGAGGATCAAGAAGAATTAGATGGCGACTCCCACATTGGTTTCTTGAATTACCAAGATGAACCCAAAAGTGAAGGTGAAGCAGTCAAAGGATCATACACATTATTCACCCAGTCTAAGAATCAGTTAGCCCAACAGGTTGACAAAGAAAAGACAGAAGAGCGACCTCAACCAGCAACCTTAATTGCTAAGAATGGAACCACTCTGCCTTTCTAGCCAAAGGACCCAGTGGTTGCTAAAAAAGTAAGTGCATTGAACATCTCTGCACCTTCTACTTCAACTTTGCAGATCAGTCCTCCCCTCCCAAAAACCAAAAGGATGAGCTCCCATCCTCTCTTCCAAGTCCATCTCAGTCATTTGACATGATTGATCATGTCAAGAAATCCAAAATTCAAATGACTGAGTTTGAATCCCTGCAAGCCAATCCTAAGCAATTAAACATTGGTGGAGAACTAAGTATGGACCTGTCTAAGGCAAAATTTGTGGTCACCCAAATGTTGGCCCCTGTAGCTCAAATTTTGTTTGCACTGTTAGGTAGGGGTAATTACTTCTTGACCACATAAGATGCTCATGTCTCAGTTGATGAAAGTCCTATAGATGGCAATCCAATATTTGATCCAAACAAGACATCAAAAGAATTAGTAGGGCACAGTAAAAATCAAGAAGGATCTTCCATCTCCGTTGAAGATAAATCTGATAGAAGATCAGCTTCTAATGATGCTTGGATCTTAGAATCTAATGGCAATAATTCTTCCACAGCTAGATGCAGATCTCTGTTGCTTGGATTGAAAATTGATCAGGATGAAGAGATCAAACTCCTTCACACCAAAGGAGATGTTGAGCTGATGGTTTGTCAAGGGTTTGATGCTAACAATCAAAGCATGTGTTGGATTGGACCAATAGGACAATAAGCTATAGTGGTGGACCATACTGTTGTACTCCAAAGTCAACAAAAGGAAATCTTCACCAAGAGAACAAGGAGTTATAGTTTTCAAATTGAAGACCACATCTTGCCATGGGGCAAGAAGAAGAAAGAACCAAGAGGAAGATGCAAAAAAATGGTTTCCTGGTGGAGAGCTCCATTCACCCGTCACCATTTCTGGGGACAAAATGGTTTCCTGCTGGTCTATCAGGATGGCATCCCCTTTTCTTCACCTCACGATGAGTAGCATCTGAAGTACTTCAATTCTTGAAGTACCAGATAAGTTTACCTATACATATGTATATCTGTATAGTCTTTAGTTCTATTTTGTGCTTTTCATTTTCATTTTTGGAGCCTTTCTTTTTGAGTAGCATGACTCCGTAGCCCAATAGCACACTTCAAGGCATCGGAGATTTTGGTTTCTACTCCCCTCAGCTATTTCAAGTTTCCAACTGAAGGAAGTTCCCCAACTGGAGCCAACTGTTGTCCCCAAAAAGTGACTTCTCATTTTTGGGACAACATATGAACTATTTTGGCCCTACAAGACCAAAATTGTCTCTTCCCTTTCCAAAAATTTGTTCTGAGCTTTCAAATTCCCCATTTTTCAAGATTTTTTAGTAAAGGGATTAGCAGGTTCAAAGGTTCAAAGGCTTCTGCAGGCGAGTCCAATCAAAAGAACTAGTTTCCAGCACTCAGGCATTTTCAGGATTGGTTCAGCACCTTGGTTCAATCAAAAGAATTCAATCAGCAAGCTCCTAAGGACCATTGAACCTTTAAGCAAAAAGGTTCAAGGGTTCAATGGGTTCAAGGTTTAATGTTGTTGGCAGGAGTTGAGTGCACCCGACAAAGTTCAAAGTTTAACCATTTCAAAGGTTCTACAGTGCCAAGCACTTAACGAGTCTCAAAAGCTTGAACCATTGAATCATTGAACCTTTAACCATTTTGGTTCATCAGTTCAATGGGTTCAACATTCAATCAATTTAACGCGCTGGGTTCAAAGGTTCAATGATTCAATTAAGGAAAGAAACACGTGTAAAGAAAAGTCAAGCAGAATGCAACACGTGTCAGCATTCACTTCTCAAAGCTCCTTATAAGCTACATGCTTCTTTTAATAAAGCTTCTCTCAGAGTTCCATGGAGGGTGCAAATGGCAACCGCAGAAGGCTCCACTATGAGTAGCGGACCGTGCCACGTGCCCCTAGCAGAGATCAGCGGAGGTTGACAAGTGTCATCATCCATGAGAGCCCGACTGAGCCCCAAACATTTCTATGATGTGACGAAGGCCTGAGAAGGCAGATGCTACCAAGTGTCAATAGCGAAAGATGCCACATGTCTCTGGTTAAAAGAGCGAAAGACACCATGTGTCAAAGGACAAAGCACCCTCGAGTGCAAAGGCACACATAAAGCCAAGGAAAGGTTTCCTTCGAATAAATTATCTGAAGGAGTTCCTTCAGACATTTCATTTGAAGGAAACAAAGGGACCAATAGCCTGCCAAAGAATTGAAGCCCGAAGGCCACTTGGAAGATCTCGAAGGGCAAACACCTTTATGGAGGGACACTCGACATTCGGAAGCAGACCTTTTTCAAGACCCCGAAGGGCAAGTTCCCTTCAAGAAAGGTTTGAGCCTCAAAGTGTAGCAAAAGCTGCCAAGTGTCACATGTCGAGACATAGTTTCAAATGAAGCTTCAAAGCGTGGAACTTACCACGTGTCCCATCCCAGTGCAGCGAAAGCTGTCACATGTCTACATCCACACCTCCAGCCACTAACAAGTTTCAAAGCTTATTCTGATAAGCCTATTTCGAAGCTGTGGATGCTGCCACATGTCCTCACCTGTGTCATAGCAGAAAGTGACCATGGCAAGTGAGAAAGACATGAGAGAGTTGCTAGGAAGAATGACGGGCCCGCAAACGTCAAATTTGTCACAATGAAGTGTCTGTTGATTTTAGCAGACTTAAAGCGCGGACCCAAATGTGTTCAAAAGACCCTAAGGCTAGGACCAAGAGAAGGAAGAGACAAAGAGGGAAACTTAGCAGTAGTTAATTCCAGTAGGTGAAGTAATTCAACCGAGTAGATATTAGGGGCCTGCAAACATTGAAAGTGTCGTCTATTTGTCCCCTTTGAGATAAAGATAGAATAGATAGTTGCGCAGCTAAGAAGGTGATGGAATGAGAGATTCAGGCTCAGGAGGAGGCACTAGAGATGAATCAACACACCACAGTTAAGGCAGTCGCCCTGCTCCAACATGGCCCTTCTTGACAAGACCAAGAATGCATCTAAGGCATTGAATGTGCCGAATGGGTCACTCCATGGGACAAAGTGCCAAGCCTCCCTTAGGCCTCTATATAATGTAATCTTTTGTATCATTTGAGGGAGATCTTTTTGACCACAAAAGCAAAACTCTGCCCAAATTGAAAGGCGAATACTGAGACTTTGAGCTCAAATTATATTTCATATTATTTTATCTGAATGAGAAAGCAAGTGATTCATAGACTTTGTGCTGTATAGCTTGTATAATTTTAGGAGATTGTTCTTATGTCTATCTTCTGACTGTGTTCTTGTTTATTTAATTTAACAAGTAGAGCTAGTGGAAGTGATAAGGAAGGTGTCCTGAAACCAATTACTTTCAGACTTTGTGCTGACATAATTGTTTTCAGTGTGTGTTTTTAGTTTCTTTATGTGTAAAGGACCTTGGGACGACTTTGTGCTACATCTTAGATTACTGGTTACTCTGTACTCTATTACCAGTTGCTTGTTACTAGAAAGATTCCAGTTGCCTTCAAGAACAAGCATTTTTGAAAGAAGAGAAGTGCCTTATATTTCTTCACCAGGATTTCTACTATCCAGGAAGGGATCTGGCTCTTGGCTGAATGTTACTTCTGAAAGAAGAGAAGTACCTTCACCAATCACCCAAGATTTCTCCTCTATTTGTTAACATCATCTCTGAAAAAAGAGAGATGGATGGCTTATCCCACCCCTGTGTCTTACTTTCTACTTATATATATATATATATATATATATATATATATATATATAGCCTCCGTATATTTAATAGGGAACCTCCCCTTGATGAGAGGAGAGATTTGTCCCCTGTTGATGTAGTAAAACTGCACACCTGGACGACCAATCTCCCTATGCTATGGTGATAGAAACTATTTTGCTCACCAGTTAGCTGGTCGACAAAATATTCACCCAACATTGTGATCCATTGCTTGACAATAGAAGCACATGTTAGGCAAGTTAATATAAAGGTCTTGTTATGAGTGTAGAGACTCGCCAACTTGAATCTCCACAAACTCTTTGAGATTACTTGATAAATCTAATTCAATGTAGACCCATTTTTTGGGGGCAGGGAAATTAGAATATTGTAGGCTCATGACAGACCACACAATGAATGGAAATTGTGATTTCATTAATGAAATGCCAATATTTAAGAGGTGACTTGGGAAATTCCACCCAAATGAGGAATTTTAGAGTAACATGCTCTAAGACAACAAAGTCCCAGGTATGGGGAGAGAAAACCAACAAGGAGGTACATATGTACCAGGTGACAGACTTGTTCAATATCACACCCACATGGGTAAGGTTTGCAAAAAACAGTAGTAAAAATATCTCCATCATATTTTGGATGCTATCTAGCCAAATGCCATAAGCAGTCCAAGCAAATTAAACTTAAGTCTTAAACATGCTTTCAAAGGGGACATGACCCACCAAATAACCTATTAAGCAAAATTGTTCCACCCATTGAAAGGCATAATTAAACATAGCCATAGGCAAAACAACATCAGTGTGAGAAACCTTTCCTTGTGGAACAATTTGGGGACAAATTTCCTCAATCGCTTCAGAGGAGGTGCCATGGCTCTGAGCCTTTCTTTCATATGTCATAGCTTCAATAGTGGAATGGGAAGGTAAGGAGGTCATTATATACCCTAAACTTGCCCTAGGGTGATACTCCTAAATGCCAATAAATGTTATATCCTGTAGGTGACAACAAGGACCGCAATGTTATTCAAAAGCCTATAAGAAATGACAACGGATGTATGCTTAACCAAAACCTTAACAAAACATTTTTCTTTCCTAATGAGGATCGAGTCAATAAAATAATAATTTGAAAATGAGAAAAAAAAATGGTTAAACCATATAAATATTTTTTTATCCTTTTTCAATTTTATGACATATTTAATTATAATTTAAATTTATATCGATAATTAAAATTTTTAATTAATATAAAATTATAATTTAATATAAATATATTTTTCTTTAAATCTTAAAACAATTTTAAATTACATATATTGTATATAGAAATATTTATTTATTTTAAATAGTGGACATGAAGCAATTTTTTTAATTAGAGTTTTGATCTTATCCTTAGTGACCCAAACGCTATCAGCTTTTCTTTTTCTCTCTTTTTAGGGTAATTTCAATGCCAATGACTCTCGGCATGTTAAATCTTGACTAATGTTTAAGGGTATTTTGATCCCTGTCTACAATGTGCTCTTAAGCTTCATTCTACTAATTTCATTGTTTTGGATGAAACGGTTAGCATTTCCATGTGATAAGAAGTGTTAGACTATTGAATTGTGATTTATGATAACGATAATTTTTTTCAAAAAATTAAAGATTAAATTAGTTTGTAGGATTTAATAAAATGCATAGAAAATGTAATTTTTTATTAATTTTTTTAATAAAATATATTTTTCGTTGAAAATAATGTTTGTAATATTTATTTATTTTTTAATTAAAATATTAAAATAATAATTTTTTTTCACTATCTTTAGACTCTTTCTAATATAATTGTGATAGAAATCTTTGAACTCTTTACGAAAAATAATAAATTAGAAATATGTTGACATAATAAATATTTAAACTTAAAATATAATAAAATTCAGAGAACAATAATTATTAATAAATATATTTATTTATGTAGATAATTAATTTGATGGGTATTTATATTTAAAATAAAAATTTCATGAGAGACATTTATATTCAAAATAAAAATTTAAAGTTTAAACTAATTATCCTAATTCAAAAGTTTATGAATTAAATTATAATTACAAATATCATTGTAAGCATGTCTTATAATGTCATATAATATAATAGGCATGTTAAGAGAAAATAAACCTCATCCTCAATTTTATTTGAGTTATACAAATTTTAAATTTTTTTCCCTAATATCTTTTGGGGAGGATTTATTTATTAGTTTTATTATGAAACTCATGTGAATTAGTTCTTAATTTTGTAATCACATTTTTTCTAGAATCCAATTTTTTTGCATTGGTATCAAAAATACTCAAATTTGAGATTGATAATAACCTTGTAATAAAATAACTCTTTTTTATCTTTGATATTTTAATTTTTATAAATATTAAATTTTAGCTCTACATTACATAAGAGGTTTATTTCATTGTGGATTTTTTAAAAATTTAATTATTTATCAAAGTATCTTTTTCAATCTTTTTTTTAAATTCCTAAGAAATAATAACAAGTCTCTAATTTTGATTGTAGTCACGACTCACATTAAAATAACACCTTACTAATCTCATATTTTAAGGTGAAAGGACATATATAGAATTGTTATGTGATAGAAATGATCTTTGATGATGATAAATTTTAACATTCTTTTCGATTAAATTAGTCTTTAGTAATCTAATAAAATATATATTAAATATAATTTTTCATTGAATTCTATCAACAAAATATGATTTATTGTTAATGCTAAACCTTCACAATCTTTATAATATTACCATCTTACGTTTCTTAGTAATATTTTGACTCTTCTCTCTTGAAGTACCTACATAATAATTGGACTCTTCCTAAGTAAAGAGCCATCTAATCCCTAAACTCTTCTCACTTGAAGTGCTTAGAAAAAGAAGTGATAAATTAAAAACATGTTGAGATAATAAATAAAAATGAGATAAAATAGAGAGATAAATGATTATCAACAACTATGTTTATTTGTATAGATAGTTGATTTGATGGGTATTCAGATTTAAAATAAACTTCGAAGTTTGATTGATTATTTTGATTTTAGAGTTCATGAATCAAATTATGATTTCAGATCTAATTTTAGTGTAAGCATGTATTTTAACATTATATAGCGAGCATATTAAGAGAAAATGATTTTCATTCTAATTTTATATGAGTAACATAATTTATAGATTCATTTTTGTCAAAATATTGTGGAGAGTGTCCATGTATTAGTTTCATTATGAAACTTGTGTGAGTTAGTTCTTAGTAAAATGTATAATTGTTTTTGTTGATGCCAACCTTTCTAATATTTGGAATTTTCTCAACTCAAGAGTATTATAAGTCTTATGATTTTGGAAATAAACTTTTTAAAAATATTAAATTATTAATTTTGATAAAATTTTAACTATAAATTATGTTCACCATTCTTCCTTTACAAATATTTTTAGGTGATTATGTACTAAATTGATCACCTTACTTTATAATTATTTTAAAAATATAAACAAAATATCATCAAAATAATAACCTTTATATTTATTAAATATTAGTTTATAACTGAAAAAATAAAATTAAAAAAAATTTAAATATTTATTATAATTTTTTTAGATTTTTTTTATAATCTATCTAAATTTCACCTTATATTTAGTAGTGTCTATCAAATAAATTAATTATATTTTATTATTAATAATATAAATATTATTATGAAAAATGGAGTGATGTCTGCGCGCGGGGAAGGGCATGAGGGCGAACCGGCGGCAGGCGTCCAGGCAACAGGGCTCAGGCGGAATGATATGGTTTTGGGAGGAAGGGGATTCAACCAAACAGTAGTCTATTCCAGTGAGAAGGTTAAGCTAAATAAAATTAATGGATGTTTGCTTAGAAGGCAGGACCGTCCAGTGCTAGTCATTCCACAAGAAACAGTTCAGGAGGACATTGAATACCTCTCTTCACACACCTTGATCTGCAAGTTCCTGGGAATTAGAATCCCTCAGCCAGCTTTGGAAGCCTGGGTTAGGCGCTCCTGGGCAGTTGATGGAGATTTTGACATTATGCTGGCAGGGAATAATTACTTTCTGGTAAGTTTTTCCTTGGTAACGGGTCGTAATCGTATTTTTGAAGGCGGTCCTTACTTTTATGAACGAGCAGGCCTTTTTCTCAAACCATGGCATGTGGGTTTTAATACGACTGAGGATCTTCCAGCCTGTGTCCCGATTTGGATGAGGCTCCCACGGCTGCCGCTAGAATTCTGGCGAGAAGACATCCTCAAACAGATAGCGGCTTTGTTGGGAACACCAACAGCGATTGCCCATCAATCTTTAGATAAGAAATTCATTACTTACGCCTGGGTCTGTGTAGACATGGATTTATCTAAGCCTCTTCCTGATTCATTGGAGATTTGTTTGGGTTCACTAACATGGATTCAGTAGATTGACTATGAGTCCATTCCTTTCAGATGTAGAATCTGTCATGTTTATGGTCACTTACATAGACAATGCCCTCTGGCTACCAAAGACAAAGGACTAATGCCAGAACCCCCAAAGCCATCTTCAGTTTGTGCGGATAAGGGTTCTGGGAGCGCGGGGCAGAATCAAAAAGCTAAAACCCAATCGGATGACCTGAGTAAATGTAAGAATCCAATCCCTGGGGGTTTGCCGCAGGGTTCTGTGGATCAATTTAATAGTGGAGTGGAGGATTTTATTCCAGTTAGGAAGAGAGCTAGAGGTCGAGGATCAAGGCGAGGGACTGTAGAAAGGCATTTGGAATAGGGTTTTAACAAGTTTGAGGCCCTTGATAATATGGTTATTGAGGAGGGCCTTCTTATGCAAGATCATGGAGAAGCTTCAGGACAACAGAAGCTTTTGCCAGATTCCTTGGAGGGGCAGGATACGATGGACCATACGCCTCTAGCTGAACCTCTGGTTCTAGAGGAAGGGCAGCATGAGAGCGTGAATGAGCTTAAGGATAAAGAAGTAAAATGGGCAGATTTGGTGAAGGAGGGTGATGCGTGGAAAAAAGACAAAAATTCGGCTTTGGCCCTTGGGTTAAGTCAGAAACAATTCAAAAAGGCCACATCATCCGATAATCCTAAAGTGGGACGGAAGAAAGACCAAGATAAACTCAAAATTACAGGTGACTTATTGGTGGAATCTGGGGTTGTTAAGCCCTTGGAAGAGCATTTCTCCCAATCCACCCAATGATAGTTTTATCTTGGAATGCAAGGGGTTTGAATAGTTACCCCAGACAGAAAGCTATTCGTAGTTTGGTGTGGGAACACTCTCTTGATATTTTTTGCATCCAAGAGACGAAACTTACAGTTAATTCTCTAATTGCTTGTATGCCAAATATTTGGCATTTTGGGCAATGGCAGTGTGTTGGAGCTAGAGGCAGCTTGGGAGGACTTGCTATGGGATGGGACCAGAGGAAAATCATTCCACAACATTGGGTTTCTTGTAATTTGGCCTTGTCAATGATTGCCTCTTCTTTGGAAACCAGTGAGTTATGTCTGGTTACCACAGTCTACGCACCTGTTAACATGGAGGGGCAGCAACAGCTTTGGTCACATATTTGGTACATCCGGCAATGTCTTCCTTACTTATCGTGGATAATAGATGGGGAATTTAATGCTGTTATGAGCTTGGAGGAGAAGCGTGGCGGACTAAGCCATTTAGCCTCCTCTTCTGAGTGCCTACGCCATAATAGTGAAGCGCTTCGTATAGCTGATGTGAAACCCTCCAACGGACATTTTGCTTGGAGCAACCGAAGAACAGGTAATGCTGCCATTTTTGAACGTCTTGATAGATTTTTAGTTTCTTCTTTCTGGCAGTTTAGTGCTTTCGCTCTCACTTGTGAGATCTTGGATTGGAGGGGTTCGAACCACTAGCCTATTAAACTTTCCATAAGCCAGATTGGGGGTCCTAGAAAGCCCCCTTTCAAGTTCCAATTGATGTGGATCCAGGATCTTTCTCTTCATGATCTCATAAGCCAATGGTGGACACAGGGAGGTCCACCTTATGGCATAGCTATGTACTCTTTCTTGAAAAAGCTTCAGTATGTTAAAAGGAAACTTCAGATATGGAATAGGACTTGTTTTGGGAACCTACAGAGTCAGAAGAAGAAAGCGCAAGGCCAGTTGGACGACATTACTAGGCAAATAAGAGAAATTGGGCTCTCGAAAGACCTTCGCCTGGAGGAAGCTAGAGCTGCTAATACACTTGCTGAGTGGGAGCTTCAGGAAGAGATCTATTGGAAACAGAAGGCCCACAATGATTGGCTTCAGGAAGGAGATAAGAACACTGCCTTTTTTCACAATTCTGTGCAAGGGAGGCGAAATGGTAATTTTATTACTTCTCTTATTACTCAGGATGGAATACACCTCTCCTCCTCCCAAGATATTAGCAAAGAAGCTGTCCAGTATTTCACAAAACTTTTTGACAGTGATACTTTGCCAGATGAAGGGGCAAAAAATGCAGTGTTGTCTTGCATTCCATCCTTGGTTGATGATAGAATGAATGAAGATCTTATGCGTCCGATTGAGAGTGCTGAAGTGGAGGAAGCTTTGTTTAGCTTGAAGAGAGGTAAGGCCCCTGGACCTGACGGATTTCCAGCTGATTTTTTCCAAGATTTCTGGGGTATAATTAAGCAAGACCTGATGAGTGTCATACAGGAGTCTTATTCTAGCAAAGAAATGATCCTTGCATTGAATGCTACTTTTTTGGTGCTTATTTCGAAGAAGGAACAGGCGAATAAGCTAGAAATGTATAGACCCATTGCGCTTTGCAATGTTGTCTACAAAGTGATAACTAAGCTTATTGCGCAAAGGCTGAAAAGGCTCCTCCCCAATCTTATTTCGGAGGAACAAGGTGGCTTTGTGGTAGGTAAACAAATTCTTGATGGTGTGGTGATAGCTTCGGAAGCTATTCATTCCATGAAAACTTCCCAAGAGAGGGCTATGTTCATCAAGCTTGATCTCGCCAAAGCCTATGACAGAGTTAGCTGGAGGTTCTTACAGAAAGTTCTTTTAGCTTTTGGTTTCAAGCAGGATTGGACTAGGTGGGTGTTAAGCTGTGTTACCACACCTTCCTTCTCGGTTCTTGTTAATGGAGCTCCAACGAAACTTTTTGGTGCTTCTAGAGGGCTCCAGCAAGGGGACCCTATCTCTCCTTACTTGTTCATTCTCATGGCCGAAGGGCTTGGGAGGCTCTTCAATTGTCGGGTCTCTCAGAATGTTATCCAGGGATGGAAATGGGAGAGAGGGGTAACCTCCTTGTCCCACCTCCAATTTGTTGATGACACTATCCTTTCTGGTGAAGCCCGGATCCGGGAAGCGGAAGCTTTCCGCACCACTCTTGATATTTATTTGGCGACGTCGGGGCAGCAGATCAATGAGCATAAATCTTCAATTTATTTCTTTAACACTCCTGAGGCTGTCTAGAGGAGAATAGCTGCCATTCTTCGGTTCCAGATTCAAACTCTTCCTGTGGTTTATTTAGGGGTTCCCATTGTGGTGGGGCGTCAACCCAGGCTGTTCTGGCAGAATATTCTTGACAGGTTGAGACAGAAGGTAAGTCATTGGACTTATAGATGGCTATCTACAGTAGGTAGGGTGATTTTGTTACAATCGGTTATTCAGGCTTTACCAATTTATCAGAGCATGGTTCAGAGTGCACCAGCTTACTTTCTAAAAGAGTATGATGCTCTTTCCAGGAAGTTTCTGTGGGGGGCAATCTGCAAAATTCTAAATGGAGTCTTGTTCGATGGGACATGGTGTGTAGGCCTAAGCAGGATGGCGGCCTGGGATTACGCTCAGCTATTTTGGCTAGCCAAGCCCTTGCTGCCAAGCTTTACTGGTGCTGGTGCACTAACCATTCTGCCTTGTGGGCCAGAATCCTGACAGCCAAATACCTTTCGGACATTAATCTTCATGATATTGCCAGATTTCCTCTTGAGGGGAGAGGGTCTATGATATGGGATACCCTTAAGCTTGGAGCGCAATTAGTGAAAAAAGGCCTTTTCTGGATGTGTCGCAGTGGGTCTGAGGCCTTATTCTGGAAGGACTCTTGGGATGGTACACCTCCACTTTTACAGTCACACCCGCATTTGCAAACTCTTGCGGACTCCTTTCATGCTGCTGGTTGGAGTTCGGTGAGGCAGTACAAAGAAGCTTATAATATGGGAACTACCTTTGGATACAGGTGGAAACACTCCTCTGACTGGCCTCCTGGGGGTTCGGAGGAGGAGAGAGGGGAATTATCCCTTATCCTTGAGACTAGAAGGTGTTCTGTGTTACAAGGTAGTGATGAATTGGCTTGGAGTGGGAATTCTACAGGGCAATACTCCGTGGCTGCTGGTTATAAGTCTTTGCTAGAGCAAACGGGCGAGGAAGGACAGTTTCAATGGGGAAAGAAAGTCTGGAATCGAATGGCGTGGCCCAAATGTAATTTTTTTCTCTGGCTCCTCACGCACAATAGATGTCTCACCTGGGATAATCTTTGTCGAAGAGGATTTCAAGGAACATCCATTTGTGTAATGTGTTATAGCAACGAGGAGACATGAGCTCATTTGTTCTTCCAGTGTACGTTTGCTAAACAGATATGGCACCTATGGTGGAGTGCGTGGAGAACACCCTGCAGGCATGTATCTTCTTTAAAGGAATTTTGGGATCGAATGGGCTATTCTCTTGTTAAAAATACTCTATTACAAAATGCCTGGGAGGTGGGACCTTCCTTCATTCTGTGGAATTTGTGGCTGGAGCGGAATAGGCGAATCTTCAGGGGCACGCGGACAGAGCTGAAGCTTTTGTGGAACAAGGTTATTAGTGCACTGCAAGAAACTATTTTTGCCAGGTGCGCACCTGACAACAGCTTGGAACAAGAGGCGGCAGGAGTGTTTGGTCGCTTGGGGATGGTCTCCCCTGGCGATGACGTGGAGAGGAGAGTCAACCGACCGGTGAACTGTAGGAACAAGATGGCTCGGCCGATCAACAGAATTGAGAAGTGGTCACCCCCAGCAGCTGGTTATATTAAAGTAAATACAGATGGGTCTTCCCGTGGGAACCCAGGTGTAGCAGGGATTGGAGGTATCGCCCGAGACAGTTTAGGGAACATTAACTTCTTGTTTTCCATTTACAAAGGCTGTTATACAAATAACCTGATGGAAGCTGAGGCCATTCTGGAGGCTGTGGAGAGCTGTTGTCGAAGTGGTCAACTCAATGTCATTTGTGAATCTGATTCACAAGTTGTGGTTGATTTGCTGAACAAGAGTAATTCAGGAAAGATTGACTGGCATTTACAAACTATTATCCAGTAGATTAAGCAATTAAGTTCTTTGAATTCGATTTCCTTCCAACACATTCCGCGGGAGTGGAATGAGGTTGCGGATTGCCTGGCGAAGTGGGCCACGGAGAATGGGGCATCCTGGAGCATTACTGAGGAGGCCACCCTTCCTCTGAATTTGTATCAAAAACTGGTCCTTTTGGTGGATCAGGAGAAAAACTTGTAATCGGTGTTTTATTTGGTTCTTAATAAATTTTTACCCTCGTTTAGTTAAAAAATATATAAATATTATTATAGATTATCAAATTTACTCCATAATAAAAAAGTAAAAATAAAAAAATAAATAATAATAATAATTATTAAGTTGGAGGCTTATATGGTGGGGCAAGGCCCCAAGATTCATCTCGCAAAGAGATAAAATGGCATTTTCTATTATTAACAGCCTAGTTTTGACTGGTGGTGGTTTGGGGGAAGTGGTGGTGTAGAACATTTTGGTAGCACATGATACCATTTATTATTAAATGTAGGAAACAAACGTGAAGCGACTCGCTCTTCTAGAAGGAAACACCTCTACAGTACATATACATTATATATATGTCCTATCCAGACATGGAGATAAATGCATATTTATAGTCTATTGAAAGCGTGGAGGGAATTTTTAAGTCCGTTGAAATCCTTGACTAAAATGGAATACAGTTTCACTTGAGTTGAAACAACTGAGATAAAAAGAATGGTGGTGATGTTGCTCTTGGGATGAGTTAAAGAAAAGAACAAAACTTGATATGGCAATAATGTTAATGTTGTTGGATGAAAATGTTGCTTCGGGAGGTTCAAACCCTGGATGTGGTGATAACAAGGATTGTGTGAAGGCAATGAAGAAGGTGAAGATCAACGGTGCAGTGCAGAAGAGGCCATGGTCGATGAAACTCCTAATATACATTATTATTTATGTTGATTTTTTATGGATTTATTATTATTTAGTGTGTGTTTGTGTATATCATCATCATCAACCAAGGTTCATTTTAGTGGGCCATATAAAAAAATATGTAGAGCACCCAAGGCGAATCAAATTTTTAATGGTGGTGAATCAATTTAGGAGGCGTATCATTGCACATACAAATCATGAGTTGCCATGTGATGAATTGCACAAAGCCTACCAAGTTTCTCCAAATCTCATGCAAATGTAGATGAATGCCTAAGAAATGTAGACATGTAGGTGTCTGATGACACCCTATGGGCATTTGACGACATCCAATGAGTGTGGGCATCTGACGGTAGCTTGCAGGCTCCTGACTGCAGACTGCTAGCATCTAATGGTAGGCTGCTAGTAGATGATAACAAGCTACAGGAAGATGATGTAGGCCAACTACATGTGGATGAAGGTAGGCTATCAATGCTTATCCAGAGGCTACCATCAGATACCCATAAATTTTTGGCATCCACCTGTAGATTGCCATCGTATAGCATCATGTAGGTGCATGCCAACAGTCTATGAGTGAATGCATGTAGTATGTGGGTGTTTGATGGCAACTTATGGGAAGGTGCTGATAGCCTACCTTCATCTACCTATAGGTAACCTACATCATCTACCTGTAGCTTGATGTCATCTGTCAACAACCTACCATTAGATGCTAGTAGTCTGCAGTCAAACACTTATAAGCTACCATCGGATGCTCGTATGCTACCGTCAGATGCTCGTATGTTGCCATCGAATGCCCTCATTTTCAATTGTTGTGATGGTACTTAAAGTGTAGTAAATAGAATTATAGTTAAAATATAGTTAAAAACTATATTGTAAAAAAATCATTGCATACCTTGCTGGGAACTATTGATTCTTGAAGCCCTTTCAGGGCCTGAAATACAAACCACCAAAAAAAATCCATAAGTCACCCAATGGTATGTGGTGAATTCCTCATGATTCTCTTTTGAGGTGCCAACGAACTACATTTATATGAGGAAATTTATATTCAAATGTAGGTGAACCTCTCCTCGAAATTAACATTGACCCCAAAAATTTAGGTGATCCCACCCTGTTGGTCACCCCACAAAAATTGCCAAATGCTGACTTTGAAAAATAAAATATTCATAAATTAATGAAGATTCACCACTAAAAAAACCCTGCTATCAACATGGATAGATATGGTGTGACTTCATAATATTGTGTTTTATATTGGGTTTACAATAGTTATCTACAATATAATGAGTCTCTATATTATATCGTGAAAGTGACTTTTCTCGATTCTGTCACGAGTTTTATTACATGTTGGCCGATGCATATTTGATTTTATGTTATAGTGAATTGATGGGAAGGGTAGATAAAGACCCACATTTAGTTGGTTAATATAATTTATGATTGGTTTTGGTGGCTCTATTTGGGAATTAAATGGCAAGTTAAAATCTTCAAAAGGGGCGACATATGACAACATTTACTGTCACTTTGATAACTCATGGACGGTCTCTTTCATCCTTCCAATTGGTTCTTTTGCTGGGATCTTTACAATCACATTTGGTATTTTTTTATTGATCTAACCAATCTCCCATTAGTCTTTAGTTAGGATACACTGGAATTATAAACATAAATTTGATATATTATTTATTGTAATTTTTTTTAAAAATTTGAGTATTTCTTTGTTTTATTTTAATGATGTCAATAAAATATTTGTTTTAAATATTTAGTTTATTATGTCGAGAGGCGTAACTTAGAGTGACAATCAAAGAGTGTAATGGTGTGAGTGGATAACTTTTATTTTTGTTGGAACCGATATATCAAAAATATATATATAACCAATCGACAATAAGAAACTTTCCTGCTAACCAAACTAATTCAAAATAATTTTCATCTTTTAAGTGATCAGATTCCAAGCCTAAATGCGTTCTCATGATTTGTATAAATGGGGATGATGAATTATTGAAAATGAGAGGTTTTTTTCCTGAATTCGAAAGAACCATGTGGGAAAGTAAAAACATATTATGGTTTATGTTCTTTTATGTAATTACTAAATTTTATTATGAGTTTCAGTTGGAGTGGACAGATTTGATGTGACATTGCACAGAGTGTGGTTCCATATCTTATAATCCCCTTTCTATTATTTATTGATGTCCATCCACCCCGGTAATGTGGATAACATTTAAGAGACCATGAAACACGATTTGGACATCATTCATCTCATCCATCTTAGATTTACATTCTCTAACCAAATTGGTAATCTGCGAGACCTATCACAAATAATTATTGTGATTGGAAATTCAATTTCAAGGAACCTAATCCTATGTACAACATATGTAACCCCAATTCCATTAATCTTTTAAGATAAAATGGTATTAATTAAACAAAGATCCATATTAACCATAAATAAAAAGAAAACATTCATTCCTTCTAGTATAACTTGCACCTTTGGAGAAACTGTTAGTAATAACTTAACGTTTAATTATTTTTATGATTTGTATTGTACAATGATTGTGGCTACATCTTTATGCTTCATCTTATTTTGGAATTAAAATTTTGCTAATTGCTATGAATCTTATTTCTTATTATATAGATTTTCATAATTTAAATACTTGTTTCTTCTACAATTATATAATCATTACTATTCATACAATTTGTATATTATATAAGATAATATTTATATATATTTGATATATTAATACATACTAGATATAATTGCAAAACAAAATATACAATTCCTCCAACTTTCTTTACACCTTCGGGGCAATTGCTAGTAGTAATAGTTAAAAAAAAAAACACCAAACATTGATTTTAATAAAACATTTATTGAAATTGAATTTGAAAAGTAGCAAGCATTTCTTTCTCTACCAACCCTTTGAAGTTGGAAATCAATGCGCATGCATGCCCAATTACTTCGTTTCTCACTTGAAATAAATATTACACTTAAATATACAGCTAATGATTGAATGTGAAACTCTAAAAAAAAAAGGTCAAATCATAACTCGAAATATGTGCAAAGACTCTATGCTTATATCCTTATTACATCACTAATGGATACAACCAAGTAAAAGGCCATGGTATTGCTCCAAGGAAACAACATTAAAGAGGAATATGAGAAGCTTAAGAATAAGGCATAGGGATTATTTTAGAGTTATGAGTTGGAATGTTTTTAATTAGAGTTATGAATTAGTAATGATCGGTTTAGATTTCTTTAATAATTATTACAATAGTAATGAACGATTTTACAAATATTATTATAGTTATTACAGGTTTCAGTGAGATTATCATGTTTATAGTGAGTCTTACAAATATCATCATTGATTACAATTAGTTTAATGTGCTACCAAAATTTAAATTTGGGTAGCGTTGGACACATCCAAGCTACTTTAACCAATTGACCTACATCTCAGTAGCATAAACGATAGAGATTATTAATTGAACAAGGTTTAATATATAAAAAGGTATTTAAGAGTAAAAGAGTTAATATTTGATTGTAAAAAAGTCAAAAGTAAATATAGAGTTTATACGTGATGGTACCATTTTAACCAAATAATAATATATAGTAATTAATTAGATGATGATACATCACCTTCACAAATATAAAATAAACATTTATTTTTAATATATCTCAAAAAAAATTATTTTAAATCAATTTAAAAAGTAATTTTTTCCTCACTTAAATATACCTAACTAAAAATGTGACTTTCTTCCTCCACTTAATTTTTAAATAAACATTAGTCATATATTAATTATCAATATTTATTTAATATATTTATTAAATAATGAAATTAGAATGCATGATTATTAATACCTCTCCCTTAATAAAACCAAAAAAAAACCTTCCAAAAGTTTCAAATGAAAAACCAAACGATAAAGAATACATTACAAATAATTTTAGAACTTTACAAGGTTTTACCCTATATGAAAATTTCAAATGTTAACGACTAATTAATATTCCAAACATATAAACCTCTATATGTACAAAATGTGGAAAATTATTTGAGAAAATTATTAAGGATATCGTCATTACAAGGTATTCATATGACAAGTTCTTTTTATAAGCTCATATATATTAATAAGTTTCCTTTTCTTACAATATAATATTTTCTTCTTCAATTATAGTGGATACAAACACTTTTCTTATACCATTTATATAAAGGAGGTTTTCTTGATTTATATTTCATATATATTTTTTTAGTTTTTTTTTTTCCCATCCCTTTTAACATATTTTACATTTTCAAGTTAATTGTTAAGACATTTTATTAGGGATTGTTATTGATATACGATACATTTAATTTATGATAGTTTTAATTTTTATTCTTAAAATATATAATGATGATAATAAAATATAACAAGTATCATGATGTATCTTTAGTTCATACTATTCAAAAGAATTTATCATAATATATAAATATATGATTATTATAAAATCTATAAATATATGCATATACAAGTATCCTTAAAATTATATGATCTTTAAACTCTTATTCTTAAGAAAAACCAATTAGAATATATAATAAATAATATTGAATATACAGAGCACTTTTTCTTAAAACTTATTTAAAACTTGATTTCTATAAACTGGCGTACCATTCACTCAATTACAGGATCCATGGCTTGTATCCAATCTAATTATGAATTAGATGGAACATTTGTAACAAATGTAATTTTGTTTTACTTAAACATAACATAGAGAAATAACAAGAACTTCAGATTTATTTAAGAATTTGTAACTATATTAACATTGTTTATGAAAAGTTTAGAATGTGAAAATACAAGAATGTATAGTCTAATTTTATTGTACACCATATGAAATATTAGAACATGTTGCGACTCTTGATATAAAATATCATCATATTTCAAATACCATTTTAGAAGCGTTTGATTTAAATGTTAAAAGTAATGGATAACACATAACATATATATATATATATATATATATATATATATATATATATATATATATATATATATATATATATATATATATATATATATATAGGGTCAAAGCAAGGAAGATTAAATGAGCTAGAAAGACATTTGCAAATGTGTCTCATCTTTTTAATATTAAAACAACAATGTACAAGAATGGTTGGTGTACTAAAAATCTCTCACAATAGAACAATGCTAAAGGCTTTGAGTTTGATTTTTTTCCAAAAAGTCCAAAAATGACCAATAAAATGCAATCAATGTTTTGTTTTGGCAATTTTCACAACTTGCATAGTTAACAAGTGCAATAGTGTTAGTGGCATAACCTATGTAGACATGCAATTATTTGTGTTCAGTTGTGATGTTTGATGAAAATTTTAGACTATTCTGACATTGATATGAGATTATTTTACTTTATGAGCATTTATTATGATAGCATAAGTTTATTACTAGTGGTTGTATTTCAGTTTCAACAATTGATTTAGTAAATATCACATCAAGTCGATATTGTTGATATCATTTTTATGATTGCAAGTAATCGCTGAGGTGTTGAACTAGGTTCGAGCCTAAAACACTTTGTTAGATAAATGCTTCAGTTTATACAGTTAAATGAGTGTTGAGGTAAAAAGAATGATATTCATTTAGTTTATCCTCTAGTTTTTTTCCCGTCTTGTGTTATGAGATTCCAATATTGTGCTTGTTGTTTCAGTTGGTTGTTGGGAAGTTGTCATTGGAATTTACCCAATTTTTCCTCTTGGTCCTTGTTGTTTCTTGGCTATGGATGCATTCTTTATTGCTGAAGTAATTAACATTTGATATTGTAATGATTGGAGACATGTTTATGTTGACTTCATTTGAAAACTTTGAAAGCCTAGGGACTTAGTCCATGGTTGTGGAAATCATTGGCATAATGATTAAACCTTGTCTAAGGATGGTATAGTCAAATATTTTAATAATGAAAAAGGTCATGTTAAAGACCATAAGAGCATGATGATTATTTTTTTGGCATTCGACTTAGGTCAAATAACCTAGTCATTCCATTAAGGTTTCACTTGTGTTGCTTTGGAGATTGGTCATTTAGTTTTGTTTACCTGGACTTTGGAAACTCGCTCTTTTATAATTTTTGGTGAGTGAACTGAAGGAGAAGTGGAGAAGAATAGGGAGAACCAAGAGTGGATATTATGGTCATGAAGGTCGTACAACTCCCTTATATAGAACTAGAGTTGGAATTAGCAATATAAATGAGGAAAAGAGAGTTAAAAACATGTTTTGGTGGACTATGTGAGGAGATAAAATTTGGGCTTTGAATTAGAGCTAAAAAAGGAGACACAAAGTAAATGAGAGAGAGAAAGGAAGCAAACAACAGTGGGTTTTGGCATTCAAACAAGTAAGTCTATAATTAAATTTATTAATGTAGAATAATGGCTATAAATTGTTATGGAAACCCTAAAAGGGTGAGTGGGTTGCAAGAAGGGAAACCTCTCTTATTGGAACTCCTTTGTTGTTCCATATGCATGATTGTTGTCATTTATAGCTAGTATACTTGCATGATTTGTTGTTTGGATGGAAATCCAATAGAATTTTTGAGAAACCCATTTAGTTATGGTTGTTTTAGAACCATGTCGCCCCTTTGATTGTGTAAATATGAGTTATATGTGTAAATGTCATTGGTTATTTACTTTTTTTGCTTAATATGGTGTTGGTGTGTTTCTCCATCATCGTGTTTCCTAAATTGGTGTGTTCTATGTTATGCATTATTTAGTTGTGTTTATTATTGTTGAGTATGACCCTTTTCTTATGTTAATCTAGATCTCATTTTCAAACCCTCTTGTTCATTTAACATTATGAATATGTATCCCCTGTGTGGTTTTCTATTTCATCTATGAAGTGATGGTTGGAGTGGGTAGGGATATCACCAATGGAAGGGCTCAAGTTGTGCATTTATTTTATTTCGTGCATGTTTTCTTAGATGGTTGTAGTTGATCATTTTTCATGGAGATCGGAAGTGGATTTATGAAATTTGTGCCAATGATATTGAGCACTTATCATTTGTTAGTTGTTTCTTATTGTATCATACTCCCTGAAGGAAGTTACCTTGTAGTTTATTATCAATGATGGTTTTGAAGTTATCTAGAATACAATTATATTATATTAAAAGATTATTTCCTCTTGCTTCATTTTTATACGGTTTTACATCTTGATTGATGAATAAAGTTATAAAGGAACTTAAATAATTTAATATTCTTTGGTAAGAAAAATAAGGCCTTGGTGTAGTACTTGTATGATTGGAATATGGGTCATGTAAATGACAATGTTAAATTATATTTCATAAATTCCTTTAATTCATTATGCTGACTATATACTAATAATTTATGCTTGAGGTCACTGTGCTATAAGGTTTCAATACATTCATTAAATTTTGGTTTATGAAGTTTATAAATGTAAACAAGTTAATGTTGTGTTATGATTGATTAAATGTATTTAGAATGGGCAGACTTATTATTAGTTTATAAGTTTTAATTCAGTCGTTAATTTGAAGGAAGTTTGGAATACTGCTAAATGTGTAAGAAAAAGGGTAAGATAGACAAAATAGATTTTGTTGACTTGTTTAAATGGATATTTGATTAAATAAATGAATTCTAAGTTTGGTGGTTACTGAGTATAAATGTTTGTGTGTGTTTTGAATATTATTGTTTGATCTTGAGGATTTATTTTAAAATATTAAAGTTTATAGTTTCCATGTATAGTGGACCTTATTAAAAAAAAGCATCACAATTTTTAATGGTCTACGTCTATGCATCCAACTTACTTGGTTTCATTAGCTTGGACTATGTATTTTTTATTGGTGTTTGAAGGACTGTGTGTACTCTATTTGTAGGATGAATAACTTTAAATTGCCTGGTTATTAGCACTATAAAATAAGTCTATTTGTGGAGAGTTAACTAGGAGACTTGTTATGGTTGTAGCTTCTCTTTATAATTTGATTTATCACATAAAGAGATTGAGGATTGTGTACTCTATTTGTAGGATGAATAACTTTAAATTGCCTGGTTATTAGCACTATAAAATAAGTCTATTTGTGGAGAGTTAACTAGGAGACTTGTTATGGTTGTAGCTTCTCTTTATAATTTGATTTATCACATAAAGAGATTGAGGATAATGTTATAATTTTTATGTATAGCTTTCATATGATATTGTTTATCTTAAAAATTAATATCATAGGTATGAATGGTGGTGAATATTTTCATAATATCTATATCCTTTAATAAGTATTTTAATACATATATAACGCATTGGGATTCCTTATTGTATTATGATTACTGAATTATAATTTACTTCATTGAAGATAATTATTTTTGGTAAATTAGATAGCTAGTAATTATGGTGACTTATTGATTGGAATAACGATAAAAAATAATGAGTAAAATAATCTCAGTTGCATAATTTTATATGATGGTATATAGTCTCATTTATGCTATTATATTAAAGTTATGAGGAAACAATATTTACTAGAAAGAAAGGTTACACCTTTGCATTCTATGGCCCTTGGAGTAAAACAACAAGTGGTGCATCCAAAATTAAGAGGGGAAGCACAACAATAAGCACCACCTCAAACATCAGCGACCCGAACACATGTCAATTAAGGGGAAAAGAAAGGTGTGACATAAAGGGAAAATTTTCCTCTTCCATCAAAGAGGAAGCCTCACAAAACCAACCCCTAGCTTAGTGACACAAATGTGCCCAAGATTGCTATAGAGTATGATCTCGCACAACTTGGCATCATCTAAGAAGAAATATGTGAGTTTGTGTTGGAATACGTAGGCACATAGCTATGTGAGGAGGAAGAATAAAAATAATTTTTATTAAATAAATCAATACACACTTGCTAAGTGCATAAACATGTCCCAATAAATTCTAATTGTTGATTTTCCCACACATTTGACTTCAATCATAGTCAACACTATCATAGAGGAATAAGAGATAAAAGACATAATGAAAATAATTTTCCAAGGCACAATGGGAAAATGATCATCTATAGGGAAAGTTATTCAATCACAACTAAAGGCAACACAAGGCATAGAACAAAAATCAAGACCTCAATAACTGCTAATACACAAAACTAGAAGACAAACAATGTCGAGGACCTATCTTTCCATTTCAGAATGCATGGGTTCATTTATCACACCACCAGTGGTGGAGGAGATTGAATCCAAATAAGAAAAAGCTACAGAGCAACAATATACTATGACAATCTTGATAGATCTAGTTTATATTTGCAAAAAATTAATACAAAAAAAAGGAGCTAAGGAGAAATATTTTAACACAATAATAATATTCTACTCTATTACTTCAGCTATACAATTTCATATGGGAGATACAAATTTTATAGGAATAGCATTCCTATATTTGGGGAGATCAAATTTCCTTTGAAATCTCTCACCTAAACTAACTCCCAACAAACTTCTATATTTGAATATATTGTTATTAACAATATATTTGACTAACCAATAAATCTAATTAATATATTACTATTTATTAAACAATAATTACGTTATTCATTAATAATGTGAACACACTATACCTTAACATTCATCCCCTTTTGAATATTATCAATCCTATCCTATACCCCATTAATGTGAACATGGGGAAAACAACTCTCCCATATTTGCACCTATACTCATGACTTCGTGATTTTTAGAGGAAAATCACAAACCTTACATGATGGTTTTACAAATGGTTGATCAATAATAAAAATAGTGGTTTTAAAATTAGCTAACTAAAAACCACAAACAATACCTGATGGTTTTACAGATGGCTAACCAACAACCAAAACAATGGTTTTATATGTGGCTAACTAGAAACCACAAAGCAATGGTTTTACAAGTGGTTTACCATAAACCATGTCATGATGTGAAGTATAGATTCTAGCTCTCATCATTATCACATTTTAGAAAGGTTATATAGGAATATATAGTTCACTTATGAAAAAATATGAACATGCATACAACATCTGTTCTTATTCACAGCATACCATGCTGAAAATAAGCAAACTACACAACTAAAATAAAAACACCACAAAATAAAAAAGCAACCCCGTCACTAGTAGATAATGAGAGGTGTAAAAATCCTCCTACTTCTGTTGCCTCCAACCTCTAATTGATGAATCTGCTTACTCAAGTGATGAATATTTATTTTTTAAGTATCATATGTATTATCATGTAGTCAACTATTGATGTTTTAGCAATCGAGTGTTCTCAGGTTTGGTATCAGCCCCATATCCATCTTCAAGATTTTTTCATATTTTATTATCTTAGAATTGCATAAATTAGACAAAGCATTCAAGCGATGATGCATCCTTATGCTTTTGAAATTTTTTTGACATATGAACACTTTGGATTTTATAACTTGACTCTTTTGACGATATAATCTAAAAAATACTAAACTATTAACTTTGATATCAAAAGTCTTAAATATACTTTGGAAATAAATTTTGACCAAAAAATGACTATTAGTTTGATGACAATTATTAACACTTTGATGACATACACTATTTTGAGCAACAAAATAACTTTAAAACATATTGTCCTAGTATATTGATATACTAATCCAAATATGACCAAGTAAACAAATATTACAGAGACTATGAATATATAAAAATAAACTATAATGACCAAAACTAAATAAATTAAAACCTAAGATCAAAAAAGGATTGACTATCTTGAACATAAGAATTTATACAATACAACAAATTATTTACTCAACCCACTAAATAAAATATTAAATGTAAACTAAGACCTTACAATAGTTGGAAATCTACATGCAACTGTGAAGTATGCTTGCAAAATGCATATAGCTCTTTTTGACTACTTGAGATCAATAGGTGAAAGCATGGTAAGGATGGTGTTTGATCTGGCACATTGATGGAACATGCATCTTTGAATGGTTGTTGATGTGGTGCATAGAATCCACAAACATATAGGTCTTAAAACTATTAATGGTAGAGAACACTTACATGTATTAACAATAACAATGCACATATCATCAAAATACAGAAATGGTCTGAACCCAACATGTTGCTTAATATATCTGGCATCGTGCAAGGTTTTTTTTTAAATATCTATCAATACATTGGTCCTATAGATCAGCTAGCAGTTTGGATGGTGAATGAATAAAGACTATGTTGTTGGCATAGTTAGCAGAAAAAATAATGAGTAGTCTTATAATTTTTTTCATGCCACTTTAATGTCTATGATCTATATGACTTGTAGGATATTTTTTCCAAAAGAAGCCATCAGGTATCACCTTCCACTCTAGATGCTAATCAAAATCTAGAAACAAGATGTAGTAGACTAAAGAGCACATGTCATGCAAGATCCACACAATACATAGACAAAAATAATACACACACTATATGATTAATATCTAATTAAAAATATAAACTTATTATCAAAATAAAGAGTCTCTCATTCATAGGGACAAAGCACCAAGCAACTATCCCTTTTATCAAATCAAAAAATCATTTTTCATAGAGGATTTATCCACTCTGATACTAGATGATAGATCTAGTTTATATTTATGGAAAATTAATATGAAAAAAAAGATCCAAAGAGAAATATTTTAACACATAATAATAATATTATTCTCTATTATTTTTGTTTTATAATTTCATATGGGAGATATAAATTATATAGGAATAGCATTCCTATATTTGGGGAGATCAAATCTCCTCCAAAATCTCTCACCTAAAGCAGCTCCCAACAAACCTCTATATTTGAATAAATTATTATTAAAAATATATTAGGATAACTAATAAATCTAATTAACATATTATTTTTTATTAAATAATAATTACGTTATTCATCAATAATGTAAACACACTATACCTTAACAAATTTGTGTCTATAAGCACTTGAAGAAGGTTTTTGTTCCACCTGCCTGCATAAAAGCACCAGTAAGTCGACACACAGTAGTGACATCCTCTCCCTCATATCACCCTTAACACTCAACCCATTTACCCCCTCCATCTTCCAATTCCCCATCTCATCCTCATCAAGAGGACATTGCAACATAAGAACAAGTTATGCAAGCCCAAATAGAACAAGAGAAGGATTGTAAGAAGAGAAAAAGGCTAGAAAGGAAGAGAGGAAAAATAAGAAACGATAAAAAATTGAGTGAAATATCTAAGAATAAGAAGACTAGCAGAGAAAACAAGACATGTAGGAGAAGCAAAAGGAAGAAGAAGCTATTGCGAAGAAGAAGAAAAGATGAAGAAGCCACATAGAAAAGATGAAGAAGAGGAACAAAAGAAGAAATAATAAGAATCAGAATCTACAAAAAAAACAAAAAACAAGTAGATAGGGAAGTACAGGTGAATAAAGGAAAAATGCCAAGGTTGACGAAGTAGCCAAATAAGCATAGGAGAAAATAGAGTGAAGCTTTATGAAATCAAGAAGAAGAGAGCAAGAAAAAGGTCAAAGAGAAAACTGCCAAGCATGTTATACAACAAACAAAGCATATTGAAAAGGTGTAGTCAAAGGTAATTTCCAAGGAAAAATAAGAGTTAGAGTCAAAGAATAGGCTAAATTTGAAACTGATACTAATAAGGCTAAGTATCTAGAGCAATCTATGAAGCCAACAATGGATCTAAAATAAAATTTGATTCCTAACACGCCACAACCTTCCAACACATCTAAAGGCTCAAGATCTGCACTAGGAGGTGCACAATAAGATGCATTGTAGGATAGACCTTAAAAATCTAACCAATGGTTGTGGGACATGTAAGCCCCACCCCTATGATGAACAACATTCACACTCCTGGTTGAACAAATTTGACATCATGCATCCCTAGCCACAGTTAATGCAACTTATTTTTGTTAGGTTGTGGAGCTAAAAGCTTCACTGATGCAGACACAGAGAAGGCCATTGGAGGGGTTGCTGAAGGTTGCTGAGCGTCAGAGCAACCGGCGTCGGTCTGATCAGCCGACGTCGACAGGACAGTGAAGAGAAGCAACCGACGTCGGTCATGGGTCGGCCAGCGTCGGTCACCTCCAGGCAGACAGGGACCGACATCGGTCACCTGTGTGGTTCGATTGCGAGCTTATTACGGGCAGTTAGCTAACGAACCAAGTGTTTGCATGATTAGAGCTATTTTTAGACTGAGAGCTGCGGATCTAATTATTGTAATTAGATGTCTAATTATTGTTTGGATGAGATCTATATAATAGACTCATGGTTGTATTGGAAAGGTGTTCTAGTTTGAGTTGAGCAAAGTTTGCTCCTTCTATGTGTGAGGTGAGCAAGGGTGTTCCTCCTAGTTCCACAGTACCAGGTGTAGGTGCTGGATTGAAGAGTCAGCAGGATTCTTCAGGTGTGTAGGATCTTGGTCACAGGTGCATGGCCTATATAGGAGATCTACATGGTAAGTAAGATCGTTGATCTGCAGGTGTATGTGTGTGCAAGGTCAAGGTTCACAGGTGTGCAGAACTGGGTTGATTTGCAGCTGTGCAAGATCAGATAGGACAACAACACAACAGGGAGCAGTATCAGGCAGGATCTACTTGGAGTATAGGTGTGTACTCGGATAGAGCAAAGAGGAAGGCAAGGGAGTTCCTTCCATAAGTATGGTCTGTTGAATTACAGGTTGTTGCAGGTTCATGGGAGATCTACTTGAAGTACCTTGAGTACTTGTGGAGTGCGTGGAGCACTTGTGGTGTGCGTGGAACACAGGAGGTGAACACCAACTCTGTATTTGAGTTGGGTGTTGGGACCTGAGAGGGAGAGCTTTGGGGAGAAGATTTACTGTTCACTTGAGGTGTGGGAAACCTCTGTAAGGTGGTGGAGAAGAAGTGGGATCTTATTTATTGTATTCTTTTCTGGAAAAGTATTAATACAAGTTGTGTATTGTCTCTCATATCATGTGTTATTCTAAATTCTAGTTACTTGGTGAATCTGGTTAATTTTTGCATATTAAGTTGCTTGGTTTGGTAATCATATTGTGCTCTTTTGGTGGAGCAAGATCCTGACAAGTGGTATCAGAGCTTTTGGTTGGGATACTAACAGATTGGTTTAGATCTGGGTAGTGTGTTTTGATTACAGGTCACTCTCAGGGGTTTCTGATTGAGTGGGAGTAGAGCAATGGTAGATGAAAGTAAGCTAAGAATGGAAGAGTTGAAAAGCACAGATGGTCTCTTAAGGTCCTATGGAAAGAAAGAGCAGGTAAAAGATTATTGTTGGTTGGTAACAGATCAGCATGAAGGAACTGAAGAAGCAGATGTAGCAGGTGATGTTGCACAGGATGCTCTAGGAGGTTTCTTGGATAAAGTTGAATCTTGGATAAAAGATTCGGTTGCCTCTTTCCATGCAACCCCAGGTAGAGGAGTTGGTGAGCCTTGCCAAAGAATTGGCAAAGGGGAAGTGAAGCTGAAATTGCAGGCGGCCAACACACAGGTGTTGATGAAGGTCATGCGAGTCCCAGGTTTGGAGATATGGCTAATTTCTTCAAAAAGGTTGGGTGATGAGAGATGCACAAGAACTCTCACAGCGGATGCACTTGAATTAGCTGGTGGTAAGAAAATAGGTACTCTTTATCTACTTGTTTATATTACTGATTCTTCTTCTGTTGCGGAGACGTGGCTTCGTAGGCTTGGTCACATGAGCGGGAAGGAGATGCATGTTCTTAAGCGGAAGACAGATATATTTGACAGGCTTAAGAACTGGAAAGCCTTGGTGTACTTGGAGGAGATGGGGGACAGAGACCAGTGGATGGTGCTGGATACTTCTGAGCAGAGCAATTTGGACATGGGTTTTGATTCAAAGGAGCTCGCGGGTAAAAAGTCATCACTCACAGGCGAACACAGGTACCGGCGTCGGTCAAGAGGAACCAGCGTCAAACAGATAGATGCCGATGTCGGTCATGTGCAGACCGAAGTCGGCGATGTCGGGCAGGGTAAGATCGACGTCGGTCAGGAGGACTGACGTGGGTAGTAGGTAAGACCGATGTCGGTCAGAGGATCGACGTCGACAGCAGGGACACCGCAGGGTTGGTAGTCAGGGACAGACGCATGGAAACTGACGTCAGTCAGATGCAGACTGTGGAGTGACCGAGGTCGGTCACTGTAACGGATTTTGGGTGGACAGCACGCTGTCAAGGAGTCTCAAACACCCATATGGAGGACTGAAGACGTAAGTAGGCCCTCAAATTTGTTGTTCCTCTTCTTTATACATGTTGCTGATTGTAGAGTAGGAAGGATCCAGGAAACAGGTGTGAGCTTGGCATGGATGAGGATGTGATCCTTGGAGGAGAACCAAACAGGTGTTTTTGGTAGGGTTGTCAGCAGGAAGAAAGCACAGAGATGAATGGATACCTTAGTTGAAGAATAGAGTGAACGGATACGTGAGACGGAAGACCAGGTATATGGTCTTGAGGAGCTGCAGGACAGTGGTACAGGTTTTGACAGGTGGAGGACGAAGCATGGCTTCAGTCAATGTCAGGGTAACTACTGTGGTTTGTCTTACCAGGTGGATGATGAGTCACAACATCATTCTGTTGCTGTATGTGGATGGTATATTTGCTAGCAGGGTGTGTACATACAGGGTTTTGCTGAGCTAAGGGTAAGATTAGTTCAGTGGCATGTCATGAGGAGTTTGGAGCAGCGAAATTCTTTGACATGGGAGACATGGAGATCACCGGTTGATTTTGTCTCGAATGGGGGCTGATGTGAATCAGGTGTTAGTGAGGTTCAGGATGCAGATCCGGAGCACACTAAGGGCTGGACAGGTACAGTGTCTGAAATCACATGAGGTCTGGTATAGACCTGAGTATTCCCATGCAGTGGGAGCTGTCAGAGAGTTAGGAGCCAATTCGGGGAAGTGGATTCTCAGGTATTTGAGAGGGACCAGTAGCAGGGATTCATGCTATGCAGGGTCAGGACTTCACTACATGTGTTTGTAGATTCAGATGTGGCAGGGTACTCGGATGACAGGATGTACACCATGGGATGTGTGGTGGGTTGTCTTCAGGATTGAGCTTGAAGAGGGATACAAACCAGGAAATAGATTAGATGGGGTACAGGTACAGGTACAGTGCAGCTATTTATCTCCAAGTGGGAGATTGTTAGGTTGTGGAGCTAAAATCTTCACTGATGCAGACACGGAGAAGGCCATTGGAGGGGTTGCTGAGTGTCAGAGCAACTGGCATCGGTCTGATCAGCCGATGTCGGCAGGACAGTGAAGAGAAGCAACCGACGTCGGTCATGGGTCGGCCGGCGTCGGTCACCTCCAGGCAGATAGGGACCGACGTCGGTCGCCTGTGTGGTTCAACTGCGAGCTTATTACGGGCAGTTAGCTAACGAACCAAGTGTTTGCATGATTAGAGCTATTTTTAGACTGAGAGCTGCGGATCTAATTATTGTAATTAGATGTCTAATTATTGTTTGGATGAGATCTATATAATAGACTCATGGTTGTATTGGAAAGGTGTTCTAGTTTGAGTTGAGCAAAGTTTTCTCCTTCTGTGTGTGAGGTGAGCAAGGGTGTTCCTCCTAGTTCCACAGTACCAGGTGTAGGTGCTGGATTGAAGAGTCAACAGGATTCTTCAGGTGTGTAAGATCTTGGTCACAGGTGCATGGCCTATATAGGAGATCTACATGGTAAGTAAGATCATTGATCTGCAGGTGTATGTGTGTGCAAGGTCAAGGTTCACAGGTGTGCAGAACCGGGTTGATTTGCAGGTGTGCAAGATCAGATAGGACAACAACACAACAAGGAGCAGTATCAGGCAGGATCTACTTGGAGTACAGGTGTGTACTCGGATAGAGCAAAGAGGAAGGCAAGGGAGTTCCTTCCATAAGTATGGTCTGTTGAATTGCAGGTTGTTGCAGGTTCATGGGAGTTCTACTTGAAGTACCTTGAGTACTTGTGGAGTGCGTGGAACACAGGAGGTGAACACCAACTCTGTATTTGAGTTGGGTGTTGGGACCTGAGAGGGAGAGCTTTGGGGAGAAGATTTACTGTTCACTTGAGGTGTGGGAAACCTCTGTAAGGTGGTGGAGAAGAAGTGGGATCTTCTTTATTGTATTCTTTTCTGGAAAAGTATTAATACAAGTTGTGTATTGTCTCTCATATCATGTGTTATTCTGAATTCTAGTTACTTGGTGAATCTGGTTAATTTCCGCATATTAAGTTGCTTGGTTTGGTAATCATATTGTGCTCTTTTGGTGGAGCAAGATCCTGACAATTTTACTTTGACCATGACAAGTCAGGAGATGTCACTGGATGTGACCCAGCTAACAATTGTAAAATAAGTTGAGGGAAAAATTGAATTTCAAGAGTTCGTAGGGTAGAAGGATATCAAGATGGAACATGAAAACCTCCAGCTAAGGGAGGAAAGCATATATTTATATGATCTTTTGGCTAAGGCTTTTTAATATCATTGATGATATTTGTATGGCATTGGTCCAAGTCTTGGGAGAAAAGGTGATGTCCAAAGAGAAATAATTCACTGTGTTGCTTTCTTGACTCACCAATGATTAGTTGATCACATAGAAACTTCAACAACTCTAAGTGAAAGTGCAACAATTGAAAATAGAAATAAAAATTCTCTTCCATATCCTTGAGAAGTATGAGCAAGTGTTGGATACTACTATGCAACAAGCCACCCAAAATGCTCACACTATTCTTGACTAGAAGTGATATTTATAGGATTAACTCAATGAGATGTAATATGATTTGTCAAAGGGAGATAAGGCTACAAATATCATGGAAGATCAATTGGCCATGCCAAACCTCATGGATTTTGTGATTAAGGAGTCTCTTAACTCAAAAGATGCAGTTATGAAAAATATGTATGGAAGAATGAGATGCTTTAAAACACACTCAGCGGCATCCACACCCAGTAGTACATAGGCAGACTAGAGGAAATGCCATAATATATTCACCTGAAGATCTTATAGAATAGGGATATTAGTGATCCAGCGATGAGGATGATGATATTTAAGAAATCAAGAAGTGCATGCTCCATTGTACACTTTAATCAGTAGGTTCTGGGATTCCTTAGCTAATTAGAAATAATTCAAGAAAGATATTTCACACCTGGACAACTTGATTCTTGCAATTGTCTATGAGCCATATTTCATATTTTTAGCCTAGCTCACATAAGATTTAAGAAATAAGGAGGTGACCAAATCAATGTAGACACAAAATCTAGTACCTATGTCTACAAATGTATCATATTTTGCTACAGTTTCTACATTGCCATCATCTTTGGCAACACCATCTGTTGACATAACACCATTTATACCACTATCTTTGCAGCGTCCTCTAGCTCTAACATCACACTTCATGCCTCTTCCATCTCTACAGGTATTGTACATTACCAATTTTATAAATTTTTAAATAAATTCAAAGTAGGGAAGGCTAAAATCGTTAGGCATAGGGCCACGATGGTTAAAAACCCATAAAGGGTGGTGCCCTAATTATGCCAATCTATTGAAAACTCACACGGTTGGTAGATTGGTACATTACTTACTTGAAAACCTAAAAGGGAAGCTAAGTAGTGCATAAGAGGATAAAACCAGCAAATGACACCTTCAATGATTATCACAAGTAGTGTTTTCTAGACCAAACCCTTGGTACAGGCAATTCTACCAGATTTAGCAGTAGGCACACTTCCTATGACTTTATCTTAGGATGAGACAACTATTTAATTCTGGAAAAAATTTGGTACCAGATTTAGGGTTGAAATATAGTAGTGTAAATGCATGATAAGTTGTAATGTAGAAAATTTTATGTAATGTATATCATTTTGTATGTATTTGTCTTATGGTTGTATTCCAAAAGACTATGGAATGCAAAAATACTCCTTCAAGCTTGAACTGAAAAGATAAAATGTGAAGCGACATAGCTTTGGAAGTTCTATATATAGTGATATATTATAATAAAAAAGAGTTTTGAAATATACAGATTAATATAGAGATCAAATGAAAATTTTACTGAATGTCTTTTTATACTTGTTATGTGTGTAGTGTATACTTTGTTTTTCTTTCATCTACTTAATTACATAATAATAATGAATGTTATGTATAATTTAAGTTTACATTTCTCTAGATAAAAATGTAATAACGAATCAAAGGAATACTTGATATTTATATAACTATATCTACGTTCTAAACTTGTACCTTACTTCCTACAAAAACACACATTAGCATGCTTTAATGGCTATTCAAGGAACCTCTGCTAACACAAGGATGTCATCAAAGAACACCAAGATGAATTTGTGTAGAAATGGCCAAAAGATCTTATTCATTAAGCTCTAAAAGGTGGATGGAGCATTGGTGAGGCCAAAGGGCATGACAAGAAACTTATCATGTCCTTCACAAGTTTTAAAAGTTATCTTTGGAATATCATCTTCCTTGATGCAAATATGGTAATATCTTGATCACAAGTCAAACTTTGAGAAGAAGTGAACTCTGTGCAATTCATCAATCACTAGAATGGGAAACTTGTCCTTGATAGTGAGTTTGTTAACTACATGAAATTTAATACAGAGGTGCCAAGACCCATATTTTTGGTGTACAAAAAATACAAGATAAGAGTGAGGACTGATGACTCTAGCATTTACTAATTCTTGCACCATTTTTTTATTTTCTTTATTCTATATAATTGGGTACTGATATAGATGAATGTTTGGAGGTAAAGTACCTAGAATAATTTGAATCACATGATCTTTCGACTATTTTGGGGGTAACCCTTTAGGTTCCTCAAAAATAATTTTATGTTTCGACAAGATTTCATGTATATCTGGTAGATGGTTGGAATTGAAGGACTCATTGAACTAGATGGTGTAAATCGAGGCAATAATCCCATGAGATCCCCTTTTCAACAACTTATCCATGCAATGAGAGCTTATGAAATTTTTGGAGCCTATTGTGAGGCCTATTAATGTGTGTTGTTGGTCCTTATTAGTGAATTTCATTCATACCTTTGAAAATAACTATAGGATATGGCCTAGTGTTTAAAGCCATTATGCTCCTAAAACTATGTCACAATCTCCTAAACATCGAACAACATGTTTGATTTCAAATTATAATCCCCCATTGTAATGCGAAAAAATTGACATTTGCCCTTACAAGGTAAGATTCCTCCATTGATGATTGTGACTTTAAAACTTGAACAAGGATAAACATAACAATCAACTTGTTTGGTGATCCTAGGATCAATGAATTTATGTATACTTCCAAAATCAATGAATTAGTGAGGGGTGTTTCTTAAAATTCCTCTTTAATATCATAGTTTGAGGAGTGGTTACCCTAGCCAAGGCATGCACTAAAATTTTGGGGCATGACTCTGTGGTGCTAGATTATTCGACTTTAAATTCTTCACTATGAGAATATTGAGCATCTTCCCATTCTTCAGCATCAGGTGGTGACTCAACATCTAGAAAAACTAACTTTTTTTCAATGCACTTGTGTTCAATGGGTATAAATTAAAAACACAAAGGATACCAACATATTTAATCAAGGTAAAAAGATACAAATGATCACAGTGTCTAGGTTTTCTAAGTTCTAAGTTTTTAAGAGAGAGGTCTACCAATATTTCTTTGCAACCCTTATATATTTTTCTAGTTACCCATCAAACACAGAGCAATTAGTTAATATCCTTTGCGAAATAAATTTTATGATCTATTATGCTAAATGGGTTGTAAATTAATACTAATATGATGTAAAATATTCTTTTAAAAAATATCATACATTCTAGATGCCATGTAATAAATAATCTATCAATATGTGGATTATCAAACCAAACATGAAATAAATCACAAATATACAACATCAAAGACATGAAAGTGTGTTAAAATTCACCTAGCCAAAAAAATCACTTTGTAGATGGAGTTAAATCATGTTATGGTGTCCAAGGTGTTGTAGTGCAACATAAATGGGGAACATGGGCACTAACACAACCCAGGTTCACATCATTCTCATTGTAAGAAAGCTACCCAATAATCCCAATGGATATGAAGTGAGGTTATGAGGATTTTAGAGTCATATAAGTAATTTCAAGGTGTCCAAATTATGCATATCCAACTTAAAATAATCAAATATTTCAAAAGCTTGTTACAAGAGGATGTTTTTTGGATTTTTTAAGCTATATAGAAGGAGAGGGGAGGTTGGATAAACAAACTACTCATCTGCAACTAATCAACTGTTATATTAATAAAAAGGCCACTTTTAATCTAATTAAATGAAAATAGGAACACATATCTAAATTGTAAAACAATAACATTAAATAGAGACTGACCTAAATTTATCCCTCATTTTTTAATAAAATAACACATAACCCAACCAATATATATCAAGTAAAAATAAATACTACTTTAAATATAAATTATATTAGACTACAAAAAGAAATATCTAAACATAAACAAGATTAATTATTTAACCTATTGATTTGCTCTAAACTACCCATCAACTCCACTTGCCTAGACATAAATTTTTTATCTCTCTCTCTATCTCATGTTAATAGAATTGAAACCCTTATTGATATTGAAGATAATTTTTTCTCCACCTTTTCCCCAAAAAAAAACCTAAATCATAATCGCAACATATATTTTGAGAGTTTGTATGCCAATATGAAAATACAACTAAAATAGAGAGTTTGGCAAGTAAAATAGAGAGTATGAAAATACAACTAAAATAGAGAGTTTGGCAAGTAAAATAGAGAGCTTGAAATATTACATGAAGGGTCAAAAACTATAGTTAATTAAAAAATAAATCCATCCATTTTGCACATACATAAAAGGTAAGACATTGTTTTCCCAAACAACTAGCTAAAACATATTCATGGTATAATATATATGTTCAATGTACAAAACTTTATATTAATTTGTTTTTTAATAATTAAATAAGTATGTATATTTTAGTATTAGGTATATCAAATTTTTAAGAAATGTTTGAAAATCTAAGTGTTTTTAAGTTGTATTGTTAAAAAGAATTTATTATGTTGTAAACTTTTAATAGATATATTATAAAGATTTTACATTAAATTATGATATATATGATTTTATTTAATATTTGATAAATTTAATAACTTAATCAATTTTTAAAAAAACAAAAAAAAAATTTAATAACATAAATAAGTGGATAGATTAAATACAATTTCTTCAAATTAACTCAAATAATAATAATAATAATATAAAATATAATAAATCAATTAAATTATAATCTTATTAACTAAAAAATTAAGAAAATGATTATAATCACAATTAAAAAATTATCAAATATATTTAAATATAAAAATTATATTTCATATATATATTTTTAAATTGAAAATTATTTTACCTTTTCCTAGCACCAAAATTTGTTTGTTTAAAACATTCCAAAATTATGTCCATTAAATTATGTTGATTTAAGCATTTTTTCAAAAAAAATACTGAATTACGTATATACACTACAGTAGTCATGCTAGCATCAAATTGTTTACCATTTCAAGATATACTTTTTGATTTGGATGCAATCCATTCACTATTTCATATTCGAATAGAAATTGTTTAATGAATCAATTTTTAAGGAAAAAGAGAGGAAAGAAGATGTTGAGTTGATAGACAAGCAACCAAAAAAAAGAATGATTTGATTTAAAAATATAAATTAATGGACCTTTAAAATGGAAAACTTCATGGTGTTTCAGCCCCCCACCAATATGAAAAAATAAAAAAATAATTTTATATTTTTAAATTAAATAAAAAAATGATTTGATTTAAAAGTATAAATTAAAATATAATTTTTATGTATTTAGAAATAATAAAATTAAAATATAATATTTATGTATCTATAAATAATAAAGCACATAATTAATATCAACGAATACTTTTTTATGTATTCATAAAATGATTTTTTAATTTATATTTGATATATTATATAGTTAAAGATTAAATTTAATGGCCTACTCCACCTTTCATATAATTTTTTGTTCAACATTACACTTCAAGTACTAATATAATTTATAGTATAAGAAATAAATGTTAAAGACAATATATGTTTCATATAATTTTAATTTATATATATATATATATATATATATATATATATATATATTGTTTTCATTATATTTGATTGTGTAATTCATTTATTTTTATAAAATATTTATATGAAATATTTCATATACAAAATATCAATTTAGTTATATTGTAGTGGTAGAATTGAAGTGGGTGTGATTCGGACATTTTTGAGGTGATAAACGCAATGTATTTCAGCTCTAAAAATAAAGGGGTTTTTTTAAGATAGTGGAGCCACAGTTATTTTCAGGACGATGGTTTTGCGACCGCTCTGACAATTGTGTAACCACTAGTGATTGTAGGTGGTGATTACATAGCGGCCCTAATAGTTTTGAAACCATCGGTATACATATATTGGTAGTTTTGCTACCATACAAACAACCCGAAGTTAAACGGTTGTAAATATTTATTCTTCTCATTCTCAGTTCGTTTGAGCTTCTTGGCGAACTTCAAATATGAGAGAGCATAAATATAGGTTGTGTGCAAGGTGTTAGTTGAATATTTTGTCGATCAATGTACTGATAAACAAAATAGGTCTGATCAGCCAAAGTAGGAAGATTAGTCGTCCAAATGTGTAGGTTTACCACATCAGAAGGGGATTGATCTCTCCTCTCATCAAGGGGAGGTTCCCTATAGAAAGGCTATATATATATATATATATATATATATATATATATATATATATAAACAGAAAATAATACTCAAGGGTAGGACAAACCATCCATCTCTCTTTCTTCAGAGATGATGTGTGTGGATCAAAGGAGAAACTCAAGGAAAATGACAGAAAGCACTCTTCTTTCAGAAGTACTATTCAGCAAGCCACAAGAATACTCTAGGTAGTAACAACAAAATGTAACAAAAGATGTAATAACAAGCAAATTGAAATGCAGCACAAAGTCTACACTTGAATTGCTCAGGAGTAAGATACGAAGGACAATGAGGGCACAAATTCTCTCCACACTTGACTCTTCAAGACACCTTCCTAACTGCTGTCACTAATTCTGCTTGTTGAATTAAAGGAATAGAAGATATATTAAGGAAAAAGACATAAGAACAGTTTCCTCAACAACAAAGATATTACAACACAAAGTCTGAAAAACCATTTGCTTTCTTATTCCAATAACAAAATATGATAAACAAACTAAGCTCAAAGTCTTAGAAGTGTCTTTCAATTTGGGTAGAGTTTCGTTCTGATTGTCAAAAAGAGATCTATTTACAATAGAAGAGAGTCCTTTATATAGCCTCTTCAAGAAGGACTCGGGAACAGTAACACATCATATTGTGTTAGAATCTGTTAAGAAGACAGGCTGGAACTTAGGGGCATTTACCCATTTGATTTTATCAATGCAGAGAAACAAGTCACGCTATTGAAAGTTTGCAACTTTCAATGTCCACCTGGCGATCTGATCCTACCTTCATCGTTCCTCCTTTTCTGGTTAATTAAATCAGGTCCTGGATTCAATTTGTTGTTCTGTTCCTTCCTCACTTTTTGCTGATCTTGGCCTTGAAGTCTATGAATGCATTTGGGTCTATAGATTCAAAGGATCAATGGCTATTTTATGAGTTTTAAAATTGACGTTCGCGCGCCCGTCACTATGTTTTCAATGGCTAGTTCGTTGTGTTGAATTTGACATCTTTGGGCGTGTCACCCCTTGGTCCTTCTTCAAATTTTTTGTTTGGCACTTTCCTAGAAAGAATCTGCCCTTTTGGGCCTTAAGAAATGATCTGCTTTGGGTCGAGAAGAGCTCCCTGCAAGGTATCTGCCCTTTGGGCGGTCTTTGAAATGGCCTTCGGGCTTCTTTATTCTGGTGGGTCGCTAAAGTTCTTCCTTTGGATTTCTTGTTTCATGTCTTCCCGAAGGGAAGGTGACCCTTCGGCTTCAAGAAAGTATCCTTTAATTTGGTAGTCAAGAGTCCCCTGCAAGGGCACCTGCCCTTCGGGGTCCTTTGGCGGCCTTTTCCTTAAGATTCTCTTACAGCTTTGTTCTTTATCGGGTATTTTCCATGGGCTTTCTCCATGAACAAATTCTCGCAGACAAAAAGTCCGGGGACAAATTCCCGTGGACAAAAAGTCCACGGAAATTTCTCGTAGACAAAAAGTCCGTAGAAATTTCTTTGCCTTTGTCAAATCCTTCAGGTTTTCATGCGCTTGTGGTTGGTTCTTGAATTCTTTCAGACAAAAAGTCTGAAGGAATTATTTCTTGCCTTAGTCTTTTTTGAATTTTGAAAGAATTACCTTTACAAATGACCCTTTTGAAGGGTACTTTCGTTGACCAAGTGCCCTCAATAAGGGCACTTGTCCTTTGGGAGGCTCTTTGAACTTTTGCATTTTGAACTACTCCTTTGAACCAATTTATTGAACCATTTGATTGAACCAAACATTGAACCAAGGCTTTGAACCACTTGGTTGAACCAAATGTTGAACCGCTTGGTTGAACCAAAATGGTTCAAGCCGATGAACCCTTTGTTTGAACCAACCGTTGAACCTCTTCGTTGAACCAAGGCCTTGAACCAAAATGGTTCAAGCTGATGGTTCAACGGTTGGTTCAAGCCGATGGTTCATTTGATTGAACTATTGAACCAAAAGACGTTGAACCAACCATTGAACCAAGTTTTGGTTCAACGGTTCAAATAAAGCCTTGAACTAACTGACGAACCATTTGATTGAACCAAAGGATGAACCAAAACATTGAAACAAAGTGGACAAACCAAATGAGTGAAATAAAGCGTTGAATAGCTTGATTGAACCCTCCTTTGAACCATTTGACGTTGAACCAAAGGATGAACCAAACGTTGAACTTATTGCTGATGCTTGCCGATGGAGATTTTTGTTTGAAGCAAGGTACTGTAGAGTCCATAAAAACCAAGTCTGTAGTTTTCTCTTATCCTTGAAAGAGTCCATAGAAATCAACCTATGAAGCCCATTGAACTTGGTCTGCATAGTCCATAGATTTCTCTTTCTATTGAGTCCATAGATTCAAGCCTGTAGAGTCCGTAGATTTAAGCCTGCAAAGTCCGTAGATTTAAGCCTGCAGAGTCCGTAGATTTTTGAGAAGCTTGAAAAATGAGGAATTTGAATGCCCAAGACAAATTTTGAAAAGGGAAGAGATAATTTTGGTTTGTAGGACCGAAATATTTCAAATGTTGTCCCAAAAATGAGTGATACTTTTGGGGGACAACACAAGGCAAAATACATCTAAAGAGTTTTGGAATTGGATTCACATTACAAGTTAGCAAGATTGGGTCTTGGTTTAGGCTGTATTTAGTTGTTCTTAACTATTTAGTGGTTGTTTCAATGTTAGTACATTTTGATAGATGTTTGAAAGATGCAATGCAAACTTATGTACAAGTTTTAAATAGGAATTAGTGAAGCTTTATTCATGAAGGCCAAGTTTTGCTAGTATCTTATACATGTTTCAAATTGCATAGTGGAAAGGGGAGTGCAATTACCTCATCCACCTATGGTGTTTCATACTTTGGGTTTTTCCAAGATAAATCCTTATGCTGTTATGTGTTTGTGCTATCTTTTCTTATCATTTATAGTTCACATATGATGTAATTTATTTTCTATCACTACTTAGTTCTGATTTATTCAAGCCAAATAGTCTAGAACAATAGCTTATTCAACCACATGTTGAATTAAGAGTAAAGGATCTTTCATACTGAAGACTAGAGTGGTTTAACTATGTGGTTTACAAATCATATTGGTATCAAAGTTGGTTTAGCATAAATCCTTTGTGTGGTTTTCTCTGTTTGTGACTACATTGTAAGTTTGTGCCCATCAGTAGAGAAAGCAGTGCCAGTGGTCAAAGTGTCCTAGTTCCCTTTGAAGGTAGTGGAAATAAGAGATCAAAAGTATGGCCCATGTTGATGAAGAAGATACTAAAATAGTATACGAGTGATTTCACAAGCTTGAAGGAGTGGCTAGCATTTCTCTTTTTATGAGTAAGCTTAACCGGTTGGAGTCCATCATGGAGATTCTCATGGATAAGCTTGGTGTTTTTATGTAAGTGTTGAAATAAAACAAGAAGGATGTTCTAGAGACTCAGGAGAAGAAGGAAGAAAATCCCCATGCCAACCAAGCTCCACCTCCATTCAAAGACGAGGCAAAGATAGAGATTCAACTATATGATGGGGTTGTAAATATAGAGAGACTAGACCATTAGCTATCCAACCTTGGGTTATACTTTAGTTTGCATCAAATTAATAAAATCCAACATATTTCTTTTGCAAGGTTAAAATTAACCAATCATGTTTTAATTTGGTTCGAGAGCTATGTTCATACTATGGTTATTAGAAGCTTCATCCTTTTACAGAGTGGAATGATTTTAAGATGTTAATCAAGAAATAATTATATTGTATTTTTTATGAAGAAGAGAGGTCTATGTATTGAAAATATCTTAAGAAAAATCAAGGCCACGACATGTAGGAGTACATAAGTGAGTTCCACAAGGAGGTTGTCCAATTGGGCAAAGATATATAAAACCATGAAATCTTGATAAATTATGTGGGTGGACTCCATAACCATTTGAGAAGACCTATCCTCTTGGCCAAGCCTACGTATGTCGATGAGGCTTATTCTCAAGTTCACTACTTGTAGATGAACAAAAAGAAGGCTCCATCTACATTTCAAATCACTTCCAAGAAAGAAGGTAATTCCATGCAAAAGGGTAAAGGGAAAGGGAAAGGTAAGCATAATGCTACTTATGTTGCAAAAAATAATACTAAAAGACACTATGGGAAATATGATGTTAATAGTCATTCTGATGATCAATGTTGAAAGATCTATCCACAATTGCATATGTTCAATAAAAACAACAAGAAGAAGGTTATGCCCTCTCTCCAAGATGAGAACATTGGTTTCAGCTCCGTTGTGAATGACACTTTATGTTATACCTTTGCCAAAAGAGAGGTATGTTTGAATTGTAGTAGTGCTCAAGAGAGAGAACTTTATAACTTTTCTATATTAAATTAAAATGAGGAAAACAAAATTGAATGATATTTTTAATACTTGTTCACAGGAAAATTCGATAAGGAGTTGGTAGAAAAATTGGGGTTTGAAACTTCTAATCATCCAAGTCCATTATTTTTGGGTTGGGTGAAGAAAGGTGTAGACCTCAAGTTGACCAAGTAGTTTAAAATTAAGCTTGGTATTAATGCACATTTTGTTGATGAAGTTATAAAGGATGTTGCGACTATTTATTTGTGTGGCATATTGTTTTGGCATCCCTTATTTATATATCTAGGATGTTATCTTCATGAGGAGAGCCAACCAATACTGTTTGTTGAAAGATGGAAAGAGCTACATCATTTCAACCTACAAAGGTGATTCTAAAATCTATTTAGTAAGTGCCTTTGAAGCTAATAAGTTTATTAATGTTAGTGAAAATTTTGATTTGATTCTTTTGAGAGATATTCAAGATGAAAAAGTGGATACATATAAGAATTTTTCTAGCAGAAGTCTTATGAGAGAGTTAGTGCATCAATTCAAGGAGGTTTTTCATGAGCCTTAAATGTTGCCACTATTTAGGCATATTGAGCACAATATTCATTTTCTACCAAATAGTTTGCTTCCAAATCTTGGGTTATATAGGCAATCCTTGAAGGATGCCAACCGAGTAAAAAAATAATTATAACTTCTTTGATTAATTAAGGTGCAGTTCATCCAAATACTTCTCCATATGGTTCTCCTATTGTTTTAGTACCTAATAAAGATGGTTTATGGAGAATGTGTGCTAATTATAGAGCACTTCATATGATAAGAATCAAGAATAGGTACCCTCTTCTAGAGATTGATTATCTTCTTGATCAAATCTAGCATGCCAAGTATTTTACTAAGCTTTACTTAAAATTTGAATATCACTAAGTGTGGGTTAAAAGAGAACATTTGGAAAATATCATTCAAAACAAGGTAAGGGTTATATGAGTGGTTGGTTCTACCTTTTGGGCTATGCAATGCATTATCTACTTTTATGTGGTTGATGAATGAGGTAATTGAGCCATTTATTTATTCATTTGTAATTGTTTATTTGGTTGATATTATTATTTTTATAAACACTTTTGATGAGCATATTGATCATCTTAAACATGTTTACAAGTTTTGAAGGAGAACAAGTTAGTGTTAAATGGAAAAAATGTGAGTTTTCTAAATAATCACTTATCTTATTGGGTCATGTGGTTGGAAATAAGGAATTGAGGATTGATCTGAAGAAGGTAGAGGACATCATGAATTAGTCAATGCCTTCCAATGTGACTAAGACAAGGATCTTTGTGGGTGAAATTCAATATTTTAGAAAGTTCATTAAGAACTTCACTTATCTTCATAGATGCACCTTTTCATGTCGTTATAATAGGTGGTAAGACTTGAAAAATGAAGTGTAAATCAATGTATATGGCACTAAATGGAAAAAATCTTGCCATGGCCATTTGAGAAATACATTTTTTATACCATGGTAATGGTCAAATATTTTAGGGATATTTTGTGGTTCAAAAAAGAGCTTGAAACTTAGGGTTATTGTTCCTCCTATTAATACCCCTAAGGAAAATTAAAGGAGAGGTAACAAATATAAATATGAAGAGAAGCAAAAGGATCATCATAATAAACCCTTCATGCCAATTCAAATAAGTTTAATAAATAAAAGGTAAAGAACAAAAGGGTGTATGGAATTTTGAGGCAAGTAACAAGTTTTTATGCAACTTGCAAAGCAAAATATTGAATTGTGAATTTAGTACAATTCTATCACATACAAACCAAAGAGGTTACTCCTCAATCCTTTATCAAACAAGTATTGAGTTGTTGTAATGGATGAAAAAATAATCAAAGTATTATTAGTGAAAAATAATTCAACATGTAATGGGTTAAAAAAATTAAGTTGTAATAGATGTCAAACAAATAAAATGTATAAAATTCATAGGTGAATTTCACATATAACTATACCTAATTAAATAAGGTAAAAATAAGTAAAATTATGAGAAAAGAATCATTTTGTAAAACAAATCAAGTTGTAATAGATTAGAAACAAGTATAGTTTTTTGGTGTGAAAAAATAAATTGAATGAATGATATTCATAGATGAAATTCACATTAAAATATAAATGGAACAACTTGAAGATTGGAAAATTAATTTATACTGAGATTTAAAACAAAAAATAGACGAGTGTCAGATATGGCATTAAAACTATTACATTATGATCAAGAGATTTTAGGGTTACTTAAATAATAAATTTAATGATACATTCTTATGAGTATTATTGTAAGATTAATGAATTTTTGACTAAGCTAGATGAAGCCAAAAAGAGAGGCTTTGATCCAAATATTTAAAATAAATAAATATTTGTTAAGTATTGGAAGCCTGAGTTTTTTACACATTGTCCTTGAAGTGATATTAAGATCCTTAATTATGTGCACATCATTGTGGAAGTGATAACATGTAACATGTAGAATAAAAAAACTTACCATAAAAAAAGGTTGTTTAATGGGTGATTCTCGAGGCATATTATGACAAATAAAAACTTATTGTAAGGCTAAACACCATGATAATGTGATATTAGTTCAAATCCTCCTATTATAATACTACGATCCAAAACTCTGGTGGACATGCGTGAATATTGTGTTGCAATATGTAACATCCCCATTGGGATCTACCTAGAAATATGTAATTTTTTTAATTTAGACAACATATGCTTTAAATAGATTACACCATGAGAATATAACTAGTGATCATATAAATTACTCTAATTGTGATAATTTTAAATGAATCATGTTACATCATACATCACTAATCACTATCATCATAAGAAATATATCATAGCTAAATATAAAAATTAATGATAGATATCCAACCACAACTGGTACACGCATACAACCACTACTATCAATGTTAAATAAATAAGTAATTACATATCATCATGATAATATTTCAATAATAAATAAAATACAATGTATATATATAAGATACATGTCTCCCCAGATCATACTTCCTTAGACTCTAGTATCTGTGGTAATCTCAAGTGTCATCCCAAAAGTAGTACTATTGTGGAGAGGGAGAGCATCATCTAAAATTTTTTAAACACTAACGACATACCAATGATCCCCACACTAATCCCATCTAAGAATGACCCTCCCTTCACAGATGAGTAGATAGTGATGGCACGAGAATCCAAAAAGACAAGCTAGTACCCATGTGTTGTATGATTTTTAAAACTAAACATGTGGTGTATCATAAAAAAACCCATTCTAATCAAGATATTGCACAAAAATGTAAATCATACTCATGAAATGATAATGTCCCACTTAACATTAATTTGGCCAAAGTTTTCACTAAATAATGATCTAAGATTTGGTTAAATTCGTACACACCACTTGATCAGATTACTTTCATTTGGCATTGTGATGCTCCATCTCACTACTTACTCAGTACCAATAATATGAGATTTGGATAACATATTATAACTAATAGATTCATACAAATTACCTCTACTAGCAATCATTTAACATGTTAAACACAGGAATAATTTAAATGCATACATTTATTCCATCAAATGTATGAATGAATCTCACAATATTATCTATTGTATAAATAATAAAAATAATAAATGCAATTTATACCATCTGGATATAATATACATCTAAATGCAAATTCTAATTACTATAAGTAGTTTTTAAATATACTACACCCTATGATAACCCATATTATCATAGTATAGTGTCTTAAGCAAAACTACTAAATACTGTAACCCGTCATAAATAAGTAGTTAAATAAAAATAAACAAAAGTTTCTATTCATAACAAAGTTATTTAGTCTACGTCTTTGTCTGCATTCAAAATTTGAATTGGTTTCTGGGTGGGAACTAGAATGGAAGGTGACAGCTTAGGGGGACCCCATGACCCAATCCCCTCCCCCTGCTATCAAGGATCCCACTCCTGACAAGGGCCTCTACATTGATCATGTGGCTCTGATAGTGACTCATGGACAAAAGTTTTGGAAACAGGTTCTGATGGGTGATACCCCTAGTGGAGATTTCCACCCGATAAGTGGAGGTTTCCATCAGTCGAGTGGTCCAATCATTTTTAAGTGTGAGGGTGCTAAGGCTCTCAGAATTCTAGACTAAACCATCTTTAGGGTAGTTTCATCCATGGTGAATACATTGGTGGGAAAGTTTTATGCATTCAAACCCAATATAGAGTTGGTGAAAAATTGGGTGGTAACCAAGTGGGCTCTAAAAGGGAGTGTCTCAACCATCGCTATGGTAGGTGGACTTTTCCTATTCAAATTTACTTCTCATGAGGATATGTTGTTGATCCTAACTGGAGGTTTGTGGCTCTATGCGAAGCATTTGCTCTCTCTATGTAAATGGAAGCCTAGCTTCAACCCCAATGTGGATGTCAACCAGTTGACACCATTATGGACCACACTTTCAGGTCTCCTGCTTGAATTCTGGGATGAGGAGATTTTTGCTTGGATAGGGAATTCCTTTGGAAATTATGTGACTATTGAAAAAGTCACTAAGGCAAATACAAGGTTAGTTTTTTCTCAATTTTGTGTTAATGTAGATATCTTTAAATCACTTCCCACATCCATTATACTAAAATCTAAATACGGGAAGTGGAATCAGAACATTTAGTATGAAAAGTCCAAAGTTCTCTGTCAGAACTACATGAAACTAGGCCATGTTTTCACCCAATGTAGGGATCCCAAATGTATCCAACCTCAATAGGAGGTACAAGTGGATCTGATTGAGACTATGGATGACTACCCCTTTAAGGAAGATATCCTCAATCTCATCGCTTCCCTCGTGTTTCTAGGGAAAGAATTCAGAGGTGGTTGGTAATAGGGAAAGAAACCCCCAGGCCCCCCCAAAATTGAAAGTGAAGATTCCATTTGGGGAAGTTTAGGTGTTGGTTTCTAGTGGGAATGACCAAGGCCCAGGTGAGAAGGTGGCTAAGGGAAACCTTAGCAACTAGTTGAAAGACTTGAGTAGTGGACATGAAGAAAGGGAGGAGGGTGAGTTAGTCTAGCCTTATGGAACTCCTTTGACTGAGATGACTCTAGTGAAAATTGTAGTCGATATACATATCCCAGAAGAAAAATGGGAGACTTCAAGTTGGAAGCAAGCCCTTTACAGAAAAGTTTCTCCCTATCCCCATGTGTAAGAACTAGCAATAATGCAGAGGAATTAGAGAATTGGTCCACTGTGAAGCAAAAAGGTAAGGGTAATAGTAGAAAGATAGTGGACATGGGGGGCAATAGCAGTAAGGGCAGACATTCACTCATGCAAACAAGGAAGAGAGAGATGGAAAAAGAGATTACTAGGGGTAAGCATACCACCTTGGTGGTCCTCCCTAGGAAGACTAAAAAAGGAAGATAGTTTCTTGGAATATCAGAGGGCTTAATATCCCTTACAAGCAACTACTTGTTAATAATTGCATTTTAGACAATAAAGTAGATATTCTATTACTTCAAGAAGTCAAGATGTTTGAAGATTATTTCAAGCTAGTGATGATAAATATTTGGCCTAATGCCAATTATGCCATTAATGACTCTTAAGGAGCTTTGGGAGGTATTGCCACACTATGGAGGTAGAAATTTCAAGGAAGAGTGGTAGCCTATTCCTAGTATTTTATTGAAATTTCCTTCCAGTGTAGTTATATTTAGTGGACTTTAGTTAATGTCTACACCCTGAATACTCATAGTGGGAGAAAAGAAGTCTGGGAAAACCTCTCAATAAAGGTATTTTTTTGGGGGGAACTAAATGGATGGTGGTAGGGGACTTGAATACCCCACTCTATCTGTCTAAAAAATGGGGGCTTTAATAGACCACTTTGACAGCATGGTAGATTTGGTAGACTTTCTTGCCAATACTAGCCTAATGGATGTGGATCTAGAGGTCCAATATATTACTTGGTCCATTATAAGACAAGGGAGTAATATTATTTAGATAAATATTGATAGATTCTTAATATCCTCCAATTGGACAATAGCTAATCTTGTTCATCTGGTTGCTCTTCCCAGTTATGGCTCTGACCACAACCCTTTAATGTTAAATTGACAAGAAAGGAAGTCTAAAGGTCCCTTCCCATTAAGCTTTGAAATGATGTGGATGCTCCACCCATAATTTAGAGGCCACTTGGTTGAATGGTGGAACATTTCTAATCATAGTTCAGCTATGTATAGACTGGCCAAAAATTGGCGAATGCAAGGAAAAAAGTTAAGGGATGGAACAAATACACTTTTGGTAATGTTATAATCAGGAAGAGAAACATAATAGAATAATTTATAGAAGTCCAAACTAGGATGGAGTAGGGGGACTTGTCGAAAGAGCTATAGACATTGGAAAACTCCCTCTCAAAAGATTGGGTTTTAATTGTGAAAGAAGAGGAGGTTTATTAGAAACAAAAATCCAGGATTCAATGGTTGAAAGAGGGGGATAAGAACATGTACTTCTTCCATCAATCCACACTGAGACATAGAAAGATAAACTCTATAAGTAAGCTCTTGAATGAGAATGGAGATGTGGTAGAAGAGGATGAGGAAATAGGGAAAGTGGCCTCCAATTAGTTTGAGAACCTTTTGGTAGCACAATAGGTTAACATCCCATAAGTAGATAATGAGTCCCTTCTGGACATCATCTCCACCATTTTATTTGATGATGATAATAGCATATTGACTAAACTAATTACATAGGAGGAATTTAGGGTTGTTGTATTCTCAATGGGAGCTTTCAAAGCTCCAAGCCCAGATGGGTTCCCCCTAGCTTTCTTCCAAACATTTTGGGATGTTATTCAAAAATAAGTCATGAATGATGGCAAAGATTTCTCTTAGACAAGCAAACTCTTGAGGCAGTTGAATAGTACTATTAAATCCCTAGTCTCAAAGAAGATGGATCCCTTCTCTATGTTGGGATTCATACCAATCAATGTTTGTAATATGGTGTACAAAATTTTCACTAAGATTTTGGTCTTCAAACTTCAACCTCTATTGGACGAAATCATTTCCCTCAGCCAAAAAGGATTTATTTTGGGTAGGAAAATTCTTGATACAGCCATCACCACCCATAAAATCATTCATTCAATCTCCAAAATCAAAACCCCAGGTATGATATTCAAATTATATATCTCTAAAGCATATAATAGAGTCAATTGGGAAATTTTGATTAGAATCCTCAATAAATTTGGCTTTCAATACCAAGTGATTAACTTGGTGAAAGAGTGTATTTCTACAGTCAAATTTTTTATTCTGGTTAATGGTTCTCCCAAAGGCTATTTTCCCTTAGGGAGAGGCCTCAAACAAGGAGACCTCTTTTCTCCCTATCTCTTCATCTTAATGGTAGAAATCCTAGGTAGGAATGCTGATAAATTGCTCAAGTAGGGGTATCGTAGAGGCATGAAGCCTGCTTCCACAACCCAGCCTTCAGTTATCCAACTATTTATTGATGAAACTATATTATTTGGCACTACTTCTATTATGGAAGTAGGAAGATGGAAAACATTGCTTAACACCTATGAAGGGGCCTTTGGATAGAGCATCAACTTTGAGAAAAACCATATCTATTTCTTAAATACTCATGAAGACCTTTAGCAAAAAATCACCAGAGCTTTGGTATGCTCCAGTGAGAGGTTACCTGCCACCTATCTTGGACTTATGCTTACAATCTCTAAAGTCACATCAAATTACTGGAACATGATTATTTAAAGGATATATATAAATTTGGTGGGTTGGAAAGGATCCATACTAAGTCAATAAGGTAAGTTCTATCTCCTCAAAGCTTCTCTTCAAGGCATCCCTAACTACTTCCTCAGTATATTTAAAATCTTGAAATTTGTGGCTGAGAAGATTGAGTAGATACAAAATAAACTCCTATGGTCAGGAGTAGAATAAAAGAAGAGGATTGCATTGGTTGGATGGGAAAAGGTTTGTACTCCCAAATATCAGGGAGGTCTCAGTTTAAGGAGGCTACATCTCATAAACAAAGCCCTCATGGCAAAGATAGGGTGGAACCTAATTCAAGGGAACAAGGATTGGGGTGACATCATGAAAGCTAAGTATCTCAATGGGGATATTGGTATAAGCATACTAATGGAATAGGGTCTTCCTAAAGGATATGTAATCTAGAATGGGATTTTCAAAACCTGTGGTCTCCTCCATAGAAGCATTAGATGGAAGATTAGAGATGCAAACCATATTAGATTTTGGGAGGAGAGATGGTTAAAATATCTACCCCTTAAAGATTTGAATTATGGTAGAATTATGGATAGATCTTGTAGTTTTTTTGGAGACATAATGGCTAACTACATTAATAGAAATGGGAATAATAGAAGTTGGAAAAACATCATAGATTGTGTCCCTGATCAAGAGGAGATTAAAGATATTTCCCTTAAACTGCAAGAGGATTTGGCATAATGTAGGCTCTTATTTTCCCTAAATAAGATTAGATAATATAGGATAAGAATGATAAGGGATTTTACACTGTTAATAGTGCCTATGAACCATTGTTAGACAATGGTAAGGAAAAGCTGGGGAGGAAATTTTGGCATCCAAAACTTCTATTGAAGATCAATTTATTTTGGAGGATATTAATACATAATAAAATTTTGACTCTAGACAATTTAAATAAGAGAGGCTTTCAAATTCAAAATAGATGTATTATTTGTGGGGATAAGGAAGAAATGACCACTCACCTCATTCTACATTACAACTTTGCTTGGGAGATTTGGAGCCTTATTATGCAAAGACTTAACTTGAGATGGGTTTTTAATGGCATGTTCATAGACTTGGTTAGAGATTGGAGACCCCCATTCATATTTCCAATAGTGAAGGAATTATGGATTCAAATTCCATCTCACCTTGAGTGGGACTTATGGAAAAAATACAACATAATTTTTAGGGAAAAATATAAAACCCCGTTGGAGGTGTTTTAGACATTCTCTAAACGACTAGTGTAGAATATTAATACCATCAAATTCAAAGCTATTGAGATCCCTTCAGGTCTGAAAGAACAAAGAATATTGGAACAATGGACAATAAGACCAAACATTTATCAAATAGATAATTCTCAAAAGATAGTTAGGGTGAACACCAAATAGACCTTGCCTCAAGAAGGATGGTTTAAGTTAAACTTTGATGGGGCAACTAAAGGGAATCTAGGGGTGGATAGTGAAGGAGGCATTATTAGAGGTGGATAGTGGAGGAGGCATTATTAGAGGTGGATAGTAGAGGAATCAAATTAAATTCAACATGTTGGAAGGATCCCCATCTCACTCTTTTCTTACTGCTAAAGGTAAGGACAAAAAATCTAGTAGGACCCCCTAAGCCTCCCCTAAAACTTGATTGGAGGGACCTAGAATTGAAGACTATGGAACCCCTATTGGTACCCCCCCTTGATTCCAAAGATTATTCCCCTAAGTCACCCTATGGTAAAATTGGGACACCCAACCAGAGGATTGCAAAAGGGTTTACTAAAAGGGGCTAGAAGGTTATTCAGGAAGAAGGTAATGTTCAATCCAAAAAGGCTAAATCTACAAAGGAGGATACTAGGGGAGCTGGGGAGTTAGGGAAAGATGTGGAATTGGATCCTAACCTAGTTAAGAGTGAGGTTGGGGGTAGTGTGGGTGTTTTTAAGTCTAATTGTATTAATGGAATCCCATCCTTGAACCCTCAAATCATTATCATCTCTGATGACTCTAATTTTTTTGAAGACACTTTTGAGGCTAGTGAAGATGGGACCCCTTCTGAGTCGGAGCAAGAGGTTGAGGGAACTAGCCATTTTATTGAAATGAATGAGACCTAATTGAATAAGATTGAGGAGGATGATGATGATTCCCATGGCTAGGAAAATAAATATAGTTGCTCACTGTGTGTCAAGACAGTGAAGAAAGTTGCGTAAATCAAGGCCAAAATGGATAAAATGCATAAAAAATAGAGAATAATGGTTGAAATTGCTACCAAGTCTCTTCATCATGTGGTTGTTGTGTTTGTTTCATTTAAGGATTTTGACAACAAATTAATGGATGTGGGTGTGAATATTCTTGGTGACTATAAGGAAATCATTGAGTTCCTTGCCAAATATGGGACTACTAATAGTCTATAGTTATTTTATTGGCTCTATGTGTTTGCCTAGTTTTTTTGTTCTTGTTTTCTATTAGTGTTTTGTATGTGTTGTTTCTACCTCGTTGAAGGATTTTGTGCCTATGGGGTAGCTTTGTAAAGGCCCAAGACCCTCTTTTCCTACTTATCTAATAAAAAACAAAAGTTTATGTTCAAACAAATAGTTATCTCTCAAGAATCATAAGCCCCATAAACTTAAATATATTTTATATGAACATGATCCTATATTTAAATGTTAGGTTAGGAGTATATATTTGTGTTGACACATTTTCTCAACTCTTGGTGTCTCTGTGACCAATTGTTTTATATTTGTCAACAAAACTTAGAGGCATACAACCTGATACACCCCTATATGATATATTCTTATAATAACTCCTAGTTATCAGATAAAAATGTTTATATATATATATATATATATATATATATATATATATATATATATATATATATATAAACATGTGCTCAACCACATATGTGGTGGTGGTCTATCAATAGTCTTTATAATACTCAGTCAATTACTTGATCACTATAACCTTATTGGCATCCCATTATAGAATATGTCAATACTTTATAATTTTATGGAACAAATACATATATTCATGAAAGGTTAAAATTATAATATGAAAATATAATACCATATAAATGGGTAAAGATAGATAAGATTGCTATTTTATCTACAATTTAACAGTAATTGATGAGTCCACACTATGACTCATTATAACCATAATATATCATCCTTCATAGCCATTAATATGTCATTTAAGTTGAGCATTAAATGTAGTCTTAGGGCTTATAACTAGTCTAGGGTGGAAAATGAATGATTTTATATCTTTAAGATTATGTGAGTTTGAGTTAACATTCTTTACATAATGTTCTAACTATTTGCATGTTTATTCCTCCATTTTTGTTATGTACAGGTATATAGAGTCTAAATATTTTTTTTGATATGATCCCATGAATACAAGGAAGGGCCTTAGTCACAAACCTATAATTCTAGTGAAGCTCTAGATTTTGCCATGTGTTCTATGGATCTGAACAGATAGTTACAAACTTTCACAGTTGAGCTATGAATTTTGATAGTTGAGCTACAGATTTTGACTGTTGAGTTATGAATTTTCAAAACCAAGCTACAAATTTTGATAGTTGAGCTATGAACTTCCACAACATGCAATGGACTCATCTAAAATATTTTTTCAAGGCATTCCAAAGATTACTTCAACCATTACATGATGACCCAGACTCTTACAGTCATCTTTTAGATAGTTTCTTTTTTACATATATTTATATATAGACTTCTATCTATATGTAGATTTCTATTTATATAAGCTAGTAGATATAGGTTGTAAATTTGGACAAGATGATATGAATATGTTGTATATGAGATTTGGTAACCAAATATGGTTGGAAGAAGCAGTTGCAAATCCCATGAGGATCTCCCCAACCGCATGTGGATCTCTATTATAACATTCTTCCCTATTTTGGCCATATAAACCAATCTTTAGGAATATTATCATGTTTAGCTAGTTAAGTTGTTACTTAGTATCTAGGGACAATTAGTTATATGCTTACATAAATCGTTATAATTGTGCTATGGTTTTCTACTCTTTACCCTTGACAATTTTTCTTAAAATTGCTACCTATTTATCCTTGTTTGTTTTAATAAGAGCACTACCTATATCTCTAGGTTTCTGATAGCATATTACCATATGTGTAGCTTTATATTGCATATACATCGATTTAGTTTAACTAATATGTTCATTGATTTCTAATGATATAAGTCGCTACAATATTGTATACCTTCCAACTACTATATTTTCATTCGATATAATCTCTATATAGGGGTTGGTCTTTAGTTTTTTTTTATATATTTTTTTCTACAATGCACTTTATTTTAAAGAAGATCCTATATGTTTAAATCATAACTTAATAAGAGTATACATAAAAATCCAATGCACCGCCTACCTAGCAATAAATTTGATCGATCTTCTTCTCCCTTGACTTCTCTCCTTCTTCTTTGATTAATCCTTCTTCTGTGTTGCCTTTTTCCCTATAGAAATTGCACCCCTTTTCCTCTTTTTTTAAATCTTTTTCCTTTCATGAGAAGGGTGCAGTTTTTCTCTTTTTAAGATTTTTTTTTTTTTTTTTTTAATATATTTCTTTTTGTTTTTTCTAAATTTAAACCTTTTCATTTATCTTTATTTATTATTATTATTTTTTCCTCTTAAATGTCAATTATCATATTTTATACTAATTACGATAATTAATAGATATTCATTAATTAAATTAGCACCTTAAATGACTTAAAGATATGATGATAATTTCATTAATCAATAATTTCTAATTTAATCTAATTATAAAAATCACAAAATATTAATGGTTATAAATACGACAAGAATGTAAACACACAATGTGAGTTCAATATAACCATAAAAATAAACTAACCAAGAGCAAACAATTCTAAATGTAAGCAACATTAAAAACATTATGCTAATCATTCCATTATGAATCTAACATGTGATAGATAATATGGTGTGTGTAGGGTTCTAGCCAATCTTTTTGTCATCCCCTGGCAATTTCATCTATGTCACTCTCTTTGATCATTCTCTTCCTCCATCATGCTTTGAGGAATAAGTTCTCTTGTGTCAAACTCACAACAAGTAAGTAGTTAGACCATAACATCATGATATACATACATCATAAAATATAACATAAATAATAAATCAATATGATCATAATGTAAACATATACACTACAACTAACTCATAACATTGTAATCATATAACCTAAGCAATATCCAACTATCCTATAACATCATATATCTCAAATCTTAGTAAAAAATAACCAAATCAAAATTTTAACTATAAATATCCATGAATAATCAGGTAAGTTTGCTTAATGAAGAATCAAGATGTAACATTCTTCTCCCCTAAAGCTAGTCATCATCCTTGATGAATCTTATTCAAACATAAATACTGAATTAAAACATTATTCAGAAGATAAATAACATAGTATAATAGTATCAAATCAAGAAAATAAATGTGGAAATTGTCTGTATAACTCATCATAATCCTTCCAAGTAGCACTATCTTTAAAGTATTTATTCCAAAAGACCTTGCACTATGACATATCTTTATTATTCAAATGATGTTTACAAGTGTCGATTACTCTAATTGGTTCTACCACAACCACCCCAGGATCTAGAACCTACAAAGCATTCCAATCCAACACATGCATAAGATCAACTGTATACTTTTTAAGATAAAAAATATGGAAGACATTATGTAATAGAGTTAATTCTAGTTGAAATTCAAGCTTATACGCTACCATATTGACCACTTCTAACACATCTAAGGGTCTCACATAACTTGATGATAGTTTTGTTGACTTCCTAAATTTAATCGAGCTCTTTTATAGCTTAACCAACAATAACACTTTTTATCACCTACTAAAAACTACCTATCTATCCTCTTTAGATCAATATAACTCTTTTAATTATCATTGGCCTCAACCAATATCTACTTGATTAATCTAACTTGCTCTTCCATTTATGAAAGCATCTCAGGTCCAAAGACTACCCAGTCTTCTAACATGTTTCAATCGATTGGTGTCATGTACATACCTTTTTCTATACAATGCCTCAAATGTTGCCATCTTCAAAACTAATTGGTATAATTTATTGTAAGTAAAATCAACCAATGGAAGATAATATTTCTACTTGTATTGTTAATCTATGCAATACATACAAATAAGATTCTCTAACACTTGATTAAATCTCTCATTCTAACTGTCAATCTCTAGGTGATATACAGTGCTAAAATTTAGTTATGTACCTAAATCTGAATTCAAAGTTCCCCAAAATCTAGAATTCATCTTTGGATCATGATTTGAAATGATCTTCTCTAGAAATATATGCAACCTATACACTTCCTTTACGAACTTTTTTGCAAGAGTAGGTGTATCATCTATCAAATTATTTGGTATAAAATGAGCCAACTTGGTTAGTTTATCAACTACTACCAAGATCATATCAGGCATGTTTCATGACATCAATAAACCTTGGACAAAGTTCATATTGATCACCTACCACTTCCATTTTGGTATATCATGTGGATATAACAACCCAACCTGATGTACATGCTTATCTTTCACTTGCTAACATTTTAGAAAATATGACACATAATCTACTACATCTTTCTTGATTCCCTTCCATAAATACTATGGTCTAAGCTCTGCCATAAGCTTTGTTACTCTTGAATATCCTGAATATGAGGCATTATGCAATTCCTTTAACATTATGCTTAACAAATTCTCTCTATCTAGCACATACATCCTTCCATTATAATGCAAAATACCATCACTCTCTAATTTAAATCCTTTATACTGAGGATTTTGAGCATTTTCATATAATTATTTTATGATCTAATCATAAGATTCATCTCCTAATGAGAATTCAATCACTTGATCCTTGAAATTACTCTTGAGAGTAGCCATGGTTTCTATGTACCTTCTATGACTTAGGGTATCGACTACTTTATTTTCCTTGCCTTTGATATAGTTGATATCAAAATTGTAATCAAATAAGAACTCAAGCCATGGTCTTTGATGAGCATTCAAATTTGGTTGGGTGAAGATGTACTTGAGTCCCAAGTTATCTATCTTGAGCTCAAATGATTTTCTCAACAAGTAATGCCACTAAACTTCCAAAGCATGCATAATTACTACATTTCTAGATCATGAGGGGCATAGTTTACCTCATATGGCTTTAGTTTCCTTAATTCATAATCCATCACTACACCATCTTGTATAAGGAATCCTCCTAGTTCATCCCTTGATGCATCTGTGACCAATAAAAATTGACCATTGGGGTCTAAAACTCTTAACACTGGTGTTAAATTAAGCCTTCTTTTCAATTCTTGGAAAGATACTTCACACTTCTATGACCAGACAAAACTTTGGTTCTTATATTACAAATAATAAATCGGATTAGCTATCTTAGAAAAATTCAAAATGAATTTCTTGTAATACCTATTAATCCCATGAAATTTCTCACCTTGTACATATTCTTTGGCATCAGCCATTCCATAATGGCTCTAATATTTGTTGGATATTTTGAAATACTATTCATTGAGATAATATGCCCCAGATATTACACTCTCTTCTAAAAAAAAGTGCACTTAGATAACTTACTATACAACTTTACTTTTGCGACCACTACAAAACCATTTCCAGATGTTGAAGGTGCTCCTCTTCATTCTTTGATTATATAATAATATCATCCAAAAAAACCAAAACAAAGTGATCAAAATAATCTTTAAACACACTATTCATGAGATTCATGAATGTTGTTGGATCATTTGTCAACCCAAATGGTAACACTGTGAACTCATAGTGCATGTAATGAGTTTAGAATGTTGTCTTTGAAATATCCTCATCCCTTATCCTCAGGTGATGGTATCCTATTTTAAGATCAAAATTAGAAAATACTATTACTCCCCACATTTGATCAAAAATATCATCTATAAGAGGTAGTAGATACCTATTTTTGATAATTGACTTATTCAACATTCTATAATCAATGGCAAAGTTGATTGGTGCATCCCATAATGACACACTTGGCGTGATTAACCCCTTAGAAAAAAATTCCTAGAGTTGAGCCTTCAATTCAACCGAATCAATGGTTATCATCCTGTATGGTGCCTTAGACTGTGGTTTCGAACCAAGTATGATATTGATAGAGAAATGGAACTCACATCTAAGATGCAATCCTGGAAATTATTCTAGAAATACATCATGAAAATATTTAATAAATGGGTAATATTTGATATATGGTTCCTAAGGTTCCTTTATTTCATTTATTTTGATGATAAATGCTTGGCACCCTTTTCTTAGGCCCTCTTGAGTAACATAGCAAAAATCTATCTAAGCCTCAACTCTCTTTTCTCACCCTAAATTTGTGTCTAATTTCCAAAATCATCCACACACTCAACCTTCTTTAGGTAGAAGTCAACCTTGGCTTTATGTTTCACAAGCTAGTTGAATCATAAGATCACATCATATGACCCTAGAGGTTTTGCATATATATCCACTATAGTTGTAGATCCAGACAACCTAATCTCTACTTCAACTAAACATTTATCAACCATGACTTTTGAGTCATTCCCATACTATACTGACCATGCATTTTCTATTACTCCACCTCTTCTAGTTAACTTAATAAGCATTCTAGGAGCTATAAAACATTATGTATCCCCTAAATCTATCAAAATGGAAATTGGATGTTCAAACAAAGTACCTAATAATTCTATAGGTAATCCTTGAATTTTGGCTTATCGATTATCAACTGATACATTAATACACTATTGAAAACTACCCTGATGAGGATTAGGACCTTTGTTCTTTAACTTATCCAGAGTGAAATCATGAGCATTATGGTCATCTCCATAAATGAAACAACCTCCAGGTGGTCCTTTCCTATCATTTTGTTGGTTTTCATTGAAATTACCTTTGGAATAATTATTTAGTTTCTTGTTACCTAAACCATTATTGAATTTGGCATTCTGGTTTTTGAATTGCTTTAGTGACCTTGGAGTAGTTTCTAATTTTTAAATACTTCTCCATGTTAGTTAGTCATGCTTCAACTCCATCACCCAAAATAGTTCCATCAAACTCAAGTGGGTTCACCTTATTTGTGTCTCAAGTTCTCACATCCTGAGGGTTTTCCTACTCAACGGGATGCTCTTTAGGTAAATACTGATGTTATTCTTCATAATTATGATGAAACACCTATTTTAGGGTTGTAATCTGGTCCCTAGTCTCATTCATGGCTACAAAAATTTGATCCATCTTTACTAATTGCTCAACGGTAAATTGGTTAGGATCAGACAGAGGGTTACTATCATTGACATTTGACGAAACATCTCTAAAAACTCTAGCTTTCACCATTCTCTTTTATATAAACATAAGGGTATGGAAATGTTAGTGGAATAATTAGGTCTTATAGTTTGATCCATAGCTCTGATACCACATGTAATATCCCCATTGGGATCTACCTAGAAATATGTGATTTTTTTATTTAAACAACATAAACTTTAAAAATATTACATCACAAGAATCTAACTAGAAACCAAATAAAATACTCTAAGTGTGATAATTATAAATGAAGCATGTTACATAATACATCACTGATCACTATCATCATAAGAAACATATCATAACTGAATATAGAAAGTAATTATAGATATCCATCCATGACTAATACAAGCATACAACTACTGTAGTCAATGTTTAGTAAATAAGTATTTATAGTTCATCATGATAATATTTCAATAATAAATATAATACTGATAGGACCTAAGTTCCCCAAAGCTCTGACACAACTTGTCAGAATTAAGAGCACACATGATTACCATTGTATAAGCAACTTAAGCATGAAGAAATAACCAGAAGAACAAATAACTATCAATGAGAAAACACACAGACTATGAGAGGCAACACATAATTGTATTCAACTCATTACAAAGGAAATTACAATAAAGAGATCACACTCTTCTTCCACCTCTGTGAGGCTTCCTCCTCAAGGGCTCTAAGTAATCTTCCCACCTGAGTAATCTTCTCTCATAGGTCACAACTAACAACTAACACAAGCTGTTGTTCACCTCATTGTACGTCTAGTACAACCGAGTACGAACTGGCACTCCAAGTAGATCTCACCATGATTATGTTCCTGATGTATTGTTGTCACCTTGATCTTGCTCCCCTACCGATCTTATTCTGACCCTCGCATACACACATCCCTACAGACCAACCTGATCTTGCTTATCACATGTAGATCTCCACCATGATCCTGCAACACCCTGCATATCAAACCTGATCTTACATACATGGGGAATCCTACTTGATTCCACCATGGGAAGAACTCTCCAAGTTTCACACTTGGGTTCTACAAGTTCAACACTTAACAATACAGGCCATGAGTCTATTATATAGATCTCATGCATACAATAATTAGACAAGCGGCTCAAAGACTCGAACTGGTCTTTATCATGCAAACTACGCATTCACTTAACTGACTATTCGTCAACATCAATTCTGACCGCCATAGGCGACCGACGTCGGTCCCTGCCTGACTAGAGGTGATCGATGCCGACCGATCTCCTACCAATGCCAGTTTCTTTCTGCGCTTCCCTTGATCGATGTCAGTTGTGGCCTGCTGACACTGGCGACTGCATACACTCAGAAACCTCCTATTTGCAATAAGGTGAAGCTTTTAGCTCCACACCCTAACAATATCCCACTTGGAGATAAACAGCTGCACCTATACCCATACCAATACTCTGTCTAATCTGCATCCTGGCTTGTATTCCTCTTCAAGCTCCCACTTGAAGACAACCCACCACACTCCTTGTGGTGTTAATCCTGTGCCTGAATTTCTTCATCCTCAGCTTACCTTCTTCTGTCGTTGCTATACTCCCACTCAATCAGCAACCCTTGTGAGTAACCTGTAATCAACAAACCACTAACTAGATCTGGGCCATCTGTTAGTCAAACTCACTCTGAGAACATCCAACCTCGCTCTGATACCATTTGATAGATATCAAGCTCTGAACCTACAACCAAGGCTCTGATACCATTTGATAGGACCTAAGTTCCCCAAAGCTCTGACACAACTTGTCAGATTTAAGAGCACACATGATTACCTTTGTATAAGCAACTTAAACATGCAGAAATAACTAGAAGAACAAATAACTATCAATGAAAAAACACACAGAATATGAGAGGCAACACACAATTGTATTCAACTCATTACAAAGGAAATTACAATAAAGAGATCACACTCTTCTTCCACCTCTGTGAGGCTTCCTCCTCAAGGGTTCCAAGTAATCTTCCCACCTGAGTAATCTTCTCTCATAGGTCACATCTAACAACTAACACAAGCTGTTGTACACCTCATTGTATGTCCAGTACAACTGAGTACGAACCGGTACTCCAAGTAGATCTAACCATGATCCTGCTCCTGATGTATTGTTGTCACCTTGATCTTGCTCCCCTACTGATCCTGTTCTGACCCTCGCATACACACATCCCTGCAGACCAACCTGATCTTACTTATCACATGTAGATCTCCACCATGATCCTACAACACCCTGCATATCAAACCTGATCTTACATACATGGGGAATCCTACTTGATTCTACCATGGGAAGAACTCTCCAAGTTCCACACTTGGGTTCTACAAGTTCAACACTTAACAATATAGCCCATGAGTCTATTATATAGATCTCATGCATACAATAATTAGACAAGTGGCTCAAAGACTTGAACTGATCTTTATCATGCAAACTATGCGTTCACTTAACTAACGGTTTGTCAACAGCAGTTCTGACCGCCACAGGCGATCGACGTCAGTCCTTGCCTGACTGGAGGTGACCGACATTGGCCGATCTCCTGCCGATGCCGGTTTCCTTCTGCGCTTCCCCTGACTGACGTCAGTTGTGGCCTGCCGACGCCGGTGACTGTTGTGCTCAGAAACCTCTTGTTTGCAACAAGGTGTAGCTTTTAGCTCCACACCCTAACATACGTTGTATATGAGATTTGGTAACCAAATATAATTAGAAAAAGTAGTTACAAATCCCATGAGGATCTTCCCAACTTTGTGTGGATCTTTATTGTAAGACTCCTCCATATTTTGGCCATATAAACCAGTCTTTATGAATATTCTCTTTTTTAGCTAGTTTGTTACCTAGTATCTAGGGACAGTTAGTTATATGCTTACAAGAATCATTGTAATTTTGCTATGGTTCATTACTCATTACCCTTGACCATTTTTCTTAAAATCACTGCATATTTATCCTTGTTTGTTTTCATAAGATTGTTGCCTATATCTCTAGGTTTTTGATATCATATTACTAGATGTGTAGATTTATATTGCATATACAATGATTTAGTTTAACTAATAAGTTCATTGATTTCTAATGATATAAATCACTACAATATTGTTTACCTTCTAGCTACTGTATTTCCATTTGATATAATCTCTGTATAGGGCACTGGTCTATAGTTTTTTTATTATATCTTTTTTCCATAACACACTTTATTTGAATGAAGATCTTATATGTTTAAATCATAACTTGATAAGAATGTATATGGAAACTCAATGCACCACCTACTTGGCAATAAATTCAATAGATCTTCTTTTTTCTTGACTTCTCTCCTTCTTCTTTGATTTTTCCATCCACTGTGTTTCCTTCTCCCCTATAGAAATTGCACCCCTTTTCCTCTTTTCTTATCTATTTCCTTTCATGAGAAGGGCGTAGTTTTTCTCTTTTTTAGATTTTTTCTTTTTTTCTTTTTTTGTGTTTTTCTTTATTTTTTTTATATTTATATTTTTAATTTTTATAAATTTAAACCTTTCCATTTCTCTTTATTTATTATTGTTCTTTTAGTTTCTTCTCTTTTTCTTGTTTTTTCCTCTTAAATGTTAATTATCATATTTTATACTAATTACAATAATTAATAAATATTCGTTAATTAAATTAACACCTTAAACGACTTAAGGATCTAATGTTAATTTCATCAATCAATAATTCCGAATTTAATCTAATTATAAAAATCACAAAACATTAATGGTTATAGATACAATAAGAATGAAAACACACAATGCAAGTTTAATATAACCATTAAACTAAACTAACCATGCGCGAACAATTATAAATACAAGAAACATGAAACTTAAGAATTATGTGATTTTGTCTTCCATTTTTGGATAGTACTCAAGCTTTCAATCCCTTAAATCCAATAAAATTTTCTTTATCCAGAAGTATTTGTAAGAATTACATCCTTTTGCACAGGGAAAAGATAAACTGGCCTAAAATTACTAAGTTAACGATATGAATGCAAAGTTTAAATCAATTTATTTTGGTATAACCCATAAATACCACCATAAAGTAAATGGAATACCAACTTTACATTCATCAATTTCCTTTTTTCTAATTTTTTTCTCATAAATAACCACCTTTTACCTAGTAAAAATGTTATGTTAGTGTATAACATTCAATAATAAAATATAAATTATAATTATAACTATTTAAATATGGGTATGTGCATGGATTTGGGAGATAATTCCGTAAACATTACCCATAACACGATCACATTATGTAAATAATGCATTCATATTATTCAAATAACACGATCACGTTATTTAAATTATGGCTTAGTAATTAATAAGCCATAATGTGATCACATTAATACATTATGTGATCATGTTATTTAAAACCAATAATGTGAACACATAATTTAAAACAAATAATGAGATCACATTCCCTGTATCAATTATAAAAAATAAAAAAGTAAACCCGAATGTAAAATTTCTTCATTTTGCATTTGAGTTCTTTATTCTACTCACTCTCCTGCACTTTGTGATTGTGTTTTACCTTAGTGAGGCCAAACCTTTCTATAATTCATCCCAATAATCTTGACACATTGACTAATTGATCATTTTGCCACCTATAAGAGGTAAGTGCTGAAAATCTACACCTATTAACCCTAAATTTTAGTAATATTTTGTTATGTTCATTGTTTAATTGGTAATTTATTTGATTTGAATAGCCCATTCTACTAACCCTTTTCTTCCTTATCCTGACCATCCTCCTAACCCTCCACCTAACCCTCCTGTTCCTTAGCCTAATCTTCCACCTAACCCTCCTATAGTTCCACAAAATCTCCTAAGTAGTTAGAAAAGTCTAGTTGACCACATTGTGGAAAATAAAATTGAAATTGAAAAATTAATTAGGATAATGAAGGATCCCACTTCCACCAACACTCACCACACCCATCTATCCAATTACCTAGAGTCATTATTGGGTCAAATTAACTGTATAACAAGTCAAATTGAAAAATGGGATTCATATTAGAATAGTTGTAGGGCTTATTATGTGGAAAAAATGTCAACACATGAGGTCAAGAACAAAGACATATCAAAAGTCTCCATTTGCACTTTATTCATTGACCCAACCACCAATACACCATTTCTAATAATTGCTAAATGTTTTCCAATCCATTACTACCAACATAATTTAGTTACAACTAATTAATGAGACCGATGGTGGATGGTGTTTGATTATCCACCATGTAAAAACTATGAGGTCCCATTGTATTTCTTGATCAAACTCTACTATGAGTTTATCCTTAATGATATTCCAAACTATTTTGATTATAGTGAGTTTTAGGGCCAGGGGAATGGCTTTGCATAGGATCAACTAGGTGCATGTTGTGCACCTAATCTACTTGCAAGGATCTATATTCAAAAGCCACTTCATCCTAAAATTGCCTCTTTAGTTTAGAAGGTCATGGAGGTTGACACTCTACATACACTTAGTTCACTCACTAATACACTCATTCAACATACGAATAGGCTTTTAGAGACTGGTGTTAGAGATATGCCACTTAGTTTGCATACCCAACCCCACCCTTGCAAATCTTGTGGAGCTATATGCACTGGACCTTCTTATGATGATGACACTAGTGGTTCAAAGGCTTTGGATAATAGACTTATGAGTGATGATTTTTTAGCACGCCTATTTGGTGTGTAGACATTAGCCACTACATAGATGCAGGTATATTTTATATAAATGTCATGTTAAATTTAAGCTATATTTACAAATTTAATTTAGCTAAAAATTAATTTACATAGAAATTGAATAATATATATGTAATTTTTTATGTCTTAAGAGGAGATGGTAGCTTCATCATCATAGTTCACATTTTCAATATTTGATTTAACGTAACCATTGTTTACATGTACAAATCAAACTGCTAACCCATCCATTGCTACATATGTCTATGTTAGGATGACACCTTTTACTTATATAGATGTAAAAATTTGATTTAATCTTATTTTCTATGTACATTTAGTCTATGTAGATTTACCTTGTAAGTTTAAATTAAATTTATCTATCAAGGATATTAAAATTAAGTATAATGCTATTAAATACACTCTTGGTTTAACAAAGGATAAAAACTTGCCAAATATATATCTTTGATACTTTATAGAAAAGTAAGTGATACCTTGTTTACATTCAATTGATGGATGAAGTAGACACTCTTCCATCACTGTGAGTCAAGATAGACATAAGCATTGTTGCTACAATGTCATCTGCACAGGCATTAACATCGGTATATATTAGCTTGTATTTTTAAATTGTAAAAATAGACTTGTTATAATAACTTTACTACATACTTAGGGTGAATATAATTTATGTTAATGTATTATGTATGCAAGGTTGTCCAATGACATCTGATAGTCCTATTCAGATGATTAGTAGGTAAACTTCTCATGTTTCTTCCCATTTTAGATGCATGTTTGTATAATTGAGCATGCGACTAATTTGTTTGAGCATCAAAAGTAGATTGAGCAAGACCGTAAGGTTGCAGTAAGTACAGGTTTAAATGATTTTTTATTCTAGTTTAAAATTAATTTATTAACAAATATTTTAATGTATTTTATGTTAATTCTGTAATGATACTTATATTTGAACAGATTCAATTGTAAGTGAGCTATGAGCATAGGACTCATACCCAGACCTTAGAGTAATCCAAGGCATTTGAGGGATCTCCATCTACTAGAAGGGATTCCCAAGGAGAGTCTTCTTCAAGGAAGGTAGAGTGGGAGGTTATTTTATGATTATGATGTCTTACATGAGATATGTTTTTTTTATGCCTATATTGTATATGCATATATGACATTCACCTAACATTATGTACTATGTTGGTAGATGTTGTAATTTTTTATATGCGTATATGAAATTCACCTTAAATTAGATAATATATTTGTATATTTTTAAATTTACACGTGCTCATATCATCACAACATTCAAATCCACCTAAAAGTACATTTTCACTACAGTCCAAGAGTGCAAAAACATTGACAACAAATATTGTCAAAGTTGAAGTTGTGGTCGTAAAACTCTGATTTTGATGCTTCTTGACCAAAAACTAGAATTTCCAATGCATACAGAGGTAATATAACACTAAAACCAAGTACTTGGTCTACCATCACGCCTGATTGATAAACCCACCAACCATTCTAGCTTCAAGAACTCCCTTCCCAATATAAGAAAAATACAATTTTTAGCCTAAGTTTAAACATACATAAAACAAAACCCATAAGTCATTTTAATGAACCATCAGATCCTTCCCTTACCTATTTAATCCCTCTAATTTCATGTCATATTACTCAGGTGGAACCTTCAATAGTAATTCATGGCACAAGTTGCAGTGATGAGTCCTAAAATACAACTTTTTGGCGTTGAATAGGCAACTCCTTAATCTCCAACTACCATTTCTACCTTTAGGACCTCTAGTTGAGAATATATTTCTTAATCACATATAGATAGGAAAATCATATGTGCTCACATTGCCATGACATTCAAATTCACCCAAAAGTGCTTTTTCACTATCATTCAAGAGCGTGGAAACACTGATAATAAATATTGTCAAAGTTGAATTTATGGTTATAGAACTCTGATTTTGATGATTCTTGACCAAAAACTAGAATTACCAACACATCCAAGGGGAGGATAAAATCCAGGACTAGGTTAAACCTCTCATCATTCTTGATCGATAAAACCACCACCCATTTTGGCCTTAAGAACACCCTTCCCAATACAAGAAAAAAATAGTTTTAAAGCCTAAATTCAAACATGCATAAAATGAAACCTGTAACTCATTTATATGAACCGTCAAATCCCTCCTCTACTTATTCAAGCTCTCTAATAATACCCTAGATCACTTAGGTATAACCTTCAATATTAATCCATGGCATGATTTGCAGTGATGGGTCTTAAAATGTAACATTTTGGGATTGAATAGGTAACTTCTTGAGCTTCAACTGCCATTTCTGCCTTTGGGACCTCTAGTTGAGAATCTATCACTTCGATCTAGTTTAGATAAAAAAATACACATTCTCATTGTTCCATGACATTCAAATCCACTTGAAAGTGCATTTTCACAACCATTCAGGAGCGTAAAAACACAGACAACAAATGTTGTGAAAGTTGAAGTTGTGGTTGCAGTGTTTTAATTATGATGCTTCCTGAAAAAAAAATGGCACTGCCAACATGTCTAGGGGGTGGATAACATATAGCACCAATTTTTTTTCCTCCCATAATGCCCTATAGATAAACCTACCACCCATTCTGGCTTCAAGAATGCCCTTCCCAATACAATAAAAATGTAGTTTTTTAAGCTTAAGTTCAAACACATGTAAAATGAAACAAGTAAGTCATTTTTATGAACTATCAGATCCCTTAACTACTTATTTAATCCCTCTAATCTCACCATGGAGCACTCAAGTGGAACCTTTGACATCAATCCATGGCACAAGTTGTAGTGACGGGTCTTAAAATGTAGCTTTTTGGCATTGAATAGGCAACTTCTTGAGCTCCAATTGTCATTTCTACCTCTAGGACCTCTAGTTGAGAATCTATCACTTAAATCACATATAGATGGGAAAATTACATGTGCTCCCACCGCCATGACATTTAAATCCAACTAGAAGTGCATTTTCATTACCATTTAAGAGCACAGAAACAATAAGTACTTAAAAAGTTAGCTTCTGTTAGCTTGAAGCATATGGAATTCTTTACTGATAGTGCCAACCACATGAAGGTGGAAGATTATTTGGCACCACTAACCTAAAAAAATTATTAGTAAGTAATTAAAAATAAATTCATATGTACTACCTAAAAAATAAAAAACACTTGGTAAAATTAATTACATCTACATTTGAAAATTCAACATACCTACGTATTTTAATCTAACAAACCATTATGATCTACTCTAACTTTAATAGTATCAAGAATAACTTCATGGTCTGACTCCCAAACTTTTCATAGTTTCATATTTAATGGCCTCCATGATATTTTTGTAATTGAATATTCATTGCAAGAATCAAATTTGAATAGTGTAGTATCTTCTTGTGCATTTTAAACTCTTCAAACAACCATTGATCTAAAATTTTTATAGGATATCATTGAAACCAAGTTCTAGTGACTACCACTGAACTAGTGGAATAGTCAATGTTTTCTCCATCTATAACCAGGGATTTCAATTTTGTATTTCTCTCTACACACTAATATAAGTAATAATATGTGCCTTATTCATTGTCCTCATTTACAATAACTCCAAAAACATGCCCTGTATAACAAAAAAATATTTTTAGTAACACTATGAAAATATATAATGAGAATAAATTGTACATAATGAAAAATATTCTACCTAGTTGCACCAGATCAGATACATGGTCAAAGTCATCTGATGATGTCATATTTGTAAGTTGAAATGTTTTTAGAACTTGATATGTGTTGATTAGAATTATTGGTTTGGAACTCCAATCATCCACCCATTCTTGTGACTCACACTCATTCCAAATAGAGTCCCCACATACAAAACAAGAACATTCCAAGTGTTTCGTATGAATACTCCAAGAACTTATATTTGAGATATGAAATGAGTGAAGCTCACTTGAACCTGTTAGAGTCATATAATCCTTATACTTTACCAAGTGTTATTCCTCCATTAACCATAAATGTCTATGAATAGTAAATTTTTTTTGAGCACAATAACACATGTTCTCATTACACCATTCAACCATGGTTTTTTGCATATATCAAATCAACACCCTCTTCAAATTTCAAATTGTCTCTTACATTGACTCTTTTTATACATGATCTAGCACCATCATACTCCCCTTTACCATGGACATCCTCAGTGAAACTCCAAATGTGTTCTACACAAGTGGTAATGTGCATATTTCTCATCCAATAAAACATTCGTGTATTTTTGAATTGCGATGCGTAATTGTCTGACCAAATGTAATGTTGATTCAAAGTAATATTTTACTAACTCAATTGGTCATAGAACTTCTAAAAATAACCTTACACATACTCTAAATAATGTGATCGATCATTGTTGATATATAAATGGTACTCCGTTAATATTTTTTAGTACTACTTTGTACTACCAGGTGTATGCATGAATGCTATATGCACAAATATGGCAACTTGTGATGAGTTTTAATACTACGATTGAACTTCCATTTCTGGGTTGAATGTGTAATTTTTAGCAAAGTCAACTACTGAAACAATCAAACCAAGTGGGAATATATAATTTCTTATATTTAAATGTTCATCCAACCATATAAACCTATGTGTGTGCCTTGCATACTCAAATAATTTCTCCTTAAATTTGACCAAAAATTCAGAAATAAGTATCTTTTCTGTAACAAGCACACATCTTTTAGATTCTTTGCCATCTTTTACTTGATAAATCATTGATTTATATTTACTTAAACCAACTAATTCATGTCCAATTACACTTGTACTCCCCTCATGGATACAATTTTTTAATTTTGGCAATCCACCACAAATGTTGTAATTCCCATCTAAACATGATTTTTTATAAAATAATTATCCATCCAATCTTTTGAAAAAAATAGTTGGAATATATTACTTGGCTGATTTTAGTGGATATTCAATGCCACTCTTAAAAAATGTTGTTAGTATGCAAATTACAATGAATATGAAAAAACATCATAGTGCATTGAAAATTCAACATGTTGCCTACAACAACAAGAGGTGCATGTGTGATTTATTTTTACTTAAAAAGATTTGGCCATTTTAAAATATCTTTGACAAATAGAAATTTGTGGATGTTTTTGTATAAACTTAGATTAAAATTATGTTTGAGTCATATCCAAAAAATATTTTGATGCAGTTCAGGGTTACAAGAACAAATCTTATTTTCACTACATCTCTTGCATTGAGTGAAACTCTTGTATTGTCTTTCTAAAATTGAGGAAGTAACTCTTTGAGAGCATCGGCGATAGCCTTTTCCTTTCATGGAAGTCTACCAGAGAATTCCCAGAGCTTATCAGTATTAGGTTTATTACGTCTTTCACATTTTTAATTTGCTTTCAATAATGTTTTTATGTTTATATTAAGTGTTCGGCTTGTTTTTGAAAGCATATGTTTTTTCTGTTAGGCCACTTACTGCAGAAGTTGTAAGTATATGCTAGGAAACATTACAATCTTTGGAGCATGATTTTGGGCCTACAATGTGATATGCATTATGTATATTTTCAACAATTTCATTATTTTCATCATCCATATTAGATGTTCTTAGTCCTAATGTGTACATTATAGGTCTCATCTTAATCAATTTTATTAATGAAATAAAAGTTTGACAACTTTAACTATCATAATCCAAACTATGGGAGAAACTACCCCAAATTTGTTGAGTCGGTCTTTGGGAATGGTGATCAAATATTTTGTTAATCATTAGTTCTCAAATATTTTCATCGACTTCAATTAAGTTTTTTTCTTTTCTATGCACAATTCTTGGAGGTGTTGTTAATGGTGGAATTTGTTGAGAAGGTGTTTCAAAATCCTTATTACTTTCATTATTTAGAGCTGGGATGACATTTTTTTCATTGTTTATTTATTCATTATATATTTACATCAAATTTGATTGATTATTAATTTCATGATTATTTGTTTCCATCAAATTTTATTCATTCATGGGGGTAAAACATCATACATAGACTCGTCATGAATAAAATAAAAAATTTGGAATTTTGAATGTAAACTTCCAACATTATCTAATTCATTATTGTCAATTTCAATATTATTCGTTTCATTATGGTCAATTTCATCATTATTCAATTTATTATGGTCAATTTCATCATTGTTTAATTCATTATTGTTAATTGGCTCATTATCTATGGCAATGGAATCATCAAGTTTATGGTTTGTACCTTGTCTTAAATGAATTTTTGCATTTATTTCTTGTGTTTCTATCTCAACTATTCTAATTCCTCTAGTGTTTTATTCTTCAACATCTTCCTCTTATTTGAACATGATCCATCACCCATCAAGGATAATTCATAGCTTTTCAAAAGTGGGGTAAAAATAAGTACACATGTCTCATAGGTACTATTAGGGTTCTAAATTTGTACCCTAGTCGAGAAGGGGATTGTTACGGTCCTCTGCTTGAATCTAAACCAACATAGGATTGACCCTAGGCTATGGGTTACCTATCATAGGGTTAGACCTTTGAATAAGGTTGAATTCCTTTTGGATCTATCACCTAAACTAAAATTGACTAGGAAAAGGGAGAGAGAAATGGGTAACAAAGCATGAAAACATGTAAAGGAGGTGATGCATCAGTAATGTGATTGTTCATCCACTTTATTGAACTTCTAACAAATACTAATGAGATCGGATCTACAACTCCAAATGGTTGTGTATGCATTAGTATTTCATGCAAAGATTCATCAAATGATCAGAACCTAAGGGAATTGATGGGGAGGCTTGATTCAAGGCACTAACCAGTCAATGTATCCACTTGATAGCTTTAATCAAATGACATTTGACACTAAACATGCCCTACAAAACAATATAATCTAATAACTAGGTGATATTCAGGATTTGACAAGGGAGAGATTTCTACTACATATGCAATTTAATCTGACATTAACACTCTATACCAAAATCATGAAATATGTAAAAAGAGTCCTTTATTTATCTCAAGAGAGGGATTATCAAGCTATTATCAAGGCTTATAAGCATGCATTTATAGAAAAATAAAATAAAGAGAGAGAGTTGTGCATTATAAAAATACCAATGGCTTCTGATGGATTAGCACCAATTGAAGGATGCGATTGAGTCAGGATCTTATTAAGGCACAATTTCAAAGGGCTTTACAAAATAATTTAATGCTCCATTGATCTTTATCTAGCCACAAAGTCATCATCTCAAGATTCCATGCCATTTTCACCTGATCTATTGACGAGGATCATGTCTTGGAACTGATAGAGTCTTGCTTCATCTATTTTGAATGGTTGGATGTACCCATTTTGTCAAGGTTGTAACTAAGCACAAATCACTTTATAGATTGAAAACCAATCATTTTATTAGTTTTCTTGTGTTTCTCTATTTATGGAAAGCTTATAGGCCATATAGTCTCACTCTGAACCTATTATGGTTTAAATAAACTTATTCTACCATTTAAACCTTGTAAAAATTGAGAGCTCAATATATACACATGTCCCTTTATCATTGAAAAACTACCAATACTTGTCCATATTAGGTTTAAAAGACTTATTTATATTTTTAGGGATTTAGTGACAACCCTCAATCCCTAAAATGTCTATCTAGTTCAACTCGAATCACCATTTTGAGTTTGATTCCTTTGTTATTACCTTGGCTAGGTTGAAAGCCATCTCCATGATCTTCATCAAAATTTCCTAGGGCTCGATCCTACTCATTAATTGTCAAATGTTGACTCGAACCCTTGATTTTTATAACTCTTATTCACTCAATTGATTTGTATATTCATAGATGCCTGTGAGCCATTGATCTTCTACCAACTGAATGTGTTTGTGCCACTTGTCCTTAACTCATTAGCTCTTTGGATTTGCTAACTAGATTGACTCACACATGTCATCTGATCAAGATGTACAAGTTCATGTGCACCATAGATCTCCCTAGTCCCAGTTTCTTGTCAGTTCTTAAACTTCACCAGATCATTGGTATGATTGAGCATGACCCCTTGATTTAGCTTGGACCCATCCATTTGTCAGTGAATTCACTCTGATGGATCTTGGCTTGATCATCCTACACCATTGGATTATGCCAACTTATAGATCTTTAAAGGCTTTAACTTAGGGACCTTTTGACCTGGTTGACTCCAATAGAGATCGTTAGATCTTATGTGCTAGTATGAGGGCTCCCACAGACCATTAAATCTCAACCAACTTCAAACCTTTTAAGGATTTTTTGAGTCCAAATGGTCACTTGCCTTGATAAAAATTGACATTTACGCTAATGTCATTTGACATCCACACAGACATATTTGACATTTTGTAGACCATCAAATCTAAGCTCATATAGATTTTCACAGTGTCTTTATTTTGACTCTCATGTGACTATCATTCATTATTTGATCAACTTTGACAATTTATCTCTTGAAATGCAAGAATTATGGAGGGGCCAAATTTACATGAGACGTTATTAAGGTCAAAAAGAATAAACCCAATTCATCCACTGGTCTCAAAATCCTTCTAAGTGAATATATATAATGTTTAATTTGACTAGTTCATTCATGATCGCATGATGTCTTGGTGATGTTATAGCTAATTTAGCTAATGATGTGTGTCTTCTTTTATGCTTCGATGGAGGACCTATAACTTGGCGTATAGTAACTTGGGACTAAAATGAGTGAAACCATGTGATCATTTTCTCTTGAGACTATCACATGTGTGAGATATGGCCTCTGCAAATTGCCTATTTAGACTTTCTACCACTGGATTCAAATGTCAAGATGGACTCAATGAAGAACTGGATGAACTCCATGTACTTCCATATTTATTCCAAGCACTCTTAACACCTCATGGGGGATATATGACTTCTGTACCTATCTTTAAAAGATGACAAATTACACTTTAAGTGGAATTAAAGTGTTTCAAAAGGTTTGTAATCAAAATGATCTTCCTCTTTTATTGTTGGGTCCTTCTCTCAATCAAGAACATTGCTCAGTCTTTGAAAGCTCTGTATGTAGGCCAAAAAGTATCCAACATCTTTGGTGACTTGACTGGGTATCATGCCTGCTGTTGTTCCCAAAAAATGTCACTCATTTTTGGAACAACATATGAGCTATCTTGGTCCTGCAGGGCCAAAATTATCTCTTCCCTTCTCAAAAATTATTCTGAGTCTTCAAAATTCTCCATTCTTCAAGCTCTTCAGCAAAATCTATGGACTCCGTAGGAAAGAAGTGCCAAGCGACTAATGACTTCCCCATGGACGTCAAATTCAAATTTCTCCTAAAGCTTCTCTCAGAATCCAGCAAATGCTACCAAGTGCCATCTGTCGAGCCCCATTATGCCTTGTTTCTAAAAAACCTTGAAAGTCACCTCAGGTCCCTGATGAAGCTCATTGGAAGCCACCACATGTCAACATCCGCGGTTCCTTCTTTCCATTTCACTATATTGAGTAAAGACCATGGTGGGCCCCAGGCAAATGACTAAAATGAAGTGAAAGGCTCCAAGTGTTTGCATCTACATGACTGCTAAAAATATGTGGACCATGCCACATGTCCCATTGTGACTCAGTGGAACACGACAAGTGTCAGGATTCGCTTCTCAAAGTTTCTTGTAAGCTGCAATGATTCTTTCGATAAAGCTTCTCTTAGAGTTTTGCAGAGGGTGACAAGTTTCAATGGTGGAGAGTTTAAATTCGATGTAGTGGAAGACACCACGTGTCCTTGGCGAGAATCGGCATAAGCTGAAAAGTGTCATCATTCGCGTGATTGCTAAAGTGAGTCTCGACTATTTTCATAAGTGTTTCTAGAGTTCGACGAAAGCCTCCACGTGTCTTCTCCCACCAGAATCTCAAAGGTTCTAAGAGCTCCTTTGAATTAGATGGATGCTTCCACGTATCCTCGACTATTCTGGTGGAAAATGCCACGTGTCAAAGACAGAGCACTTTCAAATGCAGGGACACAGAGCTGAGGAAAGGTTTCCTTCAGACAAATTATCTGAAGGAATTTCTTTGAACATTTTGTTTGAAGGAAATAAAGGGACAATGGTCCTCTAAAAGAATTAAATCCTGAAAGCCACCCGGATGATCTTGAAGGGCAGGTACCCTTGCGGGGGGACACTCGACACTCAAAAATGGACCTTCTTTCGAGACCCCAAAGGGCAAGTTCCCTTCAAGAAAGGACAAGCCTCAAAGTGTAGCAGAAGCTGTCAAGTATCGTATGCTAAGACGTAGTCCCTATCAAGTTTCAAAGTAGTAGAACTCGCCACGTGCCCTGTCCCAATGTAGCGGAAGCTGCCAAGTGTCTACATCTACACTTTTAGTCTCTAACAAAGTTATAAGGCTTATTCCAATAAGCTTATTTCAAAATTAGCAGATGCCACCACGTGTCCTCACCTGTGTCATAGTGGAAAGCAGCCATAGCAAGTGAGAAAGACACAAAGGGAGTTGCTAAGGAGAATGACAGGCCTACACATGTCAAATTTAGGATGACTGACTAGCCGTTAACCTTCAAAATATGAAAGACCCACAGACGTCAAAATTATTATGATGAAGTGTCTATTGAGCTTTATAGACTTAAAATGTGGACCTAAATGTATTCAAAAACCCTAAGGCCAGAGCCAAATGGGAGAAGAGACAAAGAGGGAAATATCTATAGTAGTTAAATTTGGTTGTTAGACAGTCCACAGAGTAGATTTATTGAGCCCTTAAACATTGAAGACATGACCTGCTTGTCTCCCTGGGAGTAAAGGCAAAGTGGACAGTTGCATGGATAGTAGGTGATAGAATGAGTGACTCAAGCTCAGGAGAAGACACTTGAGATGAATCAACATGCCACAACTAAGGCAGTCGCCCTATTCCATCATGCCCCCTAACAGAACTGAAAATGCATTCAAGACATTGAATGCAGCATGGGCCACTCCATGGAACAAAGCACCAAGCCTTTCTTGGTTGCTATATATTGTAATCTCTTATGTCATTTTAGGAGAGATCTTCCCCTTACCAAAAGCGAAACTCTGCCCAAATTGAAAGGCATTACTGAGACTTTGAGCTCAGATTGTTTGTCATATTACTTCATTTGAATGAGAAAACAAGTTACTTGCAAACTTTGTGCTGTTATAAGATTGTGCTATCTTAGGATATTGTTCATATGTCTGTTTCCTACGAGCTTTCTTGTCCATTTGATTTAACAAGCTGAACTAGTGGAGGTGATCAGGAAGGTGTCCTGAAGGCCAACTATGGAGAGAATTTTTGCCCCCATAAGTACCTTCAGTGTGTTCATCTTTTCTTTTCCTGTGTAAAGAGCCTTGGGATGACGTGGTGCCCCCATTGTTCTTCGTATCTTTCTCTCTCGGGTTGCTGGTCACCCAACACCCCTATCACCGATTACTTGCTACTTGAAAGATTCCTTTTGCCTGCTAGAAAACACTTTTGAAAGAAGAGAAGTGCCTTCTGTCATTGCACCAAGATTTCTACTATCCAGGAAGTGATATGGCTCTTGGCTGAATGTTACTTCTGAAAGAAGAGAAGTATCTTCACTAATAACACAGGATTTCTCCTCTATTTGTTAGCATCATCTCTGAAAAAAGAGAGATGGATGGTTTATCCCAACCATGTGTCTTACTTTCTGCTTATATATATAGTATATAGCCTCTGTGTATTTAATAGGGAACCTCCCCTTGATGAGAGGAGAGATTTGTCTCTGATTGATGTAGTAAAGCTGCACACTTGGCTGACCAATCTTCCTACTGTGGTTGATCAGACCTATTTTGTCAATCAGTATGCTGATTGACAAAATATTCACCCAACACCTACTATGCTCAAATTTAGACCATGTACACGGCCTTTGACTTATAACAGATAACACATTTATTCCATGATTGTAGAAAATCTCTTGATTGGCAAAAACAATGGACTCCACAAAAATAGGGAAGAAAATAAAAGAAAGCAAGGAAACTATCATAACAAATTAAATGTGCAAATAAAACACTTATCTAGGATAAAATATAAACAAACTAATCTAATTAACCATGACAAAATATGATCCACTCGGATCAAAAGTGAAATTCATGAATTTGCTTATTACAAAAGATGGTATAAGTTGCAAAGTAGGGGGTTTATTAAACATGAACTTTGAAGAGGCACTCTTTTTGCTAATTATTTCTCTTAAAATATCCTGAAATGAGCCATTGATAGTAAACCAATCACCAACAAAAACAAATTCATCTTGCACTTCTGGATTTTCTTTGTGCTACTTGTCAACTACAACCTTGATAAGTGATATCTCATCTATGCATGAATTTTGGATGACCTTATCCTTATTATCAAATTTTGCAAGTTCATCCAACTATTTAAGGATCTCTAAATAGTCAAACCAAGCTACATCATGATATTGAATAGGTGATTCTTGATCAAACTTCCCAATATCATGCTCTCCAATGGGCAACATATCTTAACAAAGTTCTTCAATCTCTTGCAGAGATTCAAAATACAATTGCTAATCATATTTTTATTCTTCACTTTGATCAACCTGAGTAAGATTAGCCTAAAAGGTATCTTGATCTTAATCTAGTGGAGAGATCTCAACATTATTTATGACATCAACCTGTACCAATTTCTCATGGATTTCTTCCAAATCAAGACTAGCTTTTTCCTTCATACTTAAAGCATCTTATTCAATATTAGTTTCAACTTGGACCTCAATAAAAGTATTAATGAATATCTCTTCATCATACACACTTGAAGCATCTTCTTCACATTCTTCAATAACTTGATTTGCATATGCAACCTCGTTCTCTATTTCCCATAGAACATGCTCCTTTTGAAGAAGGGAGATGGTGGGAGGGTGATGAAATTCATTTGATTGAGAGTAAGTATGAAGCATAGGAGGTCAATCAGGATAAGATTTTGGGATCTTTAGGGCAATGAAATCATATAGGGAATCTTGAAGAGGAGGGAAAGAGAAACTTTTGAGAACTATATTCTGCTCCTTCCACTTGGCCATTACTTCATCAAAGCCTAAAACCTTTTTGTCCTCATGGAAAACTTGAGCTTGAGGGGTAAGTGGTGAAGAAAGGGAACAATAAGAAGGTTTAGCCTCTTTAATAGGCATATTAATAGCTTATTGAATAGGTTCTTGACTCCAATTAGGAATCTCCATTGGCTCACACTGAACATGGTCAAAAACTTTATGAGAATAAGGAACATAAGAAGGATGGTAAGGAATACAAGAGGGTTATTGAAACAAATGATCCAATTGAATTTTATACCTCTCACAAGCCTCTACTTTTTCTAATACAAAGCTATAAAACTTAAGCCTCTCCTCTAGATCATTAGACACAATCTAAAAAAAATGCTCATTCACTTCCTCATACTGGGAATCTAAACATACTTTTCTTGCATATGTTATAAATTTAAGTTCTATTTCATCCATTATCTCTTAGAGACAAGGTTGCTCATATGAAACATCATATCCATATGGGAAAGGTGAAAACTAGTCTTGAGACTGATATGGTTCATAAGGAAGGTAAGATTCATGCTCTTGGTAATAAGGATCATGGGAAACTTGATAAGGCTCATCATGGCTTTGATAAAACTCCTGGTAAGGCTAATTTGGCTCATAACAAAGGGTCATATGGATCATGAAAAGGCTGGTATGATCCATCATAGGGATGATAAGGAGGTATATCATGGGTATTTCCTTCATACATAGCCATGAAAATAACATCAAGATAGTGCAATAAAAATAAACTTAGTTAGAAACTGCCTAGACTTTAGAAGCAATTGCTTGAGCTTGAAATCATCAAATTCTTTATGAAGAACACTAATACAATTATAATTCTACCAATACAAGCTCCAATGAGTCCCATTGAGCTTGCCAAAAATGTTAGGGTTCTAGATTTTCATCCTAGTCGAGAAGGGGATTGTTTAAGTCCTCTACTTGAATTTAGACCAACATAGGACTAACCCTAGGCTGTGGATCACCTATCATAGGTTCAGACCTTTGGAGAAGTCTGGATTCCTTCTAGATCTATCACCTAAACTAAAAATACCTAGGAAAATGGAGAGAGAAATGGGTAACAAAGCATGAAAACATGTAAAGGAGGTGATGCACAGTAATGTGATTATTCATCCACTCTATTGAACTTCTAAAAAACACTAATGAGATTGAATCTGCAACTCCAAATGGATGTATATGCATTATTATTTCATGCAAAGGTTCACCAAATGATCAAAACCTAAGGGAATTGATGGGGAGGCATGATGTAAGGCACTAACCAGTCAATGTATTCACTTGTTAGCTTTAATCAAATGACATTTGACACTAAACATGACTTGCAAAACAATATAATCTAGTAAGTAGGTGATATTTAGGATTTTAAAAGGGAGAGATTTATACCACATATGCAAATCAATCTAATATTAACACTCTATACCAAAATCATGAAATCTGAAAAAGAGTCATTTATTTATCTCAAGAGGTTACAAAGATCAAATCTAGGCAGAGTCTAGTCATGCCCAAGAGAGGGATTATCAAGCTATTTTCAAGGCTTAGAAGCTTGCATTTAGAGAGAGAGAGAGAGAGAGAGAGAGAGAGAGAGAGAGAGAGAGAGAGAGAGAGAGAGAGAGAGAGAGAGAGAGAGAGAGAGAGAGAGAGAGAGAGAGAGAGAGAGAGAGAGAGAGAGAGAGAGAGAGAGAGAGAGAGAGAGAGAGAGAGAGAGTTATGCATTAGAAAAAGACCAATGGCTTTTGATGGATTAGCACCAATTCAAGGATGTGATTGAGTCAAGATCTTATTAATAAGGCATAAATTCAAAGGGCTTTGTAAAAGAATTTAATGCTCTATTGATCCTTATCTAGCCATCAGGTCATCATCTTGGGATTCCATGCCATTTTCACTTTATATGTTGATGAGGATCATGTCTTCAAATTGATAGAGTCTTTCTTGGTCTATTTTGGATGGCTAAGTGTACCCTTTTTTTCGAGGCTATAATTGACCACATATCATGTTATAGATTGAAAACCAATCATTTTATTGGTTTTCCTATAGTTTCTCTATTTATAGAAAGCTTATAAGCCATATAGTCTTGCTATAAATCTATTATGATTTAAATAAACCTATTCTACCATTTGAACCTTGTAAAAATTGAGAGATCAATATATGCACATGTCCTTTTATCATCAAAAAACTACTGATCTTGGTTCATATTAGGTCTAACAGACCTATTTATATTTATAGGGATTTGATGACAACCCTCGATCCCTACAATGTCTATCTAGTTCAGCTTAGCTCACCATTTTGAGCTTGGTTCCTTTGTTATTATCTTGTCTGGGTCAAAAATTATCTCCTCGACCTTCGTCAAAATGTCTCAAGGCTTGATCCTACTCATTAGTTCTTAAATGCTGACTCAGAACTTTAACTTTTTTAACTCTTATTCATTATGTTGATCTACCTATGCATGGATTCCCATGAGCCATCAATTTTCTACCAACTGAATGCACTTGTGTCACTTATCCTTGACTCATTGTCTCTTTGGATTTGCTGACTAGTTTGACTCATGCACGTCATCCAATCAAGATGTACGAGTTCACACAGACCATAGATCTCTTTGGTCCCACTTTCTATCATTTATTTTACTCCATCATATCATTATTACTATTGATCATGACCCCTTGATTTAGCTTGGACCTATCCTTTTGTTAGTGAATTCACTCTGTTGGATCTTGGTTTGATCATCTCGCATCATTAGATTATGTCCAACTCATAGATCTTTAAAGGCTTTAACCTAGGGAACTTTTGACTTGGTTGACTCTATTAGATTATTATATCTTAAGTGTCATTATGAGGTCTCTTGTATACCATTAGATCTTGACCAACTTCAAACCTTTTAAGGACCTTTTGAATCCAAATGATTACTTGCCTTGATAAAAATTGACATTTTCGCTAACATCATTTGATGTTTGTGTAGACGTATTTGATGTTATATAAACCATCAAATTTAAGCTCATATAGATTTCTACAGTGTCTTTATTTTGACTCTCATGCGACTGTCATTCATTATTTGATCAACTTTGATAATTTATTTCTTGAAATATAAGAATCGTATAGGGGCCAAATTTGCTGGAGATGTTCTTGAGTTCAAAAGGAATAAACCTAATTGATCCATTGATCTCAAAAGCCTTCTGAGTGAAGATATAAAATGTTTAATTTGACTTGTTCATTCATGCTCGCATGATATCCTGGTGACATTCTAGCTCATTTGGCTAAGTATGGGAAACTTTTAGCGAAAATGCCTAAGAGCCCAACTTTGCACATGTGTATCTTATTTTTCGCTTCGATGGAGGACCTAGAACTTGGAGTATAACAACTTAAGAATAAAATGAGCGAACCCATGTGACCATTTTCTCTTGATACTACCACCTGTGTGAGATATGGCCTCTATAAATTACTTATTTAGATTTTTTTCCATTGGATTCAAATGTCAAGATGGACTCAATGAAGAACCAAATGAACTCCATATACTTCCATATCTATTCCAAGAACTCTTAACACCTCATGGAGGCTCTACAACTTCTAGACCTATCTTTAGAAAACAAAAAATTACACTAAAAGTGGACTTAAAGTGTTTCAAAAGGTTTGCAAGCAAAATGATCTTCCTCTTTTATCATTGGGTCCTTCTCTCAATCAAGAACATTGCTCAGACTTTGAAAGCTCTATATGTATGCTAAAAAATAGCTAACAGGTCCCGAAAAAGTAAGCAAAGAATGTTCGTAGGGACAAGATTCTCGATTTGGGTTAAAAATAGATGTTGAAAAGTGAGTTTTGTCTATATCAAGAATAATGTGATTGTGTTATATAAAAAAATGCACTATTCTTGATATAGATTAGGGATTAGAGATTATGGCATTAGGGCATAGGGTTTAGGTATTAGGGCATTAGGGTAAAGGGCTTACAATTTATGTTTTAGGGTGTAGGGATTAGGGATTAGGGCATAGGGTTTAGGTTTAAGGGTGTATATAAGGTTTGATCTCTCTATGCCATGTGAACCTATTTCTTACTACAAAGGATGATAATTGGAGCTAAATTGATTGGTAAATAGGGAACTTACAGTTTAAAATTTAGGGTATAGTGTTTAGGGATTAATATATATATGGTTTAAGATGTACATAGGGTCCAGTATGTTTTTGGTGTTAGGTATATAAAGATATTATACAATGATTTATCTCATACTCGTCAACATTAAGACAAATATATAGAGAGTAATAATAAACACACACTGATAATATAATTTTATTCACTACACATAATCATTTAGTCATAAAACACATATATAGGAAAAGTCTTTCCTATAAATAGGGAGATTCATATCTCCACAAATAACACACCATATCCTTATGATTATGCGATCTCCTATATGTGTAATATTATTGTAACATAGAACAATATATCTAACAAACAACCTATTCTAAAAACTAACCAAATATATTTCCTAGTGAATTATTACTCGCATAATAATGCACATTAAAATATTCACAAATTAATGTGAGGACTAACATTTCCTAACATTCCCCCCTTAGGCCTTACATGGTGATTTGTGTTTCACATGACTTAATGAAAGTAGAGAAGGAACACATCAACCTCTCATTAACCATTCACTGTTGAGAACACATCAATTGAATTAGTGTGGGAACTTTGAATAGGAATCATCTGTCATCAACCATTCACTAAGGGAACTTCATCAACCTATACAGTTTGGGAACCATGAGCAGGAACCATCTATTCAACTTTTACTCCTACATCTCGTAAACATATTTTTTATGCAGTACACTATGTGGGAAAATAGGAAATATACATTTTATTTATCACACATACAAACAAGTGCTGAAAATAAAAATATATGTGCGCTACTATAGTATAATCACCTCTTCATTAATCGATAATGATAGAAGTAGAAAGCCTCCATCTTCTAGTGTCCTCCAACTTCCGGTAATTGTTTACTTATTCCGGTGATGAAGTTTTGATGCTCAATCTTTGCATGTCATTTTTATGACAATACCCTTCCATAATTTGAACGTCGCATATAAGCGATAATGTGTCCACTATAATAAAAGGTTTGACTATGATGACCAAATGACATAAAAGAACTCTAACTCTTGACTCATTTTATAATGACTGAAAAAATGACATACTAAAAAATGTCTCTAAAATTACTTTGACACTTTAGATTTTTAAAACTTAAACTAATCAAGACTCATTGATCAATTAATTGATCAGTAAATAAATAAAATACATCTATATTATGATGTATGTGACCAATCTTCGATGACCTTTGAATAAATTTTTTTTACAGAAAGACTTAAACACTAAAGCTTCTATATAAAGGCATCAATTATAAAACAATACCCTGAACCATAAAACAAATAAACTCAAATAAGGAACTTTATTATTTTGACTATATAACATTTTTCAAAAGACATACTAATGACTCTACAACTTTAGATAATCTAATGAACTATTAAATGCCCAAAATAAAAATTGACCTTGGAATCGTGATGGAGTGCAGGTGCCATACAAATATTAGGATGCACGCTCAGCATTGATGCTGCAAAAATAAATTTTATTTGATATCTCTTGCTCATCAACTGAACATACCTTACCCACGTGATAATAGTTTCCAATGGAATTTGAACCTTCTCTAAGCTAGTCAACGAATGTATCTCCGTGACTTCGAGAGATCAAATCCTACTTCACCCAATCGAATGGAAAATTTAGATAAAATGTAGTAAGAATGTCCCCGGTCTCAGAAACCGAAAAAAATGCAAATGAGGGTTTACATATGCTCCTGTATTCGATGGTGGTGTAATGGACGACTGAGACATTAACACCGATAATATTAAGGATCAATTTGATCAAAGATCTTTGTGATTCATCCACTTCATTCATTGAGGAGATTACCAATATACACGGTATAACTGAAGCATACAGTAGAAAAAATGGCGATGCACAATAGTTTAATAAGATGAAAATATCTTGAAAGTTGTTCTAGCGCTAGATGAAGGCATAGATGCACATATCTATAGAGTATATATGGAATTGTAGGATCTGAATGCCTTTGATATCTTCTTAGACATAAAATTGATTAGGCAGAAATGATGATGCACCTTACACACACTAAAGCCACTAATCAGATGCCTCTGAAATGTTTCCCTTTTCCCAGACTCTCATTTTCGAATATCCACCAAATATATAAAAGCTCTTGGATCTCATGGCTATCCTGCTCTGATACCACTCTTAGATATATGAATAGCTTATACAGTGATTTATCTCATACTCAGCGGCATCAAGACAAATATACAGAGAGTAATAATAAACACACATTGATAATATAATTTTATTCATCACACATAATCATTTAGGGATAGTACATATATATAAGAAAATTCTTTCCTAAAAATATGGAGATTCATATCTCCACAAATAACTCACCATATCCTTATAATTATGCAATAGCCTATATGCATAGCATTGTTATAACATACAACAATATATCTAACAAACAATCTATTCTAACAACTAACTAAATATAAATCCCAGTGAATTATTACTCTTGTAATATTACACATTACAATATTCACAAATTAATGCGAGGACTAACATTTCCTAACATTTGGGTTCAATAAGCCCCTACATCACCACATATTGAGTCAATTAGTCAATTAGGACAATGAGTAATGTAATTTGGGCCAAATTAAGTAATATATACCTAATTATTACTATAAATTATGTTAATTAATGTTAAACTGATTGGTTTAGGGTTTAAAATATAGGGTATAGGCTTTATGGTTTAGGGATTGGGGTTTAATACCTATAAGGTTTAGGGTTTAGGGTACACAGGTTCCAATTGCAACGATAATTGAGGATAATTTGAATCGCTTGGACTTATTTGTGACTTTAGAATGTATTTTTGGGTTGTCATTATACCCCATGTCATCATGCAAATTGAGTGAATTAGTCAAGCAAGGCAATCAGTCGTGTGATTTAGGCCAAACTGAGCCTTATGAATTTAATTCTTTGTCTAAATGATGTTAATATGGAATAAAATGATTGGTTTAGGGTTTAAATTGTTTATATTTATGATTTAGAGTTTAGGGATTAGGAACTTTAGGGATTAAGTATTAGCGTATAGGTTTTAGGGTAGATAAGGTACAATCATGAAGGCAATTGGGGTAAATTTGAGATCCTTGAACCTAGATTTACGAGTAAAGAATGTGATTTTGGGCTCAATTAGCCCCCACATCATCACACATTGAGCCAATTAGTTAATTACAATAATGAGCAATGTAATTTTTCTCAAGTTGATCCCTGTGAACCTAATTCTTACTATATAAATGATGTTAATTGGGGTTAAATTGACTGGTTAAAGGTCTACAATTTAAAGGGTTTGGGGCTTAGGGCTTATGGCTTAGAGTTTAAGGTAAATGGTATAGTGTTTAGGGTTTAAGGTATAGCATATAGGGTCCAATCACTAAGATAATTGAAGAAAATTTGTGATGCTTGAACCTATTTGTGATAATTGTCTTCATATTTACATTTATGATAAAACTAGGATTAGTTAAGCCATACATATTTCATACATTATACAATTGATTGAGCCATAAATTTGGTTTAGGGGCTCAATTTTGCCCAAATCATGCCCCTAATTACACAAATTGACTAATTGGATCAATTCATGACATAATCAAACTTAATTTTTTCCCAAATCATATCTTGCTTTTGAAGGGGCTCAAATTGGCTTCAAATTCCTCCTTGATCAAATGAATCAATTCTTTAGTTTATTATATATTACTTGACATTAGGGTTAATTTCACTCCAAATCACATCATATATAATTTAAAATAGGTTCATATGGCTCATTTTGACCCTAATTACCTCCACAATTTAACTAATCAACATTTGCATTCATTAGCTGATAACATTCAAGTTTATTGAGATCAAAACCACATTCTATACATGTAAAACTTGCATAAATAAATAATGTTTCTTTACTTCAATCGAGCTGATGAAATTGGAGCGCATCAACCCCCAAATCACATTTTATAGTAATGCAATTAGGTTGAAGGGGCTCAAAATAACCCCAATTTACTTCAGATGCACAACTAGATTGGTACTCCAAAGGCTAAATTTGGGCCATAGGTTTAAAAAATTTATTTTATGACATCTCATGATAAAATCAGTTATATCATAAAATGTGTAATGAATTACACCTTAAAACCAAGTAATTATAAGTAGTTAAGTCAACATATTAAAATGATCATAAATTTTTTGAAGTCTAATGTGATATCATGGCACCTTAATTAACTTTCCAAGGTTAGGGACATTTCCCATACCACATGAAAGAACACCACTATTAGGGAGCTCAAGAACATATAAGAAAATATATAAAATTTGAGCTCAAGAGAAAATTTATGTTTTTGGGTGTTATGAAGATATAACGTGATCATGTTATTAACACGATCACACTATTTGAATTTGAATGCAAACATCAAGCCTTTTGGCTCGAGAATGGCTTGAATTCTTGAGCTAAAGGCTTGGACCTATCAATCTACAACTGAGTCTGAGAGTTTTGATATAAAATAATAAAATTAAACTTTGATCTCCAAATACACTACAAATTTCAACGATAAAATTCAAAAACTTAATACCATCATGACGAGCACACTCTCGTCTTTTCAAAAATATGATTTTTATAATTTTTAAACTAGTTTAAGGTTTCAAACAGTGTTGATTTCTAATTTTATCTTTTTTAGACCACTACATGCCGTAAATATACATGCCTATATATGCTCATGAAATTTGTTTTTCATTGGTGCAAGTGGAAAACAAGCTATATGGTCACAAACTAGGCCTAATTATATACACCTTCAAATATATATATATATATATGAGGTAGTTAGGGGCACTGTACAATTGAATATCTATTTTTTTTCTCAGTTTTCAAGATCTATTTACTTGAAAAATTCATAAACAAAAGTATTCATCTAAAAAATGTAGGTCACAAACTAGAAGATCTTATCTAAATGTTCGCCAAAGGGTTTCAAACAATATTAAACACTACCCAAAAAATGGTGTGCTGCACGGCCATCTATCTACTCTATTTTCTTAAAAAAATAGGAGTTTATCTTTAGACCTAGTTATACTCAACCATTTTTAAATAAAATTAGTGTTTTGGAAACTAGACTTGAAATGTTACATTTCATGTTCTTACACCATCTTCAAATTTGGAGTGTGAATATCTCAAATTATCTACAGAAGTTCAAATTTTGAAATTTCAAGAAAATCATGTCCACAAGTAGGGCCCTTTTTGTCCCCTCTTTATGCACTTACCCATATTTACTATTGTAATGCATTAATATCACCATTATTAATTAAAAATAAAATTATAAATTGATGTTACAACAATAAGGTAGCCACTTGGTATTCATGACCCATACTCCACATCAAAAAAACACTTGGCTCAAAACCAAATAAAAATACAATAAAAAAACCAAGGCAACTAAAAAAATGTCATTGCATATTACAAAGCATTATGCATAGATCGTAACCACAAAAGGAGGAGGTGGTAGATCATCCTTGGGGGGTTGGACACTCTAAGTAGAAGACTCAGTTGAAGGAAGATTCATTGCCACCCAACCATTGGGTTCAGGGGAGCCAAAGAAATAGTAATGCCCTAACTAGGAGGTGGTTGAACAACATTTAAAACTAGATCACTTTCATGCACATGTGAACTCCAATAATATGGGCCAACAATAGACTTCCCATGATGAAATGATAAACTCTACCCCCCTTGATGGGGAGGAGTGGATAAGTGGTTTTGAATGTAAGATCATATTCATTTAGGGGAAGAGATTTGTGTACTAGATGGTTTGGAGGGATGTGACTCATAGTACAAGGAACACTCCTGAATGGTTAATAAATTATTTTGTGTGCTGAAATTAAATATCGACTTTCTATGATTTATCTTGAATCTGCATAAAATTCGAAGTTATAATAATCACCTTGTCATTGATATAAAATTGACAAGATGATTCTTGATTATGAAACAATGCTAAATTCCTAGATTTCCATGGTTGAAATAAAATTATAGCCCTAAAGAAATTCCATAGAAAAAATATGTATGTTGGATACTAAGCATTATCTCAAAAAAAACCATACACAAAGAGAATGGTTCTAGGTGGAAGGGTTAAAAAAGGTTAAGAATCTAATTCCAAGTATTAAGATTCCGAGTAAGTTTGGAATAAGTGTTTGAATGACTCTAGTCTAGAATAGAAAAGACACTTGGGTTGAGTAATTCTAATATGTAAAAAGTGTTCCATGATGGGAATACATTGATAAACTATAAACCAAATAAAGTGAACAAGTTTAGGCTCGAGCTTAAGATTCTAAATTCTATTAACTTTGGAAAGCTAGGTCTTGGGCAAGGGATTCAAATTCTAATGCCTATTCAACTTGTCCAAAGCTGAAGATAATGGGCTCATGATTTGATAGAAGAGTCACAGAGAGTAATTTTTTAAATTTATATCATAATTCCATATCCAATCTTTCCACCAAGCACGTGGAGGTTACAAACCCATCTTATGCAGCATGACATTGGGAATCATCTCTTGATTTCATAGAATGGATGGTAAGTATGAATTGATTAACTTGTATTTATCTTCAAGTATAATCCAATGAGATAAATCAAGATAAGAAATCAAATATTTCACATTATGAATACCTTTTTTTAAAACCCTCAAACCTTTCACACCTGACAATTTTGCTAATAGAATACTATAGTTGGTTATAATGAGAGACCACCAAATATTATGGTCATTAAAGGATATGTGACTACAAAAACCATCACCCATTCATTTTAAATAGGTTTTGATAGTTTGAAACCCAATGTTTTTCCATTTGACTTACCATAAGGTGAACCAAAGGCAATGCAATGTTGTACAAAAAATTTCTAGGCTTTATTGCCTTCAATTTCCCAGACCACCCATTTAGCACATAGAGAAATACTTTGTCTATAAATGTCAATAATCCACATACCACCTTTATCATGAGGAAGACAAAAAATATCCCAAGCGACTTTGTGGTGCCCTCGAGTTTGTTTAGCATTGGGCCAAATGAAATATCTAAAAACCTTTGCCAATTTAACATAATAGTGTTTTGAATGGCACCCAAAAAAAAGAATAATAGACATGATTTGCCACCCAAATCTTAGAACATACCTTAAATTTGTTGGCTAAAGAAAGGGGTTTGGAAATCCAATATTGAACCTTTTTCTTCACTTGATCAATGACATATTGCCAATGTTCAGAAGGGGAGATAACAAAATCAAATGGGATACCAAGGAATTTGAATTTATCCCCATTTTTTATCCATTTTGAGTTATATTGTTTAAGAAATTTCAACATATGAATCATGCTTTGTCTATATAATTAGGTTTTATCCCACTGTTGGTAGAAGAACATGGATTGTAAAACTAAACATGATATTTGTCTGATATTCATGCATTATGCACTCATTTTATTGTTGTATAGCCTATTTTATCTTATCTTCATGAGTTATAATAAGCTAGAATATGAAGATACTCCAATTTTGGCATCAAGTATAAGAAGATGAATAGTCATATGTTGGAAACATCTATATATACTTTTTTTATAAGAAGAAGAGGGTTCCACTTTTAGAAGAGATCAATAGAAATTATTTGGTTATGGTTATTTGTATGATTTCTTGTTATGTTCTTTTTGTGCATTCCCATGTGTAATGTCTTGGTTAATTTCTATCTGAACTATTTTGAATGCATTATTTCAGTTTATACAATACTTGTTGTTCTTAATTTTCTCAATAACACACAATATTTAATGCATCTTACCTTTTTGTCACCCAAATTCATTTTTATGATAAACTATTATGTGCACATGAAGTATCTTACTTCTATCCTCTTCCTTGGCATGTTTTGATGCTTCAAAAAACTCTACTAAAAATGGTGTGGTGAGCATGAATACTCTTTTTAGAGGAAATTATGCTTAGATGGTTACCAAAGTAAAGAGATATTGAGATATAATTAGGCCAAAGGATATGTCATTTCACAGAAGAATAATTAAAAAGGATTGATCTTATAGTTCAGGGGATCATTTGATATCATATTTATGATGAAATTTATGAAATCTTCTGGTGTAAGTTTCTTAAATTACTAGCTAAATGATTATCATGGTTGAAATATTATTGCTTTAAACCAAGGATGGGATAAATCATAATCTAGACTAAAGAAAAGACAGATTGGTTGCAGATATTGGAAATCGACTAGACAAAACCAATAGATCATTGGATTACTATTACAGTAGATGGATATATAACTAAGTTGGTAGTGAGAGGATATATAGCTTTTTATTATGTAAAGGACTTGTTCGTCAGAGGAGTTTGAAGTAATTTTTTTTAGCGACTACCTATCCTAGTGAAGATGTTAGTTGTGGACAAGTCCATGGTGCCTACTCTAGCCAATATGGAGTAGTAACTTTGGGTATATGGGGGTGTGTGCAACATGATAATGAATGATGATTAGATGAGGATATAAGGCTTGGACCTGAATCCAGAATGGAAACATCAGGGAAGAAGAGTCTAGATTCAAAACATGAGTTGTGACAACAAAATAGATGGAGTAAATAGAAAAATACTCAGGTAGATACAAATAGGTTTAATATTAGTAGTAAAATAGTTGAAGAATGAGTAGGAAGAAGTGATGAATGAAAAGAAATTGATGAAGAATTAAGAATGAATAAAGAAAAGATAAAATAAAAAGACAAATTCTATCAAAAATAAAGAAGTGATGAAGAGCGAGAGGAAGAAGAGATGTTTGAAGATGAAGATGAGAATAGTGTAGAGTTAGATTAGTTAATTGATATATGTAGTGCATGGATAAAATAATGGGCATTACCAGAAGAAGGACATGAATAATTAAGAAAAGTAGTAGGATAAAGTCATAGATAAATTGTAAGTTCAACTATGGAAAGAGAAGTTATAGGATGGAATCATTCACTAAAAGAGGACATGTCCTCATAGCCCAATTTGCTATATTTCAATAAGAGTTTTCAACCAAAAAGACATGTAGACAGTAGTTGGGAAGGTCCATTTTCATAAAAAGTGCATAGATGGGGTACTAAAATTGAAACAACCTCAATTTATAAAGCTTTGAAGGCCATACATTTTATTGAAACCAAACAGAGAAAAGCAAAAAATACAAAAAAGTAGAGTGCACAAACAAACTCTCCTAGTGCACATGTAAATCTTCTTAGTAAAAAGGTAGGATCTTATAGAATGTAGCCTCTCACTGTAATAGTTATATAGCAAATCCCCTTAACACCAATTTATAATATGGGTACTTTAGGAGCATTTATAAACTTGGCAACATATGATGGGTCTACAGACCTTGAATAGTACTTACTAACATGTGAGATGAAATGGAAAGCTAAGGGTATTACCAATGAGGCTATAAAGAATTTTGAATCAATCAAGGCACTGAATGGAAGAGCACTTGAGTTTATATATCTCAAAGATATCTCTTGGACAAATTTACAATAGGTTAAGGAGCGGCTTATCACAAAATTTAAAATAAATAAATGTACAAGTCAGACTATTTGAGACCTAAAGGAGATTAGATAGAAGTCAAGAGAATTAGTCTACGATTATGATCATAAATTCTTAGATGTTATGAATAAATTGGAGTTTGCCTTGAAAGATAAAGATAAAGATGTGTGGTTTGTTGAAGGGATACATTTTAAGATTAGGTTTGCTATAACACATATTCAATATACTACTAAGGCAGATGCTAGAGCTACTGCTCTTCAGGTGGAAAAAATTAAAGATTATGGAAAAGTTCTCGTAGTGGGTTCTAATATTGAAAATACATTGCAAGATTTTATGAAGAGGATAGAATGGTATCATGAAGTAGATAAGCCTAAGATAATTCTATGGTGCATGGAGTATGGAAAATAAGGAATCATGGGAATGATTGTCCTAAGATTAAGACAGAGTTCTATGATATATGCAGAGTAGTGGGGCATGCAACAATACAGTGTAATCTCCTCAAATAGTATGTAAAAATCCCATAGAGTTTATATTGCAATTTTTATAAATCATACAATCATGATGAAATGAATTGTAGGGAATTTTAGGATCTCAAAGAATGTATTTGCCATCACTTTGTAACAAGTTTCTTCAGTGAATTAGATGATTACAGGCTTAGAAGTTGATATGTGTTGTGCAAACCAAATAGGTCGGTAATGGATTCATAGCTCACCAAATTACTAGCCTCAAGGTCTAGCTGGATGGACTCCTCCATCGGGTTGGACACTACCATCATTTTAATACTAGTAGGAATATAATAATGATGTATTGGTAAAAATGTACTTGGACTCCACCAATTGTGAAACAACAATTTTGAATTAGAGATAATACCCAACAACATCAGAATTAGAATATAATACAAAATAGGGAGGTTATAGAGGAGTTTATCAGATGAATTAAAGAGGATCTAGGAGTGGATACAGAGGGGGTTATCAAGGTGGTAGAGTAAATAATTATCAGTGCCCTCCTTTGTAATGTTACTTATATGGAGAGTATAACCATGTGTAGTGCAATTATCCTTTGAATCCCCAAAGATAGTCTTATTGTGCATATTGAAAGATATATGGGTAGCATGAGACAAAAGACTATCCTATTTTGGAAAAGCAAATAAAAGAAAAGGTTATCAAGAATATTAACATGGTGAATGCACAACCTAAGGAAGATGCATTTTTAAACACTATAACGAGACATTAGCACATAAAGAAGATTGGCTCCTCTCAAAATGCCTCAGGACCAAGGAATCTAGAAAATGAAATAGGATAAATACCCAAACCCAACTGTAGAAAAAGGGCTAATGTATGAAGCTACATAAATGTTGAAAAATAATCAACACTAAGACACTATAGAAGAAGATGTTGTAGCAGTAGATGCCCAAATGTATGGTTAGAATGTGTGCATTATATGATAGGATGGAGTTGTTACTATGCTGATAGATTTACTAAAGTTGTTAAGTACACTACATAATAAATATGTTTCCCATAATACTATAAATCTACTCCATAACTTATTGGAATGTGCATAACAAGGGCAATAGAGGATAGAAAAAATTGTTTGGTATGTAAAAACAAAGAATCCATGGGATGTATATGCATGAATCGACATTGAAATTGTAGGATATAAAATTCAAAATGTTATCTTTAATTTTGGCATCACGGTTAACATGATCCCTAGATCTACATGGGAGGAAATTAGATGGTCAGTTCTTAGCTACAACCTAGTAACTTAGAGTTTAGCAGACTATGAAATAGTTGAACCCATTGACTGATTAGAGGATGTTGAGATCAAATCCATAGAACTAAGCCTACAAGGTGACTTTGAAGTCATCGATATGAAGATAGCAATAACTCATTATCCTATACTGATTAGAAATAAATGGGCATATTCAATTAAACATGAATTAAGGAGATATGATTGTATTAATTTCTCTAAATAAGGTGTATAAACCCTATATCATTTTTGCTGAATTATAATCTCCTTATGTTGCACAATAAACCAATTGGATGAAGGTAAACTCTAAGGAGAACCTAAAATATCTACAAGTAGTCGAGTGTAATTTCTTGTATGGGCATAATAAACCTCAAGTGTAGTCTTTACTCACTAAACAATTGAAAACATTTGAACAATGGAATCGTAAACCAATAATTACTCAACCATTGACACCTCAATTTTTTGTAGCAAATTGTGCATCCATGTCTACTAAACCACCTACTTGCTTGGAAATTGATTTTCTCTATCAAGTAGATGATCATATGCAAGATTATATAGAGTTGACCATAGAAGGCACCTTACCTTTGTAAATAGCTCATTTACAAGTGGAGACTCAGATACCTATCTATTCAACTGGGCTCATGGTGATCATGAACTCCAACCAATGAGAATGGTCTTTGCAAATGGAAGACAACTTCCTTTGTACTATGCGATCGAGGATATCAATCAATTCATTTTGTGCCTATAAGTTAATTTGCCTATGATCAATCAGTGGGTTAGTGCCTTGAATTATGCTTTGAAGGGAATTACAGTGACATTATGGACAATTTATAAAAATGATCAGCTCGATTGGGATGATGCATGTGAACTTATGATTAGTATATTTTAACTACCATAGGCAATAACAACTAATTGGCCTTTCTTTCAGGAAGGTGAGTGTCCTAAAATCCATATCCACAAATGTTTTGAGGTTTGAACTAAAAAATGTGTGGCACCTAAGTTTTGGGTTCAATATTTCATTACACACTTGCCCCTTTACCTTCATCTTGGTAAATGCATCAAGAATGTAAGAGGGAGACAAAGCACTGGGTAAATGTGCAAAGTGACTTCATCCAAACTTTTGTATTTGAATATGAGAATCCTGTGGTTCATAATGTGTTGTTCAAAATCAAAAATTTCCTATGTCACGGGTACGTAGAGGATTTAAACATCGTGACAGAGTCTACTGTGCAGTCGAATGCAGCCTATGATTTTAATACAACACTATGAATATATAAAGCTACCAGGATGGAAAAACAATCTCTTATGTAACCATGCCACCAAATAAAGGATGAAGAGGAAGAAACTGAAGATTTAGATACTAATCATGATATTGATCTGACAAATTTTTTTGAACCTAAACGGCTAGTAGAACCATTATAAGATCCATTCATAGGACTCACTAAAGAACAAAAGTTGTGAAACATACAGATTCTAGAGAAGGAAGGGTAAAGAATGTTGCAAGAATATATTACTAAGAAAAAGCATGACATTTATCATCAACCTATTAAAAAGCATGTATACAAAATTAAAAGTGAGGAGATCCCTAAACTAGCACACATAGGTGACTATTGGATTGAATCTGAAGTTTAGAAGCTATGCAACTCCTAAGGGATTATCAAGATGTGTTTCCCACAAAAATTTTAGAAGTCAGAGGAGTAGATCCTTCCCTAAGTGAAATTCATACTGAGCTTAAGGAGTGCGCATGGCCCATAAAGAAAAGGCTATACAATTTGAATCCAAACATGAAGTTAAAATTAAAGCTTGAACTAGATAGAATGCAAGAAGTAGGTATAATCTATCCTATAGATAAGGAAGATTGGGTTAGTTCCATGGTAGTGTAGCCTAAGATAATAGGGGAGATTAGAGTATGTCATGACTATTGAATTTTTAATGATGCATGTGTGAATGATCCATTGTTGATTCCCTTCATAGATAAGGTTTTGGAATTTGTCATAGGTCGTGAAGTTTACTCCTTTATAGATGGGTTCAATGGGTATCATCAAATACCCATTGTAGAAGAAGATAGATCTGAAACAACTTTTGTCATAGAATGGGGATCCTTTGCATACAAGGTAATGCCTTTTGGCTTCAAGAACCCACCTAATTTTTTTTCTAGAGTAATGGTGATTGCCTTTAAGGATTTCATTCATGACTTCTTGAAAGTATATCTAGATGATTGGGCAGTCTTCTATTTTTTTAAAGATCACTTGTCCAAGCTATGCCTCATGCTAGAATGTTGTCAAGCTCTATGCATTTCCCTAAATTTTAAAAAGTGCTTATTTTTTACACCTTTTGGTGTCCTGTTAGGTCATGTGGTGTGTAATGAAGGGATTTTGGTAGACCAGGGTAAAATTACAATCATTTTTAGTATGCCCCCACCAGTCATCTCAATAGAAGTACGATCCTTTCTTGTCCACACATATTACTATCAAAATTTCATCAAGGGATATGTAACCATTTCTTCTCCATTACAACATTTGATGTGAAAAGGTACAAAATTTGTTTGGACCTCTGAGTGTCAAGCATCTTTCATAGAAATGTAAGAAAGATTGGTCACTATGCCTATTCTAGTCTTTTCAGATTGGAGTAATCCCTTTTATGTGCATGTTAATTCTTCTGGTATCATAGTCAATGTTGTGCTTGTGTATTTAGGAGATGGTGGACTGGACCACCCCATATATTTTGCAAGTTGAAAGTTGTCTGACGTAAAAAATAATTACATGATAACTAAAAGGGAAGTATTGGTTATAGTGTTCACGCTACATAAATTCATACATTACCTTCTTGTGACACCATTTGAATTTTTCATAGATCATCAAGCTTTGTGATACCTAATTAATAAGCCTATGCTTGGAGGAAAATTTTCTAAATGGTTGATGCTCTTTCAAGAATTTCAATTTTTTGTCAATGTCAAGCCAGGCAAAGAAAATGTTGGGCTAGACCATCTTAGTCACATCAAAAATGGGGAAGAGTCAAAAGAACTATAGGAAGATTCTCTGTATGCCCATCTATTTCAAGTTTCTACGATACCTGATAATTTTGAAGTAATTGTTAATTTCTTGGAATAAGGGGTATTCCCTGTACACTGCCAAGAAAGAGACAAGAAGTAGTTTTTCACTAGAGATTTGACATATACTATTATAAATGTGATCTTGTATTATTTTGGGAAGGATGAAGTACTGCATAGGGTATTTATAGAACATGAACATCCATAACTCTTATAGGAATCACACCAAGGAATAATAGGAGGACATTTTGTCAAAGAAGCTAATGCATGCAAACTATTATAAAATGGATTATGGTGGCTGCATATTTTTGAGAATTCACATTGAGTAGTGAAACATTGTGATGTATGTCAACAAATTGGTAAGCCACACTAAAAGGATGAAATTCCCTTACAGCCTTTGTTATCCAAATAACATTTTAAATAGTGGGGCATCAATTTTGTAGGACTTATCAATCCCTTGAGTAAATGCAACAAGCTTGATATTTTATCACTATGACATATTACTTTACCAAATGGGTTGAAACTATTGTGACACCCAATTGTGGGGCAAAAGATGCAGCAAAGTTATTTTATAATAATATTATCACACAGTTTGGATGCCCCATCAAGCTCATTAGTGATTGAGGGACACATTTCCTGAATAATACTATCAAATCTCTCACTAAAGAATTCATGATTTCCCATCATAAAATTACTATGTACTATCCACAAACTAATGGAAAAGTTGAGGCTTCTAATAAAGTGTTGAGTAATGTGTTAACAAAGATCTATGATGTCAAGAGGGATGATTGGGAAGATTGCATTCCTACCATTATTTGGGCTTATCAAACTCACTATAAGAGAGTTATAGGTTTTACTCCATTTCAGTTGGTCTATGGGATTAAATAAGTAATGCCTATGGAATATTTAGTTCCTAGTCTTTACATTACAATGGTTATGAGACTATGAGATCATGAGTATCTCATAAATATACTTCTTGAATTAAATCAAATGGATGAGTATTGATGCAAAGCATCTTGGATATAGGAAGTTCATAAATAGAGTTAGAAAGCATGGCACATTAGGAACCTGCAACATAAGGAATTTCATAAAGATCAACTAGTTTTGTTATATGATAGTTGCTTTAGAGCAATTTTAGGTAAATTATAGAACAAGTGGAAAGGGACTTACATGATACATAAAATATCATAGTAAGGAACCATTATTTTGAGAGATTTACAAGGAACCATTTTGCCATGGAGGGTGAATGGATATAGGCTTAAGCCATACCACCAATAGTCTTAATTGATCTTTTTCTACCAAATGAGTGGGTGCTGAGTAGCACCAAGTAGATTAGGATTTCTAATTTATGTATGTTTTCTTTTGTGTTTATTTTGTGTGTGTGTGTGTGTGTGTGTGTGTGTGTGTGTGTGTGTTTAGATGCTCTCTTCACTAGATTTTAGAACCAATATAAGAAGTATAGTGTGAAACACCCATGCACAAAAGAATTTAGGTATGCCATTAATGATGTCAGTAGAAATGAACTCAAGCAATTAATTATACTAAATATAGGGTCAAGTCACATGAGCCAAGATCTCAACCATATCATATTCATCCCAAGAAATTAATGCCAGAGCCTTGGTTTGATTGATCCAATATTTACCAAATCGATAGCCAGTCAACATCATCAGTACATACCCTAGTATGGATAAAAAAGAATATAATGATGTATCTCGATGCATGTGCTAATAATTAATTACCTTTATTACCATATCAAATAAGATTTACCACATTAACATTCAAATTGATATCAAAAGGATAACTCAACATGATATTTATGCATAAGCCAATAAGCATGAAATCTATAAAGGCATGAGATTATGAACCAAGTTTGCATTTCATTCTTAAAACCATTTTACAAGCTAAAGTTCTAAAGTTGAGCCAACTTATCATCATAGAAAGTAAAAAGTTTCTCATTTTTATTGTTACAATACCATAGATCATTTGAAACTCATCAAAAACTTGACAGATACTTAAAAGGAAGCAATGGGCATCGATCTTGCACTTGAACAGAACAAATATATTAATCCAAATCTGTTTGATTACCTTCAAGTGATAGAACAAAAACTCTTCTAGCCAAATCTAGTTAATGTTACGCAACCACTTACTCTTGTAACCCCACATCATTTCCAGAATATAGACATCGAGTGCTTGCTTAAGATGCCTACCTTCAATGACTTAGGGGAGATTATGTAAATCCTACTCAACTACTACAACGAGGGAAACATTTACATAGGTCCTGATACCACTATCATCATCAACACCACAACAATGGCCATAGCTTTGGGCATGTCTGTATGGGGTGATTCTCTTTATCCCTACAAGTTAGAGATGTATATGTTTGGGGGTCCATAGTAATTACAATAAAAGATATCCAAGATGAACCAGTGTGTATCTTTGGTTGAGTGCATTACATGTCGATTGTGGTAGACCACTAAGTCAGTAAAGCAAATCCCTAAAAGAGTGGTTGACATTACACATCGCATGATCCACCATAATGAATAGTTCAACTAGCCCAAATACTTTGTACAATATCTACTTATGAATATCGACAAGTGTCACATGATTTTCAAGTAGACCTTCTAGTACTAGTTTTTTTATCTTTCTACTAGGTTTCACTCAATAGAAGTCCCTTAAAGGAGAGGTGTACCCAGACACCGACTAATGGCTAGTGCAATAATTTTAAAAATTGATATGGACACCTAAATGTATTACCCTATATCATGAGGTCAAGTTCAAGAAATAATGGGAGGAGTGTTTAGAGCTTATTTCTACACACCCATGAGTGTCATTGGACATCATGTAGTACCTAGGATAACATGTTGTCATTTTGCTTCCAAAATTCATCTTAATTCATATATAGGAGCTGCCTAGATCACCATTTAGACCCCTAACATATTTTTTACCATTGTTGAGCACGGTCATTGATGTTTGGTTTTTATTGATGTCAAAGAGAGTATGTGGTACTAGTGTATTAATGACAAAGTGATTAGATTAATAGTTTAGAGAGTGTTTGACTTAGTGAGGTAATTGATAAATGATATTGATGATATGAACATGTTGCATAGACCCTATGGGGTGTTATGAGTGCTTGGAGTGCTTATATAATTGAAAGGAATTTATCAGAGCAGTCAATTGAATGTCTAGGTTCAAGTAGTCATCTTGATAAACAAAGCTAAGTAATCATTTTGATGATGTCATATTTCACATGTGTGAAGGTCTCAAGAGTAGATTGATATATGGATAGATTCACCTATGTGAGGATATCATATGGTTCAAATTTTAGGTTTGGACATGGAGTGTAGCAAAATTTATTAAGGTGTAAATTAGGATTCTCAGATAAAGTTACCAATTTCCCATATATAGCCAAATTTGTGTTATCAAAGATCTACGATGAGCTTTAATTAGATCACATATATAACATCAAGCATTTAATCTAATCAAATAATGATCTAACAGAGCACGTGATCTTATTGCATGAAGTCAATGTGTCAAAGGATGCTTAGAAGGCACGTGTTAGTGACATATGTCTCAATCTCATTAAGTTGACAGAAGATCAATGACACATGGGTGTTCATGTAGATGGAGATCGATGAAGCACAATTGAGTCAGATAGTCAATATGTGTAGAAGGCATGTAGAGCTACCAAGTGGCACAATCATAGAAGTGAGGATCTAAGATCAATGGTGAGCATTGCAAGGTAAAGACTAGGATACTTCTAAGGAGATCGACAGTGCATATTTGTCCAAATTTTATAGGAAGCACAAGATGATGACAAAGTGTCTGATGTTTAGTGTTTGAATGGTGACCATTTTAATTTGAATTTTCAAATTAATGAGGGAAAACCAGTATGTAGTTTTTGAGCTATATCTTTTGATCCAAGATGAATTTCATGATGGAGGAAAAAGTAAAGTTGAAGAAGACTTCAAGATGTATCTAGAGAAGGAAGAATGTTTGAAGGTTTGAATGTCTATACGGTTAAATACATTAAGCTTAAAAGTTGACTATTTGTTTGTTCATGGTGTTATTATGTACAGAATATTGTTTACATAATTTATGCTTTAGTAGAAGAATGTATTGGTGGGAGTAATCACCTGAAGATATTGTAAAGGTCATATGCATTGGACCCATGTATTTAAAAGTGATCTTGTGTTCTTGTTTTTCTTGATGAAGTGTTAAAAGGGTAATCGGTCTCCATGAGACCTATAAGGACTACTAAGGCCTAATTGAAAGGCATAGCTACTTAAGTGTGACCCATGGATGCTATGGTTGACCTGTGAGGATGGTATTGAGCTATGTGTTAGCATGTTAGATGTATTAAGGGTTAAGGCAGGTATTATGGCTAACCTAGAAATTGATTTTCATGAAGACTCTATAAATAGTGAAGACCAAGGTAATGGTTTATGGACTTAAATGTGGAAGTATTGAGAGATCAAATAATAGCGATGAAGGAAAGAGATTAGATGGAGTGTGTTCAATGGAGGGACTAAAGTACAGAGTAGATTGAGGATGAGAAAAGAATCCTAGAGTGATCCAAAAGGGTGTTTGGATGCATTACTTGTATGAGCAAGTTTAAGTGTGTGTAAAGAGTGAAAAAGAGGTGTTATACATTATTTATCTAATTAGATTGAATTTAATCAAAGTTATGGAGTTGCTGATTTTATAAGGTATTGTGTGGGTACTCAACATCGAGAATAAGTGGGTGCTTGTTCATACTTAGGGGTGGGTGCTCCTTTTGAAGTGGGTGTGTCACTAAAAGGTCTCATGTTTTTTATCATCTTATAGGACAAGTAGTCCATGTGTTTACAGGTTTGAGAGTGAGTTTTATTCCCTAAGAGGGTTTCCCATGTAGATCTTGTGTTATGTGTGTGATCTTGCATCATCTTTATTATTCATTGATATGAACATCTTGTATGCTTTATGAATGCTTGTGGTTAATGATTAAGATTTTAAATGGATTACATTTGAAGTTTGAAATATCTTGTATCATTGATTCATCCCCCCTTTTAGTGATTGTACCTCTAACAACGATGGTCATGGCATAGGTTGAGGTCTCTAAGTAAGAAGCATATACATCTAAGTTTGCAACACTGCTTCAAGCCATACCACTTGCAGTAGTAATTCCTTGATACAACCAAAACTAGAAGCCACAACCTTGTAGTAGCAAAAATTAAAATGCAAGAACTTTATCAAATAAAAACCATCACATATTCTAATGCACAAGATAAGGAGTACAAAAACTTGGATAGATGACCCCAAGGTACCTTAGATCTCAAGCTCCTGTGACCTACCTTAGATGGGGACTGACGAGTAGGAGTTCTATCAGGTGATCATTATGGATATGGTAGGTGAATTTTATGAGGATGAGGAGAATGAGTTCTTATTTTCAAAGGTAGTGCACATAGTTCAAGTGTGTAATAAGGTCCCTCCAAGTCTTTGGGTGGAAATACCACCATGCTCGACATCCATTTTTGTTGACACCATGTGCAAAAAATTTGAAAAAATGCAAAGAATGGTTGGTTTGAGGATCAACATTTCACCACTTTTGTAGCCATTGACATATTGTCTCTACGAACTGAAAGTATACAAGAAACTTTGGTGCATATACCTAGAACCCAATGAGAGGATAGGGTTTATCCTATTCTTTAAGAATGCACATTCGGTAAGGCATCCATTATACAAGAAGTACAACCTTCTCCTTCCTCAACTTTACCACCACCAAAGTGTAAGCTAGTTATTTCTAGTTTTGTTGCCTAGTTTAGTTATTTGCCACTTGTAGAATAAGACCATCCTATCAAAGATCTGATACCAGATTAACCTATAACTAAAGAGAAAGAGACTTCATGGGAGGAAGCAACTCACACATCAGAATGATGCATATGTTAAGAGGAAAAGAAAATCTATAAGGAACATGCTCAATAATAGTAATTTGAGAAAGAACATCACCAAGCTAAGGAATCTAAGGCCAAGCAAAAGGTCCAGGATGCAGAAGATCAATGCCAATAGGATATCAAAGATGCATAGAAGGCACAAGAATTTTTTGATGCAACAAATCAGGCATAAGAGGTGCACCAAAAAATTATGGATGAAGAGTAGAGGAATAAAGAGGCTACACTCATTTCCAAAGCTAAGATGTAGAGGCAAAGGCATAGGCAAAGAAGGATATGAAGGATGCCACTCTCACTCAACAAAAAGCCAATGAATTTATGAGGAATAATAACTAACAACACATTGAAGCCTTGAGCACACAGTAGGCTCAAGCATAGGAAAAACAAGAGGATGTAGCCAATTCACATGCCATTATAGTGACATAGGCACGTGTCAAGGTTGAATAAGACAAGAATTATACACTTGAATAACATAAAATTAAAGAATAACATGCACAAAAATAATAGGAGGAAGAACAAGAAAATAATAAATCTGAAGAAAAGGAGCTAAACCAGAAAGTAGTGGAGAAAACAAAGATAAAATAGGATGAAGACACTACGTAGAAACTGAAGAATGAATAAGATGACAAGGCATAGCAACAACAAGTGCCTAAACAACAACAAGGTGGTTCAAATTAGTCAATGTAAGAATAAGATAAATTTTCCATTGCAATAAGTGAGAAGCAATTGGCCTTACCTTTGGGAGGATTTTATTTTTGATACGTTCCAACTATGGGTACTCGGTGTACCACCTTTTCCATTCCACTTATAACCATGCCATGACCTAATCTTTCAGCTACTATAGGAACTTTGGTAGCCTTCTCACTTTAGTAGGAAGCATCATTAGATGTTTCCAAGTTACTATTAAAGAAGTAGTTGGAGGGTGCTACGGTGTTCTAAGAGTCCATCACATATAAGTCTGTCTCACTAGAATAAGAGGTTGATCAAACCAGAGCCAAGACTATCAAGTTGAAGGCCTGACTACATGAAGCTTCCAACCTCATCCAGGATACTTGTCCTGATTTGGTCACTTGAGAAATCAAGGACCAAGTAATGTTCAACTAGTGCAAACTCAAGACACTTATTTCTAAGTTAACAAAAGATTGGTGCACAACATAAAAACTACACACATTGGGAATATTAGGCTAGGATGTCAAGGCCGAAGCTACCACACTCATCACTCTTCTGGAGGAGTACCAAGGAATGCTCAATAATGCCACTTTTTAAGCCCAACAAGTTATATGTAGCTTACTTGATTGGAAGCAACAATTGGACACTACATTAACCAATTTCAGTGTGGACTTTCTAAATACTAACATAACTAAAGCAACCATGGCAAACCACAATACAACTATGGAGGATAAATATAAAGCACTCCAAAAATAATTAAATGTTTGGGATAATGTGCATGACAACCTTCTAAATTGGTAGATCCAACTATTACATAGTTCTTTCACCAGCCTCCAAGCTCAAAGACATGCAGATAAGATGGAACAAATGAGTAGAGAGGTTCAGACAAGGGTTGCAAATACCGAGGCCATATTGAACATCATTGATGATTCATAACTAAACTAGATCATTAGCTACCATGCTCCATTGTGTAATATACTATGGTTGATAAAAAAAGTGATGTTGAATTGAAATGCGTATAAAATAGATCTTACTCCTTTCACCAGCTCAATTGTGTAGATTATGAATACACATGCATATAGGTCACCTTTATTGCTCCAACATATCATCATATGGTGCAAGGATACTCAATCCAAGGACTCTTCTTGTCAATCTTTGTCAGTGTCCATGCCACCACCTTTGAGTTAAGTACTATGCATAGTATAAATTTTGAAACTTTTATAAGGAATTTTGTATAGGGAGAGATTTATTAATATTAATGGGTCCAAGTTGGTTGAAAACATATAAAGGGTAGCCACCTAGTTATGCTAACCTATTGAAAAACCCACAAAGGGTGATAGGTTGGTACACTACTTAGTTAAAAACTTGAAAGGGTGGCTAAGTAGTGCATAAGAGGTGAAAACTAGAAATGGTACCTTGAGAGATTACTGTGACTCTCACTGGTCCAACCATTTCTTCAACTCCTTGTAACTTGTACATTCTCATAGATATTATGACGTTGTCTTAGGATGAGACAACCTTTTAAGTTTAGGAAAGTTCTGGTAGAAGAACGTGGATTGTAAAGTTATGAAGGATATTTATCTGATATTCATGCGTTATACACTTATTTTGTCATTATATAGCCTATTTTATCTTATCTTCATGAGTTTTAATAAGTTAGAATATGAAGAGACTCCACTTTTAGCACCAAGTACGAGAAGAAGATAAACAATCATAAATTGAAAATGTCTATATACACTTTTATTTTTAGGAAGAAGAGGGTTCTAATTTTATAAGAGATCAATAGAGATTATCTGGTTATGATACCTATATGATTTCTTTTTATGTTCCTTTTGTGCATTCTTATGTGTAATATCTTGGTTAATTTCTATCTGAACTATCTTGAATGCATTATTTTAGTTTATACAATATTCATTGTTCTTAATTTACTCAATAATGTAGAATAATTAATGCATCTTACCTTTTGTCACCTAAATTCTTGTCTGATTATGATAAAATATTATGCGCACATGAAGTATCTCACATCTATCCTCATCTTTAGCATGTTTTGATGCTTTAGGAACCTCTGCTAACACCACTGTAAACTAAAACTCAAGGCTTTACAAAAAATATTGAGGCAATGCAATGCCTCTTTGAAATATGCTTCTTTTCATTGAGAGTGAAAAAAGTATCATCTTTAAAGTGACCATTGATGCACTAAGAGGAGTGATCAGGAAGTGCAACAACATGAGTACAAAGGTTAGTCTTGGGTTAGTACAAAATCCAAAAAATTGAAAATCATACCACTAACCTAGGCATGTGCTCTCAGATTGAACAAGACTAAGAATAAATCAAACAAGAGTAATAAAGCAAACAAAACTAATATACCTTTTTTGTGAATATTTTTTTATGAAAAGAGTGATGTGCTCAGATGTAGCTACAGATACTTATGTGAAACACATGGGCAATCCAAAAACATCTCCCCTTGCACCATTGATGTTTGGATGATGGAAGATGAGGACTATTGAATCCTTATGTTAAGACTTGAACAACACTTTGGTATTAATTATAAGTTTAGTATAAATAGAGGTAGATGACTTAATTTATAGATTTTCTTGATTGATATGGACCATTTAATGAAGATTAAGATCTATGGTGGAGAATTGATTGGAAATCATAGATCAAGACTTAACCTATTTCATGGATTAATTAAGATATTATGGGAGAGAGGATGAGGGGAATTGGAATGAGAATTAAGAATGGTGGAGCTGACCTCAGAAACCCCATGTAATCGAGCTTTACTTACATAGTCTGTAGGGACCTCAAGCTGATGTAGATCTTCCTATAGGGAGGTATTATTATGGATGTGATGAATGAATGATATTTACCTAGGGAAGGGATTAACTCACTTGAACTAATGTTTTCTTGTTTTGATTTTAGATGGCAATGGATAGATTTACCCCAAATAGGGAAATTTTAAGGATACATATCAAGATAAGTTGCACACTTTGATTTTATCTAAGAAGGGTGGATTAGGGAATGAAATATCCTAAAAAGTTGTGAGATAGAATAGCCCCAAGTAGGGTGAACTGGGAAAGATCTATCCCAATGATGAATTTGCATGCTTGATTTTCCCCAAGCAAGGCAAATATGGGAAAAATATCTTGAAAAATCTACGAGCTTGGATTGGAAGTATGAATGATCAATGAATTGATTGATTGGTTTACAAGAATATATCAAGGATTTAACCTATTACATGGATTATGGATGATATGATCATAGTAATCAATGATGTGTAAGGTGATAGGTTGATTTACAAGCATTGGTGAAGAATTTATTATGACTACAAGCAATGGTAAATAATGAATGATCACATTGATGGATATCAAAGGTGTGACAATTTTTGGTATGATTCCCACATGAAGGTGGTAATGATGTATTGAGAAATATTAACAAGGATGAATATGGTTCAATGGAGTGTATCTAGTCTTTCCACCTTTGTTTTAGGTTTTGTAGTTGATCTTTCAACTATTAGTTGATGTGAAGAGTGAAGGAAATTATCCATGATGTTAAGTGAGTAATTAGATAAAGATAATGAGAAGAAGAGATTCCCATGCACAACATGCATAAACATTGAGATTCACGATGTGTGTGTGTCAATTAGTAAAGATAATAATATTTCATGCATCAAAATAAGAGAGTGGAGGATGTGGCTAAGTATGCATGGAGATGAATGTAAGAGAAGTACAATCTGATGATTGTAACCTTATTATTGATGAGTTTAATTTACATTAGGGGAATGGTATGTGCAACAGTCATTTGATGGAGAGTGCATTTGGGTTGATGGTGATGTTGATATTGAGATGGATGAAATAAGATGATAAGGATAACTAGGTCATAAATAAATATGATGGAAAGTATGAAGAACCATGTTGGTGTCTGTGGGTAATATGGGACAAATAGGAAGTGCTAAGTATAAGTGCTTACTTAGATAAGAAGAAAAGGGTAATTATGGAAGGATTTTTAAAAGATAAATGCTCTTAAAGGAGTTATTTTTGGGAAGGACTTATATGTGATTTGGAGAGGTAATCAAGTGCAAATGGATAAGCTGAGAAAAATAAAATAAAATGGAGAAGTAGAATGAAGAAAAAAAATGCAGAATATGATAGTGAAAGGATGGTAGTGAAAAATTGGTAGATTGGGGAATTAAAAGCATATAAAAGGGAATGATAACTATTGTATGCAATATAATAACATGATTAGTGATGTGGAATAGAATGAAAGTGATGAAAAGAGGACAAATGTAAATCAAGGAGAAAATAAATGGTAGAGAATATGAATGACAAGGAAAAACATGTAAGAAAGGGATATGGTCAAGAAACGAAGTATACAGAGGATGTAAAATGAATAACATGAGAGTAAATAAGTGGTGGTTATCTTGATCAACTAATTTTTTGTGGGAAAATCAATGGTGAGGAAAGGGACAAGAAAAATAGAAGATTAGATGGTGGCTTTAGAGATGAAAATGGGATGAAGGGTGTCAAAGGGGTTAATAAAAAATGGGGGAAGTGAATGATTGTCATAAATGGAGGAATGAAACTTATATGGTTTTCAATAATGTTAAAATATATTGACAAGTTGTAAGAATGATTAAAATATATTGATAAGCTGAATGGGATGAGTTGATGTGCACATGGTAGTGATGGAGTAAGTGGTCTATTATGGAGGAGGAATGTGATGAAATTTTTAAGGAGATGTGATGATGAACAATGAAAATAATAATAATAATGAGAATAAGAATGACTAAGATGACCTCAGAAACCACATGTAACTAAGTATTGCCTACATAGTCCATAGGAACCTCAGGCCGATGTAGTTCTCCCAAGAAGGGAAGAATATGATGAGAAATAATGAAGATAAATCATTAAGGATAGATGTTGATTTGAATTTTATTGGTTAAAGATGGACAAACTAATTATATTTGAAAATGGATGTTAAGGGATGGATATATTTTTCAAGGGGATATATTTTCATTTTAGCATGGCTACTCATATACTTTATAACTTGAATTTTGATATTTCACACTATAGTATGCACTATGATATAAAACATCATGATGATTTAGCCATAATGTGCATAAGGAATGCTCCCTTATCCAATAGACAAATGAAAAAAACACACTAATATGTGGAAAAATCATGATGCAGTATTGTCATATGTTGATGGATAGATCAATTAAAAGAGGCACCATGATATTTAAAAATCATGATGACCTTATTTTCACCAACATATGAACTGAGTCAAGGCACAACAATAAAATTAAACAAACAAGAAAGTAATCAAATACACACAAACTTGAAAAAAAAACAAAAAAAAACACACCTTATCATTAATCAAGTTAAAATATACATGTGAAGTATTGATGATATCAATAGTTATATGGTGCCCCTAGGCAAATATACATGCAAGGAGATAGATTAGGAATAAACTATCTTGAAATAAGCTGCACACTTTGATTTTCCCCAAATAGGGAAAAATTTGTGGGTGCATATTGACATGAATAAAAAATGATCAAGGATTACTTACTAGATTTAGGACAATACAAATGTGCTTTGAGTTTTGTAGCTTTATTTTTTTTAGCCTTTTGTGATTTTTTGGGTTTTTTAATTTTTTATGATGTTTTTTGGTTTTTTGAAAAATTTTGATGTTTTTGGTTTTTTTAGATGTTTCTAATGTTTTTTCACATTTGGAATAAGTTAGATACAATGGGTCACTAACAAAGGGAAAGCATGTTCTACCACTGGTATGGGAGATGATAACAGATAGAATGGATGGAAAGGATGATGTTGGATGATTTTGGAGATGTTGGGGGGTGGGTGGTTGGGGAGTGGTAGGTGGCATGGAATGGATTAGGTATCTCAAATGACCATTTCACATGGGAACCAAATTTCCAATCATCAAATACCATGTTGAGCATGTACAAAGATGTTTCCCAAAATAGTGTTCAAAACATCTTTCAGTTCCTTATCGAGGTCAAGATAAGAAGAAAGATAGGGTCAATCAAATGGATAAATATGGTTTGGGATGTGGATGGATAAAATGGTTTAAATAGGATGGAATGCAATGTGGATGGTGCTTCCCCCAAGTGTTGAGGTACTTGAAGATAATATATTATTTACACATGATGCCAGAACCCTGGTTTTCATTATGGTACTTGCTCAAGGGATTGTAATCATGGTTTTCACTGTTAGATAAAGTATTTCTCTTTTTTATTGATTTTTTTCCTTTAGCATCTCAACTCAATAGAGGATTATGAGATACATAATACTAACCCATTTTAATCTCTAGCCCATACCTATTCTATATAGCTTATTTTTTATAATCTTGATGCTAATTTGGAATTCATTGATGTCATTATGATCTTTATTGATTATTGATTCCGAATCCTCTAAACCTCTAAACAAGGTGTCTTCATAGCCTCTATGAAAGGTAATATTTTCAAGGAGGGTAAATATAGATAAGCATTGGATGAAGTTTCTAATTTTATGGTGTGATTTAGGATTTAGATGATAGATATGATCAAGAAGGGAGGTATAAATATTAGGAGACCAAGGTGAATTAGTACTAACAATCACACATATCATTGTTGATTTTGGATGCTATAATTTTAATCCATCCAACATGATTGTGGATTTTGGGGGTATTTAGAATGGATTAGGGATCTCCAACTACCATGTCATGTGAGAACCAAATGTCCAATCATCAAATACCACATTAAGGATATACAAAGATGTTTCCCAAAATAGTGCTCAAAATATCTCTTAGTTCCTTATCAAGATCAAGATGAGAAGAAAGATGGGCATGATAGGATGGATAAAAGGTTGGAAAATGATAATTATTTGGATAGGATATAACATTATTTATCTAGGATAAAATATGTGATATTTAGCTGATATAACCTACACATGATTATAAGGCCTAGAGGATGCACTTTTACTCACAAAGAGATCAAAATCAAAGAATAAATTATATTATATCAAGGATGTTGAAACCATATTTAACACAAATTCAATAATGAATTTATTTAATTGGAATAAAAGGGATTACATGAAATCAATGTAATTACATGGAATGGTTCACCAAAGTGAGCTTATAAATGGGTATTTATGAAAAATACCATGCATCTACTATTCATAGGATTGTGACAAGTTTCATGATCATATAAGGTGAGAAAAAACCACTCACCTACCATTTTTATGATTATGACAAGTGACATGATCATATGAGGTGAGTAAAAATTCAAAAATATTGAGTAAACTTAACTAGATAAAGTGTGAATGGAATCTAATAGCGAAATCAGTTAGAGAAACAACCATGTTCACACATAATAGTGGAACTATATAGATATATAAATTTGTTCACATCAATACCCCCAAGAACTTATAAAGAGTATAAAATGTAAATAATGCAATAAATAATGGGTCTCGACTACAAAGCATGATGAGGTAGACATGTACACAATGATCCCCTCAAGCACAAAAGAGAAGGAGAAAACCCATAGGAAAAAACTCCCCCATATGAGAGGATGAAGGAAGACGGCCATATGACTTCCCTTGAAGTAGTGTGAAGCCAAGTGTCCCTATGGATGCCAATCCATCTTTCCAAAATACATGGATGTCAAGTTGTTGTAATGACTAAGTCAAAAATAAATTGGTGTTGACTATGAAGATCACACAAAAAACTAATATTAAAATACTTGGTATAAGAATGAACTTGAGGAAGCATTTCCTAAATGACCCCCCTCAATGTTGAACTAAGAGAAGATGGAAATGAATGTCTTTACTAAAGAAGATGGATGAAATGGTGACAAGTGAACACAAAAATTGAAGTCACTAAACAAAGGTTACCAATTTGTGAATACATTCTTCAAAAAGCAATAGATCCATAATGTATTAGGTAAATCTATCCCACAAACCCAATTAGAAAATCATATGATTTCCAAGAAGTACATGAGTCCAAAAAAATTTACAAGTGGATTAAGCCATTACTCAAACATCACCCTTCAAATACTTGAACACACCAAAATAGTTCTGGAACTATTAGAGACTATCAACAGGTGATAGAGATGTTGAAAATACAACCAAGGAGATAAGTGATAAAAATAGTGAAAAGTGAATGAAATGAGAGCACACATGCATAGGTTAGTTGTGAATGCTAGAGAATATGGCACTATCTCAATGTAACTAGAAAATATGCCAATGAAAATGAGACAAGTATAGTCCTCAGATGGATTCTGGAAAATATATTTTATGAAAAGATACCCATTTATAATGGAGGAATATTTTTTTTCATGTGAGAAAAATTATGTAAAAAACTCAAGGTGCTAATAAAGGGTCCTTGAAGGAGACATGAACTCTGAGAAAATGCTCAACAGAGAAGGGTTTGGAAAAATGTGAGCACGCTGGATGAAGTTTAGAAAATATTGATTGGGCATGTGAATGGAGTAATGAACACTTAGGTGGTTATAAAAAACCCATGTGGGGGTCTAACCACCTGTCAAACTAGGCCCCACTCATTAGTTTTCATCAAATGGAATATAGAGAGTTGCAGTGTGTAGTGGAACTACTGCCATAGTTGAGAAAAATTAATTTCAAGTGATAATAGCCTAAAGTTTTTGAATAGATATTTGCCAAGTGGAGCATAATCTTAAACCAAGACAAATGTGTGTCTTCTAGTGATGAGCTTGTCTTTGACCAAACAATGGGTCATATGTTCATTTTGTTTGTGTTTGAGAAAAAATGTTAAAAAACTCAAGTGTGGACTTTGATTTTTTGACAAAATAATTATTTTTGACCACATGTTCAATATTTGTCTTTGTTTGGTGAGAAAAATATTAAAGAATGCAAATGGTCTTTATTTTTTTTGTTTTAATAAAAAATGATTAAAAAACTCAAGTGGTCTTTGATTTTTTTGTGTTTGATAAAAAATGATTAAAAAACTCAATTATGCCAGTTTTGACCAAATTGTCTTCACCAATGGAATTGGCACGTGTTCAATATTTTTTTTTTGTTTTAGAAAATTATGAAAAAAAACTCAATTTGTTGACAACTTTGACCATAGATTGGTCACATGTGAATTTTTTTTTGTGTTGAAAAAACTTATTAAAAAATAATGATTTTTTTGTTTTGTGTTTTTTCTAGGATAAAGATGCCAAATGTAACAACATGAGTACAAAGGTCGTTCTTAGGTTACTACAAAATCCAACCAATTGAAAGTCCTACCACTAACCTAGGCATGTGCTCTCAGATTGAATAAAACCAAGTAGAAAACAAACAAGTTAAACAAAACAAACACAATATTTATACCTTTCTTGGAACTTCTTCATGAAAAGAGTGATGTGCTCAAATGTAGATGCAAAGACTTGTGCAAGATGCATAGGCAATTTGAGAATAACTCCCCTTGTATTATTGATGTTTGGATGATATATGATGAGGACGATTGAAGCTTTATGTAAAGACTAGAAAAATGCTTCATTATCACTTAGAAGCTTAGTAGACATGGAGGTAGATGATTCACTTTATATATTTTCATGATTGATGTGAACCGTTGGATGAAGATTAAGATATATGGTGGAGGATTGGTCAAATTTGAGGATTATAAAATGGGATTTGAAGTGTATTATTCTATTTAAATAGTAGAGGTTAGTGGGATTTGAGTTGGATTTTTTAATTGGAAGGTGGAATATTTGAATTATAAAATTTAAATGATGGGGGATAGGCAAAGCCTATGAGATTATAAAATTTAGAAAGTGGGATTTGTTAGATTATAAAATTAGATGATGGGGGATAAGTGGAGCCTATGAGATCATGAAATGTGGAAAGTAGAAGGAGGTGGAGGATGATGTCATGATGTAAGAATTATTAATTTTAGAAATGGGAGTCTTTGGATTATAAAATTCAATGATGGGAGACAGGTGGATTCCTTTGGTATCATTGAAATTTGGAAAGTAGAATGATTTGGAGGATGATGTCATAATTGAAGGATTATTTGATTTTTATATTTTTAATAATTATGGATATTCAAAATCCATATAATTAGGGAAATATTAGTTAATTAATTTAAATTAATTAACTAATAGAATAGGATGTGAATTTTTTGGGATTCGATATGGTTATGGAAGAAAAGATTAATTGGCTATGGGGTGATGAATAGTGAAGGCTAAGGATGTTAGTGTGGATAGAAGACTAATTAGTTAAAATTGACATGAAGTGTCTACAGGAAGTATAATTCTATAGATAAGCTCTTGATTCTCTCTATGAGCATGAAGATATACAAACACTTCTACGAATAAAACATAAAAAATTGGAGGTAAAGGGAAACCTTGTCTTATGGAACAAAATAGGTCAAAGCTATTAAATTTGATCCCGTTTATAGTGAGACAGGGTAAAGCTTTCAAAAAATAAAGTATGAATTACTGATATAAAAAATGTGCCAAAATTTAAAGCCTGAAGCATAGAAGGAATAAATGGCCAGTCAATCCTATCATGATTCATGGACCTTCTTGTTGACCATTTTTTACCTCAGGCCAAAATGGGTCAACCCCCTATAGTCATAATCTTGTCTAGGGGCTTTTTATAATGTCATAGGGTACATTGTAGTCCATTAGATGTCATTTAATGTTTTAGGGGTCATTTTAAGGTCATATATGCAAGTGGCAGGTCTTTAAGGTAATCAATGCAAGCCAAGATCATGGAAAGGGTTCACACAGGCCTCAAGGAGTCCATTTGGAGCTGCTAAAGTTTATTTACAAGCTTTGTGAAGCCAAAGTGTCATCAAGACTTCACATGAAAACCAAAATGGAACAGCTTACTTGTGCAATTTATAAATATACCCAAAAAACCTTATGTGACCATCAAACTATGCATGATTAATGTCCTTAGTGCCAAAATCATACTCTATAGGTTTTATATATTGATGAGTCTTCTATCTTGAGATCTAAGCCTTCCAAGTTAAGCTCATTGAGTTTAAGTGGCCAGGCCATCCTGCACATCACACAAGAATGAATGAATCAACTCATTTGTGCATTTTTTATCTTCACTCAAGAAGCCTTAAGAGCCAAAATATTTTAGCACCATGGATTTCTACATATCAGGATCATTCTCTAAAAGTTTCATACCTACACGAGTTATCTAGCTTGAGTTATGGAGCTTCAAATTAGGACCTACAGTGTAAGACGTCCCATGTAAACATCAAAATAAATCTCAAGTAACGTAAACCCTTTTGAGCTTAAATTTTATGGTTTTATAAACATAAAAATAAAGATCAAACAACATAAACCCTTTTGAGTTTATTTTTGATGTTTGCACAAACATCAATGATATTCATGCAAACATCATTTGATAGGAGCATTAACATCAAATTTAAGCTCATGAAATAGTCATTGATTTTCAAATATTGGGTCCCAATAGATCTAACGGTCCATATTTCATCATACATCTTGATTCGATGATGCGAGATGAGTCAAAAGGTTAAGGAGATCGAGATTCCACCATATGGCACAAGCGTTGAAACTAAAAAATTGACAATGATCTTGAAACCAATGTGTGATTAACACATGGCATAAGTACTGAAGCTAATAGGCTAACAACATGAACTTGAAACCAATGCATGATTGACATGTGGCATAAGCTTGGATAGAGTTGATAATTCAAGGGCAAGATCAATGACTCGTGATCATTTATATTGATAAATATCAACAGTGTAAGGTGGGTCAATGAGTCAATGATCTGGGTTAGATATCAATGACCAATGAAATTAGAGGTTGAGAAGCTAAGGGACTTATTAGAGATCAAACACATGACCAAGATCGAACCAGGGTAAGTTTTACAAATGGAACATACCACCATTAAAGATCTATCTAATGCCATGAAAAAGAACACAATGATGTAGTCAAGTGATCAAGAACAGATAGGGATGCCATTGAAGACCAATATGGACCTCTAATTCATAGATTTATTACAAAAGGGTCCATATTTTAAAGGTTATAGTATTATATGGTGATTGTGTTCTCCATTCCTAAAAGAAGGGTCCATGCATCTATAAATTCTTGGTTTTGACAATGACATGATAGATTTATGTGGACTTAATAAGAACCAGACATTGAGTAGAGTGTCATAATATAATGACTATAGGAAAACTTATAGTCTGAGATTATTTTTCCCTCTATAATGAACCTATGAACATGGGGGCAGGTTCAAGCATGAAAGGGATGAGCTATATTTTATAAGGATGCCATAAAGGCATACACATAGACCCTACCAATTTCATCCCCAGGACCAAACTTCATTAAAGGGACTCTTTTATCCACTTTTTCATTGCATGATAAACCAATCAGGAACAATTAACACTAGGACAAATTTATAACAAATGGATTTGATTATTGTAACTATATTGATGTTGGAACTTAGCTCAAAACCACTTAATCCCATCATTGTAGCCGTATGGGGCATGAATGAAGGAATAATGAACTATTGCAACTGCTTGAGAAGACCCAAATCAATTAGGAAGTTCCAAATAAGCATACTGGCAAAGGCAGTTGTAATTATAGTTTAGATGAGGTTGAACTCATTTGATTCCCCTAGGGACTTCTCTTTTCCTAATTCTTTCTCTCAAATGCTATAATTAGCTACCATTTTGGCCTTTGTAGAGGAGACCACATCATGTATGGAAAAGTCCTATTGGAATGATGTCATATTTTGCCTTTGAACATTGATGCAAGTTTATTTCTGAGTTTTGAATAATTGTCTAAGTCTGCAAGTGATGTATGGTGATGAGAAGTGATAATTCTCTATCCTTCCTTCCCTTATCCTTTCATGTTTGAGCAAGAGTTCCTAGTCTAACAGGTCATATAGAGTTAGTCTAGTATGTAAAGCTTTTTCAAGTGTAAAATTGTCCTTGAAGTGTGAAATCTTCCCTCTGGTTCATTTGCCTTGTATTATTGCTCACATCTCACCTCTATATTGAAATGTTCATGTTAGAACCCATTAAGACTTAGAGACTAGTTTATATGCCTTGTTTCATAATGGTAAAAATATGATGGTCATATGGAAGACATGTTGGTGCATCACCTCCTTTAGATTAAGTTCAATTTATGCATTCTCTAACTCTTTTTCCCATGATTAAGCAATAGTTTAAGTGATAAGCATTGAACGATATATTCAGGGAGATATTCCTTAAATCTAAAGGCTCATTTCCAATATAGGTACACCCACATACCTAGAAATGTTCCCATGTTACTCAAATATAGAATAATCTTAAACAACTTCTTCTAGGGTGCACTATTTCGTGAAAATAGTTCTGGCACACCCAGTGGGATGCATTATCTTCAAGACAACTTATCAAGGTGAATGTTGGTCTCAACAACACCAACTAAAAATTGGTGTTCTACGTAGAATTTGGTGACTCCTTCATGGTAAATTTGGTTCAAGGCCATTTGTTTTGTTATAAAATTTCCCTTATAATTCATGGTTCTCATTAGGTCATCCTCTTCTAGAACATCCAATCCTATTAACCCACCCATTTAGCCTAAAATTTCTCTTGCAATTCAGTAGCCACAACCTAATCTACCCTTCAAAGAATGAGAAAATTTTACTAGAAAAGAAGAGACTGAAGAATTTTAAGATCTTGAAGAAGACATGGATAGACCTCATGATTTCCCTACCTTCAATACTAAAAATCCAATTAACTTCAAATATATGATGTCATTTCTCCTAATGCCATGAAAGGTGTGCCCACATTAAATGGTGAGAGTCATATCACACCTAGTGAGCACATTAGGTATGTGTCTAAATTTTTTAGTTTCCATAGTATTATTCGAGATAAAATTTCCATTAGACTCCTTATCATGTCCCTTAAAGGGAAGGATCTTTACTAGTATAGGACTCTATAAGGGGGATGCATCACAACATAGGATGGGTTTGGAGTGTTGTTCACTTCTAGATTTGGAAATGAAAGTGACCATGGCTCTCTCATACATCAACTCAATGTGATAAAAAGGGGACCCAAAAAAATAATGCATGATTTTAATGAGAGGTTCCAAAACACTTAGAATAAACTACCTCCTCATATGAGACCACCTGCTAGCTTTGTGTTCCCTACTTACTTGAAATCCATTGGGACTGAAATTATTGTCATGCTTCAATCCATGGGTGGTTCCATCCACCCTGAAGCATATTAACTTGCTATCAAAGCTAAAAATAATCTCATCCAAGCTGAAAGATTTCCACCTAAAGTGTTTATGCCTCCATTGTCTCATTCTTGTGCTAATGCTCCAAATGTGGATCAAAATCCTAATGCCAATACCAAGTCCAAGGTTGTTCTTAGGCAAGCAAAAAATAATGTTGATTGGAAAGTAAAGTTCCTAATCTTAGAGGCTCAAAATAGGCAATCTAATATGCAATAAGGTGCATATCAAAATACTTACCCCTATTAGCAACAACATGGTCAACAATATGGAAGAGGAAGAAGCTAATGGTAGCCTAACCCCAATAGGTGTGCTAATTCATATTATCCTAACTCTACCACCAATGCAAGGGAGATGGTACTAGTTCATAATAATTTGGTGTAGGGAGAATATTGGTAGCAAGACCAATTCATGGATGCAAATGAGAATAGATATCAAGCTCTGATGGCTCAAGGATTAGTTACTCCTCTCCTATCAAATGAGGATGAGGTGATGATGCAAGTCAATGAGGATTGGCAAACTAAAGGAGATATCTTCACCAATTTTTTGGTTGAAGACACCTTTGTGCTAAATTAAGGAGCCTCTATCATAGACAATAAAATGTCTAAGAATAAGGCTCTAGGAGGTGGTAGTAGCATGCCCATAATTTCATCTAATCCTCCTACAAGGCAACATGACATAGCTGTAAGTGTGATAGTTTTAAAAATTTCTACATCTTCGTCAAGTCAAAATATGGTAAGGTCTGCTCCTATTCCTCCAGTTTCAAGTAATTATCTACCTAAAAAATCTGAAGAGAAATTAATTATGACTTCTTTAAACATTTTATATTATTTGGAAAACACTAAAACATCCATTTCTTTTTGGGATGTTGTTCATATGCTTGGTCAAAAAGAACTCCTACAAAAGTAGTTATCTACTATCCCTACTAATATCTCACCCTCAAATCAAAGTCAAGTCTATGTTTCTCTTGCAGATGCTCCTAGTACCATTATTGAACCATCCACTAGGGCTGATAAAACTCCACCATTTTACCTCACCCTCATTATAGGTGACAAGTTGGTACACAATTACATAGTCGATAGTGGAGCTTCTACTTCTGTCATGCCCAAAGTTGTAGCTAACAAGCTAAGCCTAAAATATGAGCCACATAACAAAGGGTATTTAATTTATATGTTACACCTACCAAGATAGTGGGATTGATAAAAAATTTGAAGGTTTTCTTGCACGGTTGTCTTAGTTTTCCTATCTTGCAAGACTAGTTATGATTGATCTCCCAACCCACTTTGCAATCTGCCTATCAAGGGACTTCATAGCCAAGATAGGTGGTTATCTTTCATCTGAATGGTCTTTTTTGGCCTTTAGAATAAGGTATGAGGCCAAGGTGACAATTAGGACATAACCCCTTGCAAGTTTTCATATTGAACCTTACATTGAGATGATTTCTAATTTAAATTATGTTATCCATGAAGAAAAGGGTTCTATTCTAGATGATGACGCTTCCTTCAAGATTGAGGGAATTTTAGATTTGTTTGTTGATGAATATGGTACTAACACTTATGAGCATGATCCTTATGATCTCATGGAGGAAATTAATCTAGGAGTATATGTATACATGAAGAATGAGTATCGACACCTCTAATTACCAAGGAAGAGGGTGAAGATGATGAGATGTGTAAGATGTTATTTGATGGTTTAAGAAGTAAAGTTGGTGCAGGGACTGGTGTTATTTTGGTCTCTCCATCCAAACAATAATATTATGCTTCATATAAATTTCATTTCAGATGTACTTGTAATGTGGCTAAATATGAAGGTTTGATTTATGGCCTTCACTAGGTAGGGAGAAAAGGAATCAAGAACGTACAAGTGTACAGAGATAGTGAATTGGTTGTGCATAAAGTGAGGAATATGGTTGCTACCAAGAACTCATTGCTTAAGTAATATAGGTATAGGGTATGGGATTTTCTTGAATACTTCAATGCATTAAATATTCAATCAGTCTCAAGGGAGCAAAATAGTCATGTTGATAGACTAACTACCATATGAGCTCAATTTAATACTCCAACTACCATAAAAGAAGAGGAAAAATAGTGTCATATTAAGATAATTAACAGACCTTCTATACCTAATAATGAAGTGTCTTGGCAAGTTTTTGATAGTGACAAACACATTGCATGCTTCTTGCAAAATGAGGTTGAGTTTTCTTCAAGGAATCAAAGGAAGCTCCAAGAATAATTAGGTGATCAGATTGTCTAACTAAGAACCAATAAGATACCTAAGGGTTTGGTGACCTTATAAAGTATATTCAATGAGAATGATCAAAAGAAGAAGGAGAAAGTGAGTATGTCTACAAAATATAATAATTATGAAAGAGTCTTGATCTTTAAGGACAAACTCCTCAAACTAAGCAAGGTATGTTCTACATTGAAGATGCAAGCAATCATTGAGATGTGTAGAGAGTTTCATGATATCTTTGATTGGGAATATAAGGACCTTAAGGGATTTGATCCTATCATAGCACACCATATTGTTTAGTTGGAACTTAGATTTAAATTGGTTAGATAGAAGCAAAGACCCATCAACCCCAATGTTGAGCAACTCATGAGGTTAAAGCTTACCAAACTCCTTGTATCTGAGATAATATTTCCCATCAAGCATTCAACATGCGTAGCTAACCTTGTGCCTATTAGAAAGAATAATGGGGAGATAAGACTTTGTGTAGACTGTAGAGATCTTAATAAAGTGTCACTTAATATCACTATCCTTTACCCTCAATGGAGTAAATTTTACAAATGGTTTCAGGTTCTCAACACTTTTATCTTCTAGATAGATATTCAAGTTATAATCATATTTTAGTCAAGGAGGATGATCAGTTTAACATAACCTTTACTAATAAATGGGGAACTTTTGCTTATAATAAGATGCCCTTTAGTCTTTCTAATGTCAGTGCTACATTTTAAAGAGTAATGGACATGGATTTGAAAGGTTTGATCAATGAGATGCTATTGGTTTATCTAGATGATATGAAAGTATTTTATAAAGATCATAATGAACACATGCAACACTTGAGACAAGTGTTTGAAATATATAGGTAGTATGGAGTATCTCTCAATCCAAAGAAGTGCTTCTTCATTGTTCAATGAAGGTAAACTCTTAGGACATATTGATTTTAAGGATGGTTTGACTATTTATCCTAAAAGAATAGAGGTTATTCTAGGGATATCATTGCCCTTGCATAAGAAAGGTCTTCAAAGTTTATTAGGAAAGATAAATTTTTTAAGGAGATTCATACCTGGTTTTGCATATTTGGTGAAACCTATCATAACTATGCTCAGGAAAAACCATGTCTTTTCTTGAACCAAAGAGGGTAAGAGCAATTTTGAAGCCATAAAAAAAGCAATTGTAGAATCTCCTACTCTTATGAATCTTGATTTTACTAAAGACTTCATGTTGTATTCATTTGCTAACCTTGATACTATCTCAGCCATGATGATGCAAAAGAATGATGAGGGTGTGGAGCAGCCAAATGCATTCTTTAGTCAAGGTTTAGAGGATTATGAAGTCAAGTACACCTTTGTGGAAAAATAGGTCCTTATTGTAAGAAGACTAAAACAAGTTTAGACATATGGTTTTTGAAAGAGTATGCCAAGATCTCTGAATAGCGTTTAAGCAATCAATGTCGATTCCTATAGAGAGAGCTCCAAAATTTCAAGAGAGGAATAATATGCATTAACCTATCTATTGCAAAACATGAATGAGTCAATTCACCTTCCAAAAAGGAAAATTGGGGTACATATAGATAAAATTAGGGAAACATGAGGAAGCATCTAATTTTCTTAACTAACTAATTAAAATTAAATAAAATTAGCCTATGGACCCTTTATAACTAACTTAAGGAAGCTTAAATACATAGAAAGGCCATACGGCCGTGTAGGCAAAACCCAATGGGAAAAAGCACTACACTAACACCCCCCTTAAGCGTAGCTTAGGTGAGATGAGAATTGGGTCTCAAAATTGAAATCCTGATGAGGTACCCAAGTACATAGTGATGAACCTCCATAGCAGGAAGAAGAAGGTGGAAATCCCTAACCCCAATGAGAGTTCATAGATGAACAAATTTACTCTCTATAAAAGGCTTGGTCAAAATATCTATAATCTACTCTGATGTTAGACAGTATCTAAGATCAATGACTTGCTCATTGATAAGCTCCCTGATGAAATGCATGTGAATCTCTATGTGCTTGGTCCTTTGATGGAGAACAAAATTATTGCAAATATGGATAGTGATTTGGTTGTCACAATAGATGATTGTTGGTTTATGAAACTGGACACCAAACTCAGTGAGAATCCCCTCAAGCTAGATTGCTTTAGTGGTGGCATTGATAACCCCTCTGTAATTTGCCTCTATGGATGATAAATAAATTGCATGTTTCTTCTTGTTTGACCAACTTATTGGACCTAAACCAAGTGAGAAACTGTATCCCAAAGTGGACTTTTGACTTTGAATATCTTCAGCCCAATCTGAATCTATGTATCTAATCAAATCAACCTTTGTTCTTACTTTGTAGTATATCCCATAGTTGTACAAACCTTAAATTTAGTGAAGAATCTACTTTGTTGCTTGCTAGTGCAACTCATGTGGCTCCTGCATAAACCAAGAGACCAATCCAACTGCATAGGATATGTTAGGTCTAGTGTGTGTGAGATAGATAAGACTACCCACGAGTTACTGATATAGAGTTGCATCAACAAGTGGTGTAGGATAATCATACTCAAGCTTCACACCAAACAAGTAGGGAGTAGGAGTTGGATTACAATCAGCCATGTTAAACCTTGTAAGCAAATCAAGAGAATACTTGGATTGTGATAAAGTTATCCCAGAATCTAACTGAATGATTTCAATCCTGACCCATGTCTATCATTGAAAATCTATCCAAAAGTGTAGTTTTCACTACTGAGATGGATGATCGTGAGCTTCCTATAATTAGTAAGTCATCCACATAGAGAAATAAAATCAACAAAGAATCATCCTACCACAAGATATAGACATTTGAATTTGAGTGGCATCTAGTGAACCCGATTGTGAGGAGAAAGGAGTCCATCTTAGCATAGCATGCTCAAGGGGCCTATTTGAGTTCATAGATATATTTCCTGAGTTTGCAAACCAAGGAGATATCTTCCATAAAGCCTTGTGGTTGATCCATATATATCTTTTCCTTGAGGTCAGCATGTAGAAAAGCACTCTTTACGTCCATTTGGTGAACATCCCATCTATGTACAATTTTGATGGCTAGAATGAGTTTTATAGACGTCATCTTGGCTACATGAGCAAATGTCTCAATGTAGTCTATGTCAGGCACCTAAGAAAATCCCTTTGTAACTAGATGATCCTTGTACTTATCGATTAACCCATCTGTACCATACTTGTTCTGATAAACCTATTTACACTAAACTGATTTTCTTCCTTTAGGAAGAGGGAGCTTTGTTCTTGATTAGGGAACTATACTCTTCTTTCATAGTAGAATCCCATTCTGGAATGCCAAATTCCTCATGAAAGGTTTGTGGATCTAAGACAATGGCTAAGTAGGCATGTGATGTCCCTTGAAACTATGATCATATCTACCTTGTATTTGATGGATTTTCAACCCATCCTCTAGCACTTTGAAGTGTCTATCTAGCTCAAATCAGACTAGAATTGTATGAGATTAGAGAATCAAGAGGTGAGTCCTCATCATTTGTAGTGTGAGTATGAGATAGAGGAGGAGAATCCTCATCACTACTCTCATCGCTTAAAATTGAAGAAGAAGAAGAGTCATCCTCATCATCAGGAGGATCTTGAGGTGGATCTATGTCACTGTCTAAAGTGGAATCAATGTCCAGTGAGACTTTTGAAGAGTTTGGAGTGCCAGGATTGTGTTCAAGTGAGCCCTCATGAAACTTGACACTTATTTCAATGAAAAACTCATGAGTTTTAGGTTGGAGAAGCCTATATCCCTTAACACCCTTTGCATACCCCATAAAGATGCAAGACTGACTTTGAGGGTCCATTCCCTTACATTTCTTTATGGGAACATGGGCCATTGCTAGTGATCCAAACACTCAAAAGTGATCTACTATATGCTTGTGACCATCCTAAGCTTCAAAAGGAGTGATTCCCTTCAAGTATCTATTTGGAACTCAACTCACTTCCCTGTACTTATGTGAGTGATTTGATATACTAACAGAAGATTAGTGGATAGTGAAGGAACACACAAAACATCATTGAAGGTCCCATCACTTACTTCTACTAATCCTTTACTGTTGACTTCTACTAAAGTGTCATCACCCATGAGAATTGAAGGCACATAACATGGCTCTATTTTTGAAAATAGATCCTCTAATGAGTCCATGTGATAGGAAGCACTTGAGTCAATAACCCAAGTCGAAGGCTGAGAAGCTACTGCAACAAAATCTTATGCCGATGTGTTCCAAGATGAGGATTCAAGAACATTGATGTTGTTCTTCTCAATCATCTTAGTCAAGGTGTCAATATTATTTTTCATGCACTAAGATTCATCATGCCTAAGTCTATTACAAAAGTTGCATTTGAGTTTCTCCTTCTTAATTTTCTCTTTCTTAGGTTTCCCGCTTGAGGACTCATTTGATGATGCCTTAGGCTTGGCATCTGATTTTTTATTCTTATTGTGCTCCTGATCAAGTTTAGACTATTTCTTCTCTTATTTTCCACTGCTAGAAGGCTTCTTCTTGTCCTAATTGACAATCAAGGCATGTGATTTTGAAGACTTCAATGCACCCATTTGAACCAACTTATCTTACTCCTGAGTTAGATTGATAGAAAAATCATCAAATGATGGCATTTTACAAGTGGATCCAAGTGCACATTTGGTAGCATGAAATGTAGAGACAAAAATTGAATATTCATGACCCAATTTTACAAGCATAGATAGAATCACTGGTCATCTATTTTCTCAATGTCACATTATTTCAACTACAATCTCAATGATTTAAACTTTGTAAATAAGTCTTGTAGGGTGTCATAGTCACTTGGGCTTAATATGATGATCTCATCCTCCAACTCATGACCCCTCATGATGTCTTGTACTCTAAAAATATTTTCCAAGATTGTCCAGACTTCATTCAGAGTTTTTATAGATTCAACATGAAACATGAGGTCAGGAGACATTGACAGGCATAAAAACCCATAGGACTCATCACATCTATTGTACCACTTAACCTTTTTTGTATTTGTATATGGCTCAATATCTTCACCCATAGTAATCTGATAGAGTCTTTTACCTCTCAAAGTGAGTTGCATTTTAGAATTCCATTCTAGATAGTTAAATGGTGTGAGTGGTTTGATGTTTATATCCATTAGTGTAGATTATAATGAGATAAATTAAAGAATTAAAATGAAAGAAAAAATAGAAAACACATAGTAAAAGTACCCCTTGAACTATCAAAAATACCAGCTTGATGTTACAATGCATACACACTCAGTCTTGGATGTCGAGCACAATCAAGAATGCGTCTATGAGCAATTAGTGTGAGAAAGTATGAGAGAGATGTCAAGCACTACCGAGAATGCATCCAAGAAGAAAGGTACAAAAGTTTAAAGAGAGTTTTAAGTTATTACACCATGTAAAAAATAGATGTTATAAAAATCCTAAAATAATGTCACTAATACATAGATCTCAAGAAAATATTCACTTTCAAAAAAAATAGCACTCAAAAAGGAGCTACAGGTTGAAAGTTATTGCACTCACTAGTTCTTAAGAACTCCCACATATTTGTGGACCCTTTCTGAAAATGGAAATTTAACTTTCACCTCAAATTTTATGCCCCCTTGAACATCACATGGGTTTATGTAACTATTTTAATTCAGGTTCGTGTAACTGCATTACTTTGAACTCTCTGACAAGTAAGATTGCCTTGAAAACCTAGATTGGTCTAGCCAGTGCAAATCAAGTTATTAAACCTGCATCACTTATTACTTATAAAGCAAGTAATGAGTAATAAGTAATCTCTCTTAGAAAACATAGGTTGGTTTTCCTCAGTGTAAATTAGGTTCTTCAACCTACTTTACTTATAAAGTAAATAAGTAATAAGTAATCGACCTTGGCAAACCCGAATGGATCTACCCTAATACAAATTAGGTTCTTCAACGTGCTTTACTTATAAAGTAAATAAGTAATATGTAATTGACCTTGGAAAACTTGAATGGGTCTACCCCAGTGTAAATCAAGTTCTTGGAGAAGTAAGACTACCTTGAAATCTTGAATTAGTCTACTATTAAGTTGTCACGTCGAAGAAACCTGATTACTTCAAGTTGTTGACCTAGAAAACCCAAAATGGTATATTGGGAAGTAATCACACCAAAAAACTTTGATTACTTCATTTAATCACCTAAGAGAAACCCAAAATGGTTTACAGGCTTAAGTAATCAACCCCAAATAACCCAATTTGGTCTACGGAGTGTAGATCAGGGTTTACAGGGGTGATTACTTGGTCTGTATGGGCACTGTACCAGTTATAGGAAATTGATTTTTAAGAAAATCTATGAAGTTTCTCAAAAAACTAAGAAAAACTCATTTTCGATCTCAAAAAACTCATAAAATATATGCAAATGGATTTTTCATCAAAGGCCTTTTGACATGAGTTTCAAGGTAGATTAAAAAAATGCCTCTAAGATCAAAAGTGGTGGCCAAGATAGAAGAAAAAACGGCAAGGTGAATGCATGGAGGATCTTACCAGGGAGTTTGATGCATGAGACTGTCAAGATAGCTCTGGTATCATGAAAGAGTGTGCCAATATCTTTGAATAGCATTCAAGCAATCAATGTCGATTCCTATAGAGAGAGCTCCAAAATTCTAAGAGAGGAAAAATATGCATTAACATGTCTATTGCAAAATGTGAATGAGTTGATCCACCTTCCAAAAAGGAAAAGTGGGGTACATATAAAGAAAATTAAGGCAACATGAGGAAGCCTCTAATTTTATTAATTAACTAATTAAAATTAAATAAAATTAACCTATGTACCCTTTATAACTAACCTAAGGAAGCTTAAATACATAGAAAGGCCATACGGCCGTGTAGGCAAAACCTAGTGGGAAAAAACACTACACTAACAGTTTCAAATAATAAGATTCATGTTAAGGTCTCTCATCTTAGCATGGAAGGGTTTATTTTGAGCAAGGATCTTAGTGAAAAGAGGGTAGGGTGGATCACTAAGGTAATGGAGTATGATGTTGATATCAAAGTGACGAAATCGGTAAGGGGTTGTGATGTCTCCTTCTAGCTAGAGACATCACTTTAGCTTGTGATTAGCCTATCAGAGACCCTCATAGGCTAGTAAGATTGGATAGAGGGTCACCTTGGTGTGGAGATCTTCTGGGGACAAAGCAGAGTACACTTCTGGGTTGCCAGAGTTTGTTTATGATGAGTTTTGCTTTGAGTTTGGCTTGGTCAGGCTATTTTAGTAGTTGGAGATGGACCCTTGTTATTTCTAGTAGACATCACGGTCATATGCATGGTCAACTAGTGAGCTCCAGTTTCAGACGACATAGCTAAATTCAAAGTATTCATGGAGTTAGACAAGTTTGAATAACTTAGCATTTATTATTAAGTGATTTAATAATAAAGTTATAAAGTGACTTTATATTATAATCACTTAACTTGAGGATCAACTCATCATTAGACGGGGCCATGTTTTTAATTAAATTATCTGAGCCAGACTATTGAAAAATTAAAATTAAATGCCCATTTAATGATTAAAATCATTTTGACACCCAAAGTGAAATTAAATGAAATTACAAGCAAAATTGTAATTAAGAGGATTAGGGTACGATTTGCAAAAAGGATATATGGCGTTGAGTTTGGAGAGAGGCATCATGGATTCCTATTTGGCTATTTGACATTGTGAAATTGAAAGGGGTTTGCTTTGGAGACTAGGGTTTTTATCCACCATTGGAGGACGTAGTTGCTTCAATGTTCACCATCTGAGCTGATGAAATATTCAATGATATTTGGTTTCAGGGAGACTTCATTCAGAGGTCTTATTTGCATCTAATTATGTAGAATTGAAGAATAAATTCATGGATAATTATTGCAAATTTATTGAAATTTTTTTGGTGATTAAAAAGTATGATACAGATTACTATAGTACCGCTATACGAATTGCTATAGTACCACCGTACAAACTGCTATAGTGCCGTGTGAACAGTGCTGCTGTACGGACTGCTACAGTACCGCGTGAACAATTAAAAAATGAAAATTTGTAGTTTGCAAATTTTCATCTACTGGGACAACAAAAATCAAGTTTTTATCTTACATTGTAATGATTTATTTTTTTTACAGGCATATTGGCATTAGAACAAAATAAACATTCTCCCTGATAGTCTCATAAATTACTTCCAATAGTAGTATTATTGTTTCAAAATTATTTTAAGCATAGGAGTTTATTTCAGAATTGTACCATTGCTCATTATTACCAAAAACACAAAAAAAAAAAATCCATAAACATTCAAAAACCAAAACAAATTCAAATCAACTACATTCAAAAGAAATAGTCAACAGAGGAGAGCCAAGTTGGGTTCTTACATTGGTATCAGAGGTAAATCCTGCCATCCTGAGGGTTTAGTTATTACATGCTGCCAGAGGAGGTTGGTTCACATAGGTATTATACACATAGGAGAGCCTTAATTGAAGGTGAACATGGTTTAAAACCACAGCCAGTCATCATGGGTGATAGGCATGAGGGTAGCCCACCCAGAGGCAACAAAAATAATGATGATTAGGATACCAGAGATTTCTTCTGTGTTATGGTTATAGGGCAGCAGTAGATGGCGCAAACATTACAGGCACTCACTACTATGGTAGAAAGGTTAAACCCACCTGTTAGATAGAATTGGGAACAGGGAGATAACAGGAGTGCTACAAGTAATCAGAGACCACAACAGACCCATTCCAGAATAGTTGATAGGCCTACATGCCCTACATTTGTTTTAGAGGAGCCAGAAGAAGCTCTGACAGAGGAGGTGGCAGGAGACCCCATATTTGTAGATGCACTCATAGCTACAAATGATGAATGGGAATTATTAGTTCCTCAGGTTCAGGAGAGGATGACCTTTGAACGCTTTGTAAATCAGAGGAGACAGCATTACAGGTCACTCAGACAGGATAGGAGGCCTAGAGGTCAAAATAGTGAGCTAAAGAGGGCTATAGGAAAGTTTTCTTTGACTACTTTTGATGGTAGTAGCAAGATGATAGCGCAGGCTTGGATTCACAAGCTTGACACATTTTTGGCACTGAGGCCAATGACAAAGATTGAAGCTATCAAATACGCCACTTTGCATTTGGAGGGGGTAGCACATGATTGGTGGTACCATGGTATGGTAACACTTTAGCATAATCAGGTGACAGAGTACCAGGACTTCGTGGATAGGTTGGTTGAAAGATTTGACAAGAAAGATCTAGAGGTTTACTTCTGGGACTTAGCACAGCTGAAACAAACAGGCAACTTGGTGTATTTCATTGGTGAATTTCAGCGGTTGGCAGTCATGGTGCTAAAGATTTCAGAGCATAGATTGATAGTTCTTTTCATTGAGGGCCTATCCGAACCATTGAGAAGTTGGATAAAGACATTTGATCCTATTTCTTTATAGGAAGCTATGAAAAAATCAAGAAGTATGGAACATGCAGTCCCAACAAACAAATTTCAGTCTAAAGGAGCATCTTCTAGTAAGGATAACAAACCATTTTATAAAAAACCAGAGAGGACTGATTTTAAAAATGATTCTAAAGATAAATCTCTAGCACCTTTTGACAGGGAAACATTAAATGATTTGAGGAAGAAAAAATTATGTTTCTTCTGTAAGGGACCATATGATGCAAACCATGATTGTCCTCTTAGACAAAAGGGCAAAGCTAACAGAGTTATGTAGGCATACTATGAGGAATCAGAATCAGATAATTCAGACCAGCAGTCTAATATAGAGGAAATAGATGGTGAAAAAGAGGAAGACAAGGCTGAAAACTTGTCTAAAATGGAGTCTAAGGATGGGGAAGGAGATGGGCAACTTAGAGAAGCTCATCTCACTAGTATTAAGTAGGAAGGGTCATTCCGGATGAGAGGAGTACTTGCTGGACAACGAGTTATAACTTTGGTTGATACAGGGGCCACTCATAATGTCATTGATGTTAGGATGGTAGAGAAGTGTGGCATACAAATAGAGGAGTTTGGGGGAATTAGAGTGAGGGTAGATAATGGCTATGTCCTCAAATGTGATCGTAAGATCACTGGACTCCCGTTGAAAGTTAATAATTATGACTTTAAGGCAGATTTCTATATTGTGCCTATGGGAGATATAGATATAGTCCTTGGGATGAGTTGGTTGCACGATATTGGTGAGTTCACTCTTAACCTCAAGGAGATGGAGATGAGGTTTAAATTGAATGGGAAGACACATATTCTTAAGGAAATTAGGGACAATGATCTCAGGATGGTCTCTTTCCAGAGGATGGCTAGATTGAATTGACATGATTAGGTAGAGTGGGCAACAGAGTGCATGTTGATGCCATCACAGGAGGGATAGCAGAAGACTGAATATCCTCCTGATATTCAGGAGCTTAGAGTTAAACACTCTAAGGTGTTTAGTGACATTCCACCAGGTAGACCACTAGATAGGGGTATTGAGCACATCATTGAGTTAGAGGAGGGGGCTAAGCCCATCATGATTACACCTTACAGGCATCTGAAGAGGTTGAAGGATGAAACTGAGAAAACCATAAAGGAGTTACTTGTTATGGGCCACATTAGACCAAGTAAGTCTCCTTTTGCTTCTTCAGTGGTGTTAGTGAAGAAGAAGGATGGGACATTGAGGATGTGCATTGATTACAAGGTGCTTAATAGGAAGACAATTAAAAATAGGTACCCCATTCCCAGGATCGATGAGTTGATAGATGAGATTCATGGAGCTTGCTTCTTCTCAAAGATAGATTTGAGATCAGGTTATCACCAGATTAGAGTTAGAAAGTAGGACATTGAGAAGACAACCTTTAGATGTCATTGTGGCCATTTTGAGTTTGTAGTTATGCCATTTGGGCTAACCAACACACCTACTACTTTTCAAGCAATAATGAATAGGGGTTTCCATCCTCAGTTGAGGAAATTTGTACTTGTCTTCTTCAATGATATCTTGGTGTACATTAGATCTTGGGAGGAGCACTTGGTTCACCTTGACACGGTGTTGGATATATTGGGTAAAGAGTCCTTGTATGCAAAGGATTCGAAGTGTGATTTGGGCATGACAGAGTTGTTGTACTTGGGTCACATCATTAGTGCAGAGGGTGTATGCGTGGATCCTGAAAAGATTCGTGCCATTGTGGAATGGCCTTCACTGGTGAACCTTACATAGTTGAGGGGCTTTTTGGGATTATGTGGTTTCTATAGGAGGTTTGTGAATGGATATTCCAGGCATGCAACACCCTTGACAGATTTGATGAGAAAGTGAGCTTTCTTGTGGACTCTTGAGGCACAAGAGTGTTTTGAGAAATTTAAGGAGTTGATGACTTCTTGTCCAGTGTTAGCATTACCAAATTTTAGAAAACCTTTTGAGCTACACTGTGATGCTTCTGGAGAGGGCATTGGAGCAGTGCTTATGCAGGAGAAGCACCCTATTGCTTATGAGAGCAAGAAATTGAGAGGGCCAGAACAGAGCTTTAGCATATATGATAAGGAGATGTTAGCCATTATGCATGCTTTGGCTAAATTCAGGCAATATTTGGTAGGTCATAAATTTTGTATCAAAATCAACGATAATAGCCTAAAATACTTTTTGGGGCAACGAGATCTCAATGATAGGCAGCAGAAGTGGGTGAGCAAGTTACAGTCCTATGACTTTGATATTACATATTTTAAGGGGACACAGAATGTAGTTGTTGATGCCTTATCATGTAGGCCCCATTTGAGCTTATTGACGGACATATCAGAGGATGGGAGACACTTGATCCTTGCAAAGTATGCAAAGGATACTTGGGTAGCTGGATTCATAGATGGGACTATTCAAGATAGCAGATACACCCTTGTGAATGAGCTCATCATTTACAAAGGGTGAATATTTTTGGTCCTAGGTTTAACAGTGAGGAGGATGGTTCTAAAATCTTTTCATGATTGACCTATGGTAGGACATCTTGGTTTCTACAAGACATACCAACATATTAGAGAGTGCTTCACATGGAAAGGGCTCAAAGCAGAGGTACTTCAGTATGTTAGGGAGTGTCCCACCTGCCAAAAAAATAAGTAAGAACCCTACTATCTAGCCGGTTTACTTCAGCCACTTCCCATTCCTGATAGGAAGTAAGAGTGTTTGTCTATAGACTTCATCACAGGACTACCTAGAGCCCAAGGCAGGGATTGCATATATGTGGTTGTGGATTGCCTTACAAAGTTTGCACACTTCTTTTTGATCACTGCTACATACACTACTACACAGGAGGCAGAGTTGTTCTTTAAGGAGATATTTAGATTACATGGCTTACCTCAGAGCATTATGAGTGACAGAGACAATAGGTTTATGAGTCACTTTTGGCAGGAGCTATTCAAGTTGTGTGCGATAGAGCTCACTCTGAGTACTAGCTACCACCCTCAAACAGATGGTCAGACGGAGATAGTGAACAAATGGGTGGAGGGATATCTCATAAATTATATAGCAAGGCAACAAAAGGCATGGGTAAATTGGATTTATCTCTGTGAGTATTGCTACAATACCACTTATCACATGTCTATTCAGATGTCACCCTTTATGGCCTTGTATGGATCTACTTTTGAGTGACATTAGAGTGCCCAGTGCAGGTGATTTGTTACAAGAGAGTCAAGACATTGTTAAGACTCTCAAGGATAATATAACTAAGGCACAAAATCAACAAAAGCAGTATGCAAATCAGAAGAAGACTGAGTGGACTTTTGAGGTTGGAGATATGGTGTATCTTATGTTGCTGCCTTGCCATCAATCCACTCTCAAGAAGAGTGGTGCTGATAAACTTAAGCCACAATACTATGGTACATTTAGGATTATTAGGAAAGTGGGAGAGGTGGCTTATGAGTTAGATTTGCCGGCAGAGAGAAAGGTGCACAACCTTTTTCATGTGTCACACCTCAAGAAGGCGCTAGGATATCATATTGTGCCTTCTACAATACTACCACCCCTAGATGATGAGGGAAAACTTGTTTTGATACCAGAGGCTATCATTGATTTTAGAGAGAGGAACTTGAGGAGACATACCATCCAGGAATATTTGGTGAAGTGGAAGGATTTGCCAGTAGAGGATGCTACTTGGGAGAGCGAGGAGATTTTACAGCATCCAGAGTTGAGATTGCTTGAGGACCAGCAATTTCATGGAGGGCAGACTGTGATGTCCCCTTCTAGCTAGAGACATCACTCTAGCTTGTGATTAGCCTATCAGAGAGCCTCGTAGGCTAGTAGGATTGGATAGAGGGTCACCTTGGCGTGGAGATCTTGTGGGGATAGAGCAGAGTACACTTTTGGGTTTCCAGAGTTTGTTTATGATGAGTTTTGCTTTGAGTTTGGCTTGGTTAGGCTATTTTTAGCAATTGAAGATGGACCCCTGTTATTTCTAGCAGACATCACGATCATATGGGTGGTCAACTGGTGAGCTCCAATTTTAGACAGCATAGCTAAATTCAAAGTATTCCTGGAGTTAGACAAGTTTGAATAACTTAGCATTTATTATTAAGTGATTTAATAATAAAGTTATAAAGTGACTTTATATTATAATCACTTAACTTGAGGATCAACTCATCATTAGACGGGGCCATGTTTTTAATTAAATTATCTGAGCCAGACTATTGAAAAATTAAAATTAAATGCCCATTTAATGATTAAAATCATTTTGACACCCAAAGTGAAATCAAATGAAATTACAAGCAAAATTGTAATTAAAAGGATTAGGGTACGATTTGCAAAAAGGATATATGGCGTTGAGTTTGGAGAGAGGCATCATGGATTGCTATTTGGCTATTTGACATTATGAAATTGAAAGGGGTTTGCTTTGGAGACTAGGGTTTTCAGCCACCATTGGAGGATGTAGTTGCTTCAATGTTCACCATCTGAGCTGATGAAATATTAAGTGATATTTGGTTTCAGGGAGACTTCATTCAGAGGTCTTATTTGCATCTAATTGTGTAGAATTGAAGAATATATTCATGAATAATTATTGTATATTTATTGAAGAATTTTTGGTGATTAACAAGTACGGTATGGATTGCTATAGTACCGCCATATGGATTGCTATAGTACTGCCGTATGAACTACTACAGTGCCGTGTAAATAGTGCCGCTGTACGGATTGCTACAGTACCGCGTGAACAATAAAAAAATTTAAAATTAAAATTTGCAATTTGTAGATTTTCATCTATTGGGATAGCAAAAATTAGGTTTTTATCTTACATTGTAATGAATTGTTTTTTTACAAGCATATTGGCATTAGAACAAAATAAACATTCTCCTTGATAGTCTCATAAATTACTTCCGGCAGTAGTATTATTATTTTAGAATTATTTTAAGCATAGGAGTTTATTTCAGAATTGTACCATTGCTCATTATTACCAAAAACACAAAAAAAAATCCATAAACATTCAAAAACCAAAACAAATTCAAATCAATTGCATTGAAAAGAAACAGTCAGCAAAGGAGAGCCAAGTTGGGTTCTTACATTAGGTCTGTCCAAGCAGTTGGTGACCACGTGTTCCAGGGAATTGTGCCTTGACAGTCTGAAGTGATTGGCCATATGGGTTTGGAAGAGGACCCAAATCATCTTGAGACTTTTGGTGTGACGGCCAGTCCATATTGGTATCAGAGCTGAGGTCTCGAGGTCGAGACCTTTTGGGCATGGTGGTCTGTGGTGATTCGTGCTGGGCCCCATTGGACGATACCCCGACGGTCGGGGGTGAGCCCCTGGTCAGCCGGTAAGAGTCAACGGCATCGCGATCCTAGAAGGTGTTGCCTCGACGGTCCGAAGTGACTAGCCATATGGGTCTAGAAGAGGACCCAAATCATCCTGAGACTTTTGGTGTGATGGCCAGTCCCACCTCGGCTCTGATACCAATATGGACTGGCCGTCACAACCAAAGTCTCGAGATGATTTAGGTCCTCTTCCAAACCCATATGGCTAGTCACTTCAGACCATCAAGGCATAATTCCCTAAAATAGGTGGTCACTAACCACTCGAACAGACCTTGTCACCTTTCGGTAGGGGCCCACAATGGGACATCACAGCCCACCATGGTCTGCAGGTCTCAACCTTGATACCTAGGCTCTGATACCAATATGGACTAGACGTCACACCAAAAGTCTCAGGATGATTTGGGTCCTCTTCTAGACCCATATGGCCAGTCACTTTGGACCGTCGAGGCACAATTCCCTAGAACACGTGGTCACCAACCACTCAGACAGAACTACATCACCTTTTGATAGGGGCCCACAATGCCGCAACGAGACATCACAGACTGTGATGTCCCATTACAGGCCCCTATCAGAAGGTGATGTAGGTCTATTCGAGTGGTTGGTGACCATGTGTTCCAGGGAATTGTGCCTTGACGGTTTGATGTGACTGGCCACATGGGTTTGGAAGAGGACCCAAATCATCTCAGGACTTTTGGTGTGATGTCTAGTCCATATTGGTATCAGAGCCTAGGTCTCGAGGTCGAGACCCGCGGAGCGTGGTTTCTTTTGAGCAAGGATCTTAGTGAAAAGAGGGTAGGGTGGATCACTAAGGTAATGGAGTATGATGTTGATATCAAAGTGATGAAATTGGTAAGGGGTAAAGGCCTTTGTGAACATATAGCTTTAGATCTTCATGAGTCAAAAGAAGAGGCTCTAGTCAATCATGATTGTTCCCAATCAGCTAGTTTATTGCCTCCATAAAATTGGACACATGATGTGATCATATTTGTCCAAAATGGTGAGTATTTGAATAATATGAGTAGATCACAAAGGAGATATTTTAGATTGAAATCTATTCCCTTTTGTCTTGTGGATTGTTTGCTTTTTAGGAAGGAAATCAATGGTGTGCTATTGAGATGCATTGATAGTGATCAGTTTGGAGTATTACTCAATAAGTTCTATGTTGGGACCATAGGAGGTCATTTCTCTCCAAGAACCACAGCTGCCAAGATCATGAGGGCTAGCTATTATTGGCCCAACATCTACAAGGATTTCCATGCTTGGGTGAGAAGGTGTAGACAATGTACTTTCTTTGTAGGAAAGTAGAAGCTTGCAACTTTTCTTTTGAATCCTATCTAAGTAGACCAAACTTTCATGTAATGGGGTCTTGGTTTCATTGGCATGATAAATCCCCCGTCAAGTGTTGGTCACAAATGGATACTTACAGCAACTGACTATTTTACAAGATGGGTTGAGGTAGTAACATTGAAGGAAGCTAATGAGAGTGCTATCTTGAAGTTATATGAGAGCATCAAATAAGGTTTGACACTCCTACTATTATTTTAGATAATGCTCTTGCTTCTATGGGTGCTAAGATAGCTGATTAGGCAAATAATAATGGCATATTCTTGAGCACTTTATTCAACTATTACCCTCAAGGTAATGGGTTGGTTGAATCTAATAACAAGAACCTAATCAGAATCATCAAGAGAACCTTGGAGCATAACCAAAGAGTTTGGCACACCAAATTGAAGGCAGCCTTATGGGCTGATAGGATAACTGCCAAGAGGTCAACAGGGAATTCTCCTTTTGTGCTTGTTTATGGGATGGAAGCAAAGTTGTCTATCTCTTAGGAGATTCCTACCTTAGAGTTAGAACATCAAATAGAGTTACTCGATAACACTCCAATGCAAGTGAAATTGATAGAATTAATGGAGTTTCAAGAGACTAGAGATAAAGCTCATCAAGCCATGGAGCATCACCAAATACTAATGAAGAGGTCTTTTGACAAAAAGGCAATTCCAAGATCATTTCAAGAAGGTGACATAGTAATGAAGTGGGATGAAGATAGAGAAAAACCAAGGAGACATACCAAATTTGATACCCTATGGAGCGAACCATATGTCATCATCAAGTGTAAGCAAAAGATCTCTTTTCAGTTAGCAAGGATGAATGGAGAAGAGTTGCCTATCCCTATGAATGGGATATTGGATACATTTGAAACCCTGCTAATGAGGACTAAAGGTCTATTTTGTAAATATTAAAATAGATGTGTGTTTCTTTTATTGTGTGTGTTGTGTTCCAATAAGTGCTCTTAATCACATGTGTGTTTCTCACTTTGTGTTTCTATTGTTTTCTTATGTTTTGTGTATTGTTCAAGGCATTTTATATGTCAAACCTACTGTACATGTAACTCCATAGCCCAATGGATAAGATTAGGCAACTGGTCCTGGCAAAGCAAGCATACCACCCTTAGGAAATATCTAAGAATGCTAACCATTTTTTACCTCAGGCCAAAATGGGTTAGCTCCCTAAAGTCAGAATCTTGTATACGGGCTTTTTATAATGTCATAGGGTATGTTGTAGTCCATTGGATGTCATTTGGTGTTTTAGGGGTCATTTTAGGGTCATATATGCAAGTGAAAGGTCTTTAGGATGATTATTGCAAGCCAAGATCATAGAAAGGGTCCACACAGGTCTCAAAGAGTCCATTTGGAGCTGCTAGAGTCCATGAACAAGCTTTGTGAAGTTAGACCATCATCAAGACTTCACATGGAAACCAAAATAGAACAACTTGCTTGTGTAATTCATAAATATGCCCAGAAAGCCTCGTGTGACCATCAAACCATGCATGATCAATGTACTTAGTGCCAAGATCATGCTCCATAGGTTTCATATCTTGATGAGTCTTCTATCTTAAGATCTAATCCTTCCAAGTTTAGCTCATCGAGTCTAAGAAGCCAAGTCGTCTTGCACATCACACAGGAACGAACGAACCAAGTTATTTGTGCATTTTTTATCTTCACTCAAGAAACCCCATGAGCCAAAGGATTGTGTCACCATGGAGTTCTACATACCATGATCATCCTCTGAAATTTTCATGCTCACATGAGTTCTCTGGCTTGAGTTATGGAGCTTCAAAGTTGGACCTGTAGAGTAACACGCCCGTGTAAACATCAAAATAAAACTCGAGCAACATAAACCCTTTTGATCTTAAATTTGATGGTTACATAAACATTAATGAAAGTCATGAGAACATCATTTGATGGGAGTGTTGATGTTAAATTTAAGCTCATCAAATAGCTGTTGGTTTTCAAATAGTGGGTCCCAACAGATCTAACGGTCTATGTTGCATCGTACATCTTGATCCGACAATGCAAGATGAGTCAAAAGATCAAGGAGCTCGAGAGGATGCTACATGGCACAAATGCTAAAGCTGACAGACTGACACAAGATCTTAAAACCAATGTGTGATTGACACATGGCATAAACACTAAAGCTGACAGACTGACAACAGGGTCTTGAAACCAATGCATGATTGACACATGGCATAAGCTTGGTTAGAGTTGACAAGTCAAGGGTAAGATCAATGACTCATGATCATTCATATTGAGTAGGATCAATGGTGTGAGATGGGTTAATGAGTAAATGATCTGGGTCAGATATTGATGACCAATGAAATTAAAGGTTGAGAAGCTGAGGGACTTTTTGGAGATCGAACACATAACCAAGGTCAAACCAAGGTAAGATTTTAAAAGGGCATATGTCACCATTAAAGCTCGATTCAATGCTATGAAAAATAACATAATGATGCAATCAGGTGATCAAGAACATCTAGGGACACCATTAAAGACCAATACGTACCTCTGGTTCATAGATTTATTACATACAGGGTTCATCTTTTAAAAGTTGTAGCATTGTCTGGTGACTGTGTTTTCCATTCTTAAAAGAAGGGTCCATGCATCTATAAATTCTTGATTCTGACAATGACATAATAGATATATGTGGACTTAATAGGAACCAGGGGTCGAGCTGAGTGTCATAATATAATGACTATAGGAAAACCTATAGTCTAAGATTGGTTTTTCGTCTATAATGAACCTATGAACATGGGGACATGTTTGAGCATAATCCAGTTGAAATAAGAGCTAGATTTTTTAAGGATGTCACGAAGGCATACACGTAAACCCCAACAATTTCATCCCCAAGACCAAATTGCATGAAAGGGACCCTTCTCTCCACTTTTGCACGCCATGATAAACCAGTTAGGAGCGGTTAGCACCAGTGCAAATTTATAATAGATGGATCTAATTGTTGTAACTGCATTGATGCCAAAACTTAGTTTGAAACCAATTGATCCCATCGTTGCAACTGTATGGGGTGTGAGTGAAGGAATAATGAATTGTTACAACTGCTTGAGATGATCTGAATCAATCAGGAAGTTCCAATTAAGTGTATTGGCAAAGGCCGTTGTAACTATGGTTCAGATGAGGTTGAAGTCATTTAATTCCCTTGGGGACTTCTCTTGTCCCGCTTCTCTCTCTCAAATGCTATAAGTAGCTACCATTTTGGCCTTTGTAGAGGAGAGCACACCATGTATGATGAAACCCTGTTGGATTGATGTCATATTTTGCCTTTGAACATTAACGCAAGTTTATTTCTAAGTTTTGAATAATTGTCTAAGTCTGCAAGTGATGTATGGTGATGAGAATTAATAATTCTCTATCCTTCCTTCCCTTATTCTTTCATGTTTGAGCAAGAGTTCCTAGTCTAACAGGTCATATAGAGTGTAGTCTAGTGTGTAAAGCTTTTTCAAGTGTAAAATCGTCCCCAGAGTGTGCAATCTGCCCTCTGGTTCATTTGCCTTGTATTGTTGCTCACATCTCACCTCTATATTGAAATGCTCATGTTAGAACCCATTAAGGCTTAAAGGCTAGTCTGTATGCCTTATTTCATCATGGTAGAAATATGATGGTCGCGTGGAAGAGATTTTAGTGCATCACCTCCTTTAGAGTAGGTTCAATTTATGCATTCTTTAACTCTTTTTCCCGTGAGTAAGCAATAGTTTAAGTGATAAGCATTGGACAATATATTCAGGGAGATAACCCTTAAATCTAGAAATTCATTTCCAATACACCCACATACCTAGAAATGTTCCCATGTTGCCCTGACCATCATGCATATCTTTTTTGGTTCCAAGAGCTGCAAACCACTTCCCCAATAGAGATTGTTGGTTTTACATAAAATACCTAAGTAAAATGGAGCGACATTTAACCCCATTGTCATTTTGAGGAGATTCAGCGTCATTGTGAGGTGGATTGCATGATCGTCGAGGGGCAAAACCATTTGCAGAGGGTGTCCTAGCATGGGAATAATTTACTTGAGGTTGAGTAATTTGAGAAACATCTATCAGAGAACTATGAGATTGAAGAGGGTTAATAGGGGAGAAACATGACCCCTTCGCTCCTCGGAGGAGGATTTTGAAATAAGGGGATGTGGGTTGACTTAAAACCCTTATAGCCAACGATAGATATTTTGTTAGTCACCTTTGTCCAACCATCATTATTCTTTGCCACCTTTTACTTTTCAAATGCCCTCTATTCAATAGAAAGCTTCGACCGTTCCATAAAAAGATAATCACGAATCCTATGATCGAACAACTTACATCAAAAACAAATGTTTGAAAAATTAAAATAAATGAATTTCAAAGTCTCCATATTATTTACTTATTTATAACCAAAAAAAAAAAATTACATATAACAAATTAAAAAAGATGTTAATTTTTTAAAAGCACACAAAATTCAAAACAAAGTAATGTGCAAAGGTGGAAAGAGGGACTGATAAAAATTCCGCAAAAGATGGAAACACCATGTGCAGAAGAAAAGGATATAAAACCTGCCCATGCGCTAATTGCATTGACTAGTGACGCATCAAATTATTTAATTATAACACGACCTTTATTTATTTTGATTAAAACTGGAAAACCGTGTCCCTGGATTCATGGGATTTTGTTAAGAGTCCACGCTATTTTCTTTCATTTTCATACCATTTTTAGCACTTAATTTAAGTGCCCTTTGCCACAAATTTTGCTTTGATATTAGGTCGGCATTGACGAAAAGACTATCTATCAACAATTATTTCTCTCTTTTAGGGTACTTTCAGTACCATGACTGCTGCCATCAAAAGGTCCCTTATCGTTTTAAAGCTTACTAATGTTTAAGAGTATTTTGGTTGTAGTGCTCTTAATATTTCATTATTTTGAATGAAAGGGTTAGGATTCCCTGTGATAAAGAATTGTTGACTATTTGATACAAAGATTCCTCTTTTTAAGAAATGATTTATGATATTGACGATGTTTTTTATTTTTTTTAAAGATTAGAATAATTTTAAGACTTAATTAAATATGTAGAAAATGTAATTTTTTTATTGAATTTTTTTAATAAAATATATTTTTAGTTGACAACAATATTTATTGTAAATGATTTTTGAGCTTTATATGGATTTAATTATGAAAATTGAAAACCGAAATATCAAATTATTAGGTAAAATGATAGAGTCATTAAGATCAAATGCAATGGATGAATAAAACCAATTCAAAATACATTAGAATTCTAAAGCTAAGTGCTCTACATCATGATCAAACGAAATGCAAAATTAAAAAAATTTGAGATTGGATTGATATACCTTGACTCAGATTTGTGATATTATGATGGCATGACAAGGATGTTTGATAAAGGATTCAATGACTAAATTGGCATGGAGAAGTTAGATAGCTGCTCATTGGCCTTCCATGGAGGAGAGGAGTTGTTTAAATAGAAAGAGGAGGGAACAATCTATGATGGAGATTCAAATTTGAATGAAAGAGATCAAGGGATGAGGATTATCCAAGGAATTTAAAATTTCTTGGAAGCCTCTAGATTTAGAGACTTCTAGAGAGGAGGGGTTAGAATAGAGAAGATTCTAAAATCCTCCAATTCTAAAATCTTTTTAGAGATTAATTAGGCTTAAGAAATGATTAGATAGGGATTAGGGATTAGGGGTGTAGGAGAGCCTAGGCATAGGCTAGTAGGTGGGCCACTGAGAATTTAAATTTTCTAAATAATAGGTAAATAGGATTAGATTAGGATAATGAGGATTTAAGATGAATTAATTACGAAGTGTGATATAATAAGGTTAGTAGATGAAAAAATAATAGAAGAGAGATATAAGATAAATGACTAAAAAAGGGGGGGATAAATTAGAATAAGCAAAATTACTATCAACTAATACTAATATTAGTAACGTTAAATGAAGCGAGTGAATTTAGATGCATACATATACTATCTTCTCAATTAAAATATCTTAATAATAATTTATTCTTCTTTCTTAAATTTCTTTTCACAATTCTTAAATTATTTCTAACATAATTGTGATAAAAATCTTTAGACTCTTCCAAAAAAATGATAAATTAGAAATATATTGACATACTAAATATTTAAATTTAAAATAAGATGAAATTGAAAGAGAAATGATTATAAACAATTTTTTATATGCATATAGTTAAATTGATGGACATTTATATTCAAAATAAAAATTATATGATGGACATTTATATTCAAAATTAAAATTCCAAACTTAAATTGTTTGTCCTAATTCAATAGTTGATTTGATGGGTATTTATATTCAAAATCAAAATTTCAAAATTAGATTGATTGTCTTAATTTAATAGTTTATGAATTAAATTATAATTACAAGTATTATTGTAAAGCATGCATATCTTATAACTCATATAGTAGGCATGTTAAGAGAAAATAAACCTTTCATCTTCAATTTTTTTTTAGATTGACACTAAAGATTTATGGGTCCCTAGCCATTTTAACATAAGATATCAAAAAACAAAACCGGTATGGCTTAACATTTGAATTTGTTAAGGCATTTTGACCATACCAAATGCACAAAAGTTGTCCAAATATTTGGAAAAAACCATCCTTACTACCATACAATCACCATTACAACTACATATTATAAGACACTGTCCAAAGGTTACCCAAAAAAATTAGACAAACAAAACTTATTTTAGAATGACTAACTCAATGATTTTACATTGCTTTGTAGGAAATCATCTATCCCTGGTGATTTTGTTGGCTTTTTGAAATTAGTTGCATGCACTTCCTGCTCCTTCACTTCAGACACTGAACTAACCGTTATAACCTCCTTCCCTGCCATCACTCCAGTTGCCTCCTATAGATGTGAGAAAACCATATGCCTCTGAGTGCGACCAAGTTCTTTTAGAAGCTTGAGTTTTTATTTCCACCATGGGGGTGCCTTAAATACACCCCTTGAAACTCCCTTAGCTATCCATTTAATAACTTTTACATACTTAGGCTTCCTTCTCTATGCCTTCCATTCCTCCATACCCAAAGTTGGCTGTAATATTTTTTGAATTTTGGGCATAATAATGCCCATGTTCGCTTCAATTTTATGCTCTCCTAAGCAAGCCTCATCAACTTCCTGAGCGAAATTCATCAAAGTTAGAAATATTGTTTCCAAAGCACAAAAAAAAGACAAAGAGATAAAGCCCATATTATTCTTACCAGAGAAAGGAAGAGTAGGAAATGGACCTAGTGGGAGCGTATCAATCTCTGATATTAAACCCATCCTATATTCGGGCCATACAAAGAATTTGACCAATATATGAATCTTCTCTTTAACTATCATTACCAAACAGAGATTGCTTGTAAATAAAGATGCCAAATCAAAGTTTACTCTTACTCATTTACTTGATGCCAAAAATTCCACCCCCAAAACATGCTCTATGGTTTTTGCAACCTCCACATAGGAATCTGAAAAATGTTAAAGAGGCGCATCTTGGAAACCATGCCTACAAAACCCATCTCTCAATTTTTATCTCTATCAAAGATCACCAGTCAACCCATGGATTCTAAATAGAGTTGATCCATCTCGATGAATCAAAATGCAATATGGCTCCAAAGCCAACTGTCAAACCCATATAGAAAGCCTACGTGCTATCATTTTGCTCGAAAAACAATCTAGAGCAATAAATTTGCATGAAAGAAATTTTTTGGAAGCAATAATGAAAAATTCAAGGCACATCCACCACCTTAAAAGTTACGATAGCACTTGTCAAAACTAAACTTAATAGAGCTCACAAACACATCAGCTTAAAAAATAGGGATATCACCTTTTACCAAAAAAGATTAAAAAATAATATTTTTATTTTTATTAAAAAATCAATATACAAATAAGATAATTAAAGCTCAAATATCAATTTGATCTAAGCCCTCACATACATGGTTTGATCAATCGCTATATTATCAAGGAAGTCTGCAACTTTATTGCTTTCTCAAAAATAATGGGAACAATTTCAGTCTTTGAATTATTTCAATTGTGGCCAGATTATATCTAAAATATTCATAATTTTCTAGGATTTATCCCTTTGAACATTCAGAGCTTGGATCACTACCTGTGAGTCACCTTCAATTTCTAGTAAGGAGATACTGCACTCCAAAGCCATCTCCACTCCAGCTGCCAGTGCCTGAGCCTCAACTTCATTATTGGTTCCATCTGGAAGCTTCAAAGACAATGCTCTAATTATAGAAACATTGCAATCCTTTATCACACAACTTGTCCCATATGCCCTGAGATTTCCTCTGCAAGCACCATCAAAGTTTAGTTTAAACCAGCTAGGTTGAGGAGGATTCTATACTACCTCTTTTTTGCTTCACTTATCTTTCTTGTTTACCATTGACCCATTAACGGGAGGAGGTTTGATATGTTTCTAATTTTCACACATTTGCATATCCCATTGAGTCAACATTCCTTTTTTTCTTTGAAAATGAGAAGAAACAATTCAAAAAATGAAAATTTTCATTTCTCTCAAAACCATGTGCAATGGGTGAGATTTATTTTCAAAGATTTGAGCATTCCTTTCCTTCCATAGTGTCTAAATTAAAATGGCTAGGCTACATCTCCATAAATGAATAAGTAATTCTTCACATTCCCCAACAGCCAAGAAGCAAAGGCTTGAAAAAGAGTCTGTAGCGATGCCCATGACTAATTGAATTTGTTGTAAAGCCAAATCCAACATGAATTTGTAAAAAAATAATTATATAGCAAATGGTTAGTAGATTCCTCCTCTTTCTCACATAAACAACATCTAGTTGGACCCACAAACCCAATCTTCTTCAATCGATCCTAAGTAAGAACATGTCTATACATTGCCAACCATGCAAAGGGGCCAACTTTTTGTAAAGCTTCTTTGCTCCAGCAAAGAAGACTTGCCCAACTTAAAGAGTCATCTTCAACTTCTACCATTTGATAACCTTATCCGATTGAATACAAACCCAATTTTTCTCTTATCCAGTGAAGTTGCTCTTCTTGGTTTTTCAAAAAAAAAATCCTCTTCCTAAGACATACCTCTAAAGATAATGCCTCCTCTCGTAGGACAGGAAGGTCCTATAGACATTTCCATCTATAATTGACTCTCCTCGAATGTGGATCAAAAATCACATAATCACTCACTTTCACACCCCACTATTTTTACAAGAGTTTTAATCTGATTGTCATCAAAATCCTCCACCAATGGGCGATGACCATTCCAAGAATCATACTAGAAATCAACCTTTCTACCATTTTTAATAGTCTAATAAACATGTTGCGCTATTATAGACCTACATTTTAGCATAAAGTTCCAAACATGGGATCTTCTAGGAGGATCACAATTGACACCATCCACTCAAGGTAGTTTAAATTTAGTTACTTAACTCAAAGAATTTTGCACCATAATCTACCTAAATCAGATACCATTTTCCAAACCAATTTAGCTCCCAAAGCTAAATTTTGGAGATGAAGATCCTTGATACCTGCTCTCCCTTCCTTTTTCCTCTTGAAAACTCACTCTCATTTCATCAAAGGAATTTTTTTATCTTCACCATAGCCTTTCCAAAGAAAATCCTTCATGATCTTATTCATAGAATTTATAACTTACTCTAGAGGACAAAGAACAAAAATGCAATAGGCCAGAAGAGCACTGAAAACAACTTTGATGAGAGTTATCCAACCAGCCAATGAAAGCCATTTCCCTTTCCAGGAACTCAAACGAGCCTTAAACCTTTCAAGCATATTTTTCCAAATACTATAGGAACCAACCCCTTTGAAAAAGGGTACCCCTAGATATTTGCTTAGAAGTTTCCCAATTTTAAAACCTAGAACTTGTTTAAATTTCTTTTTATCCTGTGACAACAATTTATAAAATATATTTTAGACTTACCTTCACTAACTCTTTGCCCAGAATCTTCTTCATAACTTCTTAAGATCCTTTTGAACTCTAAATCTTTTATTGCCACTGCTTTTCCAAAAATAAAAGTGCCATCTATAAATTGATGATGTGCAAGAGTTTCAAAATTGTCTACAATTTGAAGACCATGCAGCGTTCCTCAAACTTGCACTTCACAAAAAACTCTTCCCAAGGATTCTATTATGAGTATAAAAAGGAATGGGGATAAAGGATTCCCTTACCTCAAACCTCTGGAGATAGAGAAGAAACTAGACAAGCTTCCATTTACTAACACCGAGAATTTTGGATTCAACATAGTTGAAAACCCACTCACATTAGTCTTTGCTAAAACCAAACTTCAATAGAAATCTCTAATTCACTCTATTATAAGCTTTAATTATGTCCAATTTTATCATCATACCTTTTTTATGATTATGAATCAGAGAATGCATAATTTCATGACCTAAAATAATACCTTTTTAGATACTTCTCCTTGGCACAAAACCCGCTTGTTTACCAAAAATCAATTTCTTAAGGAAAGGTTTCATTTTCTCAGCAATGAATTTTGATATAATATTATAAAAAGTATTACACAAAGCTACAGGTTTGAAATCCAAAAATGAAGATTGAGATTAACATTTCAAAAGTAAAGATAAAAAGGTCACATTCATCTTAGGGATCACTTTTTTCTTCTTTCTAGAATCTTCCACCATCTCCCAAACATCGATACCAATCACCCCCCATAAGTGTTGGAAAAAGGTTGTAGGAAAACCATCTGTACTAGGATATTTATCTTTGGCCATAGAAAAGACCACCCTCCTAATTTATTCCAAATAAAATGGAGCCAACATATTTTCATTCATATCTTAAGAGATCACTTCAGGAATACACTGTATAAATTCATTCTGTGCTCTCAAGTTAGCTAATTCTTCATCATTTAACAATGTTTGAAATAATTAGACTGCTTCCAGTCAAATATTTTCAAGAGAATCTAAAACCACGCCTTAACTAGATTGAATGTGAGCAATCCTTGATACCTTCTTTTTAGCTTTAATCGACTGATGAAAAAAGGATGAATTTATGTCACCTTATTTAAGTCAGTTCTCCTTTGATTTCCATTTCCAAAAGATTTATTTCCTACAAAGAATTTCTTCATAGTCACTGATCATAAATTTTTCAAGATATTAAGCTTTGACATCCATCCCCCATTTGAAAATTTTGACATTTAACTTATTCAACTCAACTTCAATCTTATTTTTTTCTTGAAAAATATTTTTAAAATGCTCATGATTCCACACCTTTAGTTTTTCTTTCATAAATTTCAATCTCTTAAACATCTAAAACATCATGAAGCCTTGAGGAGCTAGAAATTGGATCTACCATTCCTTAACAAGTTAAAAAAGAGAAGGATCTCAAATCCACATCAATTTTAATTCGAATGGGCATCTTTCAGGAGGAGAATCAAAATCAATGTTCAAAACAATAGGTCAATGATCAAACCCAATTTGTTTCAAAACCCAACAATCTAATTTTTTGTTGCTTTGATTCCAATTAGAGGAAATAAAAACCTATCCAGTTTCTCCAAAATATCATCCTTCCCCATCCATCTATTATTCTAAGTAAACCAACTTGAATTAGGTGTTACATCTTCGAGATCATTCTGAGCAACAAATAATCCAAAATCTTGAATCAGTTGAGAGTCTGAGAACACTCCTCCTTGCTTATCCTTATGGTTAAAAATAACATGAAAATCACTCCCAAGCACAATATTATCCATCTAAAAATCATTTAAAAATGATGAAATATCTACCCATAGAGAATATTTCAGCAACGCTCCTTGAGGCCCGTATATATTAAATAAAAGGAATTGTAATTCTGACTTGAAACTCAAAATTTTGCCCACTTACTAATTTTGAACTAAATCCAATAGGTCTACTTTAGAATAAAAGGGTGACTAAATAATGGACAAACCCCTAGATGATCATATTGCTTCCACAATAACTCCAAGCCAATAATGCCCAAACAAACTCAAAAAGCCTTCCGCTTCCTCCCTATTAAGTTTGGTTTCCTAAAAAAAAATAATATATGGTTTCTCAATGATGATTAGATGCTTAATAAAGCATATTTGGTTAGGGGAATTCAAACCCCTAACATTCCAAAAAATAACCTTCATGTTTCTAGAGGAGGTGATTCCACCCCCCGCTTTGTAACATCCAAAAAGTCATTTAAAGTGCCCTATTTTCTTGCTAAAACTTCCCCTGTAATGAGATCCTTTTTAAAATTTATACCTCATCCACTTTGAGGACCCCAATTAGGGTTTTAAATATTAATTTGATACTGAGAAATAGAGATAATTTATTTAAAATTCAAATCCCCTTAAGAATCTTCTTCTAATTCTTCTTCACCATCCGACCCCTCCTTATCAGAACTTATAACCTCCTGAGCCACTTCCTTTAAAATTCTCAAATCATCACTAATTTCAGAGTTCATATAATTTTTCATGACTACCTCTCTAATAGAAAGAAATTATTTCTTAATGAAATCACAACTTTTTATCATCGAAGCTGGGGAGATTACTTCAGTTGTACCTAGCTTCACCAATAGATTCTTAGTTGCCCTAATTTTTTGAGAATGAAATTTACAAGTTTCCTCATTATTATTATTTTGATCTACCATAATTTCTAGTCCCTTTTGATTTATCTTATTCCCTATTATATCCTTCTTTTATTTCCATTTAGGCCTCATCTTTACTGTTTTGGTTTGGAGAGAGTTCTTTTTATTTTTACAAAACTTTTGAATATGCCCTGGTTGGGGACAATTATAACATCTAAAAGGAATATTTTCCACATCAATTCTATGATGCCAAACCTTACCCCCTATCTTAAATATCACAAACTATGGAATATCTTAATCCAAATCTAACTCGACCCTAACTTGAATATAAGCGGCTCTACCACCTTTAAGTGAGGATTCATCTATTTCCACCACCAAGCCTCCCAAAGCTGTCAAACAATCTTCATTCTAATATTCTAAAGGAAGACCATTATATCTTATCCAAACTGGATAAATTCCCTTCCTATATATTAGTGAATCAAAATTAGGGATTCAATTTTGAATCCAAATACCCAATCCATTCACAAATTGAGTTTTAAAATTCAAAACTTTTTCTCTCTTTTTTGAAAATAAAAAATGCAATAAAAAAACCTTTTGGTAGAAATCTCACCTCCACCTTTGAACCCTAATGATCTTTAATCTAGAGTTCAATAACTCTCACTACTAGCCATTTACCTGCATATTTACAAATTAGGGCACAATCAAACAAGAGTTGAATCTTAGCATTGAAAGGATCTAAGGACCATTCCAAGATTTTGGCTTCTCCAATTTTCACTTCATCCCCTAAAGAAACCCCCTTTTCAACCTCATGACTAGCCAATGACTGATTTCCATCCATCACCTTTTACATTTTTTCAAAAAAGTTTGGCCTAGCCTTCACAACTTCATTAATAACCATTGTGCTTGCTTGTTACCCACATTCTTCTTCAGGAGCTACTGTTGTAATCGTACAAGCTTGCCTTTCCATCTGGCTCCAATTTTGCTCATACTCACCTCTTCATCCCACCATTATTTATCTTCCTCAATCACCACTTATAAAACATTCATGTGATCTTGTTTCCATGGTTACCACTAGATTTACCTCCCACACTAGAAAGTTTATGATTCTGAAAAGGACCCGCTCCTTGATGTAACAATGTTATCCTACTTTTCTCATGCAAACCTCCCTTCTTCTTCTCCTTATCCTTTGTGCCCTCCTTCTCCTTCACACCTTCCTTTTCCTATTCCTTTACTGCAATTATAAAACCCTAGATATAGAGAGCTCTTGTAAAGAGTGATATAAAATTTAATCTACATCTAAAGCTTAATGGGTGTGGGCCTGGGTCTGTAATGTCCATCAAATGATCCATAATTGAATTGCCTAGTTATGATTTTCATGGAACACATGGAGAAGTTTGAACCCTACCTCAAGGTGTCACCATGGCTACTTTAGAATGTAGGTGTGCGTCTACCCCTAAGCTTCAATGCATCACATGGTACTCATCATGAATTGAACTCGAGACCTAGATGACCAAAGTCGTTGATCTTCCAGGATGCAAACAGAAGAAGCCACGAAGCTTGCGGAGGTTGCAGAATCAGTTACAGGGCAACTGACGTCAGTCTGATCAACCGACGTCGGTCACATAGCAGCGAAGAACCAACCGGCGTCGATTACCAGTCGGCCGACATCGGTCATGGATAAGCCAACGTCGGCAGCCTATACGTGAACATGCAGTTTGCATGTTGATTCTGGAGAGTCTATTTTTGGACTGTTAGTTTGCATGTTAAAGGCCAGTCATAGTCTTGAGTTGCGTGTCTAATTATTGTAATTAAGATAGTCTAATTATTGTAAGCATGAGATCTATATATGGACACATGGGTTGTATTGTAAATCAGTGTGCTAGAGAGTAAGAGAGCAAATAAGCTCCTTCTGAGAGAGGTGAGCAATGGTGTGTTCCTCCTAGTGCCACAGTACCAAGAGTGGGTGCTAGTTTGGAGAATCAGAAGGGTTCTTCATATTTGTATGATCTTAGTCAGCAGGTGAGCATGGCTTCTTTTAGAGATCTACAATGGTGAGTAAGGTCTAGTGATTTGCAGGTAGCAGCAGAGAGCAGGAGATCTACTTGGAGTACGGTTGCGTACTTGGTGTACTGGCAGCGTGTTACTGACTGGTTGGAGAGGTGAACATCAATTCTGTATTGGAGTTGATTGTTGAGACCGAGAGAGAGAGAGAAGAAGGTCTTGAGGTGTGGCGAGCCTTTGAGGTGGAAGAAGAAGTGGCATCTTCTTTATTGTATATTCTTCTGAGTGATTATTAATACAATTGTGTATTGTCTCTCATATTCCTGTGTTGTTTCATATTTCTAGTTATTGATTTTGGTTAAATTTCATGTTTAGTTGCTAATACAAGAAGTAATCATATGTCCTCTATTGGTGGAGCAAGATCCTGACAAGTGGTATCAGAGCATGTTTATTGTTCTAGGTTCCTGACAATTGGTATTAGAGCCTTTTGGTTGGGTTGACTAACAGGTGGTTTCAGATCTGGTAGTGTTTTTGATTACAGGTCACTCACAGGGGTTTCAAATTGAGTGGGAGTATAGCAATGGCAGAAGAAAGTAAGCTATGAATGGAGAAATTGAATAGCGCGAATGGTCTGATTGATGGAAAGAAAGAGTAGGTAAAGGGAGATTGTTGGTCGGTAGAAGATCAGCATGTAGAAGCATATGTTGCAAGTCATGTTGCACATGATGTTCTGGATAAAGTAGAATCTTTGTTTACAGATTCTTTTGCCTCTTTCCATGCAGCTCGAAATAGAGCATCTTTTCATGGGTATGTCTTTGGAGAGATTTATTTAGGGATTGGAGAGCCTTGTCAGATTATTGACAAAGGGGAAGTGAAGCTGAAATTATAGGCGGATAACACATAGGTGGTGAAGGAAGTCATGCAGGTACCAGTCTTGGAGATGAGTCTAATTTCTTCAAAAAATTTGGGTGATGGGAGATGTACTGTAACTCTCACAGCAGATATACTTGAATTAGATGGTGGTAAGAAAGTAGGTATCCTTTATCTATCTACTTATATTACTGATTCACCTTTTGTTACAGAGATGTGGCTTCGTAGGCTTGGTCACATATGTAGGAGGGGAATGCATGTTCTTAAGCGGAAGACAGATGTTTTTGACAAGCTAAAGAACTGGAAAGCCTTGGTGTTCATGGAGGAGATGATGGACAGAGATCAGTTGAGTGGACTGAATTATTCTGAGCAGGGCTGTGTTGATTTGAACAGGGTTTTGATCCATGGAGAGCTCGCGGGTAAAAAGTTATCACTCACAGGCGAACACAGGTACCAGCATCGATCAGACAGTAACTGACATCGGCAGAGGGAAGACCGACGTCGGTCATGAAGGAACCAACGTCGGTAGGAGGGACACCGGTGTCAGCCAGGATAAACGATGTCAACAGTCAGGGTCAGTGCAGGGAACCGACATCGATCAGGAGCAAACTGGGAGATGGTCGAGATCAGTCATTGGAATGGATATTGGGCAGACAACAAGCTGTCAACAAGTCTCAAACGCTCATACGGAGGTCAAAAGGGTAAGTGAACCTCATATTCATTGTTCACCTTCTTTATATTGCTTATTGATGGTCAAGAACCAGGAAGATGGAAGAAGTAATGCAGGTAGAATCCAGAAACAGTGGGAGCTTGGCATGGATGAAGAGTGAGTCCTTAGAGAAGAAACCAAACAGGTATTTGTTGGTGGAGTTGTCAGCTATAAGAAAGCACTGGATGAGGGATGGATTCCCAAGTTAAAGAAGAGAGTGGATGGATACGTGAGACGGAAGGCCAAGGCATATGGTCTTGAGGAAGCTGCAGGACAGTGGTACAGGTTTGACAGGTGGATGACTAAGCATGGCTTCAGTCAATGTCAGTGTAACTATTGTGGTTTTGTCTTACCAGGTGGATGATGAGTCGTGACATTATCCAGTTACTGTATGTGAATGGTATACTAGTTATAGGTTTAGAGATACAGGGATTTGCTGAGCTAAGGGTAAGGTTAGTTCAGAGGTATGTCATGAAGAATTTGGAGCAACAAAATTCTTTGGCATAAGAGACATGGAGATTTTATCTCTAGTGGGAGCTGATGTGAAGACGGTGTTGGTAGGGTTCATGATGCAAGATGCAGAATCAAAAAGCACACCAAGGGCTAGACAGTTCAAGCTTAGCTTAGAACAGGGTTCAAAATCACATGAGGTCTAGTGTAGACCTGAGTTTTCCCAAGCAGTGGGGGTTGTCAGAAAGTATGGAGCCAATTCGGGGAAGGAGTACTGGAGGGCAGTTCAGTGGATTCTCAGGTATCTGAGAGGGACTAGCAACAGGGATTCTTGTTATGCAGGGTCGAGGTCTTCACTACATGAGTTGTAGGTTCGGATATGGCAGGTTACTTGGATGACAGGTGTAGCATCACGTGATGTGTACTGGGTGGTCTTCAAGATTGATCTTGAAGAGGGATACAAGCCAGGGAATAATTTAAACAGTGTACAGGGACAGGTACAGGTGTAGCTGTTTATCTCCAAGTGGGAGATTGTTAGGTTGTGGAGCTAAAAGCTTCACCAAGATGCAAACAGAAGAAGTCATGGAGCTTGCGGAGGTTGCGGAGAGTTGCAAAATTAGTTGCAGGGCAACCGACGTCGGTCTGATCAGCCAACGTCGATCAGATAGCAGTGAAGAACCAACCGGCGTCGGTTACCAATCGGCTGACATCGGTCATGGATAAGCCGACGTCGGCAGCCTGTACGTGAACATGCAGTTTGCATGTTGATTCTGGAGAGTCTATTTTTGGACTATTAGTTTGCATGTTAAAGGCTAGTCATAGTCTTGAGTTGCGTGTACTTGGAGTACGGTTGTGTGCTTGGTGTACTGGCAGCGTGTTACTGACTGGTTGGAGAGGTGAACATCAATTCTATATTGGAGTTGATTTTTGGGACCGAGAGAGAGAGGGAAGAAGGTCTTGAGGTGTGGCGAGCCTTTGAGGTGGAGGAAGAAGTGGCATCTTCCTTATTGTATTTTCTTCTGAGTGATTATTAATACAATTGTGTATTGTCTCTCATATTCCTGTGTTGTTTCATATTTCTAGTTACTTATTGATTCTGGTTAAATTCCATGTTTAGTTGCTAATACAAGAAGTAATCATATGTGCTCTATTAGTGGAGCAAGATCCTGACAAGTGGTATTAGAGCATGTTTATTGTTCTAGGTTCCTGACAAAAGGTTTATTTCATTGTTCTTCAAAATATTAATCATTTATTAAAATCTTTTTTCCAACCTCTCTTTAGATTCCTACAAAATAATAAGTCTCCAGTTTTGATTGTAGTCACAACGCACATTAATATAACAACATACTAGTCTCATATTTTAAAATGAAAGGACAAGCATGGAATTTAATGTGATAGAAATGACCTTAGATGATGATAAATTTTAACATTTTTCTAATTAAATTAGCCTTTAGTGACCCAATAAAATGTATTTTAAATATAATTTCTCATTGAATCCTATCAACAAAGTATGATTTTATAATTTATAATATTACTATTTTAAGTATCTTAGTAATCTTTTGACTCTTCCCTTTTGTAGTGCCTTCACAATCATTGAACTCTTCCCAACTACAATGTCATGTGTTCCCTAAACTCTTTCCACTTGAACTGCTTAGAAAAAGAAGTAATAAATTAGAAACATGTTGAGATAATAAATATTTAAATCTAAAATGAAATAAAATAGAGAAAAAATGAATTATCAACCACCATAATTATTTATGTAGATAAGTGATTTGATGAGCATTTAGATTCAAAATAAAATTCAAACTTTGATTGATCAAATATTACCCTTCAAATATTAGTTTATAATAGAAAAAATAAACATTAAAAATATTTTAAGTATTTTTTTGTTAACCACTACTTAACACAGTGAGGTTAAGCTAAAAGCTAAGGGATGAGGGGTATCCATTCTACCAAAGTCACCCGAGATACGGTCCTGACCTCATCTATTTTGTCATGTTAGGTTTTGCTAGTAGCAAAAATTGATCCCTGATAGGCTCTTTGTGAGCCAAACAACTTCACTAGTTGAACCAATAACCATTCATAATAATGTAAGTATTTATTATAATTCTATAAATTTTTTTGACATTATTCAAAATTTTATGTTACGATACTATCTATTAAAAAAATTGATACTAAATGTTATCTCCTCCCATTGGGAAATGGAGGAAGTTTAGAGGTTTTATTCTTTACCATCTATTTTTTTAAAAACCTACTAGGTAGGAAAGTCATAAGCTAACCATGCACCTACCCTATGTGGAAGATTGCATCTATTAATGTTTCTAGTGTAGTGGGTCTATAGTTGGGCATCATTATGTTGATAAGAAGGGCTCTAAGAGAATAATTATGAAAGTATAATGCATATTGCCACTGCAAAATATTTCCTTGGTCCATGAAGTGGACCTGCATCAAATTTATCTCATAATGGGGGTTAGGAGAATTAAAATGTCTTTTGAAAAATTTGGTGTTGACCCTAATTTGGTTTACAATAGGGTAGAACCATTTTAAATTTACTTCACCTCGACGTATGGTTGTGTAAACCAACATCTAACTAGGAGGTCATTCTTGGGATACTTCAAAAGAAGGCCCCTTAGTGATGCCCTAAAGGCTCTAGGGGATATTGTTTCAGATTAAAATAGGGTCTTTTTGGGTGGTTGTTGCCGAGTAAAATTTATTGTGGAAGCTGTAGAAGTTTTGTTGAAGGGTGGCAGTCTTTGTTTTTTGGTAGTCATTTTTGTTTTTTGTTTTGTTTGATGGTTTGAGTGGCCATATGGCTATTTCATCCCATTGGTTTTGTTGATGTTGTTTGTAAGGTTGGTTGTGGCCATTGGTGATGTTTTTAACATTGGTGTTGGTTATTTTCTATTGGATGGGAGTTCTGGGCTTCCTGATTTGTACCCTAGACTAGTTCATAGCTCTAGTCAAAAGTGATCTGGTTCATAGCTCTGGTATTTGTTAAAGCATTACCTGATTCATATCTTTGGGCTCTGTAAAAGCCTTTACCCATAATTAAAAAGAATGATAATATTTTATTATTAAAAATATAAATAAGGTTATACATCCATCAAATTTAGTTCTTCCACATGATAATAATAATAATTTGTCTTCATATGTTCATTAAAAAAACCAAGCTTTTTTTTTATTGAAGAGCGCATATATATTAATCAAACAAGATATGGTACAATGCTAATCATACAAAAAAGTAGGTGGAAAAGTCACACCCCATGAGCATAATCACACCAAGGGCAAAGACACCTCAGGAAAAGTCTAAAAAGTGGTAAAAATGATCACACCCACAAACAGAACCATCACATCAATAGTTTGACAGCAAAGCAAAAATAAAAAGGAACAAATAACAATAAAGAGAGAAATTAAGAAACCATAGTAAACATGGACATCGAGGGAGGTGATGGAGATGGTGGGTCCTGAGGCTTACCACCCCATCCTTCCAGGGTAAGAGGATCCTCATTCACAAGGGATCCAAACCAATGTTTTGTTGAGCCTCTAATATCTCATCTTGATTTCCTTCAGGTGAGATTATTAGAGCTAGTCATATAAATTTGCCTTGGGGGGAGGATCCCAACCCTTGATGTCACCATCATGATATGGGGGAAGATATCCCAAAACCATTCCATCACCTCTAAATCTAGAAGATCTACTCAGACCACCATGATGAGGAGATTAACGAGGTGGTGATTGATGAGGAGAATGACTCCTGTGTCTAGTTCTAGAATGTTGTCGATGTGGCCCACACCCTCATCCTTGGGAAGGTGTAGGATGTCATGGGGGATCAAGAGGTTCATGGCTAACCATGCATAAGGAATTACCTTAGTGTTTGATTAAATTTTAGAAGTGGTTGAGTTCTAGGTGAACTTCATTTGTTTAACTTTGAATTTGAAGAGCAACATTAGATAGAACAATAATTTTGTTAGTACTAGAAAAACAACATTCCATCTCTTCATGATTAAATCAAACATTATTTATAGCTTTCCAGATTTGAAATAAAATATCATCTTGAAAGATCTGCTAAAATCTATTATATTTTATAGGCAACAAAGCTGAGTCACCCAAGAGAGCCATCTTCCATGTGAAGAATTCAGGTTGAAAGGGATGAAAAAGGGAATGAATCTAGTGCCACACAAATTATGCATGAGAGAAAAACCAAAAAAGGTGCTTAATAGTATATATTTATAGACAAGTTAGGAAAATGGGGTTGGACACTCCAAAATGCTTTAGTTGATCACCCACAAGCTGGTCTTGATAAAGGAGACACCATAAGAAATGAGCTTTTTTGAGTTGAATAATAGCAGACCACACAGTGCTAAAGCATTGGGCCCAAACTCCATGTTTGGAATGGAGATTCCATCTAAGGTTGAGCATTTCATCTAGAATATGTTGAGGGGATGGTAAATTATACCCCAGATAAAGAGAATACTAGGTGAAGGGGGTTACTGTAAACCAGTGCCAATCCTTCTACCAAGGAATAAGAGAGTTGACCCCTATTTTTTGTAAATACTCATTAGGTATGGAACCTTGAATTTTTGTAATAGCCTCTACATCTAAATTATTTAAATGAAATTTATTTTAAATTTGTTGCCATGTGAGCCAGGCCTTGATTTCCTTACAAAAGAGATCACTGATAACCTTCACCACTTTCCTAAAAAGCCTTAACCCTTTTAACCCAAGGAACTAAGGCATAGGGAACATTGTGAAAATTTAAGCAAGGTGACCATTAGAGAGATTGGGAGTTAATGGAGAGGCTATTATTGAAACCCTCAACTACCCAGTTAAGTTGAGGCTTAAGCTTTTTCTAAACTTTCCATAGGATTTGAATCACAAAGGTACCCTTGATTTTAACAAGCATGGGGGTTATGAGTAGAGAGTGAAGTCCTAGGCCTTACCAAGCCTTCCTATCACATGGGAGACCCTAAGAGATACAATAACATAAAATAATATTTCAAGCTTCATCCCCAGTAAGACCTTTAATAATCCATTTGACACCAAAGACAAGGATTTGAATTTTAATATCTAGGAGACCTAGTCTCCCATCTTCCTTGGGTCAGTAGAATATGTTCCAAGCAACTCTATGGAAACCCTTATGACCCTTAGAGTTATCCCATATAAAATATCTTATAATGTTTTCTAATTTGTTGTAAGTAGTATTAGAAGGGGCCCAACAAGAGGAATAATACACATGAGTAGCTTCCAAGACTTTAGAACAAATCTGAAATTTGCTAGCAAGAGATAGAGGCTTGGTGGTCCAAAAAGAATTTTTTTCCAACTCTCTACACCACATAAGAACATAACTCAAAGGGAGAGGTCCAAAAATCAAAATGGATGCCCAAAAACTTAAAATGCACCCCTAGAATAAGCCACTTCCATTGATATCCCTCCATCCAAGGAGGTTTGGGGCCTAGAGACTGATGGTAACACTGAGTCTTCTTCCATTGAATAGATGAGACTAAAGCATAACCAAAAATATGGAGACATTTCATGACATTACTAATAGAATCTTCTTCCTCTTGAAGAGTGGGAAAAGAATCATCTACGAAGTGGCCATTTAAAAGTTGTCTACCAGACTGAGGGAGGGATATGCCTTTCTCCAAACCCCTAGCAGTGCAATTAGCTAGGAGGTAGCTAAATCCTTCTATTGCTAGCACATATAAAGAAGTGGCTAATGGGCATCCTTGTCATATATAACGATGAAGTTTAAATCGAGAAGATTGGGTGTCATTGATAGTGATACAAGCCCCAACATCTTGGAAGACCATGTTAACAATCTAAATAAATTTGGATCAAAAACCAAGGGCCTACAACATGGCCAGAATGAAGGGCCACTGAATACAATCATAGGCTTTCTCAAAATCAATCTTGACAAACAAAGCCTTTTGATTAGAAAGTTAAACCCATTATATACCTGCCCAAACAACAATGACATTGTCTATAATGAATCTATTATGAATGAAATTGGTTTACTCACTCCTAAAAATTAAATGGAGAATGTGCTCAACCCTGAGGGCTAAAACCTTAGCAATAATCTTATAGGAGACATTAAGTAAATTAATACACCTCCAATTGGTGATAATTTTAGTATCACCAGCCTTGGGAATAAACTTGATGTTAGCCTAGTTTATAAGGGATCCCAAAGAGTTGGTTAGAACAACTTCAAAATAAACTCGATGAAGATCAGGACCAACAATATCACAAAGGGTTTGGTAGAACTCACATGGGAAACCATCAATTCAGAGAGATTTATCAATTTACATCTACTTAACAACATCAAGGAGGTCACTAAGAGATAAGGGCCTATCACAGGCCACTCTTTGTGAATTGGAAACTTTATAGGGCACCACCTAGAGGCATTGTTAGAGAGCTGCCTCCCGTTCTAGAAAAAACTTGTGCTAAGAAAACACCATGGTAATGATGAACAAAAGATTGTATAATGTCAAGAATTTTGGTAAGCTAATTATTTCCTTCCTTGACATCTTTGATTTTATCAACAACTCTCCTAGAGCAGAGAAGGGAAAAAATGTCCTTAGAAACTGTCTCCAATTTTCACTTGTTGGGTGAATATTTTATCAATTAGCATACTGATCAACAAAATAGGTCTGATCAACCATAGCAGGAAGATTGGTCGGCCAGGTGTGCAGCTTTACTACATCAATCGAAGACAAATCTCTCCTCTCATCAAGTGGAGGTTCCCTATAGATATGCAGGAGATGTAGGAGGCTATATATATATATATATATATATATATATATATATATATATGCAAAAAATAAGACACATAGGGTAGGACAAACCATCCATCTCTCTTTTTTCAGAGATGATGCAAACAAAGGAGAAATCCTGGGTGATGGGGAAGGTGCTTCTCTTCTTTCAGAAGCAACTTTCAGCCAAGAGGTAGATTCCTTCCTAAATAGTAGAAATCCTAGGAAACACTGAAGACACTTCTCTTCTTTCAGAAGTGTTCTTGCAGGAAACAACAGGAGTTCTTTCAAGGAGCAAGTAACCGGTAACAGGGGTGCTGAGTGACCAGCAACCCGAGAGAGAAATACGAAGATCAATGGGGGCACAAAGTTGTTCCAAGGTCCTTTACATAGAAACATAAAAGAAAAACACACACTGAAGACAACTATGACATCACAAAGTCTGAAAGTAGTTGGCTTCATGACACCTTCCTTATCACCTCCACTAGTCCTGCTTGTTAAATCAAATAAATAAGAATGCTTTCAGAAGATAGACAGAAGAACAATCTCCTAAACTAGCACAAGCTATAACAGCACAAAGTTTGCAAGTAACTTGCTTTCTCATTCAATCAAAGAAATATGAATTACAATCTGAGCTCAAAGTCTCAGTAATGCCTTTCAATTCGGGTAGAGTTTCGCTTCTGGTAAGGGGAAGATCTCTTGTAACAATAAAAGAGTTTACCATATATAGAGGAAGAAAGGAGGCCTATTGGTGCCCTTTTTACAAATGACCCATGTGCGTTCTGATCATTGGGAAGAGTAAGCCGCTTAAACATCATATGAGAAATTATGGGCCGCATCGTTTGTCTGCTTACAAGACTGCTCCTTCAAGGCGATTACGTGGCTTGTCTGGTCATTAATGCAAAATGAAGAAAATGGGTTGCATCGTTATCCGTTTGTGCCTCCTAATGATCAATTCACAGACACTGTATCACTTGTTGGAGTAACTCTTTAAGTCGACACCTTCTTTCGCCACTTGGATGCTTTGTTCATTTCTACATCTTTGACAAGTGGCAAGTTCCGTTGTTATGAAACTCATTAGAAACTTATGAAAAATGGGGCCCACAACACGTTTTGCCCGAGCAACTCCAAAAGGGGAACACAGATGCAAACACTTGTCACATTCCGTTGAGTCATAACAGGACACGTGACGTATTCCGCTTAACTTATAGAAGCTTTAGAAACCTTTGGGGGTCCTACAGAAGATGACACATGGTGGCTTCTGCTCTGCTTTATAATGGACACATGGTGGCTTCCACTGCACTTTGTCTTTTTCCATCGGGCATTTTTCTGTAGGCTTTTCTCTTCAGTCGGGCTTTTCCTTCAAACAAAAGTTTGAAGGAATTCCTTCGGGCTCTGCTTTAGTCATTTTCCCATAGAAAATACTTCTGAAAGAATTCTAATGGCTCTTTCACTTAATAATTTCCTTCAGATAAAAAGTCTGAAGGAAATGTTCTTTTTCGGCCTTTGAACAAACCCGAAGGAATTCTATCTTTTCGGTCAGTCACTTGGTTCTTCCTTTGAGTTTTGCACTTTATTTGAATTTCAACGGATATTCCCTTACTTTAAATTGACGTCCGCGGGGCTGTCAATGGTTTCTAGCTACTTGAACCATGTTGAACTTTGAACCTGTGAACCATTTGAAAGTCCATTGGTTCATTGGTTTATTCTATCTCTTTTGTTCCATCGCTTCTTGGTTCAATCGCTTTCCTGCTTTTTGGTTGAACCATCTGTTGAACCACCTATGTGTTATTTTTTCCTTGACTGAGGCCGCCTTTAAACTTTTGAACCTATGAACTCATTGAACCAAAATGGTTCAAGTTTCAATGGTTTAATGGTTTGATTCTTGCTTAGAAGCTTGCCGATGAACTCTTTTGGTTGAACCAAGCCATTGAAACAATCCTAAAAATGACCAAGTGCTGGAAACTTGTTCTTTCCTGCAGAGTCTGTAGAAATCAAACTGTGAATTTCGTAGAACTGAGTTCGTAGTTTTCTCTCGAGCCTTGAAAGAGTCCATAGAAATGAGCCTGTGGAGTCCATAGTTTTAAGCCTGTAGAGTCCATAGATTTCTTCCTGCAGAGTCCATAGATTCAAGCCTACAGAGTCCATAGATTTCTGAGAAAGCTTTGAAAAATGAAGAACTTGAATGCTCAGAACAATTTCTGAAAGGGGAAGAGAGGATTTTGGTCTGTAGGACCAAAATAGTTCAAATATTGTCCCAAAAATGAGTGATATTTTTGGGGGACAACACAACTAGTGCATATAAGCTTGAAGTTGAGATCCTCTAGCCTTGTGAGCCTCCTCAATTTGGATCTTATGTCTCCAATGTGCCACTTGAGTTTAGAGGTGAACATTGAAAGAAAAAATGTTCCAGTTCTTGTGAAACCTAGATATATTCATAATTTGTAAAATTATGTAGATGTTGTCTAAAAGAGGTTGCTTGTTTTCTATAGATCTAAAGAAAGGTAGAAGTACGAGCAAGAGCATTTGACCACCACTAAATCTAGCTAATATCTCCCTCTAGGCAAGGAATCAGATTCCAAATTTTGACAATGTGCCCCATTATTCTTTCATGCTTGAGGTTAGGAGTATTGGGATAAAATTGAGTGGAGTCTGACTTAACTTGAGGTGTGGCCCACTCAATATTAAAAAAAATAGGGTGATGATTTGATAAAAAAGTATTGGGGATGATTGATACTAGCCTATCATGGATCAGGGCAAAATATAAAAGATCTTGCTTAGCCAACAAGGCTTGGTTAAGTCATTGAAGCACCCTATCTTCTATCTATCAAAAGTTGGACTAGGTGGTCAAACACCTTGAGTTTGTTTTGCATATAAAACCAGACTTCATGCTTGCCCTCAAACTATTGCATTGGAAGACATTCTCTTTTATCCTCAGTTAATTCCACCATGTTGAAATCACCACAGAGGATCCAATGTGCATCAAGAAGTGAGTCAGCTAACCACCACCATAGATCAGTTCGTTACAAAGCATCATTAGAGCTATAGAAGTTAGCCATCCTAATGATATGATTATTAAAGTCAAAAAGGGTCCACACCACCTGGTGGGTGGGCTTTGAACCCCAAGAATTAATATTTTGAGAAAGCTCTACATCCAAAAAAGTGATGACCCCACCATACCTAGCTTCATGCCCAGTAGCCTGACATATAGATCTAGGCCAAATTATTCATGTTGCATTCCTCAGTAAGAAGTTAAAAATATTGACCTCTTGTAAACAAAGATTTTCATGTTGTTAAAGAGCTAACAACTATTCTTGACTGCATACTTATGTAGTGAATCAGTAAGGCCTCAAACATTTCAAGAGTAAATAATCATTGTGCATTGTCAAGGTGCATGTCATTCTCCTTTGTGAGATCTTTCAGCGTAGAAAAGTGATTAAACATGAGTTTGTTGGACATGAAATCATTGATTCTAAATGGTTGTCACTTATGTGCCATGTATCCCTCTTCCTTGGGAGATGGAAAAGGGCTACGAGAGCATCAGAACACTATTTTGTGGTCCAAGGTGAGTAAACTTTGTTCTTCCTCTAGAACACTCACCTTAAGAGAGGGTTGTGATGGTGGTGTCGAGGGTGGCATCTCAATCAGAGAGGCCACTACTTGTAGAGCACGCACAAGTGGAGGAAAATCTTTATTAAGAACATAATTTTGCCAGCGGAAGTCAAGGCATGGTTATTCCCAACAAATGTATAGGAAGGAGCTTGTGGTCGTCACCACCTTTTGAAGAGTTGTTTTTTTGTTGGTGATGGTAGTCTAACCATCATTATTGTCATTTTGCGGTTTGGCTTTAGGGCCACCCTTTTCCTAAGGAGCAAGGGTACATGCACCATCAAAGGACATTCCCAGATCATATGTTCTGAGCACTGGCATAAAAAATAAGTATTTGGGAGATTGATATACAAAACACGTTGATAAAAATGGTTAGTACCAATTTGTATATCAACAGAATCTTTCAAATCTTGGGATAAATTCACTTCAACACAAATTCTCTTTTGGGGATGAGCCATAAAGAACTTGGTCTGCACATGGCATATGAAGCACCCTATGGGTTTTATGAATTGGTCAATAAAACCTCATAAGGGGAGAGGTAAGCTAGGAAATTCAACCCAAATGAGGATTTTTAGTTTTGCTTGCTTTGAGACTTGAAAATCTCGAGTCTAGTGAGAAAAGACAACCAGAGTGTTGTGAATAAACCAAGGTTCATGGTTAACAATGGCCTTACAGTGTTCTGAGTTTGAAAAGCGAAACAAAAAAAAAGCCCTTGGTAAGACTTTGGACTCCTAGTTTCACACCATGGCCTTACCAATGGTTGTGAACCCATTGCTTCAGAAGGCTCTCAAGGGGGACTTGACCAACAAGGTAAGCAATCAAAGTAAAATTTTCAAAGAAATGATAGGCTTTGTCAAATTTAGGCATATCGAGAAGAACATTAGATAATGGAGAGTCAGAATCATCAGCATTACCTCATGAAAGATTTTTTAGACGAATTTATTTGCCTACTTCGAGGCCATGGTTGTGCTTGCTCGCTCCAACTTTCTCTACATCTATGGATGCAAAGAGGGAAGCAATGGTCATTTAAAATAGGGTACCCCCTATCACCTATAGGGTGAATCATTGATCAAAATCAACAATAAATGCAAACAAAATCAATATCCTACCTAAACTACGATGATCGATAATATGACAGAAAAACCTAAAAACTCATCAATACAAAACCACAAAAACTTAATTCCATCAACAATGAATAAATTATTTTTATTTTAATGTAGATTATATATATATATATATATATATATATATATATATATATAAACATTCAATGAAATTGAATATGGAAAGTACCAAGCGTTTCTTTCAACTCTACCAACCCTATGAAATTGATTTTAACGTGATGCAATAACTTTTCATTTCTCTCTTAAAATATATATTAGTGATCGAATGTGGTTTCTTCTATTTTTAAAGACTAGCTTATATCATGAACACAACCAACCCTGATAAACAACATTCTAAAGGTTTCAAATGGAAAACCAAAAGATAAATGACACCTTACAAACAGTTTCAACCTTTATGCAAACTTTAGATTTTAACAACTAATTACTATTAAAAATCATATAACGCTGTGGAAGCATATGCATGTGTCCAAATTAGTTGGGAAAATTATTAAGGATGTCATCATATAATGGGTTTTTTAATAAGTTCATACATTAATAAGTTTTTTTTTTTAATATATTTTTTCAATTATAATAAATATAAACATTTTTTATACATTAAAAATTAAAAACAATGTATCCCTTCCAACATACTTTACACCTTTAAGTTAATTGCATATATTTTATTGAGTATTGCTATTAATGCACAATAAACTTAATCTATAATAATTTTAATTTTTATATATAAAATGTATAATGACAATAATAAAATGTAATAAGTGTTTTATATAGTTTTAGTACCTATTATTTAAAAAAAATTATTGTAGAGTTTATAAATATGTGCATATTGCATAATCTTTAAATATATACATGTATAAATATTTTTGGAATTGAATGAGTTTTGAGATCTTATTCTTAATAAAATATTTAAAAAAAAATTAAATAAAATGTGTAATACAAAATATAACATATAGGTCATCTTTTTTTTAAATATTTAAAATTTATTTCAAATTGAAATTATATAATAAGAAAACAAAATTTACAAGTTGATGGGATGTGGGTGCATTGGTAAAGTGGTTTGGTTGTGTCCAGTGCCACCCAAGTTCAAATTTTGTTGTGGCATGGTAGGCTAGTAGTGACTGTTGGTGATTTAGGTTGGCCCGTAGTGGTTGATAGTGATTTAACTAATGTTGGTATTAGATGTAAGGGGGCCCTGGGCCTCCCGTTTGTGTCCCAAGGTGGTTTCGTTGGCTCCAGTAAAAAAGGTAACCTGTATGGCTAGGGGCCACACAAAAAACCCTGCATCTATCTAATAAAAGAAAAAAATCTACAAATTGGGGTACCAAACATTGAATTAGATAGTCCATGGTTCATACCTAATCTGATTTTAAACTACTATAGAACAATCCTTTAGACTATTTTAAATGAATTAGGTGGAACATTTGTAGCATATGTAACTTAATTTTTCTAATTAGACATGACATAGAGGAATAGCAAGAACTTCATAAAGATTTAAAGCTTCCACAATCCATATAATAACAAAAATCAAATTTGAAAGATACTATGTCACATTTAGATGATTGACATGTTTCAGATCAACCCTTACGATCTATCTTAATGATGGATCACAAGGGTTGATCCGAAACACATTGATCATCTAAATGTGACACATTATCTTCCAAAAATGATTTTTTAAGAACTTTGTATTTATTTAAGAATTTGTTACTATATAGACATTGTTTATGCAAAGTTTATAATGTGAAAATACAAGAATGCATAGTTCAATTTTATTATACACCATATTTTTTCAAAACATATCATGACTCTTGATACAAAATATCAATGTATTTCAAATACCATTTTAGAAGTGCTTATTTTGAACAACAAAAGTAGTAATGTAAAAGGGATAGCAAATGACTTTTCTTTTTAAATAATGAGATACAAATGTAGGGTCAAAGCAAAGAAGATAAAATGAGCTAGAAAGATTTTTGCAAAGGTGTCTCATCTTCTTAATAGTAAAACAACAATGTACAAGAATGATTGGTGCACTAAAAATCTCTCAAAATATAACAATGACTAAGCCTCTAGGCCTTCTTTTTTCTAACATGTCTAAAAATGACCTATAAAATGAAATCAATGTTTTGATTTGGAATTTTTTTACAACTTGCATAGTTAACAAGTGTGATAACATTAAGTGACTTCAAAGATGAGATATTATTTTCATTCTAAATAATTATGTGAAGGCTTTCAAAACTTGATAATACCTCTTATCTTTCAAATATGGTTTATGATTTATGAAGTTCAAAATGAGCATAAAAATCTAGGAAATACACTTGTCTAGTTTTTTTGTGTCATCATGAAGGAATTTGAAGACAACATGCAGTCATGCAAAAGTTCTAACGCATATTTTTGTACATATGTACATTTTGATATAAGGAATGAGGCCTTGCAAATATATGCCCATTGTTCACTAAGTATGAAGGTGGGAGTTAGGAAGAGAGATAAAGATAAACTTATAGATAAAAAAAACAAAGTGTAAATTCAGACTCATTAGCCCTATGCCAAACTTGGAGCCTTGGAATAGGGTATGGAGATCCATAAAAAATAATCAATAGAATATTTGTCAAATATTTTATAAAAATGTCTTGAAAGACACATAAATGGGTATGGAAATCCATCAAAATTGGATTTTGGTTAAATATTGTAGTGGTGTTAGATGCATATACAAAATGTGGAAGCGTGTCGATGAACCAATAGAGTGACACAATGAGAATGAACAGGAAAGAGGAACCAATTATGACATCAATTGAAAATCCAAATCCACAAATGAAAGTTAGATAAAACACTTATGAAAGAAAGAGCCCCAAAGGAGAGAATTGAAATATCCCACCCAATGGGATGTGATCCTAAAATCAATGTTTTTTGATATTAGGTATTGGGATAACATCGATGTTGTTGAGAATAAGTTTTTGTGTCACGTCATTTTAATTGCATCAACATATCCATTCATTATAGAATTCAATTCAATCAATATAGTTGTAGTTTTTCAACTAAGGCATTTCTATATAACTAGTCCAACATCATCTCAATATATATTAGGAGTTCTTTCTTGTAAACAAATTAATATAACAACAAAAATTAATCAATATGCATTGAATAGGATGAAAGTAAAAATATTGTATTGAAAATGATATAATCTTACAAAAAAGTATCACGAGCCTTTTCTAGGGGGAACCTCATTTGAGCACATCTCAATACAAAATATTCAATAGACAATCTTTCCTTATCCACAAGCCCTCCATTTAAGGGATTCTACTCAAGACAACAACTACCTCCCAATATATGTAATTATTCAACTGGAACATTTATATATAACTAGTCCAACATCCTCTCAATATATGTTAAGAGTTCCTTTTTGCAAACAAATTAATATAACAACAAAAATTAACTAATATGCATTAAATAGATACAAAGTAACAATATTTTATTAAAAATGATAGAATCTCACAAAAACATATTGTGGGCCTCTTATAGGGGGCAATCTCATTTGATCACACAGTAATATAAAATATTCAATAGGTGATCTATCCTCTTACACAACCCCTCTATTTAATCTATTCTACTCAAGACAATTATTACCTCCCATGCATGTGGGATGAATTTTACAAATACTAAATATGATAACTTATAAAGCATATGCTTCTGCACTTTCATTAATAATACCTAATCCAAACTAGAATATTTAGGATAAAGGGGTCTATTGGTGTGAAAATGGTTCTCACCCAAATTGGTTTTACCTTTGGGTTCCTTTCACACTTCACTTTAAGCTTACTTAAGATTTAATAGTGTGCACATATGTTTAGTTCATAAGTAGATGGTTAATTATATGCACATGTGTTTAGTGCACAGTTTAGTCATTCCACTATGATTGGACCAAACTCCACTATGGGTTGTTTAACACTTTATCCCCCACTTTGGTGTGTGCACATAGTGTTGACATAACCACTATGTGTTTTCCACCTACTCTCTCTTTCCTATATATTGAGCACTCTAGTAGTGCATTTTTAATGTGAAGTAATATAACAATGTAAGGTGTAATATGGAGTAATGTGAAACAATTGATTCCAGTTGAGTCAATTACATTTTATTGCATTAGTGTTCCATGAAGTTTACATTCTTTGATAAAATACAATTTATTGTTCAAGTTTATTCTCTAACATTAGGCCTTAGATTCCTGTTAGGCTATCTTAGCCAAATATTATATGGTATCAGAGTGGGTTAAGATCTTTTGGGTAGCCTCTCTAATATTTATAATTATAGATTTGATATTCTCTTGCCTTTCTAAGTATGCTCTTCTCTTGCATCCTCTTTGGATGGACTTGAGAATCAGAAAAGTGTGGAAAAAATTCTAGTTTCAGAGGGGTTTTCCTCTTTGTGTGTTTCTATTGTAGGTACATTTTGAATATTTTAGGAACATATTAGATCTCGCCACCACATAAAAATTATTAAATAAACACATAATTACCTCCATATTTATTCCAATTGGACATCTGAGTGCAAGTTTTTTCTGCAAATCCATTTTCTAAAAAATGATTATTCTTTTTCATATTTTGGTAAAACAATAACTAATCACTCAAAACATTTTTTGGGTTTTGTGCATCCAATTATTAGTTTTATATAAATTTTTGAATATTTTAATTTAATTAAGTAACCAAAAATTTATTATAGTTTTATTGACTACTATTTAGAAAAAAAGGGGATTTTTTTATGTTTTAAAAAAAATGTGTGAGTTTTTTTTCTCATCACCAAAAAAAATGTGAGTATATAACCAATGAAAATTTAACCAAACCATATAATTAATGGGTACTAATATTGGAGGATTTTTGAGTTTTTGAAACACTTCTAACCTTTATATATTAGGTATATTTAACTTCACACACACACACACACACACACACACACACACACACACACACACACACACACACACACACACACACACACACACACACACATGATGATGATGACGATGGTGATGATGATGAAGAAATAGAGTTTATATTATTAATATAAATATATCGACATTTAAAAGATTATTTACTCAAAATTTTGGCAAAAAAAGAGCACACTACAATAATACTCTAGGTCCAACTTAGGAAACACAAGTGAGACAAAAATTTAAAAAACATAAATAAATTAGGCCATGCTTAAAAAAGCTATAGAACATAAAAAATAGACACTTAAAGAGAAGTAGTAAAGAGACACTTAAGGATCATGATCAAGGGAATAACCCCATCTAGAGCATGGAATATATTTCCCTTAAATAATAGGGTCTCATCTAGAATCGAAGGCATGTTGGTCACCATCTTCTTACACCTTAGTGATTTTCATAGTGTGACAGGGAGAGATAGCCAAAGTGAGTTTGAGGAAGCCTTTATCTGATGATGATTTCCTACTCCACTATGGACTCCTAAGTGGGTGGCCCCATCTAAATTGGTTTGTATGTGGTGGAGAGTGCCAACCTTGATCCTATAGAGGATGAGGAGGTAGAGAGCCCTAACCTCCATGCTAGGTTAGAGGAGGAGAGTGGTGCCATGATAGAAAACCAATAGCATGGTTTTGAAAACACTGGTAGGATTGACTGTAGTAAGAACCACCTCGAGTAGGGCCATTGCCTCCTCTTGGAGATGAGTTCTGTGGCAGGGAGGGTGGTATGTGAGCAACATAGTAGGAGGCATCAACCCAGTGACCTTGTAATCATTTTAGGTAATCCAATTCCATAACCACTTTGTTGGTTTACACTTGAATCTATAGAAGTAAATTAGAAATAGAAATAATCATAGTTTATTATAAGTAGAAAAGTGAATGTCAGTAGAAACATTAGAGAATAAAGCTAAATTAATTATTTTCCATATCTAAAATAGAATTTCCACTCTAAAAATATGTAAGACTTAGGTGAATTGAGGGGACATTTTTAGGTTGTCACCCAAAAGTGTGTGAAACCAACTAAAGGGGTATAGTGAAAAGGCTAGAAAAAATCATGTATCCATACCCATGCACTTTGGGCTTTGGGGCAAAACCATAAAAAAGTGCATGACAGTCTCTAGGTGCCTACATAAAGGGCAACAGGGTTGCACGGCCCCTAATTTAATTAAATTTTTACCTAAAGCAAGCCCTTAATGAAGTAAAAACCAGGAAAAGTTATCCTACTTAGGATCAATACATGTAACACACATAATCTAAAAATGTCTCCCCTAAACTATGAGGGAAGACTAAATATTCCATCGACCATTAAGTTTTTTAATCATAGACAGATGCAGTGAGAGCCATTCATAACCTTTATAAATAGTGCAATTCTAGAAAAGGGTGTCAACATACCATTTTTGATCTTTCCACAAATTGTAGGAAGAATTGATTGTGATTTTATGAAGCAAATCCATTGGAATGGCTTCCACAATCTCTTTGTAAGATTCTCTATTTTTAGTAGAGAGATTATACCTACCTTTAAATTCATCCCAAGGGAGCCAAAATCAAGTGTTTTTTAAAAATTAATCTTGCACTAACTAAAATCCCTTTCAAAAGAATTTAAGGGAGTGAATCTAAGGCACCTTTGCAAGATGAATTACATTAATGTTAATGATAGGGGACCACCATAGGGAGTGTTGGTTGATAGAGAGACCATCTCTAAACCCAAAGTCATTCTATAAAATCTAGGGTTTAACTCTTTCCCAAGATTTCCAGATACTTTTTATCGTAAATGATCCCAATACTTTCATAGGGGCAAGAAGAGTGAGGAGGTTAGAAAAACCAAGACCTTTCCATGTTGCATGCCCATAAGGGGAACCTTGAGCAAAAAAATTGTGGATGAACACCTTCCAGGCTTCATTTCCTTCAATGGCATGGATAATCCATTTGACAAAAAAAGCCAAACCTTGGTGTGAGACATTTATTTTATCCCATATGACTCACTTCTTGGGGAAGGCAACAATATTCCCAGGCCACCCTATGAAAAACTTTGCCAGTGGAGGGGTTGGCCCAAATGAAGTCTCTTAGTAAATTTTCTAACTTTTGGATTGATTTCTTGGAAGGCACCTAACAGGATGAATAAAGACATGGGTGGGTGCAAGCACTTTAGATTAAGTTTAGAATTTTTTAGCCAATGATAATGGTTTGGTGGTCCAATATAATAACTTCTTTTCCACCATATATACCACATATTGTCAAAGTTTAGAGGGGGAGAGGCTTGGAAAGTAAAAAGGATCCCAAGAAATTAAAATTTTCAACATGTTAGAGCAATTTCCACTCATAGGAGGCCATCTAGAGAGGTGGGCGAGGAAAGAATGTTTGTAACACTGGGTTTTATGCCATTGAATGAAGAGCCAGAAGCAAGACAAAGAATATTATGACAATACATGTCATTAGCAATATTATCTTCATCCTCAATGAGAGTGAGGAAGGAATCATCCATGAAATTCCCATTAATAATTTTCAAGGACTCCTCAGCCGACAAAGAAATGCCATGAAAGAAGCCTTGAGATTGGGCATTGACAAGCAGGTAGTCAAAACCTTCAACAACAAGAACATAAAGAGCCAGAGTGTTGTTTTGAAATTTTATATTTCAAGACAACACCCCTAATTGTGCTCATACAAGATATTAGATGTGTTTTAAAAATAGGGGCATTAAAAATTTTACCAAATGGGACATCGACTCCATAGCCCAATGGATAAGGCTTGGGTAAAATAATGAAATATAACTATTTTCAAGCTTCCAAATAGTTTGTTAAAGATATCTTGATAATTTTTCTTATAGTGCAACAAGATTCTTGTCATCATGGAAAGAATACTATGATAGAGAGAAGAGAGAATTTAGGTATTCATTTGACCTTATCAACACCAGAGTGAAAATTCAAGGTAAAATCAAACTTAGCTAAAAGTTTTTGTTTTTATCCCAATGTAGAGACCAAATCCGAGAGATGAATTTTGACTATAAACACTTGGTATAAAAACTTCATCTTGAACTTCAAAAAATAAGGAGAAGAATCGTAGTCACAGGTTTCAAGTCATGCAAAAACACCAACACACTTTTCCAAGTCATGAAATTTGTAAATTATTTTTTCCACTTGGCACAATTTGTAAATACTTTTTTCCACTTGGTGCAATTTGAAAATTCTTTTTTCTATTCGTTGTAATTTGTAAATTCTTTTTACCACTTAGTACAATTTGTAATTTTTTTTTCCACTCTATGCAATTTGCAAATTCTTTTTTCCACTCAGTACAATTTGCAAATTGTTTTTTTCACTCAGTGTAATTTGAAAATTATTTTTTCTATTGATGCAATTTGTAAATTCATTTTGCGTTTTCCATTCCCATGTAATTTTTTTTTTTTTTTCGTGGTCATGTATTTTTAAATTTAATTTTCCTCAACTGTGCAAATTGAAATTACATCTCCCTAAGTTGTGCAATTTCGTTTTGTAATTCCCTAAATTTGTGGTAAATGGAGAATTATGGTGGTTTCAAGAATAAATTCATGGTATTTTGAAAATGAAGTGGTTTTATCAATAAAACCCATGGTTTTGAGTGTTTAAAAGATTGTTTTGGTCCCAAAACCCGTGGTGTTCGCTAAAAAAGGATGGTATTGGATGGAAGTTTATAGTTTTCACTAGTAGGATGAAATTTTAATGAGATAAAGTCATTTTATATGGGCATATCCAACATTAATCAAAAATGTCAGATGGATATATGTTTGCATGCATTGAGTAGTATTTAATGTTAGGTTTCTAGTTGTGGGCATAAGTTGCAAATCTAAAATTTTGGAGGCCAAATGCAAATGGCATGTGTAAATTAAAATTTATTTACCATTGCAAGTGCCCTCTCAGCGCTTGAATCATGTCAGTGACTTGATAAGGTTAAATATTGCTATGGTGGGCTTCATAAAAATATTAACATGAATATTATGCTCTTATGAAGAAAATATTTCTATGGTGAACAAAAAGGATAGATAGAAAACATTAGTGGTCATTAAAAATAGGGTAAATTTTAATGGTGAATATTCATCAATTCATGAATATTTCAGTTTGGGGAATATGAAATTGGTAATTTTTTTGAGTACCACATAGGGCCCATTCGCCTAAAATTTCAAGATGTTATTTTCTAGGGGCCGACTCACTAATGATTTATAATAATTATGGGGTTATCCATATAATTCACCATATATATAGTATATATGTTTCCAAAGGTCACCAACTTACCATCGAAGTAGCTCTTTTTACCGCATTACCAAGATTTTGAGCCTTGAAGTCACATTGTGCCACTCGATTTCTTTCATCCTTATGATAGAACTATGCCACATCATAGCACCTGACCACCCCATAGTAATATACTGCTTGATAGCAATACATGATCTGATAGCACAAATCCACACAACAACACTATGTCATAAGGTAGCACTATGTCGCATGATAGCAGACTACCACCTGGTAACACTAAACTGATTAGCAATAAAATGCTATTTGGTAGCACTATGTCATGTGACAACACTACATCACTCAATAGTATTATGTCGTGTGATAGCAGACTACCACTTGATAACACTGAACTACTTGACAATAATTTATACATGAAAGCTATGCCCATCTGGTAGCTCTTTATTACCTAAGAATAGTGCCCCATAATAACTACTTGATAATATTGTGCCCCACTGTGGCTGCTTGATAGCATTGTACCACTCGATAACACTTTATCACCTGATAACATTTAAACATTTTACCTACCAAGCTATTATCGCCTATCTGCATTTTGAGTCCTGTAACATCCTACCTTAGTTATTATGGCATCAGGAAGTAATGGTAAGGGTAAAACACCACAATAAATATTATAAAAATCTAACATACTATCTTATTTTAGAAACCCAGGAAAGAAGACTACACAAACGACATGCACTTCAAATACAGGTAATTATAAAACTTTTTTTTTAAATATCAGATATATTTTTTTTAATTATAGAATAATCTCAAAACCATTTCAATGAAAAAATAGACATGGATAATGATACTATTTCATTAAAAATAATTAATCCCAATAACTTCTCATCACCCAAATATTTTATTAATGACATGCCACCCCTTGAAGACACTCCTCTAGCCACTTCAGAAGAGAATTGTAGTTCTCTTCAGACACCAAATTTTGTTGGAAATTCTACTCAAAAAAGTTGATGAAGAGAAGTACATGGACAATAGGAAGGTCTTTTCTAATTAACTGGATTGTAAAATATCTATTTATAGAGTTTTTAGAACTAGAAAATGGCAAAGAGCCTCCAACAAAATGCAGATGTACAATATCCAGTTGGAAACTTGGAAGAGAACACAAAATGCAATTTAAATTAGACACAATTGAGAAACATTATGGAAAAATATATATATCCATGAAGCACCCAGATGGATAGATAACAAAAACACATAGATAGAAAAATGGAGAAGAATGCATGCATGTAAGATATGCACATGAATATGAAAATGATAAAAAAAATTGCTAAGAAAGAGGGAACAATCAAAGCTCAATTTAGAAAAGTTATGCAGTCTAAAATTAAGGCAAAATATGTATAGTTCTCTACTATTTTCCATATTTTAAAAAAGGACATACCCATTTTTGATTTTTTAGATTACAAATTTGTGTTTCAACATAATGGGTTTCTTGATATTCCATAGTCACATTGGTTGGATAGTAGTGCTTGGGAAATGACAAAATGTCTAGCAATGACTGAGAAGGAAGATTTGAAAAAAAGTGTTAAGAGATCACTATTTATCTCACTGTCCATTGATGAGGTCACTGCAGTTGACAACATAACATGGATTTGCATGCATGTGTATACTTTTGAAAACTATTTAAGATAATATCATCTATTATCTATCCTTAAAATGGTAGAAAATTGTAATGCAACAAACCTTCATAAATTGGTTATATCTAATTTAATAAAGAAAGCTGGGATGGATGATTATCCCATAGCTACGAAGATGGTATGTGTTGGAACTGATGGTACACCAGTGATGCAAGGGCATATAAGTAGTCTTTGTGTTTGAATTCAAACAATACTTTCTTCATTTATGATTTCAATTTATTACATGGCTCATAGGATGAATCTTGCATACAAAATTGATAGTACGTTCAGTAATGTCACAAAAGTGGAAGAGCTTATTCATGACTTACATGCTTACATGTCAAATAACTCCAAAAGATTTTTGGAGTTCTAAAAATTGTAACTGGGGTGACTGATGGTAAAAAACTACTGAAAGATGTTGAAACCAAATGGATTTCCATGTATGAACTTGCACATATAATTTTTGAGGAATATCCATCTTTAACAGGTTTTATGTATAAATATCACATAAAAGTTGACAAATCAAAAGATTTGTTATGTCATTTAATATATTTCAAAACATTACTCACATTATGTGGTATTTTGATAATGTTGAAAGAAACCATCTATTTAATTAAACATGCCCAAGTGAGATCTATCTATATTGGTGACTTCATACGTTTGAGAAAATGTGTAGGTCAATCTTTAGATATATTATACACATCAAATGAAAGTTTTCATGGACCTATTTTTAGAACCTGACAAATTTTGATAGATTTTCAGAATCTAGAGAGTTATTTAAAATTCAATATACATGATCATCTTTATGTCATGGTAAACGACATTGAGATCCCGATGCACACATGCTCTAGAAGACTTGAAGTTGTGAGAGCTAACCCTGAAGATGTACATGTGACACGTCTATTATATGATACTATTATATCTGAAAAATGAATTAAATTAAGTGAAATCTTTCAAATTTTATTAATTGAGATCAAAGAGAATTTTCAAAAGGATGAGTTGTTGGAGGGCATGGGAGTTGTGAATCCCATTTTTTGAAATGGCATTAACAATCAATAACAGATTAGTAATTTATTTCACAAATACATGGGTACAATTGTTAAGAATTCCTATAAATATGTGAATATGAATGGATTTTATATTAATGGTATTTTAAATTAATAATTATTGACATCTCAATCAACACAGTTTGAGATTACAATGATAGATTAATTTCAGTGTTTAGGTGACCCAACAAAAAATGGTGTCATTACACAGCTACGGAAAAAACTTTATCCAAGTAGCGTCTTACAAGAAAGTATCAGTGAATATTTTAGATTATATGAACTTGTTCAAATAATGATTTTGGGTTCTATGGAAGATAAATGAGTGTTTAGTGAGTTATCTTTCATGAAGTCAAAACTTAGAAATAGATTGGATAAAAATCTAGAGACTTGTTTGAGACTATATGTTTCATGTTATTCTATGGACAAGTTTCCTTATGATAGATCACTGGAAACATGGAGTTATCTAGTTGAAAGAAGAAGCGTTAGTAATACATCTACCAATATATAGGATGTGAATACTGAGACTAAATATGTCACTATCATGGTAGATGTAAATCACACTTACGATGAGCAAGTTTCTCGAGGATTATTTCAGTTGCCTGACTTTTAGTTTGAAAAGTATAGTAATTACTATTTTCTAGAATATTTCATATTTTTTCATCTTCATAGAGTTTAAGTATGCCTAAATTTTAGTTTGATAAGTATGGAAATCACTATTTTCTAAAATATTACATATTCTTTCATCTTCAAATAGTTTAAATTATGTAATCTATTTCCTACATATAAATTTATTAATCTTATTCAATATATTGAAATTAAGCACTTTATTTGTCCTATTACAATTATGTGTATTTCAAATATTACTTCTATAACCTTTGCAATCTAAGTCATTCATTAGGAAACAATCATAATTCTAATTAACCTTTTACAAAGCATTCACTAAAGCATTCATTGAAGCATACAAGTGTTATGTGTAGACATACATGGTGCACCATAGGACACTAGTTCTCATGCCATTAAAACTTCTCCAATTATTAAGATTTGTTGTTTTCATTATCTTAATTATCTATAATAGCATTTTGGAGAGAATATACACATATTTAATACATGCAATATGTGTTGAACCAAAAGATAGACAAATATTTTAATCGCACCAATATTATTCTATTGCACATTTACATTCAAATAATTACACAAGTATATAGGAAATATTTTTTACCTATAATTGAGGATCACATATCTCCAAATTCCACCACAATCTCCACATATCCCTATAATAACTCAATCTAACAACTATAACACAACCTATATATGTTATATTGTTGTTATCATAACATTATAACTATAAATAATATCAATAGTTAAATTTCCTAACATTGCCTTTACAATAGTTTAGATTGAAGAATATTTAAGCAATGCATTCAAATAGTACAAATACTAGAACAATATTGTTAGAAATTAAGTGAATTCAAATCAAATTTAATCCACCATAAAATATTTAATTTAAAACACATAAACCAGATTTTAAATGTGTAAAATCAGATTTAACTATGTACCAAATGCATAACAAAATCAATTCCTCAAATCATAGTTAATGTTTACTAAATGGAGAAAATTAAAAAACTAGTAATAACACATAACATAGATATACCGTGGTTCACCCAATGTGGGATACATCTATGAAGAAAGTCTTCAAATAAAATAATAATCTGAAACAAGATTACAATGAACTCTCATAGAGATAGAAAAATCTATTATAAAAAATGTTGCACAAAAAGATGCACTTTCACCTACACCTGCACTTTACTGTATCTCATAAACTACTATACGACACCCTATAAATGAACACCTTCACTTTGAAAAACATCTACACTTTGACTCTATCTCTTGAAAACCACACTTGTAAATAAAAATCATCAACGACCTCTAAAAGGTCACACCACACCTTATATATATATATATAACAAATGATGAAGAAATACATCCCCCAAAGAGAAACTCACCATTATCCATCAAGATAAGCTCTATCCATGAATAAACACACCATTCCACCTAATAATGCTTATCCATAAGCCCTCATCAAGTGAAACATGCCATACTCCTCTAAAAGGTACAACTTCCAATGTAGATTTGATAACAACCAACTTCACTTCCATAATACATCATAAAAATTATTAAATGAAACATTTAATAATTTTCTCATATGGAAATCAATCCCACTTCCATAATTTTAGGGATAAAATTAGACTTTGATGTGGAATAATTTCACATAATCTTAATAATAATAGATATAAACAGAGATGTAGAAAGAACATAAAAGAAACATGCAAAATAAGAAGACTAGATTTAACATGGTTAACTCAATGTGGAATACATCCACCAAGAAACACTTGCTTAGATTTTACTACAATCCATGAGAGTACAAACTACTCTCAGATCAGTCTTATCATAATTACAATGCACAAATATTATTTGAAGCTACGCTCAACAAACCCTCCTGAATTTGCACCTAAATTCACACACATTGTTCTTCCTTCTCAAACCTTAGTTTTCATGATATATTACTTATGAAATATCCATCAATACATAATACATCAACAAAATGATATTATAAAACAATGGGTACCAAAACCATAGACAAAATCAACCCAAAATAGTTTCCTATTAAAAGGTTTCCAAAATACATATAGATTGTACATTACATTTAAAATGTACAGTATTTGAAAATACATTATAATTTAGAAATAGGCTCCTCAACACAATAATCTCCCACTTGGAGACTGATTTCCTCTAAGTAGGATTCTCAACCCTTCACTATCAACTTTAAAGGCCAACCAAAACTAAACATAGCTTTAGTTTCTCCCTTGTGACCACCTTGGTCATCATGTCTACAGGATTTTGACTAGTATGAATCTTCTCCAGCTTCAACTTATCTTCCTCTAAAGCTATCCTGATGAAATGGTACCTTAACTATATTTGCTTCATCCTAGATTGGAAAGCAGAGTTCTTTGCCCGATGTATAACACTCTGACTATCACTATATAGCTTCCCTTCCTTCTGCTTATGCCCCAACTCTTCAAGCAATCGTTGTAGCCAAATCACTTCTTTTCTTGCCTTTGTGGTAGCAAAATACTCAGTCTCTATGGTTGACAAAGCCACAAGTTTCTATAGTCATGAAATCTAGCTCACCACTATGTCACCTACAATAAATGCATATCCTATTTTACTCTTTTTGTTATCTAAATATCTAGCCATGTTTGAATCTACATAACCATGAAAAGTGGTGTCCAATCCATCATAGCTTAAAATTTTCCCCATAGTCCTCAAATACAAAAAGATCCACTTCACTACCTTCCAATGTTCTCTACCTAGATCACTCATGTACCTGCTTACTACTCCCACTGCATGGGCAATATCTGGCCTAGTGCACACTATGGCATACATCAAGCAATCAATAGCTGATGAGTATGGTACATGTGACATCTAGATTCTCTCCTCCTCTATCTTAGGACACTACTCCTTTGATAATTTGAAATGACCTACCAAAGGAGTCCCAACTAATTTATCATCCTACATACTAAACCTCTCCACGACCTTTTTGATGTACTCTTTCTAGGATAAACTCATATTTAATTCCTTCCTATCTCAAATTATTCTCATACCAAGGATTTATTTTTCTGCTCCCAAATCCTTCATAGCAAAGGAATTAATAAGTTTTTCCTTGAGTACCTTTATTTGTTACATGTTCTTACCTGCAACTAACATGTCATCCACATACAGATAAAGGATAATGTAATCACCATCATCAAACTTTTTGATATATATGCAATGGTCTGAATGACACTTGAAGTATCCATAATCCATCATAAAACTATCAAATTTCTTGTATCACTATTATGGAGCTTGTTTTAGGCCATATAAGCTCTTCTTCAATTTTCACACTATTTTCTTCTTTCCTATGACCTCATATCCCTATGGCTGCTCTATATACAATTCCTCCTCCAAATCACCATGAAGGAACATAGTCTTCACATCCAACTGCTCTAAGTGTAAGTCTTCCACTACCACTATCTCAAGAATAGTCATAATAGAAGTCATCTTTACCACTGGAGAAAAAATCTAATCAAAATTAATTCCCTTCTTCTGTGTAAACCCCTTTACCACTAATTGGGCCTTGTACATTTTCTTGCCTCCATCATCTTCTTTAAATCTATACACCCACTTGTTTCACAATAATATCTTACCTTCAGGTGGAGTTACCAAATCCCAAGTCTAATTTTCTATGAGAGACTAATGCTCCTCATCCATAGCTTGATCCCACTTCTTCCTAACATCTACCTACATTTCTTCTTTAAAGAACTCTGGCTCTCCCTTATTAGTGAGTAATAAATTATTAAGAGATGGAAAAAAAACGTTCAGGTTCCCTTCTTACCCTAAAAGACCTTCTCATCACAGGAGTTTGGGGTTCTTGTGGAGTAGGTGCCTGAATTAGTTGTTTGGACACTTTATCATCTATAATGTCCTCCAGTACTATGTACTCTTTTCTAGAATCCTCTTTCTAATCCTATAACTATTGTTTATATATGACTTTTTCATTAAATACAACATCCCTAGACCTAATATTTTCTTGTCCTTAAGACTCCAAATCCAAAATCCAAAGTCATCCTCACTATAACCAATAAAGGTGAATTTTTTAGACTTAGCCTCTAACTTGGTCCTATTATCTTTATCAATATGAATATGATTCATAACCAAATATTCTAAGAAATTAATAATCAACCTTCTTACTAGACCAAGTTTCTTCAGGTATGCCTCCATCCAAAGTAGATAAAGGACCTCTATTTATTAGATATATAGATGTGTTTACTGCTTCTACCCAAAACTAAAGAGGCAGTCCTGCATGTAACCTCATACTCTTAGAACACTCCATGATAGTCCTATTCATCCTTTCTGACACTCCATTCTATTGTGGAGTTCTTGGAACTATCCTCTGTCTATGAATTCCATTCCTTCAACAACAATAAAAAATACATTGCTATAATATTTCCCACCATTATCTAACCTGGGACATTTTAAATTGAGACTTATTTCATTCTCAACCAAGGCTTTCCATCTTTTAAACATATCAAACACATCATATTTTCTTGTAATGCCATACATACAAACTTTTCTAGTTACATCATCAATAAAAGCGACATAATAAGATGACCCACTAATAAAATATCCCTGAGCTACCCCCCATACATCTGAATGAAGCATCTATAACTTATTTTCCTTCTTCATAGGTCCAACCTTGAGAAACTTTACCCTTTTCTATTTTCCATACACACAATCTTCACAAAAATCTAAATCATATCCTTTCAATCTAGGTAATTGATCCTTCAAAATTTGCATACCCTTTTGGCTCATCTGACTGAGCCTATTGTGCCACAAAGTTACATCTACATCTGCAACAATTAAATTACAATAATCAACATTAATTGATAAATATAGGGTACCAACCTTCTTACCTCTTGCTACCACAAGAGCACCCTTGGTTACCTTCCAAGTATATGTTGTAAATGTCACCATACAATCTTCACTGCCTAGTTATCCTGCAAATACCAAATTCTATCTCAACTTAGGCATATGCCTGACATCCTTCAGTATCTAAGTGTTCCCATTTTGCATCTTGATCTGAACACTTCTTTTCCCTACTATGCTACAAGGCTCATCACCACCAAGGTAAACATGTCCAAAATCTCCTTGAACATAATCAATAAACTAATGATTATATGGTGTAGCATGAAAAGAAGCCCCTAAATCTAAAACCCAAGACTCAAAAAAATCATCAATCGAGAGAATTAATGCTTCTTGACAAACATTACCTATTGCCATATTCACCTCCTTGGTGTCTTCCTAATTTCTGTTCTTGTTTTGAAGAGACCAACAATCCTTCTTCACATGCCCAGTCTTTCCACAATGCTAGCATACCATCTTAGCCCTTGATTTTGACCTTTCAAGACCATTTGACTTTCCACGCTTTCATTTTCCTCTAAAATTTTGTCTCCCTCTACTCTCCATTGCTAAAGCATCACCTAAACTAGAATTCTCCCTAGAGATTTTCTATCACATTTCTTTGCTAAGGATTACTCCTATAACATCCTTAAAACTTCAACTTGGAATTATTAGAGACTGAATTGCTCATAGCCATTACCAAGCTATTCTAACTCTCTAGTAAGGAACACAAAATAAGTAAAACCTTAACTTAATCATCAAAATCTATTTTTATAGAATTCAACATAATCATAACTATATTGAATTCATTCAGATGATCAACAACTAAACCATTTTCAGACATCTTCATATTAAGCAACTTTTTCATTAAAAATATTTTATTAGAAGTAGAGGGTTTCTCATATAACTTACCTAATGCATTCATGAGACCTTTTGTGGTCTTCTCCTACAATATATAAAGAATGACTGAAGACGTAAGGCATAACCTAATGGCCCCAAGTGATTTTCTAGCAAGCAGCTCCCAAGTCTCATTTGTCATACTCAATGGTTGCTTTACTTTTCCTCCTAGTGGAGCATGTAGGTCCTTCTGATAGAGGTAATCCTCCATCTGCATCTTCCATAGACCAAATTTCTATTCATTGAAATTTTTAACCTTTGATCTATGATCATCAACCATAGCTCCCACTTGAACTAATAACCCTTCCTATGATTCAATACTTCAACAAATATGACCTAAAGCTCTGATATCAGTTGTTAGGAATAAAACTATAAATTCATGTAGAACAATTTCACATAATCACAATAATAATAGATATAAATAGAGATGCAAAAAAAAACATAAAATAAACATGAAAAATAAGAAGACCAAATTTAATGTGGTTCACCCAATGTGGGATACATCCACCAAGAAACATTTGCTCAAATTTTATTACAAGCCACAAGAGTATAAACCACTCTCAGATCAATCTTCTCACAATTACAATGCACAAATATTGTTTAGAGCTATGCTCAACAAACCCTCCTAAATTTGCACCTAAATTCACACACATTGTTCTTCCTTCTCAAAACTTAGTTCTCATGATGTAATATTACACCTATGAAATATCTATCAATACATAATACATCAACAAAGCAGTATTACAAAACAATGGGTACCAAAACCATAGGCAGGATCAACCCAAAATAGTTTCCTATTATAAGGGGTCTAAAATATATATAAAGTGTACAATAAATTTAAAATGTATAGTATTTTAAAATACATTGTAATTTATAAATAGGATCCACACCACAACAATCTCCAACTTGAAGACTAATTTTCTCTAAGCAGGCTTCTCAACCCTTCACTATCAACTATGAAGGCTAATTGAAACTATATATAGCTTCAATTTTTCCCTTGTGACCACCTTGGTCATCAAATCTGTAAGATTATAACTAGTATGAATCTTCTCTAGATTCAACTCCTCTTCCTCTAAAGCTATCCAGATGAAATGGTAACTTAACTATATATACTTCATCCTAGAGTGGAAAGTAGAGTTCTTTGCTAGATGTATAGTACTCTGACTAACACTATATAGCTTTCCTTCCTACTACTTATGCCCCAAATCTTCAAGAAATTATTGTAACTAAATCATTTATGTGCTTGCCTTTATAACCAAAGTCATCCTCACCATAACCAACAAATGTTTATTTCTCTGATTTAGCCTCTAACTTGGTCCTATCCTCTTTCTTAATGAGATCAAAAGCCTCACATCCAAAGACTAAGAAAAGAATAATCAACATTCTTACTAGACCAAACTTGTTTAGGAATGCTTCCATCCAAAGGCATAAAAGGTCCTATGTTAATCAGATATACTATCGTGCTAACTGCTTCTGCCTAAAACTGTAAAGGCAACCCTGCATGTAACCTCATACTCTTAGTAAATTCCATTATTATTCTATTCATTCTTTTAGATACCCCATTTTGATATAAATTTCTTAGAACTATCCTTTGCCTATGGATTCCATTATTAGAATAATAATCAAAGAAATCATTACTACAATACTCACCACCATTATCTGTTCTGAGACATTTTAATTTGATACCTATTTTATTCTCAACCAAGGCTTTCCACTTCTTAAAAGTGTCAAATACATCAAATTTCTTTTTAATACAATAATCCCAAATGTTCCTAGTTACATCATCAATAAAAGTGACATAATAATTGATACCATTAATAGAAAATACTTGAGTTGGTCCTCGTACATCTGAATGTATCAACTCTAACTAGTGTTTTTTCTTTATGGGTCACTTTCATGAACTTAACCCGCTTCTATTTTCCATACACACAATTCTCACAGAATTCTAGATCTAAGTATTTTAATCTAGGCAACTTGTATTTTAAAAACTCCATGCCCTTATGGCTCATATGATCGAGCCTATAGTGCCACATAATTGCATTTTCATCTGTATCAACTAAATCAAAAGAATCAACACTACTAGTCAAATATAAAGTACCAACTTTTTTACCTCTCAAAACCTCAAGAAATCCTTTGGTAACTTTTTAAGAATCTACAGTAAACACTGTTGAACATCCCTCATTGCCTAATTGCCCCACTAAAACCAAATTTCATCTCAACATAATCACATGTCTAACATATTTAAGTAGCCACATGTTCCCATTCTACATTTTCACCTAAATAGAACCTTTTCCTACTATCTTACATGGTTCATCATCACCAAGATAAATATGTCCTAAATTCTCTTTAACATAATTAGTAAAATAATGCCTATGTGGGGTGGCATGAAAAGAATCCCTGAATCTAATACCTAAGACTTAGAAAAACTATCCATAGAAAGAATTAAGGCATCCTAACATGATTTACCTGATGTCACATTTACCTCATTCATTTCCTCATTGTTGGCATTATTATCCTGAAGTGACCAACAATCCTTCTTTGAGTGTTCACTCTTCCCACAATGACAGCATATCATCTTGGCTTTAGATCTTGATTTAGATCTACCCTTTGACTTTCGATAGTTTCCTTTGCTCTTGTCCTTTTTCTTCCCTCTAGTATCAACAAAAAAAGCATTACCTAAAGATGATTCAATAGTGCTTTTCCTTTTCATTTCCTCACTAAGAATTACACCTACAACATCTTCAAAATTCAAGCTTCCCTTGGTAGGGACTGCATTACTCACAACCATAACCAAACTATCCCAACTATCAAGCAAAGAACACAAAATCAAGAAAGATCTAACTTCATCATTAGACTTAATTCCAATATAAGTGAGCATACTTACAACTATATTAAAATCATTTAAATGATTATCAATTGAACCATTCTTAGACATTTTCTGATGCAGGAACATCTACACACACATCTTCAAGCAAGACATGGCTACAAAGCATGTTTGAATTCAAATTTCAAATCATTATATTTTCCCTCCTAAATGTTGTTAAAGAGGAATAAAATGTAAAAAGTAAAAGTAAAAAGGTAATTGTGGGCTGTTGAGAAAATCAAGGAGTGGTTGAAAATATTTCAACCTGGGCATGTTGTTACAAATTAAAAACTATATTTTTTTTTCCTTAAGCCAAGTTTGGCATAGAGGTTTGGAGGAGGTTTTTAATCACAAAATATAGCAAAGACAAAAAAAATTAAATATAGAAGAGGAAAAGAAGGAAGGGGGCGTAGAAGAGAGAGGTAAGGACAGAGCATCCAAGAAAAGTTGTTGTAAGGAGAGAGTCGAGTTTTCCAGATTTAAAATGAGTATATGAATACTCTCTATGTCTTTATAGTTTGATTGTAATAAGATGTAAAGACCAATTATCACGGTCTTCTATTGTACGTAATTGAAGTATTCTCATGGATGAACTCTCGGGTCTATCAAATTGGGGGCTGTGCACAGTCATTTTTGTGGTAAATGATCATTCCAAAGGTAACGTATGATATCATTTCTTCTATTGGCAATTGGTTAAATAAATCTGGAAACTGTCTATGAAAGAAACTAGAGAACAGGGGGTAAAATGTGTGTATGATTTCTTTTCGTTGAAGTTCCTCTTGTATATATATTGTGTTGCACCTGCTCTCTCTCAGCTGCATACTATTTTCAAAAATTGTAGCTTTCTGTCCTACAAAGACCGACATCCCCACTCTTAGAGTATATACAAATATCCCATCCATCTTCCTAAACAAAGGCACTTCACACAGAAATCGTGAATTTTAGAAGAGGGGAAACACATTTGCTGATGTTTTGACTGCACAAGAGTTTACAAGCAATGAATGTGGTCCCCGGAAAGAGTGTTCGAGCGATGGTCTGATTCTGGTAATCATGATGGTGAGGAGTGAAAATCAATGTGTTTGCGGCAGCCACTTACGAGGATGTAGATACTTTAAAGAGATTAGTGTTGGAGGATGGTTGCTCTCTATCAAAGCTCGATGACAATGACTATTATGCTCTGCAGTGGGCCGCTTTGAATAAACATGCTGCTATCGCACACTTCATTATTGAACATGGTGGGGATGTAAATGTTGTTGATAACAGTGGGCAAACCCCGTTACACTGGGCTGTAGTCTGAGGTTGTGTCGAGGTTGCAGAGATTTTAGTCCAAAATGGTGCCAGGGTAGAGGTAGCAGATTACAATGGTTATCGGACAAGTCATGTAGCAGCTCAGTATGGGCAGACAACATTTTTTGTACCATATTATCACAAAATGGAGTGCTGATTTTGATGTACCTGACAATGATGAGAGGAGGTCTTTCAACTACAATAAGGTAATCTCTGTTTTGGAAAGTTCCTTTCAAAATTATCAATGTCGATCAAGTTAAGGGCTTGCCTCCAATAGGAAAATCTATGCTGGACCATAATTGTTGCTCAGTAGATTATTCAGACAGGACGACTGATAAAGTTAGACCATTTTGAGAAGGAAGAAAAAGCTACGTACTCTCAGTCTGTTTGGAGAAATCAAGATACGAATAAAGATAAATTATTTTACTTGAAAATTCATCATTTTCATGAAAAATAATCTTTTCATAAGAATTTTTTTATTTGAAGCTAAAGGTTTCTCATACACTTTCCAAGTTTATCGATGAGATCCTTTGTAGTTATTTGATTTGCAATGTTAAATGCAACAAAAGATGCAAAGCATAACCGTATGACTCCCAATGCCTTCTTATCAAGCAATGTCCAATATGCATCACTCATCACTATAGGTTGTCCTCATTTCCCCTCCAAGAAGAGTTGAAGTTCTTTCTGTTAGGACTTGAAAGCACCATTGATTACCAAGCAACTAAACATGCAGAAATTAACTAGAATCACAAGTAACTAGAATTTAGAAATAACACAAAATATGAGAGACAATACCCAATTATATTAATACTCTTCTAGAAAAGAATTACAAATGAAGAGATGCCACACTCTTCCCATCTTATAGGCTTCCCACACCAAGTGTTCAGTAATTCACCTTCAAGAGCTCAATCTCTCAATTACAGTCCCAACACACAACTCAAACACAGAGTTGGTGTTCACCTCCACCAGCTAGTAACAACACCACCAGTCAACTAGTCAGCAACAGTACTGCTAGTACACCGAGTATACACATACTCAAACCAAGTACACAACGTACTCAAAGTAGATCTCCCATGAACTTGAAACAACCTAAAACTCAACTAATCTTACTTTGGAAGGATCTACCTTGCCTTCCTCTTTGCTCTCCAACTGAGTACACATCGTACTCGAAGTAGATCCTGCCTGATCTTGCTCCTTGTTGTGTTGCTGTCACCTTGATCCTGCTGCCACCTGCAGATCAATGATCTTACTTACCATGTAGATCTCTAAATGTGGCCTTGCACACCTACTGACCAAGATCCTACATACATGAAGAATCCTTCTGATTCTCCAAACCAACACCCATACTTGGCACTGTGGCACTAGGAGGAACACACCTTGCTCTCTTCACTCTGAAGGAGCTAATTTTTGCTCTCTTACTCTTTAGCATGAATTAAAATATAGCCCATGAGTCTCTTAAATAGATCTCACGTAAACAATAATTAGAAACATAATTACAATAATTAGATTTGCAGCTCAAGACTAAAATTAGCCTTCTTCATGTAATCAACTGATTCGTTAACGAACTGTTCATGGAACTCACAGTTCAGAACTACACAGGTGACCGACGTCGGTCCTTGTCTGCCTGGGGGTGACCGATGTCAGCCGATCTCTAACCGTCATTGACAGCTTCCTGTCTCCACCTGACCGACGTCAGTTGGCCTGACTGACGCTGGTGACTGTGACACTCAGCACCCTCCTCTAATGTCTGCATCAGTGAAGCTTTTAGCTCCACAACCTAATAATCTCCCACTTAGAGATAAATAGCTGCACTGTACCTATACATGTACACCTTCTAATCTATTTCTTGGATTGTATCCCTCTTCAATCTCAACCTTGAAGACCAACCACCACAAATCCTATGGTGCACCTCCTGTCATCCAAGTAACCTGCCGCATCCGCATCTACAAACCCATGTAGAAAAGAACTTGACCCTGCATCACATGTTGACCTGCTACTGGTCCCTCTCAGATACTTGAGAATCCATTGAACTACCCTCCAGTGCTTCTTTCTCAGATTGACTACAAACTTTCTGACAGCGCCCACTACTGGGGCAAAATTAGGGAGTACACTTGTACTCAACCTCATCATGTGATTGGGGACCCTGTTCTATGAACTGTCCATCCATAGGTGTGATGCCCTGTTCTGTATCTTGCACTACCTTCACACAATCATCCTGTGACAACATCAACTTGTGATTTCCCTGTCTCTAGGATTACTCATGCCAAAGAATTTTGCTGCTCCCAAATCCTTCATGGTAAACCACTGAACTAACCTTACCTTTAGCTCAATAAAACCCTGTATGTACGAACATGCTAGCTAGCATACCATCCACATATATTAACAGGATAATGTTGAAATCATTATCCACCCTGGTAAGATAAACACACTGGTTACACTAACATTGACTAAAGCCCTGCTTTGTCATCCACCTGTCAAACCTCTACCACTGCCCTATAGCTACCTCAAGACCATATGACCTAGCCTTTCATCTCACGTATCCATTCTCTCTATTATTTAACTAAGGTATCCATTCATCTTTCAGTGCTTTCTTATCAGCTGGCAACCCTACCAAATCTCTTATTTGGTTTTGCATCCTAATCATGCCATGCTCCCACTGTTTCCTAGATCCTTCCTGCTCTGTAGTGAGCAATGAGTATAAAGAAGAGGAATAATGAATTTGAGGCTTACTTACCACTTTCAATCCTCCATATGGGCATTTGAGACTCCTTAACAGCTTGTTGTCTACCCAAAATCCATTACAGTGATCAACCTCGGTCACCACACAATCTGTATCTGACCGATGTCAGTTCCCATGTGATTGTCCTTTTTGCTGACGCTAGTTTCCTAACTGACGTTGGTCTTACCTGGTCACCGATGTCAGTTACCTTACCAATGCTAGCAGCCACCCTACCTAACACCACTGGTTCTGGTCTGCACATGACTGACATTGGCACCTGTCTATTCGACGCTGGTTCCCCCTGACTAATGTCGGTAACTGTGTTTGCCTGTGAGTGATGACTTTTTACCCGCAAGCTCTCTTTGGATCAAAACCCTATCCAAACTACTCTACTCAGAGTTACTTAGCCTTCTCCACTAATCTCTATCCATCATCTCCTCCAAGAACACCAAGGCTTTTTAGTTCTTAAGTCTGTCAAACACATCTGTCTTTCGCTTAAGAACATGCATCTCCTCTTGCTCATGTGACCAAGCCTACAAAGCCATGTCTTCACAATAGAGTAAGAATTAGTAATACAAGCAAGTAGATAAAGAGTACCTGCTTTCTTACCACACACTAATTCAAGTGCATCCACTTTGAGAATTTCTGTGCATCTCTCATCACCCAAATTTCCTGAAGCAATTAGCCGCATCTTCAAGACTGGGACTTGCATGACCTCCTTCAACACCCATGTGTTGGCCGCCTACAATTTCAGCTTCACTTTCCCCTTGCCAATTCTTTGTCAAGGCACACCAGCCCCTAAATAAATCTTTCCAAAGTCTCCAAAGACCTTAACATGGAAAATACTCTATTTCAAGATGCATGGAAAGAGGCAACAAAATCTATAAAACAAGATTTTACTTTATCCAAGGAACATCCCAGAGCATCTTGTGCAACAACACCTACAACATCTGCTTCTTCAGTTCCTTCATGCTGATCTTCTACCAACCAACAATTTCTCTTTACCTGCTCTTTCTTTCTATAACACCGTAATTGACCATTCATGCCTTTGAATTCCTCCATTCTTAGTGTACTTTCTTCTGCCATTGCTATACTCCCACTTAATCAAAAACTCCTGAGAGTGACCTATAATCAAACACAAAACCTGCTCCCTGTAACCTTAGCTCTAATACCAACTGTCAGGTAATCTAGAACAATAAACATGCTCTGATACCAACTATTAGGACCCAAAAGCACCATTGATTACCAAGCAACTAAACATGCAGAAATTAACCAGAATCACAAGTAACTAGAATTCAAAAATAACACAAAATATGAGAGACAATATCCAATTATATTAATACTCTTCGAGAAAAGAATTACAAATGAAGAGATGCCACACTCTTCCCACCTTATAGGCTTCCCACACCAAGTGTTCAGTTATTCACCTTCAAGAGCTCACTCTCTCAATTACGGTCCCAACACACAACTCAAACACAGAGTTGGTGTTCACCTCCACCAGCCAGTAACAACACCGCCAGTCAACCAGTCAGCAACAATACTACCAGTACACTGAGTATACACATACTCAAACCAAATACACAACGTACTCAAAGTAGATCTCCCATGAACTTGCAACAACTTGCAACTCAACTGATCTTACTTTGGAAGGATCTACCTTGCCTTCCTCTTTTCTCTCCAACTGAGTACACACCATACTCCAAGTAGATCATGCCTGATCTTACTCCCTATTGTGTTGCTGTCACCTTGATCCTGCTGCCACCTGCAGATCAACCTGGTTCTGCACACCTACAAACCTAGACCTTGAACACACAAACACCTGCAGATCAATGATCTTACTTACCATGTAGATCTCCAAACGTGGCCTTGCACACCTACTGACCAAGATCCTACATACATGAAGAATCCTTCTGATTCTACAAATTAGCACCCATACTTGGCACTGTGGCACTTGGAGGAACACACCTTGCTCTCTTCACTCTGAAGGAGCTAATTTTTGCTCTCTTACTCTCTAGCATGAATTACAATACAGCCCATGAGTCTCTTAAATATATCTCATGCAAATAATAATTAGACACCTATTTACAATAATTAGATCTGCAGCTCAAGACTAAAATTAGCCTTCTTCATGCAAACAACCAGTTCGTTAATGAACTGTCTGTGGAACTCGCAGTTTGGAACTGCATAAGCGACTGACATCGGTCCCTATCTACCTAGGGGTGACCGACATTAGCCGATCTCTGACCATCATCGGCAGCTTCTTGTCTCCATCTGACTGATGTCAGTTGGCCTGACCGACATTGGCGATTGTGACACTCAGCACCCTCCTCCAATGTCTGCATCAGTGAAGCTTTTAGCTCCACAACCTAACACTTTTTGATACAAGTAATTTTACATCTACATTTTCCACAAATTAAAATTCTTACCATCAAATTTCTCAACTCTAAATCTGATTTCTTCTCCCATATCTCCCACTCAAGCTAATATATTTACCACTTTAGTTGAAACACCACCAAAGCTCTGATACCAGTTTTTAAGAATTAAGTTAATTCAAACCCGATTTAATCCACCATAAAATATTTAATTTAAAACACATAACCATATTTTAAATGTGTAAAATCATATTTAACTATGCACCAAATGCATCAAAGAATCAATTCCTCAAATCATAGTTAATGTTTGTTAAATAGAGAAAATTAAAAAGCTAGTAATAACACATAACATAGATATACCATAATTCACTCAATGTGGGATACATCTAGTAAGAAAGTCCTCAAATAAAATAGTAATCTGAAACAAGATTAGAATGAACTCTCATAGAGATAGAAAAATCCCTTGTATAAAATGTTGCACTTTCACCTACACTTGCAAATGACTCTATCTCACAACCTTGTATACCACACCATATAAATGAACACTTGCACTATGAAAAATACCTGCACTTTGACTCTATCTCTCAAAATCCGCACCTGTAAAAATCATCAACAACCTCTAAAAGGTCACACCACACCCTATATATAACAAATGATGAAGAAATCTATTTCTAAAGGAGAAATTCACCATTCCCCATCAAGATAAGCTCTAGCTATCAAGAAACATGCCATTCCACCTAATAATGCTTATCTATAAGCCCCCATCAAGTGGAAACATGCCATACTCCTCTAAAAGGCACAACTTCCAATGCAGATGTGATAACATCCAACTCCACTTCAATAATACATCATATAAATTATTAAATCAAACATTTAAAAAAAAAATCATATGTAAACCAATTCCACTTCCATAACACATCATAGAAATTATTATATAAAGTATTTAATAAATATACTCATATGAAAATTATTTAATTAACAATTAATTCCCTAAAAATAAGGAAATCAATCCTACTTCCAACAAGCATGGAAGTCAACATGAAAATTATTAAATAAGCATTTAATAATATTCACACACATGAGGAGTAAAAGCAAAATGTGCTCCCCACATCCTTGAATCTCTCTAAGCCCCCAAACCATCATGGTCATGTGATAGCCTCAAAGGGCTCCACACTCAACAAATATAACCCCATAGAAAATTTACTCTGCTTTATCTCATAGAATATTTAAAGTTGACTATAATACATTTATAATATTTAAAATATTAAAATTATATACCTAGAGCATTTGGAAAAAGTGAAAAATATCATTGACATTATAAACTATATTGAAAAAAACAAGTGTTTTTGAAACAAACATGATATAAATCATTATCATTTTAATCATTATAAACTTTTTGAAACAAACTAACATTTATCTAGAGCAAACTCTCCATCCACTTTCTACTTGCCATCTCCCTCCATTGAAACCCCACTGGCTTAACCTACATGTGTATCCTCCATAATAAATCCTTTCTCAAGATCCTTTGCAGCAGAATTGATATTTATAATATTTTCCCTCTCCTCATTTGCTGCATCACTAGCTAAAAGAATAGTTGGATCTGCATCTATTTTTTTCTTCAATAAAATATTTGGATCCATCCCATGCTGTTTAATAATTTTATTCAAAGTGTTGTTCTATTTATTTAATGAAACAAGCTATTCCTTGAATGCAATCACCAAGGTGATACTTTTGCTAGCATTTTTAAAATGCACATTAATAAGTGCTTCTTTCTTCAAATTTTCATATTTTTTCTGTAATTAAAAAATATAAGCATCAAGCACATACAAAGTTTAATAAATAAAACACACATTATAGATAATGAAAACTTCCCTCAACTTTGTCCTTCTCTAATTGTGCGATGGTAATAATGTTTATATCTCTAGATCATTTATTGAAATAGGCCTGGGCTTCTCCATTTAAATTTTCCAACCTGTTTATCATAATCCCCAAAACATTATCATTGTAAACATTATTAACAAAAATTAATCAAAATTGATAAATTTAAAAACATAAAATTAATGAAAATTGAAAACAAGGCTATTACTACATGTAGTCAAGGTGACCGCCTCTTCCATTATGATGTTTATTGTGGTTTGCCTCTTCCATTATGATTGTTGTTGAGGGAGTTACCTCTTCCCCTCTCATTATCCTTATAGAAGTCACAGGGGTGGTTTCACCTGTAAAATGAGCAAATTATCTAATTAATAAACTATCCAATTCTAAGAAACTTCAATTTAAAAAAAAAGATGTAAAGTAGTAAACATTGATTGTGTTATTGGGAAGAATCCTTAATGACAATAATATGAGATTCAACTACAAAAAAAATTAAAAAACTAATATGAAAAATAATTTTTTCATTAAATAATATAAGAAATAAACATTCAAGGAAACTTGGGTGAACCTAAAAGTGGAGGCAAAACAAAATCACTTCTTGGGTGTTTGGAAATTCAAAATGAATTAAATAAAGACTCCATGGACTCAGTATCACTAGATCCCTCCGGAGCATGCTAAACTTTGGATGTCACCTATTTTATTATGACATATGCATGAACTCTTATATGTAATAACTAACAGGCCATGAAATGTTAAAATTAAAAATATATATAAAGCAACATGGGTGATAATTATAAAAACTAAACTTACCTCCTATTCATTGACAAACAAAGAATTAGCTTTCATTTTTTGATGGTGGGTAGTGGGAATTGTGGTATTCTGTATCTCAAATAAGACCTCAAAATACAAGGCTAAAATATAATTGAAAGATGAAATTGTGCAAGTGTCCTTGGAAAACACATTATTTAACTCAGCCCTAATCTTGATGGATACAACCGTTCACTAGTCACATTAGACACCTAACAGAGAATGAAGAATGTAGTAAATAACCCAAGAGGGAATGTCCAATGGTCTTCCCTATAAAACAATTTTGGATTGAAAGAAATGCATAATAGATTTGAGAAATGGATTAGAGATTTTTTCAATGGGTATTCCCCTTTTGAGCCTACTATCTATAAAGAAAATAGAAAATATGCAATTGCAATTAGGAAAGCAAACTAATTATAATAAATGATGAAGGAATAATTAAAAAAATTAATATCATTAATAAATTTAACACTTACCAACTGGGTCTATGGCCAATTTTTAGATAGACTCAAAGTAATTTTTGTCGATGTTAGATAATAAAACTTTGGTTCTAATAGGGCTTGAATTATAATGTGGAAGGCTTGTTAAATTATCGATATCCAATGGAGAGGTGCTAAAAGAGATTGATTTATTGTTAAACTAGACATATAAACAAGTCTCAGTACATTTATAACAAGTAACGAGAGATCACAATAGGTTATGGTTGATCTTCATATCATATTAAGGCATCTTTATAAGGCCTCTGAGTTTGCATTAATCTATCTAATCCACATAGGACTACAATTGTTTCAACATCTAGAGGAAGTTTGGACATAATAGATTCTTAAAAATCAAGTTTTGGATGACCCCTATTTCAGTTTTTGTGGATCTGGAAGCCATTGAAACTTCACTATAGAATCACAAACTTGGAAGTTGTAGGTTAAGCTTGAAAAAAAAAGGGAGGGATGAAAAACCTTAGAATAAAGTGTGAAAATAAGGGTACTAAAGGGGTATTTATAATCCATAAGGGAAACTGGAAGTAACTGGTTAGTGTGACCGATGAGAGATGGTTATGTTTTGGTTTGCAACCACCTAACAACAAACACATGGTAATGAGCGATAGCACATGGATGCCTATCAGTATACTATCAGATGATAGCAAATTATTAAGTGATGACCACATGCCACCGCATGATATATTTCTGATGTGTGACAACATTGCCCCTACTTGGCACCAACATATTGAATAACAACATTATGTCATGTGGTAGCATAGCACCACATGACAACACGATGTCGCCTAAGGAAAAGTATTGCCTAGTAGCATTATGTTGCATGGTGGTATAGTGTCACCCATAAAAATAATTCCATGCAACAACATGATGTCACATAGAATATTTCTACTCAACAACATATTATCCCTCAGTATCATAGTGTTTCTCAACAACATAGTGCCACGTAATGGCATGATGTCAGGAGGTAGCATGATGTCACACTATATCCTATTACCATAGGATAACATAGTATCACCTAGTGGGATGGTACTACCCATATCATGTTGTCATATGGTGGCATAATTTTTTGTGACAATATAATATTGCATGGTAGCATACTACTGCTCAAAAACATGGTATCAGTTACGTAGTGTCATACGTTAGCAAAAAATTGCCCTATCATCCCAGTAGAATGTTGTCAGGCTATTGTCAAAAAAAAAACAAGGTGATTCCCCCCTCTAAACACATGGATTCACCAAGGCTATGAATCTAATTTTCCTAAACAAACCTAGGGGGTTTCTGTTATGGCCTCTTAAAATGAACCCTTATTCAAAATTCTTGATCAAGTAAATTTGATATTACTCAGACAGATGTTGATATAAAATACAAGCATATACAGGATAAAATTCCTTGAAAAATGCAAAGTAATGAGAAATATTGTCTTCAACGAAGGATAAAGTGAATGAATTCTTCATCAAGCTTCTGGTCTTTTCATGTTAATGTTGCATCTCATTTTTTAACTTCCAGCTACAAATTTTGTGTAATTGCAAACTTGTAAATGCAATTTGTGCAAATGCACTATGTCACTTTGTAAGTCATGAATTGTGTAATTTTGATTTACACATTTCAAGTGGTGTAAAGTCATCAAAGCATTTTTGCACCATTTAGGTGGTGCAATTTTGTAATTTCACTTTTGCATGAAGTTCAATTACACTAATGCATCTTTATATCATGTAAGTGGTGCATTTTTATAAACTCGCTTTTGCACCAATGTAATGCAAAAAAAAAGGTGGTTACGCACTATAACCAACTTTATACACTATAAATATGAGTGTTAGGCTCATTATAAGGGTAATTTTGGTATTTAAACTCTACAGAAACATTTTGAAGGATGAGATTGTATTTTCAACTGAATAAAGATTAGAACAGGGAGATTTTGAAAACTTTGTGTTCAAGATTTCTTCATGAGTTATAAGTTTGTGTATGATTCATCTATATTTGTATCTTTACTTCCAAATTATTTTCATAATCACTACCAAATTTTTATAAAATGAGAACTTCACATTAAATATTTCTTTTAGAATCTTTTTGTGTTATTTCTATGAATGTGATATCTCAGTGGGGTTTAAACAATATTTTAATTATCTTTTATGGGTAAACATGAGATAGTTATCTTTTATTCTATTAATATTAGTAGATAATTATCTTAATGTATGTTTTATACTCCTAAGAGTGCATTATGTCTTTGCCACCCATTGAATCAGAGAGGTTTCCATGAATATAGTGTTTGTTCCTTTTTGGGCTATTTTGGTAAGTTTTCGTATTAAGCTACCTAGAGTTGTCTTTCATTTTTCTTGGGATTATCATGGTAGCTTCCATATTTAATTGGTTATAATAATTTAGTTCTTCCTTTAATTTATCATTTCCCCCCTCTATTATATAATTCTTCTCATTTTCTTTTCTAACTCCTTTTTGCATTCTGGTTAAAAGTATGAAACCCCCAATAGAAAATATTTTTGTTGTAAATAGATATGAATAGCTTTTCCCTTAATTTTCCTTTTTTGAATTTTAATAAAGGTAGCTATACCTGATGATAGGAGAGTTAATTTTCCCTTACATTGTTAATTAGCATAAGGACTCAATTCTCACACTATTAACCCGAAGTCACCAATTTGTCCCCTTGATAATTTTTTGAGCCAATATAGAGCCAACATGTAAGTATGTTTAATGAAAATGAAAAGATCAAACTACTATGATCTAACTCCATTAATGGAGATAAAGGTAGAGGAATAAATAAAACATATGAATTAATTGTAAGAAGGTATGGTTAAATCCCAAAGTTTGCAACATATCCAAGATGAATGGCCATTCTATATGGTTTTATGTTTTTTCAAAGTCAATTTTTATAAACATGGCCTTTTGATTGGAGCAAAAAGTACATTCTATTCCTTCCCACACAAATAAATCATTATCCAAGATATATCTTCCTTGAATGAAACCTATTTGCTCGTGTTGAATAACTAAAGACAAAAGGTGGCAGACCCACAAAGCTAATGCTTTCGTGATAATCTTATAAGAGACATTAAGCAGAGTGATAGGTCTCGAATAGAAAATTAATTTAGGGTCATCAAATTTTAGGATGAACTCAATGTGCCCATTGTGATATTTGGGCCTAAGGACTGTCTACAAAAGGCTTCAAGATAAACTTGATAGAGATTATGTCTAACAATATCCCACATTGTTTTGAAAAATTCACAAGGAAATCAATCACACCTAGTAGCTTTGACATTGGACATATTCATAATTACCTCATATAAATCCTTTATAGAGAATTATCTATCATAGGAAACCCTTTGGGAAGGAGTGACTTTACTTACAAAAATTGAGAGCCATTAGTCGAGGGCTTGTTTTCACTCTAGGGAAGGTTCTTGAGCTATGAAAACTAGTTGGTAATGTTTATCTAAGGCTCTGACCATATCTATAATTTCAATGAGGTGGTGACCATTCTCCTAGATGACTTGGATCTAATAAAGGTATTTTTGGCTTTGAGAATTTGGAAACTCTATCCTCCACTTTGAAATAATGTATGCACACTCAAATTTGAGCTCTTTGAGTATTGTACATGTCTATGATTTAGATTTTTTTATCTTAATTCAGCCACCTATAATTTTAAGATCTTTTTGAAGGGGTTTTAATAAAGTACCACCATTGTAAAACTCAACTTCGATGAGTTATATGAGTAAGAATGTCATCGTATTTTGGTTGGATGATGGTCATAGATTCGAAGAAATCTAGTTGTTTGATTGAGTGCATCGACCCACCATTGAATCCAACCTAGCTATTGAATAGGTTGAGGGATTAGGTTTCAAACTCGCTTCATGTGGGCCAAGGTACGACCGTGGGCCAACAAGACTATAATTAAAAAAAATACATTTTTTGAATGTTTAGCTTTTTGAACTACCAAATAAAGTGGAAGTAGATAGTTGAATGGATGGAAAGGACAAATTTTAGTAAGGCTACTACTGTAACAAAAATTGTATTGTCAAATAAAAAGTATGATTTAATGGAGAACATGGGCTAATCAAATCATTTTAGCATGTGATCATACCCAATTTGAAGGTTGGTCTAAGTGTACCAAAACTTAGATGTAAGATGATGACCAATGTTGGGGTCATAAAACCTAAATGTATTTTTCATGAAAATCTATACCTCTCTTTCATCGATAGACCATCTCTATATAAAAGGCCAATCTTATCATCACGTTGTTCCACCATATTGAATTCACCATATATTGACCACTAGGTATCAAGTAATGAGTTGGAAAGACATTGCCATAAAGTTGTCCTTTCATGCACATAATTTTAGTAATAAACATTAATGATTTCAAAAGAAATATTCATAATATTTAAAATGGCCCAAATGACATGATGTGTAGGGTCACATAAAGAATCCATGAAATGTGGCTACCATTTTAGAGAAATATATGTCATAAGGCCACCATGTTTTGGGTCATAATTTATTATCAACACTAAACTATTAGGCTATATAACTATTTTCACTTGGATTTTCACCCTTTGAGGAGATGGAAAATCTCTCCTCATCCAAGTGGCACAATGGAAACACCTCTAGTATTGTGGGTAGCCTAAGGATGAGGTGAGTCTCTAGATAGGGCTAGCTCCCTTGATGTACCACTTTGGGTTACAACTACAATTAAAATTTTGGGGTGAAAAAGGAGAGAGATAACTGAAAACAAAATAACCTAAGGGAGGTGATACACCAAATATAATAATGACTTTTAACCATATGCATGTTACACTTGAAATCAAGAGTCAAACTGAACATATACTTCTCTAATCTTCATCTTCTCACATCAATGTTACACTGTGAGGTTATGGATGAATGTGAAAAGATAGGAGGAATAGACAAGAGTCTTATTAAGGCACTGATAAGTAGAATAACTCACTCAATCAATGAAATTTCATATAACACTTCACATGCCCTGCAAGAAGAAGCTTTCCAACTATAAATAGATGATAGAATGAAACAATCATGATATGGAAACAAGAGTGATCACATATGAAAAATAAAATATTCTATATGAAAAAACTAATAAATATCATATAATAGGTAAAAATAAGTAGTCTTGTTAATAAAAAATTATACATTTGATTAGGGTTTCACCATACTCAGGTGGAGCATCCATTACAATGCCAAAATGGCTAGTTCTTATAAAACTTGTGAGAGAGAGGAGAAGAGAGAAGTCAAAGGGTCATAAGTACACTTGTAAAGATGAGAAAATAATTTATTTATTCATGAGAAGATGATATGGGATGAACCATGCAAGGTCATTAAGCACAAGTGTCAATTCAAGGCATAAACTTCATGAAATTTGGCATAAAACTCCTTGTTCTTGCTCAAAAAAACTACATGTATGATTAGCCCTACTTAAATTACTCATAATTGATTAGGAATATGTATAATTATTGTGATGAAGTTTAAGGGTATTATTCATTCCTATCCATGCATTTTTTACATGTATGGTCCTCAAGAAACATCTGGAAGTGAACTATCATCATCTATTATCAAGAAAACTCCTCTTCCATGTACCCTACCCTTTTGTCCTAAAAATTGGAATCATTTGCTCATGAAAATGCATGGGAGAAAGTTGATGAAAAATTTTAAGACCTTACATGGACTTATAAGCATCATGGGTACCTTGAAATCACTTTCACTTAGAGTTTTCACACTTCTCACTAGGTTGTCCAATATGCTAGTTTTGACTAGCTGAGATGAGATATCTTGTTGAGGCACTTAAGATTTTTTATTACATATTAAATTCAACATAATGGTTATCTAAAGTATATAAACTCCTCTAAATTTTTTTTCCATGCTCATAATCCTTATAGAACCTATAAAACACAAAAAATGGTCAAAAATACCTTGTTTCTACCATGTTCATACAGGTCCATAAAACCAAAAATCATGGGGATTATCTTGAGGGGTTAATTTAATATTTTAAATCACTTTTATTATCAAAATATTCCACTATAGTAACTTTCCAACTCCATTTTCACAAACTGGACATTTACAAGGGTTTTGAAGGGTTTTAGACCTGTTTGACCTCTTAAGCTTTGTTAGGGTTTATTTTGCCATATTAATGTAATTTAATAGGGTTTATTTTGCCTCAAAAAACATTAGTCACATATTTTTACACCATAAAAACATGTTTTAATCTATTTTTATGTTTATCTTATGCTATAAATGCAAGTGGCTTCCCATTTGGCCTTAGGCTTGAACTTTGCCTAACAGGCTTGGATATACCCTAAAGCTCAAAATGACTCTTCATAGTTTTCCTTGAATTATAATAGTTAAAACACAGATATATTCATCCCATAAACATGTTACAATAGTATATAATTCATATTAAATACTATAAATGGAGATGACTTCCTCATCTAGTACTAGGTTTCACCATTCCTCATAGCCCTGACTGCAACCCCTATGGTTTGGACCATTCCATTGAGATTCACCATTTATAGTTTGGTTATAAATGTTTATATAGGTTTCATAAATATTTTTAAAACCTTTATAAAACATTTATATGTCTCTTGGCTTCAATTTATCACCTAATTCCTAAACCTATTAGTGTTTGTATGAGGGGAAGTACCCCCTATCTAAGATAAGGGGGTACTTCCCCTATTCTCTCAATAAAAACGAGTATTGGAGATCATTCATAAATTCATGAAGGTAATATTTACAAAAAAATATCTCTTTGTGATATCATTTACCCTCTCAAAACCTTAAATTCCAAGATTGGTTCCTTTAAAGGCAGACTGTGAGGAGTTGACTGAGTGCAAGGGCCTAGGAAATGTACTGTGTGATGTAGAATTTAAACCTCTTGTTCCTTTGTTTCCAAGTAAATATGGTATGAAAAATTTATCACTCTCATCATATATTTTATCATTTTTCTTATAAACCTTTCCTAGCCATGTCTACACTTTGGACTGTGTTCTTGCCTAACTAGGCCTCAGAGAGTTAAGCATGCTTGCATATTTTACTACCTATAGGTGTGTGTGCATATTTGAAATTTAAATAGAGTTAGAATTTTATTTTTAAATTATTAATATTCATTTAATAATTATTGGTTTCATCTCTTGATTTTTGAACCACACAAACATTAAAGAACCTTCACCTTCATTGCTCACTACCCTTATACAGTCATACATAGTCAATTGTGTTTGACTGAGACAGACCTTGCATATGAAGATTATTATTGGGAGATATTTCATGTAAATTTTATTTATATATACCATTTATAACCTATTACATCATCCCAAAATAATACCCCATGCTTACGTCTTTATTTCTTTCATTGTGACCTACAAAACTATGTTTTCTGCCTTAAGCTTGGTTGTAGGTTACTTTAGATGTTTATGAGGTCTAGAAGGTGCTTTGGATTCAAATGATAAATGATTTAATCTATCTATTCTTATTAAAAAATTAAATTATTTTATAAGAGGACAACTCACCATCTATCAACCAATTCAAGTATCTTTTCACTTTTAGGCTTGTTGGCTGTAAGTGAGTACTTCCATGGAGTTATGCATAGCTGTAGGTGGTTATTAGACCTTGAAACCTATCTCAACAGCTCATCATGTTGGTTTTTTATGCCAATAATTCTATATTATATTATTTATAACTATCTCTAGATTATATCATTATTTATCCTTGCATCCAAAGGTGTGAGGGCTTTTTAGGGCTCAGGCTTAGAGACTTCACTATTAAAAATTAATGATGAGGAGTGCATGTTCAAGCTTCACCATCAAGAGAACCAAAGGAATAAAACACTTTATACTTTTTGAAATTAGATCCACTATGTGAGAGAGATATAGGGTATGCTCACTTGGGTTCATCACAAGTCTTCATAATCCTATTATAAGCCTTCAACCAAAAGCTCAGGTGCTCTATTTTGCACATTTATGGATAATATGCCTGGACTTAGTCATATCATGTTTTGAATGTTTTTCCAATTCAAGTTGCAATCTTAGCCTTTAAAAAGGGTCAGTCATGATATATCCTCATTATAGGACCTCAAATATGATTTTATTATCAATCTCAACACTTTAAAATGGCTACCCTGCTCTCTATGGTACCACCGATAGGTGGTTATGGTCATGTGCAGGCAGTGTGAGGATAATAAGCAATGAATGTTATATTTAGATCATGAATAGATTTAGTATTTTTATCCAATTATAAATATGGTTTATTATCATCATGAATACTTTTAAAATCATTACAAAACCTTTATTTCACATTGATTCTCTCCCAAAAACACCTATAAGTGCACATTCTGAACATATAGGCAGTGGAGAGGAATGTGGGTAGTGTGTATAGTTTAGGCCTCATGGGGTAGAATTAGATTATTTACTATTCCTCCAAAGGCTGATTTCATCATGTAGATATTGAAACTAGTTTCCAAAACCCCTATTCAACATGATATTCCCCTATAATGATGTTTGCAATGTACTTTCATGGTTATCTAACTGTGTTTTCTTACATATGACTGTGATTCCATGAAGAATTGCCTTGAGAAAGGAGATTGGGAATCAAAAGTGACCAATAGGACATGGAATCATGTAAACCAAAACCTATTCACCTTTAAATACCACCATCAAAACAAGAGAATCCATCAAATGGTGAAGAAATTGCCTGTTACACAGAAAGTTTTCCCTCCTACAATCTAAGATGATTAGCATATCAAAACCTCATAAAAATTGAAAAAAACATGGGAATCATTTGAGGAGGAATTTAACATCATTTGGCATTAAAATCAATAACTATTTCATATATAATTGCTCAAACCAAGGCAAAACTTATAAGGTGCATGAAACAGTTAGTAGAATAGTACAGTCCACTTCATGAGGATGGTTAATGAAGCACAGACCACCATTAATATAAATAATTATATTTAAATGAGGGTATATGAGTTTAATAAAAGCTCCCCATGGGATTTTAGCTACAACCTCCTGAGATGTCCATACTGAGCAAAAACTTGAAAGTCACTTATGTATGTCTAGAAATGCAAAAAAGATGCAAAATAGTTTTGGCATTAAAATGGCACTTCCAAAGGAAAAAACATATATATTAGTTTTAATAAGGTGAATAGGTGTTCCATGATATTTTCCCATGTGTCACACTTCCCAATGAGCCATACAAGTGCCATTTTCTCTTTTTTTAAGTTGTTTCTTCAATTTTAGTTAAGGAACCTATAATATTTTGATGTAGCTGACATCCCTAATATTTAAAGTAACCTATTGGATGATTATAATTAAAAATGGACATTTGTACACCTTGGGAAATGTGCCACTTGCATTTATGACCCTTAAACCCCCATTAAATGACCTAAATGACAAATTGACTAATATGACTAAGACCAAGGCTATGATGACATTAAATAACATATAATATACCCCATGAAAATATATTAGACCCCAAAATATATAAAAATCATGTTTTTACTAAGGGGTACCCTAATATGACCTAAAATTCAATTTTGGTCAACAAATTGGTGAGTCATAGGGGTAGTATGCCTACTATACTAACTAGACCAGTAGCCTTATCAGTCCATTGGGTTTAATAGTCAACTAAAGTCTGAGACTAAGAAGAATGATTTGACCATTGACCACAAAATTTGATAAAGATAAGACCAATGACTACCTTAGACACACAAAACAAAGACACACACATAACAAAAACAAACACACATGTGCTTCATGAGCACTTATTGAACACACACACAAAACTAAACAATCTTACTCAAACTGAGATGAGAACTCCCTCTTGGATCGAAATGGAAATTTGAAACTCTTCTTGTCTCAAGACATGAAGGATTTAGTGAGACATGTAGCTTTTTGTCCTTTAGTATTGATTCCTCTAACTTTTTCAAGATGTTTGCCAACCTCATTGGCATAATGTTCATTGAAAAAAAAGAAGATTCAAACATGTTGGATATAGAAATAAACTTTTATTGCATCCAAAAAGCCTCAACCTTCTCATGTGGATCTTTAATTGCAACCTCATTCTTGCTTTTCATAGGGCTCTTAATAAGATTGGGTTTTTTATTAGCTGCAAGTTCTTCTAGCTCATCAAGGAGATTTGCGTACTCTATCCAATCTTGATCATTATTCTCCATGGAATATATTTTATTTAAATTTTCATGTACTTGGCCCTCAACTTGGCAAAGATCTTCAAGCTCTTGAAATATCTTCATTTGTAGCTACCAATCATCCTTGTCTTCTTCATCATCTAGAACTACTACCTCTTCAATATTATCTTCTTGATAGATGATGTCATCAAGCTAAGGTTATTAAATATCCAATGTATTTTATGGTGATTCAAGATCATATTGAGGTATTGGATCATCTTCAAGAGAAAAAATTCCCACATTGGTCCCAACAGATTCTTCTAAGACTGCCACCTCTTTGGGGATGACTTGAAACTATTATCCATCCTTAATAGCACATTCATCTTCATGCAAAAGGTGATCATATAGATTTTTTTGATTAGATGCAGAGTCTTCTTAAAGGGATACAAGATCTTCCATCTCTTTCTCCTTCATGGTGATGCCAAGACTAGGCATCTTGAAATCATGTGACCTAGCCCAATGAGGCTGCCAAGGAGGTATGTCTTTTTCAAGCAAGAGTTATCTTTCCTTATCAACCAAATAATCCTATTTAGATTCTCATACCATAGGTCCATCAAGGTAAAGATTGATGGGGTGAGGAAAATATTAATTAGCTGGTGGAGGTGGGACATAGAACTAAAAATCAGATTGGGAATGGAATGTAGGGGGTTATTTTGGAAGATCTTAAGGAAGAGGAGGTAGACCTTGGGCTAAAAAAAATTTATTTTCTTCTTTCCACTTGAAAAACACTTCATTCAAATCTGATTTATTTTGAAGACTATCTTGAGGAAGGTGGATGGGGTGTGTTTATGCATGGGATCTTCTTTTGTGTCTAAACCTTCCATCACACCTTGACTTAGCAACTTCATTTTTTACTCTAACTCTTCAATTTGATTGGATAGGTTCTCTTGTAAAATTATCTCTTGAAGTTGATATGAATCATCATGAGGATGAGTAATACAAGGGGATTCATATGGAACAAAAGAATATTCTTGAGGAAGGGTGGGAAGGACTTGCAAAGGACCAACTTCATTCTCCACTTCACACTCCTTAACAATGATTTTATCTTATTTATTTCCCCATGATTCCACTATCTTAATCCAACTTAGGATGTTGAAATTATGAGTCTTTTCTTGAGGTGGTGATGCAACTTGAGGAGTGGATGAAGTATTAAATAAACTTGGAGTCTCTTTAGGCTTGGAATCTCCACCTTATCTCCAACTTGGAATTGCATATTTAGAGGTCTCTTCTCGAAGTGGGGATGTAATGAGAGAAGGAAATGAGGGTTTATATTCCACTTATTTTTATACTAATATGGACTTCTATATTTATTTTTTGGCCAACTCAATTTGTCTATCAAGGTTTGCTTCACACATAAGGCTAGTCTTTTCAACTCTCTCTCCCACTTGATTTAGAAAAGGATGACTTTGGTAATTTTGATTAGGATCATGAGTAGGGATCAAATATGGTTGATATAAAACTTGGGGAAGTGGATATGAAGGTTTTAAAAAAAATTAAGGATGCCTCTCATGAATGCTTAGCTTATCCTCCAAGGATTCAATCAAACCACTCACATTTAACATCTCATTGGTAAGCCTTTGCCAATTGACTCTCTCAATAGGTGCCAAATCTTTTTTGACCAAATCTAAGGCATCTCTCACCTTGTGAATTAAATTCATAGGTACCTCTTCACCACATCCTCTTAGAGTATCAAGCTCCAACATGTACCTCTCATAACCTAAAAGTGTTTGCTTGAAGGTGAAAATGGATGAAGTTGAGGAGTGGCTAGGTTGACTAGGAGAAGCAAGATATTGAGGAAGATGGCTATAATACTGATAGAAATGATGAAAATTCTATATATAGTGTTGATAAGGATCATGATGGGGTTTTAAATGGTCATTACAAGATTGGTAAGAATCAGACCAAGGCTAATTAATAACTTGCTCTTGTTGATAAGGAATGATATAAGCTTACAATGTCTCACCAACTAGTAAAGAAAAAAACTCAACACTAAAGTCAGCCATGAAATTTCATTGAAAGAAATAACATAAATAAAAATGTTACCAAAAATATTTAAAAGGAAACCTAGGTTGATTGACCAACTGATGTATCTTTGGAGTCACCATTAATGCTTTGATAGATGCCTCCAAAAGCTAATTGTTGAGAGACAACACCAAAAATCTCTCAACCTCTTGAAACAAGAGTCCCACCAGGCATAAAAAAAACTATTTTCACTTGGATTTTCACCCTTTGAGGAGATTTAAAAGCTCTCCTCATCTAAGTGGCACAATGGAAATACCTCTAGGCTTGTGGGTAGCCTAAGGATGAGTTGAATCTCTAGATAGGGCTAGCTCCCTTGATGTACCACTTTGGGTTACAACTACAACTAAAATTTGGAGGTGAAAATGGATATATATATATATATATATATATATATATATATATATATATAGCCTAAGGATGAGTTGAATCTCTAGATAGGGCTAGCTCCCTTGATGTACCACTTTGGGTTACAACTACAACTAAAACTTGGAGGTAAAAATGGAGATATATATATATATATATATATATATATATATATATATATATATATATATATATATAGCCTAAGGATGAGTTGAATCTCTAGATAGGGCTAGCTCCCTTGATGTACCACTTTGGGTTACAACTACAACTAAAATTTGGAGGTGAAAATGGATATATATATATATATATATATATATATATATATATATATATATATATATATATATGGAGGTGATACAATAAATATACTGATGACTTCCAACCATATGCATGTTACACTTGAAATCAAGAGACAAATTGAACATACACTTCTCCAATCTTCATCTTCTCACATAAATGTTACATTGTGAGGTTTTGGATGAATGTGAAAATTTATGAGGACTAGACAAGAGGCCTATGAGGTAAATAATGAATATAATAACTCACTCAATCCTTGACATTTCCTAGAAAACTTCACATGCCTTATAAGAAGAAACTTTCCAACTGTAAATAGATGATAGAATCAAATAATCATGCTATGGTAACAAGAGTTATCACTTATGAAAAATAAAAAATTTATAATGAACACATTAAGAATAGTCATTAAATATGTAAAAATCATTATTATTATTGATCATAATTTATACATTTGAGCAGGGCTTCACCATACTCAAGTGGAACATCCATTACAATGCCAAAATGGCTAGTTCTTATATAACTTGAGAGAAAGAGGAGAAGAAAGTATTAAAAGGGTCACAAGAAAAATTTTCAAGCTGAGAGAATAAATTTATTATGTATTATAAGATTATATGGGGCTAACCATCTAAGGTCATGAAGCACAAGTGTCAATTCAAGGCATAAACTTCATGAAAAGTGGCATAAAACTCCTTGTTTTGGCTTAGAAAAACTACCTATATGATTATCCCTATCTAAATTACTTATAACTAATTAGGAATAGTTTAAATAATTAATATGAAGTTTAAGGGTCTCATATATTCCTCTCCATGTATTGGTTGCATGTTTGGTTCTCTAGAAACATCTATAAGTGAGCCATCATCATTTGTTGTCAAGAAAACTCCTCTTCTATGCACCCTGCACACTTGTCCTCAAAATTGGAATTATTTTCTCATGAAAATATGTGGTAGGAAGTGGATTAAAATTTTCAAGACCCTCCATGGCCTTAGAAGCATTAGGGGCACTTTAAAATCACTTTCCCTTAGGGTTTTCACACTTCTCACTAGCTTGTCCAATATGCCAATTTTGATTGGCTGAAATGAGAGCTCCTATTTAGGCACTTAGGAGTTTTTATAAAGTATTAAATTTAAATTATGGGTTATATAAATTCTATATATTCCTTCCAATTTTTTTTCATATGTATAATCCTTAAAGAACCTGTAAAACATAAAAAAATGGTAAAAAAATACCTTGTTTCTACCATGTCTGTATAGGTTCGTACAACCAAAAATCATGGGGAGTATATTGAGGGAGTAATTTACAATGTTAAATAATTTTCATGAAAAAAATATGCCACCTGATTAGATTTTGAACTCCATTTTCACAAACTGGTCATTTGTAAGGGTTTTAAAGGGTTTTAGACCTATTTGATCTCTTAAGCTTCATTCATGAAATCCTAGCATTGGAGTTGTATAAAAATTCCACTAATATGGTTTTGAGGACCCCTAATAAATTTTACAAACTCCTCTGGCCTCCATGTAATGCCTCATGAAATATATGAGCACTTGAACCTCTCCCATTGAGCTTGTTTTCTTTTTTTCTTGTAGGTCTGAGTTAGTTTTGAGCCAAAAATGGATTTATTAGGGTTTCATTTGCCTCCCAAAATATTGGTTACCTATTTATCCACCATAAAAACATTTTTTAATCTATGGGTACGTTCATCTTATGCTATAAATGCAATTGACTTCCCATTTGGCCTTAGGGTTGAATCTTAGCTAATAGGCCTGACTGCACCCTAGAGCTCAAAATGACTCTTGATGGTTTTAATTGAATTATAATATTTCAAAAACACCTGTATTCATCCCATACACATGTTACAATAATATATAATTCATATTAAATACTATAAATAGAGATGACTTCCTCATCTAGCACTAGGTTTCACCATTCTTCATAGCCCCAACTACAACCCCTATGGTTTGGACCATTACCTTGAGCTTCACCATTTCTATTTTGGTTATTTAAGTTTATATAGGTTTAATAAATCTTTTTAAAACCTTATTTAAAGGTTTTTATGTCTCTTGGATTCACCTTATCACCTATTTCCTAAACCTGCTAGTGTTTGTATGAGGGGAAGTACCCCCTATCTGAGACAAAACAAGGGGTACTTACCCTATTCTCTCAGTAAAAGTGAGTATTTTATATCCTTAATAAATTAATGGAGTTAATATTTTAAAAAAATTATCTCTTGGTGATATTATTTACCCTCTCAAAACCTTAAATTCCAAGACTGGTTCCTTCAAAGGCAGATTATGAGGAGCTGACTGAGTGCAAGGGCCTGGGAAATGTATTGTGTGATGCAACATGGGAAATGTATAGTATAAAATGGTATTCACTCTCATAACATATTTTATAATTTTTCTTATAAACCTTTCCCATCCACGTCTACACTTTGGACTATGTTCTTTCCCAACTAGGCCTGAGAGAGTTGAGCCTGCTTGCATATTTTGCTACCTATAGGTGTGTATGCCCAGTTGGACTTGAAACAATGTTAGACTGTAATTTTTAAATTATCCATAGTCATTTAATAATTATTTTCATAATCTCTTAATGTTTTAACCACATAAACATTTAATAACCTTCACCTTCACTACTCATTGCCCTTACGTAATCATACACAATCAACTGTGTTTGACTGAGACATACCTTGCATATAAATATTCTTCTTGGGAGATATTTCATGTAAATTTTAATTATATAGACCATTTATAACCTATTACATCATCCAAAACTAATACCTCATGCTTAATTCTTTCTTTATTTCATTGTGACCTATAAAATTGTATTTTCTGCCTTAAACATGGTTGTAGGTTACTTTAGATGTTTATGAGTCTAGAAGGTGCATTGGATTCAAATGATAAAGACTTTACTATATATATTATTGTTACACAATTAAAGTTTTATATAATATGACAAATCACCATCTAGCAACCAATTCAAGTATATTTACACTTTTAGGCATGTTGGCTATAAGTGAGTACTTCCATGGAGTTATGCACAGTTGTAGGTGGTTATTAGACTTTGACACCTATCTCAACAACTCCTCATGATGGTTTTTTATTTAAAAAATGATATATTATATTATTTATAACTATATCCATATTATATCATGATTTATCCTTGCATCCAAAGGTGTGAGGGCTTTTTAGGGCTCAGGCCTGGAGACTTCACTATTAAAAATTAATGATGAGTGCATGTTCAAGCTTCACCATCAAGAGAACCAAAGGAATAAAACACTTTCTCCTTTTTTAAATTTGATCCCATATGTGAGAGATATATGGTATTCTCACTTGGGTTCATCACAAGTCTTCATAATCCTATTATAATCCTTCAACCAAAAGCTTAGGTGCTCTATTTTGCACCTTTAGGGATAATATGCCTGAACTTAGTCATATCATGCTTTGAATGTTTTCCCACTTCAAGTTGCCATCTTAGCATTTAAAAAGGGTCATCAATGATATATCCTCATTATAGGACATAAAATATGATTTTATTATCAATCTCAACACTTTAAAATGGCTACCCTGCTCTCTGTGGTACCACTTGTAGGTGGTTATGGTCATGTGCAAGTAGTGTGAGGATAACAGGCAGTGAATGTTGTATTTGGTTAATGAACAAATTTAGGATTTCTATATAATTATCTAAATGGATTATTATCATCATGAATACTTTGAAAACCATTATAGAACCTTTATTTCAACTTGATTCTCTCCTAAAAACACTTGTAAGTGCACATTCTGAACATGCAAGTAGTGGAGAGGAATGTGAGCAGTGTGTATAGTTTAGGCCTCATGGGGTAGACTTAAATTATTTACTAGTCCTCTAAAGGATTATTTTCATCATGGAGATCTTGAAACTAGTTTCCAAAACCCCTTTTCAACATGATATTCCCCTATAATGATGTCTGTAATGTACTTTCATGGCTGTCTAATTGTGTTTTCTTGCATATGACTATGATTCTATGAAGAGATACCTTGGGAAAGGAGATTGAGAAGTTAAATTGAAAAAGAGGATATGGAATCATGTAAACAAAAACCTATTCACCTTTCAATACCACCATCAAAACAAGAAAATCTATCAAATGGTGAAGAAATTGGTTGTTACATAGAAAAGTTCTCCCTCCTGCAATCTAAGATGATTAGCATACAGAAACCTCATGAAACTTGAAACAAAACATGGAAATAATTTATGGAGGAGGTCAACATCATCTGGAATCAAACTTATCAACTAGTTTTTATGAAATAGCTCAAACCATGGCAAGACCTATAGGGTACATGAAACAGTTAGCAGAAAAGTATAGTCCACTTCATAAGGATGGTTCATGAAGCACAAGAAACCATTCCTCTAAATTATTATATTTAAATTAATGTATCTAGGTCTACTAAAACCTCCCTAAGGAGTTTGAGCTAAAACCTCCTGAGCTATTCGTACTAAGTAAAAACCTAAAAGTCACTTCTATATGTCTATAAATGTAAAAAGGAAGCAAAATGGTTTTTGAATTAAAATGGAACTTCCAAATAAAAACAAACATATATATGAGTTTTAAGAAGTTGAATAGGCCTTCCATGATCTTTTACCACATGGCACACTTCCCAATGAGCTGTACAAGTTGCATTTTTTCTCTTTTTTAGTTGTTTCTTGAATTTCAATTAAGGAACCTACAATATTCTAATGTAACTAACATCCATAACATTTAAACTAACCTATTGGACACTTATAAGGAAAAATGGACATCTAGACACCTTGGTAAATGTTTCACTTGCATTTATGACCCTTAAAATCCCACTGGATGACCCAAAATGACAAATTGACTAATATGACTAAGACCAAGGCTAGGATGACATTAAATAACATCAAATAACATATAATATACCCCATGAAAATATATTAGACCCACTAAAACATCTAAAACTCATGTTTTTACCTAGGGGTGCCCCAATTTGACCTAAAAGTCAAATTTGGTCAACAATCACTTTATTGACTGCACAAAAAAGGAAACCCCCCAACTTTAATTTCTTGCAAGCATAAAATGCCCATATCTATAAAAATTTTATCAAAATCTCTCACCACATACTTAAAAGCTAATTTTTTAAGACCCCAAAATTTCCATGATTAAAAATCCATAGATTATGGGTATTAATAGACATATCTTCATAATCAAGCCCTTCTATGGCTTCATATTTATTCTTTAGGAATTATACGTTTTCAAAGAAAAAAAATCCTAACATTGAGTAAATTGGTTGGCTTCCAGTTTGACCACATACTCTATCTCCTATATATATTTTCAAAAAGAGAGACTATGAGGATGAGTCAGGGAATCTTGGGAGGGACTGCGCGAACATTTACTTGTGCCTGAACATGAGACAAAATGTGATGTAAGATAAAAGTTGTTGAGAGAAAATTATGAAGAAACTTGATAGCTAGTCAAAACATTTATGGCCATTAGCATACTATAAAAACATGGTTTTGGCAATTTCACCTTAGAATGGGCACACTCCTTAGGAGGTTGAGTGCTAGCAGGAAATTCCCTAGCAGGTTAAGTTGTAGGCAAAGGTACCTAAAGCACATAATTGGAAGATGATTTGTTATTGCTCACCAGAGTCAGATGAGTGGGCCCCTTTTTACGATTATATTTTTGTCCTAAAATAGTTTTCCTCCCATTTTCCTAAGTACTAGGATATCATAGGTGGGTTTAGGAGTTGACCTTTGTGAGGTAAATACATTAGACAATGTCTGATATTATGATCCATCACTTGATAATAGAATCATGTGCTAGGCAAGTTAATATAAAGGACCTATTGTGAACGTCGAGACTAGCCAACTTGAACCTCTACAAACTTTTTGAAAACCCTTGATAAATCTACTTCAATGTAGACCCATTTTTTTTGGAAGGTATAATATAATCTTGTAGGGTCATGAATGACCACATAGCCAATGGAAATTGTGATTTTGTTAATGAAATGCCAACAATGAAGAGGTAACTTAAGAAATTCCACCCATGTGAGGACTTTTAGAGTAGCATGCTCTAAGACAATAAATTCTTAGGTATATGGAGAGAGCACCAATAAGGAGGTACAAATGTACCAAGTGATAGACTTGTTCAATATCACACCAACATGGGTAGGGTTTGTAAAATGTAACAGTAAAAATCCCTTCATCATGTTTTAGATGCTATTTAGTCAAATGCCATGAGTAGTCCAAGAAAATCAAACCTAAGTCTTAAACATGCTTTCATAGGGGACATAACCCAAAAAATAAACTATAAATCAAAATTGTTCCAACTATTACTAGGCATAAGAAAAACAACATCAGGGTGAGAAACCTTACCTCACGATATAATTTGGAGGTAAATTTCCTTAGTTGTTTGAGAGTTAGTGTTATGGCTTTGATCTCTTCCTTTATCTATCATGACTTCAACATCAAGATGGGAAGGTAAGGATGTCATTATATAGCCTGAGCTTGTCCTATGGTGAAACTCCTAAATGTCAATAAATGTTATTATCCCGTAGGTGGGAACAACAACTGCAATATTATTCAAAAGTCAATAAGAAATGACAATAGATGTGTGCATAGCCAAAACCTTAATAGAGCCTTTTTATTTCCTAATGAATATCAATTCAATAAAATAATAATTTGAAAATGAGAAGAAAAAAATTGGTAAAACTATGTAAATATTTTTTATCCCCTTTCAATTTTATAACATAATTAATTATAATTTAAAATTTGTATGCATAATTAAACCTTTTAATTAATAAAGAATTATAATTTAATATAAATATATATTTTTTAAAATCTTAAAAAAAAATTTAAATTACACAAATTAAATATATCCCACTTGAAGCAATAAGACTTTATAAGGCTTTATATTTACAAGTTCATTGACCTGAAATTGTATATAGAAATATTTAGATTTTTTAAATAGTGGGCATGAAGCAAGTAAATAAACAGGTGTGAGATTAGCGTTTTGATCTTATCCTCAATGACCCAAACACTATCAACTTTTCTTTTCATCTCTTTTTATGGTAGTTCAATGCCAATGACTCTTAGCATGCTATGATCCTTCATTGTCATTTTAAATCTTTACTAATGTTTAAGGGTATTTTTGTTCCTCTCTACAATATGCTCTTAAGCTTCATTCCATATCAATCTCATTGTTTTGGATGAAAGGGTTAGAATTTCCATGTGGTAATAATTTGACTATTGAATTATGATTTATGATAACGATGATTAAAGATTAAAATTAGATTATAGGATTTAATAAAATGTGTAAAAAAATGTATTTTTTTAATAAAATATATATTTTTTATTTGAGAAGGTAAAGGTCATGGGTTTTGAAAATCCTAGAACTTAATACAAAGGATAGAAATATGTGACATTTACACACAAATGGGATGCCTCTACCAATAGCAACAAGTTAGGCAAAACAAACACAAGAACAATAAGACAAAAAGTAAAAAATGAGCTAAAATGGATAGAGGCTCAAATCTACCATAATAAACTAAGAAACAACCAAGGATACTTTAGTGAAGCATCTGCCAGTATTTTTGACCAATAAAAAGAATCCAACCAAACTATTTACATCATTAAAACTAGGGGATTTTTCACAAACTTTCAATAGGATTCCACTTTCTTTCTACCTTCAGTAACTATCTTTTATGAATTTACTCAGAGTCCCTCTGATTAAGGAGGTTCAACTCGAATTCCCCCTAAGTGAAGGGACATATAGGAGGGTTGAACCACTATTTTTTTACCTTTTTTCCTTTTTTTAACTTTTGTCCATCCTTGATATTTACAACAACATAGAGCTGGGATTTGTCTTCCATTTCTAGGTCCTCGATTTCTACCCTAGATAATTCCATTTTTGGGTTCTTCTTAGCTAAGGTGGATGAAGTGAAGGGGACTACCAAGTTTTAATCATTCCTTCAAGAGATTACACCCTTTAATAGTACATTTTTAGAGTGAAGGGGAATTTTAAATCATTTTTAGATAAGCACCTTTAGGTGATAAAGCATCATCGCTATCAAAATCATCTGAATCATTTTTAGCAAGCACCTATAGGTGTTTGAGGAGGGAGTCTTTCCACCAAGAGGAATCCTTCTTTTTCCTAAGGAAACTATAGTTTTTTTCAAATGACCTATATTAAAATAGCTACAATAGTGAAACAAAAAACCTTCATAGTCTAAGGGTTGGGATCGAGAGTGGTCCCCAACTTTCAAAGTGATATTTTTAGGAAAATTCATGGAAGTGTCAATATTCACCAAAATCTTGGCAAAAGTTGTGTGGTAAAAATGATTAGTATCTGGGTGAATTTGTAGATACTCACCCAGTGATTCATCGATAACCTTTAAATTGGATTTGATCTAAAATTGAAGAAGAAGATGAGGTAGGTAAACCCAAATAGGTTTTACATTAAGTGGTTCGATGATGGGATTGAATATAGGGGACCATTTTTTGATGACCAAGGGGTGGTGATTCAAGCACCAGAATTGGTTTTAAATCTTTACATTGTCTTCAATATTATGAAATACAATAATAAACTTTTTGCATAAGGTTAAATATCAAGATCACCTGATAGGAGGGGTTGCTAATGCTTTGAGATCCAAGCATGCAGATATTGAAGTTTTGGCTAGTAATCCACAAATCTACAAATGACACCTAGGGCTGAGAAAAATTATTTCATTTTGATCACTTATCTAGACTCCTCCTCATCAAGGATCATAATAAAGTTAGAAGATGTAGGTTTGAGAGATTTTTGATCTTTTTTTGGAGTTTTCTTATGGGATACCACTTACAAAATATACATGCTTCAAAATTCTAGAGTCCACCATAGCTTTCATCTCCATGACATCTAAACCTCTGTAGATGGTAGAGGGGAAAAGTGGGGAATGACCAACCTACCCAAGGGAACCATTTACAGCTCTAGATCTAGTTGAGGCTTCCTTCCATGTTAGATTCAACCCATAGATCTGATCATCCACATCATCTACAACATTATTCCACATAGAATTGGTCTTCTACATAATAAGTGTCTTTTGCATAGCATCAATCTTTCGTGCAATGTCAATCTTCTGCATAGCATCAGTCTTCTCCACATTGTCAGCCTTCTACCCAAATTAATCTTTTGTATAGCGTCAATCTTATACATAGCATTAGTCTTCTAACATCATCGACCTTCTACCCAAAATCACTAGATATAAGGGACTTTTTCCATGAGTGGGAAGGGGATCAAGAGAATGCAATTCAAAAAAATTAGTTCTTACATGGTTGAATTAGCCAAGAGAACCATTTTTAGTTCTAGATCTATTCAAGGTTTCCTTCTATGTTAGATTCTACCTATAGATTTGATCATCTATGTCTTCTGCAATATTCTTTCTCATAGAATCAGGCTTCCACACAACATCCATCTTCTACACAACATCAATCTACTCCACATCAATGTTCTTCATGGTGCCAGGCTCAAACTCAGTCTTCTACATAGCATCAGTCTTCTGTATGGTGTCAATCTTCTACACAGCATCGGCTTTATGCCTAGAATCACCAGGTACAAGGGAACTTCTACCATGAGCGAAAAAAGGAATGAGAGAAGTCATTTCAAAAAAAAAATCCAAATAAAATGTTTTTTGAGTGAACACCATTTACTAATAAAATATATTTTTAGTTGACAATAATGTTTGTAATGTTTAAAATCTTCCTAATTAAAATGTTAAAATAATAATTTATTTTTCTTGATTTTTTTCCACAATCTTTAGACTCTTTCCAATACAATTGTGATGAAAATCTTTGAACTCTTTCTAAAAAATGATAAATTAAAAATATGTTGACATAATAAATATTTAAACCTAAAATATGACAAAATTCAAAGAAAAATGATTATTAATAAATATATTATTCATGTAGATAATTGATTTGATGGGTATTTATATTCAAAATAAAAATTTCATGATAAACATTTATATCTAAAATTAAAAAAACGAAGTTTAAATTAATTATCCTAATTCAAGAGTTTATGAATTAAATTATAATTACAAATATCATTGTAAGTATGTCTTACAAAGTCATATAACATAACAAGTATGTTAAGAGAAAATAAACCTCATCCTCAATTTCATTTGAGTTATACAATTTTTAGATTTTTTTTTTCCTAATGTATTTTGGGGAGGGTCCATTTATTAGTTTCACTATGAAGCCCATGTGATTTAGTTCTTAGTTTTGTAATCACATTTTTTTCTTGGAGCCCTATTTTTTTGCATTGGTACAAAAATTACTTAAATTTCAAATTGATAATAACTTTGTAATAAAATAACTCCTTTTTATCTTTGATATTTTAGTCTCTATAAATATTTAATTTTTGTTCTACATTACATAAGAGATTTATTTCATTGTGAATTCTTCAAAATTTAAATCATTTATCAAAGTATTTTTTTCAATCTATTTTTAGATTCCTAAGAAATAATAAGTAATCTTTAATTTTGATTGTAGTCATAACTCATATTAAAATAACACCCTACTAATCTTATATTATAAGGGGAAAGGACATGTATGGAATATTAATGTGATAGAAATGACTTTTCATAATGATAAATTTTAACATTCTTTTTGATTAAATTAGTCTTTATGACCCAATAAAGTATATATTAAATGTAATTTATCATTAAATCCAATCACCAAAGTGTGATTTATTGTTAATGTTAATCTTCATAATCTTTGGAATATTACCACCTTAAATACTTTAGTAATATTTTGACTTTTCTCTTTTGAAATACCTTCACAATAATTGGACTCTTCCTAAGTAAAGTGTCATCTAAGCCCTAAACTCTTTTCACTTGAAGTGTTTAGAAAAAGAAGTGATAAATTAGAAACATGTTGAGATAATATATAAAAATGAGACAAAATGGAAAGAGAAATGATTATCAACAACCATAGTTATTTGTGTAGATAATTGATTCGATAGACATTTAAATTCAAAATAAAATTCAAGTTTTAATTAATTATCTTGATTTTAGAACTCATGATTCAAATTATAATTTCAAATCTATTTTTAGTGTAAGCATGTATTTTAACATTATATAATAAACATATTAAAAGAAAATAATTTTCATCCTAATTTCATGAGTAACATAACTTATAGATTCATTTTTGTCAAGGTATTGAGGGGAGTGTCCATGTACTAATTTCATTATGAAACTCATGTGAGTTAATTATTTATAAAATGTATAGTTGTATTTGTTGATGCTAATCTTTCCAATAGTTGAAATTTTTTCAACTCAAGGATATTAGGAGTTATAATTTTGAAAATGAACTTTTTTAAAATATTAGATTATTAATTTTGGGAAAATTTTAACTATAAATTATGTTCATCATTCTTTCCTTACTAATAAATATTTTTAGGTGATTATGTGTTAAATTGATCCTTTTACTTTGTAATTATTTTAAAAATATAAATAAAATATCATCAAAATAATAATTTTATATTTATTAAATATTACTTTTCAAATATTAATTTATAATTGAAAAATTAAAATTAAAAATAATTTAAATATTTATTACATTTGTTAATTTTTTTTTATAATATATTTAAATTTCACCTTACATTTAACATAGCTTGATTATATTTTATAATTAAAAATACAAATATAATCATAGACTATCAAAGTTACTTAATAATTTTAAAATAAATTAAATAATTAAATAAATAAATAGTAGTTTTCTTACGAATAATTAAAAAAAATACCAAACGTTGATTTTAATAAAACATTCATTAAAATTGAATTTGAAAAGTAGCAAGTGTTTCTTTCAACTCTACCAACCCTTTGAAGTTAGGAATAATGTGCATGCACCACCCACTTACTCCCCCAAAAAAACATTTTTTAACGTGATGCAATGACTTTTCATTCTCACTTAAAATAAATATTACACTTAAATATACACCTAGTGATTGAATGTGAAAATCTAAAATCAAATCAGATTAGAACTTGGAATATGTGGAAAGACACTAGCTTATATCCTTATTAGATCACTAATGGATACAACCAAGCAAAAGGATATGGAATTGCTTCAAAGGAAATGAGAAATAGAACATGATAAGCTTAAGACAAGGGTTAGGGATTATTATTTTTTAAAGTATTGGTTATAAAAAATTCAGAATGAGTTATGAATTGGAACATTTTTTATTGGAGTTATGAACCGGTTTAGAATATAAATGAGAGGTCTAGATCTCCCTTATAATTATTACAATGGTTATGAACAGTTCTACAAACATTATTATAGACACCATAACTTTATAGAGATCACCACAATCATAGCAGGCCCCACAAACATCACCATCAATGACAACTGACCTCATATACCATCAAGATTTAAAACTAAATAGTATTGGACACATCTAAACCACTTTAACCAATTTACTTGCATCTCATTGGTATAAGAGATAATAATTATTAATTGAAGAGGGTTTTTATATAATAAGGTATTTAAGATTAAAAGAGTTAATATTTGATTATAAAAGAGTTAAACATAGATGTAGAATTTATATGTGATAGTACAACTTGTTGAGGTCAACATAACCCCATTTCTAAAAAATGAGGACCCTTGTTTCAAATTTTACAAATTTGTGCTTTGAATTGAAAATGCCACTTGATTAGAGTTATTTATTTGAATATCATCCACACTTGATTCTCATTCAACTTAACTGACATGCCTCCATTTGGTCCTTGTCTTATTTTGTCTAATGTTGCTAATGATTGCTTCATGTGGTTTCAAGATGCAAGTTTAATGGAGTCTCAAGTGTGTGAACAACTGTTTAGGGATTTGAAATTTAATGTTAATTTGACCCCATTTATTTAACCTTTGTCTTTTAATTGATTAGTTAAATTGATATTATAATTACTAAAAACCCTTAATCTAATTATGTTAGCTTAAGTTCTTCTAAATTGAATTCAATTTTGCATGGGTTTTTTAATTTAAAATTGCACAGTAACACTTTATATTTGCTCAAGAATTAGTTTATATTTTATCCTATGGTTTTAATGATGTTTATTAACATGAATAAAACCTTAGTCTAAAATCTTATGTTAAGTTCTCTATATTTCTTGAAACCCCCTAAGTATATTTTATCGTTTACCTAGACTAACTAGATGCAAGAGCACTTTGTTATATTTTATACTTAATATAAAGTTTATCCTAAGCTTTAATTGTATTTATTAATATAATTAAAACCATAGTCCAAAACTTTGTCATAAGTCCTTTATATTCCTTGATCCCTAACTTGTTTATTTCCATAACCCATAGGATCAACATGAAGATGCCAAGTGTCAGGATCTTAGAGTTTGAAGGGAAGATCTATAGTGTGCGGTCATCTACCCAGGTCAAATTATCAAAATTCCTATGAAGTAACCCATAAGTGCCAAGTGGCATGATCTCTATGGCTTAGCCCATGAACCAAAGGTCCAAATTTAGCTTGACCATAGCAGATAGATCACAATCAATGGTACGCATTGATCTATGTAAAGCAGATCCAATGGTGCATAGTAAAGTCAACAAGTCAAGCATATTGCAAAGGAAACAAAGTGGCCAATCACATTTGACTTCATAAAACCTGATCAATAGAGCATGTTGAATCATACAAATAAGATCTAATGACACGAGATGAAGCTAACTTTTCAAAGAGTCCAGAATGAATATGGTAATGACACATGCCATAAATATGGATAACCAAATAGATATTGACCAATGGTGTTTCATCTCTCTGATCCTGATCCAAAGCTGAACTAAGTGTGGACTTTTTCTTGAGCCCAGACCTAATAATAGGCTGCCACATAGTGCAAAGGCATTAAGCAGTGGCATGTGTTCGCAAGATACTCAAATAGCCCATGGAACTACCAAGTGGCATGATCTCAGATGCCCATACCAAATATCAATTATCCATGATAAGTCAAAGCTAAAGGACTTGACATAAGATCAACAAAGTATATTCAATCAAGCTCTAGGATTGTATAGGGTGTTGACATGTGTCTCAAAAAGAAAAATGGTCACATTTTAAAATTAATGAATAGAATGACATGGTGGATCCACATAAGTGAAATAAGTCATTTCAAAAGATTTAGTGGACCCACAGACATGGAAGGTATAAATTAGAAATCTGAGCAAAATCTAAGGCATGAAGCTCATAGTTTGAAGTTAATTTCCTCCATTGAAGATCTATAAAAACCTTCAAGAAATCCCTAAGTGTACACAAGCCTATTTTCATTGTAATCATGCTGAGGATAATTGAATCATCACTTGCACAAAAAGAATTCAATAAAGAGTTGAATTGTAATCCACTAGTGAGCAATTTGATAAAATTCACAATAATGGTGGCTTAAAAGAGTGTTTTAAAAGAAGATGTCAAACTGTACTTAATAACAGATGTTGAAGGTCACATTTTCAAAGATACCTAGTTAGATGATTTTGCTCTAAACATAAGAGACATCAACTGGTCAAAATTGTTGTGGATGATAGAAAATCAACCAACCATCACCCGAGAAGAGGAGAAAATTCTCTCAGCTAAGAGACTTTATGATGATATAGTTACAATTTAGATGACCAACCTTTATTATATAAAAACAAAGCCTAAGATACTCCTTTGTATTGACATTCTACTCCTATTTTCAAAGAAACAAAAATACATAAGAGCATGATAGTTAATGAACTCAATCATAGGAAAGTTGCTTATATTTTTGCTATAGCATTTGAGTCATATTACAAACTACCTAAACCCCAAATAGACATTTCATCAATCAATTCTTGGGCCAAGGATCATATTTTAAGGACACCCTAGCCATGTGGTTGTATTCAAGAAACTAAGTCTTTTCAAAATTCAGTAAAAATATTCCTATTAGCTAATTCAGACCTGAGATTAAGATGATAATGACTATGTTGAACAGATTGTGTGGAGATGTGACCACTACTTATGTCAATCCAGTTTGGGTGCCCATAGTTTATTTCATGTTTTAAAAGGTAATTGTTCCCCCTCTAGGTGAAATAATAAGCATATCATTGAGTAGGTAGATCTTTACAATTAGGAAAAATAAGAAGACCCAATGTTTCATGATGTCATATCTCTTAGATGCTCTCTATGCAACAACCAAGATCCCAAAACAATGGGAATGGTCACCAAATGGAACATAAATAGTCTCACAATATTACTCTAGGTTTCACATCTACAAATATAGAGATCACACTCAATTTATATGTGATTACATCTACCCTTCCCTAAGTGAATCCGTAACTGGTACTTTATTGTCAAGAGTTAGCTCACTGATTAGAAAATCTATTGAAGTTATGGGGGTATCTAGTTGTATTCAGACTGTATGGTTATAAGAATTGAAGGGACACAAAATTATCCCTTTAGGCTACTTGTTCATATCCCTAAAAAACTAGCAGAGCAAGAGGTGGCATACTAGCTATTTCATGGTGTAGATGATCTTTGCAAGACCAAAAGAAAGGGACTACTTCACAACTTCCCCATAACAATTAAAAAGACCATGTTCAAGTAGTGGGACAATATTGAAGTTGCATCAAAACATAGGACATATTTTAATCTTTAAATTTATGAGCTCAAACAATGGGATTTTTATGGGAAAGTTGAGGAACATTTGAGAAACAAAGGAATGCTAAATGTAGCCTATGATCATGGGCCTGGTGTCTTTGACCCCATTTATACCAAGGCATCATCTTATTTTGAAGAGACCAGGAGATTGAAGGAACATAACTTGAAGCCTGAGTCAAGATTAGAAATAAATCAAAAAATGGATGAAATATGGTAATTAGGACCTTAAAAATATCATCTTATCGGTGGTGAATCCTTTAAACCCCCATCATTTAATGTGCAAGGAGGATTTCAAGTGGAACACAGGCCTGAGGAAAGGCCAAAGTCAGATGATACAGCTTCTAGATCATTAGTTCATGAAGTCCCAAAGGTAACATAACTAAAAACACATCAAAAAGAGATCCATATGATAGCCATAAACCCTCAAGAGTCTATTGAGGATGTTTTGAAGATGTTGTCTATGACATAGACAGACTCAGATGAGGAAGAGAAGATAAGTGTTGAGGAAGCTAAGGATGACAAATGGAAATCTTTGGATTTATTAGTTTTTGATACCCCTAAGAGGAAATCAGAGACTAAGCTAGCCATTATTCCCAAGTGACTTTCACTACTCCTCTAAGTAAGGTCAATCTATTTAGTGAGGAGAATTTGTTATATGGACTACCAATCCCAGAATGGTTCTTGTATGAACCTAGATTGGAAAGGCTACCTACAATGCATCATCGATGGACGTTGGTCAGGGCCACTAATATTCCTATACAACTAGAAATGAAGTCATTGATAGTTTCATTACAAGAACAAGAGGAGAAAATATTGGCTACTCCAAGTTAATCAAGTCAAGCACAAATATAAGTCCCTATCCCATAGGTGACTGAATCCAAAGTTGTCAAATTTAACCCAAATATTGCTAGATTATTGAGAGTAATTGAGAAAAAGATCATGGAAAGTGGTGAGGAGATCACATACCAAAAGGTAGAGCCATTGATAAGTTTGACACAAAAGAAATCACAAAGGCCTGGAGAAGATCCCATCTTTGAAGAGGATCCCTTAGAATTAGCCCAAGTGTAAACATAACAACTACCAGTAGCTATTAAGAGCATGCAACAACAAAAGAAGAACTTGGAAGAACAAGTTCTCTTGTCTATTCTAGAAGCTATGATTAACATGTTTGAGGCCACTTTATATGATATTTTTAATTCTTTAAAATTATAAGGTCTAGGCAGGGTGTGGTGAACCAATAGAGCACTGTGGCCATGAGCCAAATATACCAATGGCAAAGGTCAAGCAATAAAGTAAAGGATTTGATAAATATTTTGACATAAGATCAAATCCCTAGTTTCAAAATAGTTAGCTTGGCTCATTTGAATATGGCCATGGTAGTATTGGTAGACAAGATGAAAAGCTTGAGCAAATGGTCTAAGAGCCTAGCAAATCTTTTTGAGGATGGCTAGTTGTAAAGGAGTATGGAGCATTTATTAGGGAGCATGATCAAGGACCTCACTACACTTAGCCCATTAAAGATAAGAGCTGATAACACAAAGATATTGGACATGATCTTTACAACATAAGAGAATATTACAGAGGCTAGGAACATCAAGGAAGCTCTAGAAAGGGATGGTAAAGATCTTAGAACCATGGTAGATCAAGAGGATGAACTCCTCATGGATCCCATTTTAAACCTAAAGCTAATTGATGATCAACATGATAAATCAATAAAAATACTACCACATAAATAGGGAACTATAGTAATAAAGGGATCTCAAAGTTAAATTTGTTGATTAAAGCATATTCTTTTGTAATTAGACGTGTATTTTTTGAAAAGAGAATATTCTTTTTATAAAGGAATGTGCAAAGTGTAAATCACATCACCTATAGGTCAATCCATTAGGAGATGTCAAAATTCTATAACTTTGTAAAAGGACAACTATCCTTAATACTGTACAAATATCATTGGACATGACTGACCGGCATACTCCCTTATAAGGGGTATTATCAATTGTAAGAGGAGTGGGAGTTTTGAGAAAGAAAACTTTGTGCTAATTTTGAAGCAATTAATGCAAGTAGAGAATTTCAAAAATATTGTCTCATTTGTTTATGTGAATTGTTATTAAGGCTTTTCTCTCATTTGTTTGGTTTAAATTTCAGATTTGAATAGTTTTTATGAATTCTAGATGTACACTTTTAAATGCAGAGCTGTTAATTTGTGTTAATGCTAAATTTATTAAAAGTTCTTAGGTTCATTTCATTTTCTTTACTCTTCTTGTAGATGTGTCAATGCTATTTGCTTGTAGGGATAATTTTTTTAAGTGAATCTAGTTTTTATTTGAATTATTTTCACTTCCTTAGATATTTGCCCAATGTGTGGTACAAATTGAGCTTATGTTATTTCATGTTATACATTAGTTTTAAGTACCTATTTGGATGATATTCAAACTTTATCATTATGTTTAGAATGAAGATCAACAACATCAATACTTTTATTCTCTACCCTACCCTTCATTTTGTTTATTTTTTGATCAACTCACTTTAGATTAGTTTACATTGTAAATATCCACTTTAGCTTAGTATTAAATTTATATTTGATCATAATTCATTCCACTTAGTCAAGATTACTTTCATTTTCATAGATTAGCTATTAGACTACGGTTGCTCCTAACAATCAAATATTATAAATTTTGTGAAACAATTCATTTGTTCTACCATTATTCCACCAAAGATATCAAGATATCACAACCTACAACTCATGCATTAGGTTCTTTGAATCCATAAATTATTAGTGTTTCCTAAACACTTAGAACTATCTATGGTACACTTTTAGGCATCAACAGGGAACATGTTCCACTGGCACTAGAAGGGGGGCCTTTAGTTAAATCTTTGTGAATTTGTAGTATCTTTGCTAATTTTGGTGAATTTTTTTCAAAGATCAATGAATTCTTTGCATATTTATGTTATTATTAGCTCAATTCTATAAATATAATCTATATTCATGGTTTCTATAGACACCTAAATCTAGCCACTGATAACCTCCAACAAGGCTTTTGACCAATTTCCACCTAAAATGTATAATTTAGCCTAAAAACACTAAACATGTTATGTTATTAGTATCTAGGCCTAGAGATGTTATGCTATTAGTGTGTTTTTTTCATTTTGAAACTAGAACCATACTAACCATCCTATCTTGAGTCAAATTCCTAGATCACATAATGGCACACCCGGTGGGACTAGATGCATCTCACACCTGAAGGAGATAATTTTGCAACTCTAAAATATTTATTTGAGCCCTTAAAACTCTTATAAATTGATTTTCTAAATTCATTATTCTAGTACCTAGTCCTTTGGCTTGTGAGAGCAATCAAGCCCCACAACGCCCTATCATTACCATCTCAGGACTTTTACCTTTGGCTCATGCAAGCAATTATGCTCCCCAAGTTCTTACCATTATCCAACCATAAGTCATTCCTCATCCAGTACCAATCCCATCCAAACTTCAACCCATCCAATCATTTAAAGACCAAGATGTGCTCAAAACTAGTATTTTCCAACTCATTGAAAACCAAAGCCAAGACAACCAACCAATCCAAGATGTTTTTGTTGAACCAAACACTTGAGATAAGTCAACTTGTGATGAATCACCTATTGATCCTATACTAGTTATCAAGGAGTCTCACACTAATGAGTTATTCTTTGTTGAGTCACTTCTTAATGATTACAACCACCTTTGGGAAAATCATTACCTCAACCATGTGCCTATTTTTTAAGAGCCTCCTATTGACAAACTAGTCTCTGAGGAGTTATCTCTTTACCTATTTCCCATCATAGATGAGTCTCACTTTGACAAACTAGTTTTTGTGGAGCCCATTATGCCATCATAGGCTATTACTTGTCCAATACCAAATATTCAATAAGACATCATTGTAATAGATTACCTATCAAATGAAGAATCAAAATTAGAGTCAGGTTCTATTCTTAACCTCACATCAGATTTTGCATCAAAATTAGAATCAACATCAGTCACAACATCAGATTTAGAGTCCCTTGAGTTAGAATCAGATTCAAAAGAAGAATATGTTCATGGTTGTTACAACATTGGTTACGCATGCCTTGTAGATCAATTTGAATACATTTGTGACCCTTTTATAGTTTTTGAGGATGATTACTTCAGCATCGACACAAGTTTTTAAATATCTTCTATGAGGTTTGTGTTGCCTTTCACCATCTCATTATTACCACCCAAAATAGCTATTATATTGATATTCCATCTCCCACAAGTGTCAATTGGGATTGATAGAATCACACTTTGTTGAATTGCATCCATGGAAACATAGCAGTTGAAGAAGAGCAAGGAGGCCAATACCACATTCATGTAGCATAATAACACTCTCCTAGTGAAACTTTTTTAGAGGTACTAAGGGATAATGAAAGTCACAACTCAACATCTTCTAGTGAAAATATTTTGGAAGTGCTAGAAGAAAATCAAATTCAAAATCCAATGTTCATTAGTGAAACCTTCTTGAAGGTGCTACAGGACAATCAAGATAACTTCATTGGTGAAAACCTCATTGAGGTACCAATAGATGAGTACAAAAGTTCTTCACTAATTGATGAAGGTAAAATCAAATATCAAATTAAAATAGCTTCTTATCTACGCCTAATCAGATAGTAGCTACACTCAAGATTAAAAAACATAACAATATGGTGGTCCTATTGAGAGAAAAAGTCTTCGACCCCACTACAACTAAAATTTTGTCGAATCTAGTATCAACAACATTATGTGTGACTAAAAATCCTGATCTTCATTTATTTCCCCACCATCATACATTCTATTATCACCTACCATTCTATTTCATAATCAAACCTACCATCCATTATTTGTCCTTGTTTACCATCCATGGTCACACTTTTCTTTGTAGAGGCTACAAGGATACTTTGTCTCTACATTTGAAGGAATTAAAATCAATCACCAAAGAAGATCACAACAACATTATTGAAAACTAAATTTGTAGGATATTTTTGATAGAGTAACTATTCAGATGAGGTGTAGGATAACAATTAACATGATCAAGTATTATGTTTATATCATTTGTTGATTAGGACATGTATCTCCCCATCAGTAGGAATAATAGAATAAAAAACCATGCCCAGGCCAACAATATGTACCATATTGTTTCATATTACCATGCCTTTGCCATTATTACATATCCATTTACCATTATTGTAGATCATAGCCATTTACCCCATTATTTGGGGGAAACCCTCTTACTAGTTTATCCAATCTATCAAAAACCATAATTATCCTTAGCCAAATGATACCATCCTATCATTTCAATCCTATCTATACCCAATGTTATTTTTAGTCATCCTACCCAATCTTGTTTTGCTCTTGGTTCATTTGGTTCTTCTTACACTTTTTGTGAGAGGATTTTAATTAAGTTTTAAATAATCAATCTAGTCTATGTTTAAATGATAGACTATGAAAGTAGTGTGACAGTTGATCTGGAAAAATATCTTTCATCCTATATCCATGTTTGTTTATGTAAACCTGATTATAACCGCCTATGGGCAAATCAGTGTCTCACTAGTCTTGTTACTAATTACAACCACCTATGGGCAAATTAGTATCATTGACTTATGCTATTGTATCTTAGTTATAATCATTTGTGGGAAAACTAGGGGCAACACTTATTTATCATGCATTCCCATATCACCTTTCCATTACTATTTTTATTTGACTGGCCATTTGCTGGATTTGAGAACTTGTTGGGACCTAGCTGGTTTCTCCCTACCTTTTATGTGGATAGAATTACTAACTTGAGTCATTTCAAGACTATGTGGGTCATGCTCAATTCATGTTGAGGTCACCTCAGTCTCCCTTCCCATACACTCTAGCCATTTTGTGAGTAGGTATCTTGTCATTCTCTAATGAGTTAAGATACCTCAAAACTCCAAAAACATTCATAACATTTCAAAAAAAATCCAAAAATATATGTCATGTCCAAGCCTAGTCAGTTATCCTCGATCTACCTTACTAGGGCATGGTCATTGTTAGGATGCTTTCTTTTGCTTTTGTTTTCAAGCTTTCTATTTATTTGTTTATTTAGTTGGATCATTTATTTGTTCATTTTTCTATTTGTTTTTTTAGTTGCATGTTTGTTTGCTTTTAGCACTGTTGCCTCGACTCAGTCTATATGTGTTCATTGGGTTATTCGTTGAGCACATTATTCTTGAGTGTATCCATATTCATACGTTAATATTATCATCATGGTTTTTATCATTAGTGTATTATTTTTGAGTGTTTATTGGATATCAGGAGTCAATCCTTATGCATATTTCGGCCATGTCTTCATGGTGTTCTATCATGATGCCTACCATCACATGCTATATAAAAAATTAGATTCAAGAAGGTCTAAAATCAATGGAGCCGTAAAAATTTCTCCTTGACACCTTGGAAAATCCTTCCATCCTACCTTTGATTAAATCAACCCATTGACCATTTGAGTTGTATCATTGCTAATAAAGACAAGCATCTCCTCATTGGCATGTACAACTGAATCATTCACATTGATCAATCTTATTCTTCTATCCATCTCTTTCATCACTTTGCACCCACTCATCTTTAATCTGTATTCTAGGTTATATCCTTGAGTTATACTTGCTAATCAGCCTTAACTAGCGCACAATCATCTTTAACCAATCTAGGTCCTCTTAATGATTATAACTACCTATGGGCAAATCATTATTTTGACTTTTATTCTTGATTATAATCACCTTTTGGAAAATTAGTATCTTTTTAAATCAATGCATGCAAGCATTTTCTCATTTGGATTAATCTCAACTATGGGTTAATTCCACCTTGCTTCTTACTTATTTTCGAGGGACCATCCATCAATAATTACGATGGCCACTCCCTCGAGGGGGCATCATCATAAGATTCCAAAAACCATTTGAAGCTTTGTTCTTTAACCATCATCTTATTTTTGGCATACAGGCCATCTTTCATTATTTGAGAAGACATTGCTTTACCTATAGTTTGAAACATCTTCCCAAACAGGGGTAAATTATAGACACCTAAATTTGGCCATTGATAACCTCCAACCAGGTTTTTGACCAATTTCCACCTTAAATGTACAATTTGGCCTAAAAACACTAAAACATGCTAAATGATGTGAAACTGACATATTCAAGTGCTTATTTTGTCTATGGTATCATTAAATGGGGTAATGTGATTTATGGGCCAAGTAACTTTGATTAATTCATTTCGAGTCAAAATGCTAAATTTGCACTTGGGTGCTCTGGATTGATCTTCCCTATCAAATATTTTACACAAGACATGTGCCTTTGTTATTTGTTTTTGGTAACATCATAAATGGGAATATGGTTCCATTGCATTTGACATTGCCTTCCAATTCCAATCCAGTCAAATTTTGGACCAATAACAAGATATTCTAATCAATTTAAGTAATTTGTGCACAAAGTACTTAATCATGAATAAGAGCTAATTAATCCCAATCAAGGCCTAATTAATAAATCCATGGAAACTTGTTGAATACTTGTTTTTAGAAATGAATATTGAATATTTACATCATCAAGTGACCTCATTTCTTGGGAAGACATCCATAAGCCATAAATGCCACAAATATCAGGATTCATGCCCTCCATGCCTCTTAATCACACCTTATTCCAATGCGATGATGAGGATAATTACAAAATTAATTCCAAAAATTTAATTAATCCTCAACCACACATCTCAATCTTGAGATGGATGGTTTAGGTTGATTATGATCAAATCCAAAAATCTATAAATAGGAGGCCTCACAACATCATTTCTAAGCTTTTTTGATGCAAAGTTATAACACCTAATTGGTTCCAAAGATTTAAGAAATTAATGTTACCATGCCAAATTGATGTCAAGCCAAGCCAAGACACAAGCCAAAGGTGCTAAGAAGAGATGGAGGTAGCCAAGCTTCCATTGCCAAGGACTTCATGAGCACAAGCCGAGCAAGCCACCACTACAAAGGCATTTGGAGCATCTAAGGAAGGTGAAGGAATTTTTGTGTTTGATTCCTTGATTTTTTATTGTGTTTGTCATTTGCTTTTGTTAAATAAGCTATCCCTAGTGTTTAGGCCTAGAGATGTTGTGTTATTAGTGTGTTTATTTCATTTTGAAACTAGCACCATACTAACCATCCTCTCTTAAGTCAAATTCCTAGATCACAGTTTCAAACCAATATTTGGGCTCATTTAGCTGAAGATAGGTATTTTTTCAAGATTCAGGGTAGATATTTACAAAGGTAGCTTAAACTTTGTAAATCTTCCTCATTTGAAAATAGTGACCATAAATTTGTTTAAAGAGTGGTTTATTCTTTGTAAATTTAAGATTATTTGAACTTAGACTTGTAAAGACCATTAATTTTCTCAAGTTTAGATATATCTTTGAGCTTATTTAGTCAAATACAGTTGTCCTTTAAAGAGATTTATATAAATTTATGTAAAGCTTGCTTAACTTAGGAATCTTAAACATACAAATCTACTCATAGGTAAGGATTAAATTGTTATTTACAAGAATTAAGCTAAAGATCATTCATCTTTACAAATATAAGGTTTATAAGTAATATTCTGGATAGGACTCAAGGTTTACAAGATCTAACTACCAATAATCATGTCTAGGTCATGGTCTAAATCAAGATTACATCTCCTTTCATTAGAATTTCATAGGAAAGTAAGAGTAAACAAAGGTAAGCAAAGGGTTTCTACATCTCAGCCTACTTCACCTATTCAAGGTGCTCATGTATTCAATCCTTATCAAGGCATGGCTTGGTTAGGTGGATCTTCCATCAATGTGCCTAGTCAGGTACATGACCTACCCCAAAACCTTGAGAAATATATACCATTTTTAGTCTTAATGGTGTTTTCATAGCTAAAGAGCATATCAAAAGTTTCAAAGCTACTTTAAGGTTATTAAATGTAGTTCATGAAGATGTATCATGTAGATTATTTATATTTACCTTCAAAGATGCTGCATATGAGTGCTTCCTCAACCTTATCGAGAATTATATCACCAGTTGGAATGATTTTGATAGGATTTTTATTGATCAATTTGGTAAAATCATTAGTCTTTGCATTCTTTATCAACAATTCACCACTATTAAAATAGATTCTAGTGAGACCATTAGAGCCTTTAACACTAGATTCCATAAGATGTTCAGTAGAACCATATCTCCTTACAAACTTGATGAAGCCTTGCTTTAGAAATTTACAAGGATGCTTTAAACCCCATGACTTCTTTGTTTTTTAAAAGGTCTATTGGAGTTATAAACACACTGACCTTGGTTTATGTTGAAGCTATTACAATCAATGATTGAATACAGCCTCAAGTTCAACTTGCATATGCCATCCCCAATGTTAATCCCAATTTTCTTTCACTGAATGTCATTCTTAATGCCAATCAGAATGTTCCTACCCTAAATTGGAAACCAATATTAAACTAATTTCCCTTAATCCATACTCATCTGGGCCAAAATATAGGATTCTTCAATAATTCTACAAATGGATTTCATCCACATGAACAAATACCTTTGATGCCAACAACTAGTAATAGTAATCAAGTTCACAGATCAAAGGCACCAAATAATGAAAATTAATCCATACTCAAAATGGTTTAAAAGTTAAGCACTGACTTCCTTCAATTGTAGAAATAAGTAGGAAATAGTAAGGATAACTCCAATAGAAATTACTCATATCAAAGGTTCAATAGACTTAAAAAATGGTTTCATAATGGTAACAATATCAAAAATAACAATAATGAGTCATCATCAAGTAAGAACAATCTCAATATTAATATTTGTGATGTGGCACTAATTGAATATTGTAGGGTTCATAATACTTTTTGCATGGTGAGTTAGATTATATTGAATTCTATAATGTTTTTGAATTATTGCAAGATGAGTTAAATAAACTTGAAGGTGGACCTAATAGAGATAATTTTGAAGGTACATCTAGATCTTTGAAGTCATCCAAATATGTTAATACAGCCTTGATGGTGGAAAATTTTGACTTTCCATTCCAAGAGGAAAATGAACAAAAGATACCCTAGAAGAGGTGAATGTTTTTTAGCAGTATTTAAAGAAGCCTATCCTCTGAGGAATAGGGAGAAGAAATAACCTTTGATAAATTCAACCCCACCAAATAATTTTGACACTCCTCCTGATCCTACAACTAACAATAAACTAGAGCCTCCAAATGGAAGTACCTCTAAACACAATGTTGATTCATCTAATACTTCTACTAAGGGTGGGTATAATATAGTTGAGGACATAAAAAGGATTAAGGATAACATCACACTGCATGAGATGACTCAAATAACTAAGAAAAGGGATTTGTAACTTGAATCTCTATCCAAAAAACATGGTAAGTATCCCAAGGCTACAAATGCTAATGTTGTTATGTACAAGAATAAGGTAGATGTCCCACCTTTCTTGCTGACAATTAGAATTTATGGTAAAAATTTAAATAATTGTTTGTTAGACTCATGTGCATCTGTTAATTTTATACTTAAAGGTATTTGTGAGCAGCTAGGTTTGACTCCAATTAAATATGATAGGGTTATTACTCAATTAGATAAATCCAAGGTGAAAGTAATTGGAAAATTATTGAATGTTCACATGCAGCTTGTAGCTGAACCAAGGATATAATAGTTTATAGACATCCAAGTGGTGGATATTCCTAATGCTTATGGAATGATACTCAATAATAATTAGATAAAGTCTTTAAATGGTTACATGTCCACTGACTATTCACACATGTGGCTTCCATGGAAGGGAGTTTCAAATTAGATTCAAATTGAAAGAGAACCCAAGATGAAACATATGATCACTGAGTACAATGTTGTAAATGAAAGGTTCAACATGGCCAATTCTGAATTAGGAGTTTAAACTCTTGACACCTCTAAGGTATGTGACTCTAAAGATACTCATGTTGTGCCTGGAATATAAAAATTATATTTGATGGTGATAGGTGTAAGTCTAGTTCTGGAGTAGGAATTATTCTAATTAATCCCCTTGGGAAATAATTTACTACCTCTTACAGACTTTAGTTTTCATGCACTAATAAGTTAGGAGAGTATGAATTTCTAATCGTAGGATTACATTTTTCCATCAAGCATAAGGTCAAAGAAACGCTAGTGTATGGTGACTTAGAGCTAGTAGTTAATCAAGTTAGAAGTAAATATTGGTACAAATTGTCTTACCTTAAGAAATATAAGTTTATAGTTTGGGATTTGATAGAGTGCTTTGATTCTTTCAATATTTTCTCTATTCTTAGAGAAAGAAACAACCTTGCTGATGAGCTAGCCTCAACAACAACCAATCTCATGTTAGATCATGACTCTAAACCAAGAAAAATTAGTGTTGAGTTCATTCCACTCAGTCCCTGATAATATCAACTATTTACAAGTATTCAATGATGACCAATAGATTTTAGACTTCATGAATAGTTTAGGAGTATTTGAGTCCCACGTCATTGATGAAGACAATGAAAATGATCTTGATGAAGGTAACCTTGATGATAGAATTGTGCAACTAAGCAACAATAAAATTCCCAAAGTCATGATTTCCTTATAAATATTATTTGAAATAGATAAACTAACTGAGACTGTCAAAGTTCCCAAGGTGAGTGGGAAATATTACAAAGCAGTTGACCTATGAACACAAGGCCAACCCCAACTAGTAAATATTGGTAAAACTTCCACAAATGAAGAGTTGTTAAAGAGTTGTTGGTTAATTATAGAGATGTAATATCATGGTCCTATCATGACTTAAATATCATGGATCCTATAGTCATAACTCATACCATACTTTTAAAAGAAGCCTGCAAGCCTTTTAGGCAAAAACAAAGACCCATCAACCCTGTGCTAGAACCTTTGATATACAAAGAGGTCAAGAAGTTGTTGGATGCAAAGATAGTTTTTCCCATTAGACACTCTACTTTGGTAGCTAACTTATTACTAGTCAGGAAGAAAAATGGGGAAATCAGATTGTGCGTAGACTTTAGAAATTTGAATAAAGCTTATGAAAAAGATAATTATCCTTTGTCTTATCTTAATGAAGTTATTCAAATTGTTAGTGGTCCATCCATGATGTCTTTTCTTGATGTTTTTTCAGGATATAACCAAGTGCTTGTGAATAAGTAAGATAAATTAAAGATTGCATTCACAACTACGTGGGGTACTTTTACCTACAAAAGGATGCCCTTTGGACTAATAAATGTAATTGCAACTTTCCAGAGATCTATGGACCATGCTTTCCAAGGGATAATAAGTAAGTGCATTATCATTTACATGGATGATCTTATTGTCTTTTTAAAAATAGGGAGGACCACATTATGCACTTGAAATAGGTATTTGAAAGGTCTATAAGGTATCTAATTTATCTCAATCCCAAGAAGATCATTTTTATGTTACTAAGGGAAAATTGTTAAGACATGTTATAATTAAAGAGGGGATTTCTATGGACCCTGATAGAGTAGATGCCATATCTAAAATAGAATCCCCTAATAGTAGAAAAGAAATGAAATTTTTCTTTGGGCAAAAAAACTTTGTGAAAAAGTTTATTTTTGGTTTTATAGAGATTATGAGACCATCAAATGATATGTTGAATAAAGATGCCAAGATCACATGGAATGAAGAAACCAAAAGAGCCTTCAAGGACATAAAAGAAGTAATAGTGTAGGCACCAGTGTTGATAAAACCTTATTTTTCAAAAGACTTTTATCTTTATTCCTTTGATTTTGACCATACAATATCTATTCTTCTAAATCAGAGACATATGGATGTGATCATCCTATTGCATTCAAGAGTACCAATTTTAAATTTTTTGAGTTAAACTATTCTCTAATTGATAAGAAGGCATGTGCTTTCATTAAGTCAATGAAGAAATTTAGGCATTATATTCTCAGGAATAAGGTCATGCAATACTACTAGATCTTACCACTAAGATTATGCTTAGCCCATATGAATTAGGGGAAATAAGAGGTAAGAAGATGTATGTACTTAAATAATATGATCTGGAAATTAAGACTATGAAATTGGTAAGGTGCCAAGGGCTAATTCACTTAATTGGTAACACCAACCCAAAATTGAGTGTCATACAGGTGGAACAACAGATTTTTCAACCCAATGATTGGTATGATTCAATTATTCATCTATTAATTAATGGATCTTATTCTATAGGTATGAATAGGGAGTAAAGGAGAGTTCTAAGGCTCAAGGCATCACATTTCCTGATCAAATATGAAGTACTTTTCAGGAAGAATTATGAAGGAATATACTTGAGATGCATTCCTAAAGAGGAAGCATCAGAGATCATAAGTATATTCCATGATAATTTTAGAATTAGACACCCATTCATAAGGACAACAATACACAAGATCCTTAGGGTTGGTTATTATTGGCCTACAATCTTCAAATATTCTCACAAACATGTGAGAGAATGTCATTAGTGCAAGATATTTAACACTAAAGTGCTGAAAGTAGCCATACCAATAAAGCCAGTTATGATTGATAAGCCTTTTGCTTAATGGGGATTAGATTTTGTGGGGGGTCATCAACCCCAATTCTTTAGATAGACATAAATATGTCCTTAATTCTATTGATTACTACACCAGATGGAGAGAAGTAGTGACAACCAAGTAATGTAGGACATAAGATGTGATAAAGTTCTTGGAGGAAAACATATGTACTAGATTTAGAACACTAATATCTCTAGTTTTTTATAATGGATCTGCCTTTATATCCATTGAGATGAGTGATTAGGCATATGATAAAAACATTGATCTCAAGTTTTCATCAAACCATTACCCTCAAGGCAATGGGGTGTCAGAATCTACTAAAAAAAATTTGATAAAGGCTATTAAGAAGTTTGTTGCTGACAAACCAAGAACATGGCACATGTTTCTCAAATATTCCCTTTGGGATGATAGAATAAGAGTCAAGCAAGTTCTGAAGGCATCACCATTTCTACTTGTATATGGTCAAGAGCCTGTATTCCCTATCACTCTCAAGTTGTAGACCTATAAGTTCATGCAGGAGTACATGAAAGAGGATCAAGAGTTTACAATTACTAAGTTACTTTACATTATTCAAATAGAAGATGCAAGGGAAGAAACTTTTACCAATTTCAATAGACATCAAACCATATTGAAGAGATGGTTTGACAAACATTCCAAGATTAAGGTGTTCAGGTAAGCATACTTAGTTCTTCTTTGGGATAAAACATCCGAACCTAAGGGAAATCTTGGGATGATCACCCCCTTATATATTGGTCCCTATCATATTGTTGAGATACTAGGAAACAACACCTTTAAGCTCAATGATTTGCAAGGAGCAAAATTTACATTGCCAACAAATGGGTTATATCTTAAGCACTACTTCTCTGTTTCTCCACCCTAAATCCACATGGAGTAACTTGTAAGACTAGTTAGGCTTGGTGTACATAGGCTTAGATTTGTTTCTTTTCTACTTCATGTTTGTACATACTGCATGTAAATATTTGTTTCCTTGTTGTGTGTTCCTTTCCTTTGTTTTGTTCCCTTGTTTCAATAAGTCTTTTTCAAGATAATTCCAACCTTCAATGCATGTAGTTGCTCAAAAGGAACTCCAAAAATCAAGAATGCAGGTATGACTTCTCCAAATGGTTGATCATGGATCTTGGAATGTGAGATTGATGTTATAACTTTGATAAATTGGTAAGGGTTGGTATCTAGGTTAATTGTTCCCTAAAATCTTAAACCTTGTTATGATCTTAGTATGATTCTAATGAATATTGCATATGTAGGATGAAAGTTTAAATTATTAAGATAAATTCATGCTTGCACTTAAAATATATTATTGCTTGGGATAAAGTTTTTAACCAAGGATGATTTTTTGAAAGCCAAAAATTTGACCAAATCCCAAAACGTGGCTAATCTGGTTCTCAACCTTTGCTAAAAGTCTAATATGGTTTCAAAAATACAAAATAAGAGCTTTAATAAAAAAATCAAAAACTTTATAAGTAAAGTTGATTATGGTAACCTCCACCAGGGCTATGGATGCCTGGTTGGTAGTGGACTAAGACCTTGAGCAGAGCTAAAGGCATCTTTTTTAGGGCTATGGATGCCTGGCTGGCAGCAGAGCAATACCCAAGTCTTCTTGAAACTAAAGCAAAATTCTTAACTAACATCTATATATGTTATAAGCCAATGTTAATGGTTAAGGTCATGAAATATAAAAGTTGTTCCATAAATCCCATGACAAACAGGAAGTGGAATCAAAGTACACACACAACATAATTGAGTTTTGATGTTTGAATCTAATTATGCATGTGTAAGTCTTATGTTAATTATGAATTAATCTTAATAATGGTACTTGACCATGTGGAATAAGTAATCAAGTTATTAGTCTAAACCAGGGTCTCCAAATTCTAACATATTACTATGTTCCCCCCAGAAGTCTCCATTTGTTGAGGTCAACATACCCCTATTTATGAAAAGTGGGGACTCTTGTTTCAACTCTTTTAAAAATTTGTGATTTGAATTGAAAATTCCACTTGATCAAAGTTATTTATTTGAATATCATCCACACCTAATTCTCCTTTAGCTTAACTAACATGTCTCCATTTTATCCTTGTCTTATTTTTTCTAATATTGCTAATGATTGCTTCATGTGGTTTCAAGATGCAGATTTAATGGAGTCTCAAGTGTGTGAACAACTATTCAGGGCTTTGAACTTTAATGTTAATTTGAACCCATTTATTGAACTTGGTATTTTAGTTTATTATTTAAATTCATATTATAATTGTGAAAACCCTTAATCTAATTACATTAGCTTAGGTTCTTTTGAATTGAATTCAAATTTAAGTGAAATCTTTTTACTCAAAATTGCACAGGAACACATTATATTTGCTCAAGAATTAGTTTATATTTTATCCTAAGGTTTTAATCATATTTATTAACATAAATAAAACCTTAGTCTAAAATCTTATGTTAAGTTCTCTATATTTACTAAAACCCCTTAAGTCTATTTTATTTTTCACCTAGACTAACTAAACGCAAGAGCACTTTGTTATACTTTATACTTAGTCTAAAGTTTATCCTAAGATTTAATTATATTTATTAATACAATTAAAACCCTAGTACATAAATTTTTCATAAGTCCTTTATATTTCTTGAGCCCTAACTTGTTTATTTTCATGGCCCATAAGATCAACATGAAGATGCCAAGTGTTAGGATCTCAGAGCTCAAAGGGAATATCTACAGTGCATGGGCATCTACCTAAGTCAAATTGTGAAAGGTCATGTGAAGAAACTTGTAAGTTTTAAGTGGCATGATCTTGATGGCTTAGCTCAAGGATCAAAGGTCTATATTTAGCCTAACCAAAATAAATAGATCACAATTAACGGTTCACATTGATCTATGTAAACTAGATCCAACAATGCATAGAAAAGTCAATAAGTTAAGCATCTTGTAAAGCAAATAGAGTGGTATGTTTGAGTTCATGGATCATGATCAAAAAATCATGTTGAAGCATACAGAGAAGATCTAATGGCATGAGATGAAGCTAAATTTTCAAAGAGTCTAGAATGAATGTGGTAAGGATACATGTCATAACTACGATGAACTAAACAAAGATCAACCAATGACATTTCATCTCTCAGATCCTGATCTAATGGTGAATGAAGCATGGAATTTTCCAAGAGCCTAGACCCAATGAGAGTTTGCCACATGGTGAAAAGGAATAAAGTGGTGGAGTGTGTTCACAAGATGCTCAGAGAGCCCATAGGGCTGCCAAGTGGTATGATATCAGATACCCATAACAAAGATCAATGGTTCTCAATAATTCAAAGCTAAAGGACTTGGCAAAAGATCAATCGAGCATATTCAATCAAGATATAGGATTAGACAAGGTATTGACACATGTCTCAAAAATATAAATGGTCACATTTTGAAATTAATGAACAAAATGACATGATGGAACCACATAAGTGAAATAAGTTAGTTCAAATTATTTAGTGGACCCACAAACATGAAAGGTATAAATGAGCAATCTAAGAAAAATCTAAGGCACAAATCTCATAAGTTTAAATTCAATTACCTCCATTGAAGCTCTATAAAAACCTTCAAGAAAGAACTAAATGTATGAAAGCCCTACTTTTCCCCTATTTTCATTATAATCGAGCCAAGGAGAATTGAATCATCACTTGCACAAAATGAATTCAATCAAGAGTAGAATTGTAGTCCACTAGTGAGCAATTTGAAAAAATTCATAACAATGGTAGATCAAAAAAGTATTTCAAAAAGAGATGTCAAACTATACTTGACAATAGATGATGAATGTCATATTTTCAAAGACACCTAGTTTGATGCTTCTGCTCTAAACATAGGAGACAACTACTAGTCAAAATTGTTTTAGATGATAGAAAATTAACTATCCATCACCTAAGAAGAGGAGAAAATTATCTCAACCAAGAGACTATATGATGATATAATTGTAATTTAGATGACTAACCTTTATTATGTGGTAGTAAATCATAAAGTGCTCCACTATATTGACATTCTTGCTCTTATTTTCAAAGAAATAAATATAGATAAGGGCATGATAGTTAATAAAGATAGATAAGGGCATGATAGTTAATGAACTCAATCTTAGGAAAGTTTCTTATATTTATCAATATCAGTTGAGTCATATTACAAACTGCTTAAACCCTAAATATACCTTGAATCAATAAATTATTTGGCCAAGGAGCATAATTTGAATGACACCCTAGCCATGTGGTTATATTTTAGAAACTAGGTCTTTTTAGACTTTAGTAAAAACATTTTTATTAGCCAACTCAGACTTGGGATTAGGATGATAATGACTATGTTGAATAGATTATGTGGGGATGTGACCACAACTTATATCAATTTAGTTTGGGTGCCCATAGTTTATTTCATAGTTGAAAAGGTAATTATTCCCCCTCTAGGTGAAATAATAATCATATCATTGAGTAAGCAGATCTTTGTAATTAGGCAAAAGAAGAAGACCCAATTTTTCATGATATCATATCTCTTAGATGCTCTCTATGAAACAACCAAGATCCCAAACCAAGGGGAATGGTCACAAAATGGAACACAAACAATCTCATAATATTAATCTAAGCTTTACATCTATAAATACAAAGATCACATTCAATTTATATGTGACTACATCTACCCTTCCCTAAGTGAATCCACAATTGGTACTCTAATGTTAAGAGTTAGCCCACTGATTATAAAACCTATTGAAGTTATGGGGGATATCTGGTTATATCCAGACTGTATGGTCATAATAATTAAAGGGATAAAAAATTCTCCCCTCAAGATACCTATTCATATCCCTGACAAACTAGAAAAGCAAGAGGTGGCATACCATCTATTTCATGTTGTATATAGTCTTTGCAAGACCAAAAGAAAGGGACTACTTCACAACTTCCCCATAACAATTGGAAAGACCATATTTAAGTAGTGGGACAATATTGAAGTTGCATCAAAATACAAGACATCTTTCAATCTACAAATTGATGAGCTCAAACAATGGGTTCCTTATGGGAAAGTTAAGGAATATTTGAGAAATAAAGGAATGTTGAATGTAGCCTATGATCATGAGCTTGGTGTTTTTGACCCCATTTATACCAAGACATCATCCCATTTTGAAGTGATTGGGAGATTGAAGGAACATAACCTGAGGCCTAAGTCAAGATTAGAAAGAAATCAAAAAATGGATAAAATATGGCAATTAGGTCCCAAACAGTATCATCTTATCATTGGTGAATCCTCTAGACCCCCATCAGTTAATGCACAAACAAGAGTTTAAGTGGAACATAGGCCTGAGGAAAGGCCAAAGTTAGATGATATAGCTTCTAGCTCATCAGTTCATGAAGTCCCTAAAGCAACATCACTGGAAACACATCAAGAAGAGATTTATATGATAGCCATATACCCTTAAGATTTTATCGAGGATGTTTTGAATATGTTATCTATGAAATACACAGACTCAGATGAAGAAGAGAAGACAAGTATTGAGGAAGCTAAGGATGACAAAGGGAAATATTTGGACTTAGTAGTTATTAACACCCCCAAGAAGAAAGTAGAGACTAAGATGGCCATTGTTCTCATAAAAAAAATATCCAATGTGACTTTCACTACTCCTCTAAGTAAGGTCAATCTATTCAATGAGGATGATTTTTTATATGGACCACCAATCCCATAATGTATCATCCATGGGCCTAGGTCAAGGCCACTAATATTCCTATGCAACCATAAATGAATCGATGGATAGTTGTAATGAAAGAAGAAGAGGAGAAAATATTGGCTACTCTAGGTCAATCAAGTCAAGCATAAATAGAAGTCCTTGTCCCACAAGTGACTCAATCCAAATTTATTGTCAAATTTAACCCAAAGACTATTGGCTTGTTAAGATTAACTGAGAAAAAGATCATGGCAGGTGGTGAGGAGATCACATATTAAAATGTAGATCCATTGACAAATTTGACACAAAATAAAGCATAGAGGCCTAGAGAAGATCCCATATTTGAAGAAGATCCCTTAAAATTATCCCAAATAAAGACATAGTAGCTACAAGCAACTATTAAGGGCATACAATAACAAAATAAAAACTTGGAAGAGTAAGCTATATTCTCTATTCTAGAAGATATGATCAACATGTTTGAGGCCACTTTATATGATATGTTCAATTCTTTAAAATCAATAAGGTTCGGGCAGGGTGTGGTGAGCCAACATAACATTATGGCCATGAGCCAAATCCACTAATGGCAAAGTTCAAGTATCAAAGTAAAGGATTTGATCAATATTTTAATGGAAGATCAAATCCCTAGTTTCAAAATAGTTAGCTTAGCTCATATGAATATGGCCATGGCAGTATTAGTAGACCAGATTAAAAGCTTGAGAAAATGGTCCAAGTACTTAGCAAACCTTTCTAAGGATGGCAAGCAGTTACAAAGCAAGATGGAGCATATATTGGGGAGAATTATCAAGGATCCCATTACACTCAGTGTAATTGGTCTAATAACTGATGATGAGTTCCATCATAGAGCCACCCAAGTTATGCATGAAGTGAAAAGTCAGAGCCAAGGAAACATAAGAGCTGACAACACAAAGATCTTAGACATGATCTTTACAGCAAAAGAGAAGATTGTAAAGGCTAGGAACATCAAAGAATATCTAGAAAAGGTTGATAAAGATCGCATAACCATGGCAAATCAAAAGGATGAACTCCTCATGGATCCCATTGCCAATATAAATCTAATTGATGATCAATATGACAAAGAAATAAAAATCCTATAGCAAGAACAGGGGACTACAACAACAAAGGGCTCTCAAAGTTAATTTTTTTGATTAAAGCATATTCTCTTATAACTATACATGTATATTTTGAAAAGATAATATTCTTTTTGTAAAGGAATGTGCAACTTGTAAATCACATCACCTATAGGCCAATCCATTAGGAGATGTCAAAATTTTATAACTTTGTAAAAGGATCATTGTCCTTAATACTTGTACAAATATCATTGGAAATGACTAATCTACATACTCCCTTAATCTTATATATAATGTTAAAGATGGGATATATTAATTCACAATATATCATATATCTTTTACTTAATCAAATTCCTTTACGTTAATCACTTAGTCACACATTCAAGCTATGCAATAAAACTGAAAGAAATAACATGCACCACATGAGAGAGAGAGAGAGAGAGAGAGAGAGAGAGAGAGAGAGAGAGAGAGAGAGAGAGAGAGAGGAGAGAGAGAGAGAGAGAGAGAGAGAGAGAGAGAGAGAGAGAGAGAGAGAGAGAGAGAGAGAGAGAGAGAGAGAGAGAGAGAGAGAGAGAGAGAGACCAAATTTTATGTGGAAACCCAAAGTGGGAAAAACCATGAAGAACAATCTCAAGTATATAAATAAGAACTAACTCAAGTTTATGTAAATAAGTGTCACTATCTCTCAATGTTTCTTTCTCAACAAATGATAGCACACTATTATATCTCTTCTCTTTTCTCTGCTTTCCTCTACTCTTCTCAACTAGATAAAATCATTCACTTTCATGCATATATCAAATGGCTTCCCAAGCCTCCTTTTATAGCTTTCCAAATGACCTTTACCATTCACCCTTTGTGACCTTTTAATTCACATAGAAAATGGTGTCAAACTTGTCTTGCATGACCCTTAGTATTCCTCAAGATGACACTTTATTGTAAAATGCATACTTTCCCTCTTTTGTCTTTATCTAGTGACTCTTCAAATTCCTCAAGGTGACCCTTCATGGGAAAATGCATCCTTTCTCTCTTTTGTCTTTACTTGGTGACTCTTTGACCTCCTCATGGGGCTTCTTTTGTATTTATGCAACCAAAAATATATTCATTGATATTTAATTAATATTAACACACTTTAGCCAAGATATGAACATTAAAAACACCTTTAGACATTAAATGATATATTGCTAGACTTTTGACATCAATGACAATATTCCCAACATATAAAGGGTATTGTCAATTATAAAAGGAGGAGTTTTGAGAAAGAAAACTTTGTGCTAATTTTGGAACAATTAATGAAAGAAAATAATTCCAAAAATATTATATCATTTGTTTTTTTGAATTGTTATTAAGGTTTCTCTCTCATTTGTTGGGTTTAAATTTATGATTTGAATAGTTCTTATGAATTCTAGATGTCTACTTTTAAATACAGAGTTGTCAATTTAAGCTAATGCTAAATTGATTGAAAGTTCTTAGGTTCATTTCATTTTCTTTACTCTTATTGTAGATGTGCCAATGCTATTTGACTATAGGAGTAAATCTTTTAAGTGAATCTGATTCTTATTTGCATTATTTTCATGTCCTTAGATGCTTGTTTGATGTGTGGTAAGAATTGAGCTTATGTTATTTCATGATATACATTGGTTTTAAGTGAAAATTTAGATGATATTAAAACTTTGTCATTATGTATGGAATGAAGATAAAAAAACATCAATATATTTCTTCTCCACCTTACCCTTCATTTTGCTTATTTTTCGATTAGTTCACTTTAGATTAGTTTCCATTGTAAATATCCACTTTATCCTAGTCTTATATTTAGCTTTGATCATAATTAATTTCACTTAGTCAAGATTAATTTCATTTTTAGAGATTAGCTATTAGGCCATAGTTGCTCCCAACAACCAAACATTATAAATTTTGTGAAACAATTCATTTGTTTTGTTGTTATTGCACCAAAGATATCAAGATATCATAACCTGCAACTCATGCATTGGGTTCTTTGAATCCAAAAATGAGTAGTATTTCCTAAACACTAAGAACCACTTATGATACACTTTCAAGAATAAACATGAAACAAGTCAACAGTTCAAAGAATCTAGATCTAATGAGAGGCCACCATGTGGCAAAAGGGCATTAAGTGATGGAGTGTGTTTGCAAAGTGCACAAAGAGCCCATGGAATTTCCAAGGGGCACACTATTGGGAACTTAGATGGAATATCAATGGATAATGATGAAGTCACTATTGTAATACCTTTTAAGAGATCAATGCTATGAATTAATCAAGACTCAATATTACACGTGAAGGTGGCATGTGTCTAAAAATGATAAATGATCATATTTTAAATAAATGAATACTGTGACATGGTGATACCACGTAGGCAGAACACATAAAATTAGGATATCTTGTGGAACCCATCACATTAAAGCTACAAATGTGCAATCTAAAATTCAAAATCTAAGTCATGAAGCTCATAGTTCAAAATTGATTGCCACCATTGAAGCTCTATGCAAACCTCCAAAAAAGCCTAGAGTGTATAGATTGCCCCAATTGTCTCTATTTTCACTATAATTGAGTTGAGAGAAGATAAAATCATTATTTGCAATTGGGTAATTCATTCAAGATCATAGTAATGGTGACCCATAAAAATATTTCAAAGGAATATGTTGATCTATATTTTACAATAGATGTAAAAGGTCTTATGTTCAAAGACGCCGAGTTCATTGTTGTTGCCTTAAACACAAGGGATAATATTTGGTCAAAATTATTCTAGAGAATTGAGAACCAACTATCTATCACCAGGGGAGAAAAGAAGAATATCTCAGCAAAGAGGCTATACGATGACATTGTATCAATTAAGATGATTGCTCTACACTATGCAACTGTGAAATCAGAGGTATTCCACTGCATTGATGTTCTTGCTCCCTTTTTTAAAGATGTTAAAATATATAGAGGCATGTTGATTAATGAATACAATCATAGGAATGTTGCTTAAATTTCCCCAATTGCCTTTGATTCATACTACAAGCTCCCTAAACCCCAGATTGACTTAACCTCTATCAATTCATGGGCTAAAAAACATAACTTGATGGACACTCTAGCTATTTGGCAAGAATTTGGTAACCATGTTTTTTTAGACCTTGCAAAAAACATCCATATTTGTTAATTTAGACCAGGGGTTAGAATGGTAATGATAATGTTAAACAAATTATATGGATGTGCAACCACAACATACATTGATCCAATGTGGGTACCCATAGTATACTTAATTATTGAAAAGGTGATAGTTCCCCCATTGGGTGAGATTATTAATATCTCTTTGAGCATTCAAATATATGCAATCAGGCATAAGAAGAAGAATGAGTTTTTCATGATGTCTTATCTCCTAGATGCCTTATGTGCAACCACCAACATCCCTAATTAGAGAGAATAGTCTCCAAATGGAACCCAAACTCTTTATCAATACTATTCTAAGTTGCAAATTTATAAATATAGGGATCACATCTATTTCATTTGTGACTGTGTCTACCTAGTATTAAGTGAAGCCATAACTGGTATCCCTATACTGATAATTAGTCCTTTGATCAAGAAATTTATTGAAGTAATCGGATACATATGGCTTTACCCTGGTAATATAGTCATAATGATTGAATGAACTCAAAATTATCCTCTCAATTTGCCAGTCCATGTTCCTGATAAGTTAGTTGAACAAGAGGTGGCTTACCAGTTGTTCTATGGTGTAGATGGCCTATGTAAAACCAAGAGAAAGGGACTCCTTCACAGCTTCCCAGTGACAATTGGCAAGACTACATTTAGATAATAGGATAATATTGAGGTAGCATCAAAGCATAGGCTATCTTTCAACCTAAAAATGGATGACCTTAGGTAATGGGACCCCTTATGGGAAGGTGAAAGATCATTTAAGGATTAAAAGTATTTTAAAAGTACCTTATGAGCATGAACCCAGTGCCTTTGATTTCATATACATTAAATCATACTCATACTTTGAAGTGACAATAAGATTGAAGGAACATAACATAAGACCTTACTCTAGATTACAAAGAGATCAGAAGGTGGATGATATGTGGCAATTGCACCCCATGCAGTATCATCTGATAAGTGGTGAATCTTTTAGACCTCCATCAGTTAGTACATAAGCAAAGACACAAGTAAAACATAAACTTGAAGAGAAGAGGCCAGAGGAAAGAAATTCAAGTGATATTGCTTCTACTTCATCAGCTCTAAAAACTTCCAAGGCAAAAAAACATGAGTTACATCAAGAAGAGGTTCATATGATAGCCATAGATACTCAAGAGTCTGTTAAGGATGTATTGAAGATGTTATCTATGACATATATAGATTCAAATGAAGAATAAAAGACAAGTGTTAAGGAAACTAAGGATGATAAATGGAAATATTTTGACTTAGTAGTTGTTGACCCCCAAAGAGAAAAGCAGAGACTGCCCATGTTCTAAAAGCTAAGAAGCCTAAGGTGACCATCACTCCTTCTCTAAAATAATTTAATTTGTTTAGTGAAGAGAAAATTTTGTATGGGTCACCTATCTCTGAGTGGTTCATTTAAGAACCAAGAGTGAAAAAGCTACCCGCTTATCACCCATGGGCCTTGGTTAAAGATACTAATATCCCTTTGCGGCAAGAACTAAAACCATGGATTATTGATTTACAAGAGGAGGAAAAGAGGTTGGCTACTCTAAGCCAACCACCAACTCAATCACAAATAGAGATCCATATTCCATAGGTGACTCAATTTTTTAGTTGGAGTCAAGTTTGATCTAGAGACTGTTGGCCTAAAAAGAGTGATAGAGAAAAGGGTCATGATAGGAGGTGAAGAAATTATGTATCAAAAACTGGAACCATTGACTAGTTTGACTCTGAAGTAAGGACAGAGGCTTGGTGAAGATCCTATGTTTGAGGAATATGTTTTTGAATTAGATCAAGCATAAAGAGACTGTTTCAAGCTACTATCAAAGGGCTAAAGCAACAAAAAAAGAACTTATAAGAGCAATCCATTTTATCTATTCTAGGAGATATGATAAATAAGTTTGAAACAACCATGTATGATATATTTAACTCCTTGAATGTAATAAAGTCCAAGCAAGATTTGGTTTTCTAATAATGTACCTTAGCTACAAGCCAAGTTAGCCAATAACAATCTTCCAAAAATAAGTAAAAGAATTGATCAATGTTCTGATAGAGGACCAAATTCCTAGGTTTAAGACAGTTAGCCTAGCCCACTTAAATGTGGATATGACTATATTGATAGAAAAAATTAAAGGTTTGAGAAAATGGCCCAAGGGAATGGGAGATCTTTTTTAATGATTTAAATAAATTGGAAAGTAGAATGGTCCATATAATTGGGAGCTTGATCAAGGATCCTACTTTACTCAGCCCCACTAGCTTGATCATCCTAGTTCATACAGGAGGTAAGGAATCAAAGCCAAGGTAAAACAAGAGCAGATAACAAGAGAATCATGGATATGATTTTATTAGCTAAAGAGAAGATAAGAGATGCAAGGAGCATAAAATAAGATTTAGAGAGGGTTGATAAAGATCTTAAGGGCTTGGCAGATCAAGAAAAAGAGATTTACATGGAACCCATTGTCAACCTCAAGCTAATTAATGAGCAACACTACAGAATGAAGATCCTATAGCAGAGGCAAAAGATTTCAACAACAGAGGAGTCCCAAAGTCAAATTTGTTGACTTTATAATATTATGTCATAGCTAAACATATATATCATTTTGAAAATAGAATATAATTTTGTAAAAGCATGTGCAATGTTATAAAGTGTATTGATTACAGGTCAGTCCATTTAGAAAGTGTCTATTTCTAGAACGTTGTAGAAGGAAAGCTATCTTAAACACTTGTATAATTATCTTTTGACATGACTAGCCGACATACCTCCTTAGTCTTTTATATAATGGGCATTTTCATTTGTAATCAATAGGGAGTTTTGAGCAAAAAAATTTGTGTACACTTTGAGCAATTAATACAAGCAAGGAATTCTACAAAGATTGTCAAGTATTTATTTGTGTGTTTGCTATTATGGATGCTCTCTCAATTATCTATTTGGATGTCTAGATTTGAATTGTTTTCATGGATTTTTGATGTGTTCATATGGATTTAGAGTTGTCAATTTATGATTAAGCTAGGTTGATTGAAGGGTTTTAGGTTCATTTCATTTTCCATGTTTTCTTTACAGATGTGCTAGTATAATTTGTTTGTGGAAGTAAATATATAAAGTGAACTTGATCTCTTATTTTCATTATTGCACTCTTCCTTAGACATTTTATTGATATATGGTAGGATCTGTGCCTTTACAATTTCATGTCATCTATTGGTTTAGTACATGTCTTGATGAAATTTAAGCTCTGTCATAATGTCTAGATTGAAAATTAGAACACCTTTCTGCCCTACCCTTCCTTTTGCCCATTTTTTTGATCAATTCACTTTAGTTTAGTTTCCATTGTAAATATGCATGCTATATTAGACTTTAGATCTTAGGTTTTGATCATAATTTACTCTACTTAGTTCAAATTATCTTCGTACTTCACAAGCTAGCTTTCAGACCAAGGTTACTCCCAACAACCAATTTTATTATCATTTTATGAAATAATTATATTGCTTTGTCTCTATTCCATAAAAGATATTAGGAATATCAAAACCAACAACTCATGCAATGGATTCTTTGAATCCAAAAATGAGAAGAGTGTTTCTCAACACTCGATAAACCCTATGATACACTTTCAAGCATCAACAAGTTGTAAGTGGGGGATTGTATGACTAAAAATGAAACTGCATATTTTTGTATTTGTGGTAACTCTTTGCATTAATTGATTATAATTAACAGTTATATTATCAAAATTAAATTGATCAGGACAAACTTGGTAGTGATTAGAATTTGACTAGTTAGGAATAACTTGGTATTGATTGGAATTTAACTAGTTAGGAAGAACTTGGTATTGGTTGGAATTTGAAGTTGGAATGTAGAGTTTTTATTATGTAGGATGAAGTCATTGCTTTTTACTAAGGAATTATTATTGAGGGGTAGGCATTTTTTGTTGATTAGAAGACACCTATTGTACCAAAAAAAACTCATTGTTGTGTATTATACAAGACCTAATGAGTATTAGAGGGAACTTTAGAATAATTTTGTTCAGGAAGATGGGAATTATAAGGAATATTCTATGTCTCAATGGTAACCTATTGGGAATCACTTAAACTTTGTAACTATTGAAGGGGGAATTACTTAGATGGAATTAGAAATGTGGGATTGATAAGAACTTGATGAGGATTAGGGAATGTTTATTGGAGATTATCTACAACTGATTGTAAATCATCTACATCTCTATAAGTATATGTTTCTATATAGAAGTATATGTGTCAATATTAGTCAATTGATCAAACAATGAATCTGTTACTTGATGCTCAAGTGGAGGATCAAAAACTGGAGTAATTAACAAGGTGATAATTTCTTTGAACACTTTAATAGATTATTATAATTGGGTTAAAAATTTAGGTGAAATTTTGGGTGAGGCTACAAGTAGCTCCCTCCCTTTCCTATATTTTTCTATAACTATCGATATTTGAACCACTGAAGGACCATGATTAGAGGGTAAATCATCATTCCCCTCCATAGTTTTGATAGTAGTTTATGTTTATGATTTTGATGTTGAATCATGAGGAATAAAGTAGGTAATAATGATTTAGAAGTTAATTTTGACCATTTTGGTCTTGTTTAGGTGTTAAGGGGTCTAATAGGATCTTTTTGGGTGTGTTTGATTCATTATAAGTCTTAGGTGTGGGTGATTCTAGTCCTTTTGGAGTTTCCTTCCAAAATCTAAATTTGAAAATCTGAATAATGTAATTATGCCTTAGAGTGTTATTTTAGGTTGAAAAAGGTGTTAAATGTTTGAAAATGGTTCATGAAAGGTAAAAAAAGGTGTGTATAGGTTTTTAACATGATTAATATGAAAAACACAATGCAAATCAAGATTCAGGAAAAGGTGTAACCGTCATGCCACGTGTAATGGCCAAGAATAGGAAGAGTCATACATGACTAGTGTGTTAAGAATGTAGATATGTAGAGAGTGATTCATAGTTTGAAGACATTGATTGTGATTTATGGGATTATAATGGAGGATAAATTCAAAGTAGAGGAAAAGGAAAGAAAGATCAAGAAACAAAGTCTAAACACTTTGTCTTGCTATAGGTGATAAATTATGCATTGTATATTCAAAGAATGAATTTGAAGTTGATATTTTGTAAAATATCTCTTGAAAAAAATAAATATTGATACATGTGAATGAATTATTATTCACTAATTTATAATATTTGGTTAGATTATCAGTTCAAAACAAAGACAAGATACCTTATGTTTCAGTCATAAAAGAAAACTATGTATATGTAATCTAAAAAAAGAGATAATCATGTCTTACAAGAATTATAACATTTAATATGAGTTGGTATGTAGTGTTTATAGTGGTGAGTCATCTTTATTTATGCCAAAAATATTCCTTGATAAACTTCCAAGGAGTGGATGGATCTTTAGATGTCATTTGATTACATTGTCCAATCCATAAGAGAGATTATGTGTTTATGCAGTTCCAAAAAGAGGACCATTAGTTCCCTTATAAGGTTTTTAAGTTAGTTTAGGGTGTATTAAAAAGTGAATAATATTTTTTTTGTGTGGGTAAACCGTTTGGATACTCAATCATTCCATATAGTGTAAGTCTCAATTAGAAAACTTTCACATATAGTTATCTTAGAATACACTATTGGTACAGTCATGAAAAGGAGATACTAAAGGTTTTGTGAGTTATTTTAAAGATTGAAGTTATTGAGATAATAATATATTATTTTTATAATTTTATTATCCTTTTTGAAATGTTTTAATAGGCTCCAAGTTCCATATTGAATGCTCATTACTAAATAAATTTGACACAGTCCTAATGCATGTCTATAATTCTATAATTTTGGCTTTAGGAGACATTTAGAGATTGTTTATGGTTAAATAACATTTTTAAAAGGAAAATATATATTATACATATATATTTCAAGTTTTATAAGTGTTTTAAATTGCTTGGAAACCATTTTATTGATTTTTGGCTTCACACAGGCCTATGTAAGCTTGTCCTAGGGTTTAGAGATTTAAAGGTGAATAATTAACATTTTAAATAGTCAAAATCATTAAAATTATGTAATATAATGTGTTTTTTCATGATTTAAAATATTATTATGGAATTAAGTTGGTAAAATACTATATTGTATAGAACTTCTGAAGTATCATTGAACTTAGCCTAAAGAGGCCTAATTTGTAGAAGAGAGGGTTGAGTTATGAGATCATATTTGAGAGTTTGGAACTAAATTTTCTTGTGAATTTTTCTGATCCTAATGGGTATTCAAATCAATCTCATTTTTTAATGAGCATGTGTATATTTTTTAATACTATGAGGTTCGTGTGTTTGCAAGGCTACTAGGAAAATGCTTATTTGACAAAGGTAAGTGGAGACAGATAATATACATGGAGAGATGTTTTATAAAAAAAAATCATGAATAAATAAATATATAAAGGGTACCTAACCATTATTTTATTTTATTAGGAATATTTGTAAATTAGGCCAAACTGCTAAGTTTGTATGTAAACAAGGCTAGTAGGAGTTTAGTCTTGAAGTGTGGAAGTATACTTGGAGTTGAGAAATATTATTTGAGGATTGTGTGAATTAATTATATGTATATTAATTTTAAATTAATAGGTATATGACTATAATTATTTATAAATAATATTAGAATCAATGAAGCTTGAATGAGAACTTTAGGCCTATTAACCTCTACCAAATTATGAGAAACTTAATAACTAAATGAAGAGTGAAGAGATGAAAGGTATGTTTGGAGAGGATGAAGATGTATTATGGATAACAAAGAATATAAACATATTTAGGATTTAAGGTCTTCTAGGTCAAAGAGAATACTAGATGAGTCAAAGGAAACTAATGAGCCTAGGAAAGATCAAGGAGTGTTTGAGAGAGAAAAGATATAGATAAAGGTAAGAACCTGAAAGCAATTCAGAGAGAAAGAGTTATTGTATAATATTTCTCAAACTTATGTAAATTATCTGTGGGAAAACTAAGGGGAACCATAGCACCCATCTCTAATAATCATAAAATAGCTTCATCTCTATTTTCTAATAAGTCTTGCTCAAATTGGGTTTGAGTCGTATTATAGGTAAGTTGCACATAATCATACTCAGGTTGGTGAAACTCCATATCATGTGAATTAAACTAATCCTCTTGATCATGGGAATAATATTTATGATATGTGATTGGATTTATATGGTATTGTTGATCTTGAGTCCAATCATCATCAGAAGTAGCATTATAAGCCATATTGTTTTTGGTGTAATGAGGCATATTGGACATTGTTGTAAACCAAATAATTTTATATAAACACAAATACTTGGACTAGAACTTAGAATAGACATAGAAAAAAATGGGAAAAATAATTTATAAATGACAAGAGAAAGCTTTGGACTTGAACAAGTTTGACTTGAACATGAGAAAATGGTATTGAGACTAGAAATTTTGACTTAAACAGGTTTTATTTGAAGTGGTTTGGAATTAAAAACTTGGGAAAATGATTAAATATGGGTCCCAATTCACATAGATATCTTAAATATATGATTTCAAATAAGAGAGGTATGTGTGTAAACAAGTTTAGACATGAGACATAGAAGGGAACAATTTGGACCTATAACGTGGATAGAGTAACACCTCTTTGTGTAAGTGTATGTAGATTAGGACAAGGTTTAACACCACAATTAATTAATTAAACACTCAATCTAAAGACTTTAATTTAGTGATTGGCATAGGATTGCTCCACATTCATCGATTCTTTTTATATACTTGCCTTGAGACAGGATTATAAAATTTAAGATTCTTTAAGTAATTATTATAATTATTTGTGTTGTTTTAATCCCACCCTTCTCTCAAAAGGTTTATACATAAAATATATATTTGGGTGTAATTAATTTTACAACCCTACGATGATAATTGTTTTATGGCAAAAAGGTCTTATGTTAAAGTTTTTGTGGGATTTCTATATATTATTGATATACCTTGTGGTATAAGGGCACAAAAATATATGTCGATTGGACATCAAATTTTAATGGGCCATTCACCAAAGGATCTAGTCCCTTTGCAACCACTTTAGTTGTAAGGGTTTCAGTGAAGTGCTTCTATAAAAATCAAGCTCAAGGGACCTTTAAGCTAAGATACCATTGATGTAAGCTTAATTTATATACCCCATTAGATAAAAATTTTGGTATGAATGTTAGGTAATGAAGTCCTAGTCAACATGCCCTAAGGACTAATGAGAAGGTAATGATACCCTAATTGCATAGCCAAAAAAAAATGAAAATTATTGCCATTTTGATTCAAGGTATCCTTCTAATGGAAAAGGAAGATCATAATAATAAAATATATCAGGATAAAAACAAATCATTACATTTACATTTATGAGTTACCCTACCAAAAAGGAGAGCATACATGTAAAAGAATCACACAAGCACATAAGCTAACACTTAAGAAAAGAATTAAATAAAGACAAATAGAAATGAATGTCTTTTTATGGCACCAAATTGAAAGATGAATTTGTTTTAAAATGCTAAACCAAAATGTGAATTCAATTTAAAAAATCCAAAGAAAATGTGGGTAAGTAATGTATGATTGAATGAATCACCACACCCTTTTTAGAACCTTCAAGCAAACAATGTAAGTAATTTTGTTTGGTGGTTCTTTTTCAAGTAAAGGGAGTTAATTTTATATGTTTTTACAAGTCTTAGATTTTGGCACATAGAGGTGAATTCACTGTTTATCAGGGACAATTCATTATTTTAAAAAAAAAATACATAAGTCACAATATAATGCAAAAAAATAGAGACAAAGGCAAATTCATTGATTAATAGGTCAATTTCACCAATTATATGAGCATTTTTTCCTATTATAAATCAATTTCATTTATTAGTATGAAAACCAAACTGTAAAATACCTGACAGTGATTTCATCATTTTTTTGATCAATTTCACTGATTTGTTGACAATTTCATATATTCTGAGATGATTTTGCCAAATATAAAACCTGCACAAAAAGAATGGAGAATAAAATAGGGAACAAAGGATAAAGGTGTTTTAACGAATTATATGGATGCTTTCACCCATTATCATGCTAGTTTCACCAAAATATATGTTGATTTCATTGAAATAATGACAAATTTGCTAATTAACAGAAAATAACCTATATTGTTACCAAGAGTGATTTCACCAATTTAGCAGTCAATTTCATTGATATCTTGATGTATTTCACTAATTTAGAGATGATTTCATTGATTATGAAACCTACATAGAATACAAAATAGAAAATAAAACAAATCACAAAGGCAAATTCACTGATTACAAAGCATTTTCATCGATTAGTATAAAAACAATGATGTTTTTTCCATTTTCATGAATTGAATTCACTAATACATAGAGGTGAAAAATAGTATAAAAAATATATAAATGATCTCAAATAATTATAATTTCATCAAATGAATATTGTTAAAGAGGATCAAAAGAAAGGTGTGGGTTGCTAATCCCATAGGGCATGCCATATGTGTCCAGAAGATTGTTCACAAGTGTTAATTTCACAATGTTAGATAAGTATATCAAAACAAAGAAAATAAAATTAAAAAATTGAGCTTAAGAACTTTTTAAGCATAAACAAAGCTAACTAAACTAAAATTAAGGAAAGATACAAACTATGATTACTTTCCATTCAATATTGTTCACCTTATTTGTTGATGTGGCTTGGATGTAGACTCCGTAGGTCTTTATCAATGCCATTTTATGATAAAATATCTCCTTTAAAACCTTTGATTAGTTAAATTGATGAATAATATAAAGGTGATGCATAAAAATACTTGAGAATTTGATAGCACTTTGTTTTCCAATTTGAGCATGTCAATTACAATGGAGAAGAGGTCTATTTATAATAATATGGAATCAATGAGGACCCTTCATCTTGACTCCAATAAGGATAGATGCCTGTATATCCTAAAAAAATCACATGGATCAACACAAAAATTGATCACATGAGCCCTCCATCTTGTCCAAGATGAAGTGTGGAGGATAGCCCTTTAAAATATCAAAGAAAGATTAATATGAACCCTCCATCTTGCATGCAATATGGAGGGTGGAGAATTCTCCTCAAAGTATTCTTATGAGAGTCCATGTGGACCTTCATATTGTTTTCAAGATGAAGGGTGGAGAATCATTCCCAAGAAAGCACATGGATCATCAATATAGGCCCTTCATCTTATTCTCAAAATGAGAATGCTCCCTAAAATATCTCACAAGATTCATTATGGACCCTTCATCTTGTCTCCAAGATGAAGGGTGGAGAATAATCCTTCATATTAATTCATTTAATAATTTGTGGGCTCATAAAAAAATATTCCTTCTTGAATTAAGATGCCTCTTGGAGGGAAAATAGAAGAAATTAGTAATTAAAAAGAAAATATAATTCCATTTGCATATAATTATAATTAGAAGAATGATTAAATCAATTAATCAAAGATTAATTTAATTAGTGCATTGTGGGTAATTTGATTATGATAATGATTTAGATAAGGATAATTAATTTCATTAATTGATTAGTGAAGGAAAATTAGTGAATTGATCATAGTAGAAGAATTCACCAGAATGATAATTGAACAGATCTAATACAGTGAACTATCCCACCTAGATATGCCCCAAGGTAAATTCAAACTCGTATGTTAGATGAACAGATGATTTTAGACTAGTTTGTGTGCAACTATAGGAAGTCATTCTATTTTAAAATGTTGACATGGAAGTGATAAAAATGGAATGTCTACACAAATCCTTTAAAATACACTTAATCGATGATTTTTCACATATTCTAGAGTGTCAATCTCTACTCTATTAGGTCTTAGATTGATATTACAAGGAATTAAGAGGGTTCCACAAAGGAAACCAACATAGAGTTCATATATTCCATAATGGGATTCAAAGAGTCCTAGAGTTCACAATGCTAAACAACATACACATAATACTACAGATTATCTCATGATAATATCACTTATGTTACACAGTCAAATCAGTTTTCAAATCCTAATTTGATATCATTTACTTCACAATAACATGATGCTTTCCATTCTGAGAGGTCATCCCTATTATGATAGATACATAATCTATTTATTGTGAGACTCTTATAGGATTCATTGGTTAATATGTTCCTTTTTTATTTTTTATATATTCAAAAAATACAAAAAATAAAATATTATATAAAATTATAAAATCAAGACATATATATGTTATGTGTAGTTCAGTTACATTCATCGATTTATGCTTATTATATGCAATATTTATCTATATCCAATTTTATATAAAATATGATTCAAAAGTGTAATTGAGTGAATTTTAGAATATATAGTTTGTCACTTTTAGATGTAATTACAAATGGTGATATTGTCTCATACCCAAAAAATTTACACAGACAAAATGGTTCTATTACAAATAGTCATGCACTGCACTTTTGTTTGATTTTAGTAGACTTGTCCTAGTGAACACATGTTTTGATTTTTTAGATTTAAACCATTATCATGCCTTATAATATTTTTTATGTCATATCAATATCATTGGGGGCATCCTTTTACATAGGTTTTATCATTTTATTACTATCACTATTGTTCCTACTTTAGTACATTACATTGTGCAATTATTTTCTCACTTAATTTCCCATTGATAGATTATTAGATACCTAAGTTACTAAAAATCATGATGTTACAATTTTATTATGTAGATCAACTTCACTTATTCATGCATGATTTTTTGTGGTTTCTTCCTTGTTTCATTTCTTATGTTATTCATCTTGTTTGGATTGTGGACATTTGAACATGTCCTTTTTTATGGCTCTAAGCCTTATTATGTGCTTCTATGTGTGTGAGTGACATTTTAACATGTCTCTTGTGTGTGGCCCATTATTATTCATGCATGCTTTATGTTCATTTATGTGTAATCTTTGTGTGTGCATCATGGTCATGTTAGCTTAGTTTGCTTAGTTTTCAATGCCATGATGGATATCATGCATCTTCACAACATTTAAATGCTATGATGGATATCATGTGTCCTCCTTGAGTTACTCTATGTATTTTAAATTACTCAATAAATGATCATTTTCACTATGTTTCTCATTGATAACATTTATCTAGACATGACATTATGTATGCTTGGTTATACGTGCATCTTACATTACTATATTGCTCAATTTATCTATGATGATGCCATGATCTCTAATGTTATCATTATTAATATAGATTTCAACTATTTTATATAAAATCGTTCACATTAATTTTTATTTTGAGCTAAGGTATTGCACATGTTGCAAAAATCACCTCAAAAAAAGGGCATACACAATTGCTTGTCTTATAGATTAAGCTACAACAATACTAGATTTATAGGTTTTACTCAATTAATCAGTATATACCTAGACTTCAATAAAAATTTAGTTTCATAAAACAACACTCCATTTATACAATAGTCCAGGTTGGTTGTATCCATAAAAACTCATTGTTATCCCAAAAGGTAGAAAACAATGATTTCCAAAATTTCTCAAAATCACAGTTAGTTATAGGATAGTTGGCAAAAGGTATAAAAATATTATTTTAGATGAATAATCATAATTGTCTTTGATTTATGCTTATATTTTGGGCATCATGCATGGCATGTTTTTGAAGTTATCACATAGGATTTTTCTCAAAAAATCACCTATCATTACTCAGATTCAAAATCAATATACTTAGATATCATATTTTGGGCATGTGCATGGCACATGACCACTTCTCTTACTCAAGTTTTCACCAATTTTCATAAAAGAAATGACAATGCATGTCATTATATATGTTGTATATGCCAAACTCAAACTATAATATTTTTTTACCATAAATGAATCTTATTCCAACTACAATATTTGATTCATCTTTTTGCACCAAAATTTCACTAGTTTGGACAAAAAATAAAACTTATTCTATTTTCAACATTTTATTCATATTTTTTCAAAAAAAAATTCTATTAGAATTCATACAAGTATTTAAAGTTAATATACTATATTGATTATACAATGATGGAGTCGAACACACCTTGAGTTCTTAATCACACTCTCCTTCTAATGAGGATTGGGGCATGCACAGTAAAATCCAAATGTTTCAAAAAATAAATCTCCAAGGATCTTACCCTATATAGTCACCAATTTTGCACTAGAAGACAACAATTTGCATACCCAATTAGGTATATTCATTCCTTGTTATTTTAACAATAATTTTCTTGTCATTACTTTCATATTTTCATCCTAAGTAAGGACTAATTTATACAAGTTTCATTTTAGGATTGTATGAAGCACAATTCAATGTGTACCCTACATTTAACAATGTTATTTATAGGTACATTTAGGTATACCTCTTTTCATTTTAATCTACTAATTTCACTTAACTAAATTAATAGAGTAAAGGGGAGGAAAATATAGACACATATTTTAAAATTTATTTCTAAAATAATGCACTTGTGATAATTCCTTATACACACTTAACCCATGCCTAATTTCATAGTCCTTGACCACCATTCCTTGACTTCTATTCAAATGACCTATTCCTCCAAGAAACCATTTATTACTAAATGTTCCTATTCTTCACTCTAAATATCTTAAGATCATCCCCAGATTGATCCACACTTCTAACTTAATTGTATTTACTCTTCAAATAAGGACAATCCCACTTGTTGATAGTTTATAAATATACTAACCATATCCTCCCACTAAAAAATGATTAGTTTATTAAATTAATATTCATCTAACCAACTATCTCGTAGGTTTCATAATTTCCATCTAAATTAATTCCAAAAGAATCACTATAAATCCATATTTTCTAACCATTTATTCATTAGAGGCTCACATGATTGAAAAACACCCAAATATCTAGCTACACATTGAGAGGAAAACATATATTCTTCCCAATTATAATTCCACACAACCCTAGTAGCTCTAAGCTAAGTCTGAATATACCTCCAAGGTCACAAGTCACTATTGACTCATATAATCACACTAGGATTGCACCAACATATAACATTGTACTAGTAATTCACTCACACCACCATAGCATGGGAGAATTACCTGGAGTTTGATCCCTCTTTAGAGTATTGCTATGTAGGCAGTGCTCAACATAGGGGGTGTTAAAGTCAAGCACAACTTCATCCACTAACCCCTTTGACCCATTTATTCTATTTATTCCTCATGACCTATTGAGCTAGGGTTTTGAAGTGAAGAAAAAGGCACATAGTGATTTCCATAATGATTCAACTGACCCATATCATGCACACACGACCTATAGGTGAAGGCATGTCTATATATTTTTACATATAAAGTTTAAACTATATCAAACATTGACATGCACTATAGATACCAATGTATGCTAGCCTTATCTGAATAACACAACCTTGTCCTAGGCAGATGCAAAGCCCTATTCCTAATTCATAGTGACCTCACAAATTCATAGATTATTTTTAAGAGTTACACTTATAGTCCTACATATTTTATTTATAACTAGTTTTCTATTCTTTGGTATTTTCCCTTTTGTCATATTTATAAATATAGTAAGTTTCAAATCAGTTTTTGTGATTTATGTCATATTTCAATAGTCTGATTTTACTCAGCATTTTATCATAATTAGGATTTAAACTTCTTAATCATAAATTTGATAAAACATCTACAGGTTGTGGCATGACTCATGATATATTAGAATGCCCATACTTGTTGGTTTGGTGATTTATTATGCTCTAATGCACACATATTTTCTTAATCTAACTTGAAGATGTGATTAAAGAGAAGACTTTGCATAAATTAACATATTTCACATATAACCATTAAAAACTTGGAAACTTCATGATTCTTAATCATAGTCAATTATAATGGGAGTGATGGCCAAGATACATTATTTTGTAAAAGAGTCATACAAATAATGAAAAAATAATAGAATAGGAAGTAACTAATAATTTTATTAAACTTAGAACTAATGTAGAGAGAGAGAGAGATTATCCTTTTACAAAATGCTAGATATTTATAGAGTCGACGTGACTCTTCAGCTTATTGACTCTTTGTTTCCTATTATATTCAAACTGAGATAAATGTTAAACTTTCCATTTGTATTTTATAATTACATTATAATTTAAATGATACAATTATATACATTTATTGCACATGTAAATTATAAAAAAATACTTTTGAAATATCCTTCCCAATCTCCTAAAAATTTGATTACGTGTGAATTGGTTTGAACTTGATGTTTGTATATGATCTATCTGGTCCAATACTTGCATAATTATTTGAGTATGGTTTTCTTGAGGATTTTGAATTGTTTGAGTATTGGTATTGATTTTGTGGTAAAATTGTTTATTGTGGCATTTACCATATTTTTAGCAATAGGATAAATTTTGGATGATGAAATGACAAGTCAAGCCATGTTATGGATTGCCTCTATGCTTGAGAAAATATTTTACCTATAAGGAGCAGTATAAATATGATAGATCATAAGAGTTTGGATCTCCTCAAGATTTTTTCCCAAATGTTTATAATGATTTCTTTAATAAATCATTGCAATTTGAGAGTAACTTCAACATATTCATCTTGTTCTCCCTCCTAACCACTATCCTTAAGGGGTGGAATTTGTTTTCTATTTTTATTTTTAAATCATGGGTTGACATTAGGAGGAAGATTTATTGGTAGTGTCAAAATTCATGTTTCAATCCATGTTGTTTTATGCTTGGGTTAATGAAGACTACTATATGGCCTTCGTGTGGGTGTGATCAAGGTATTCCATTATATGGATGGTAAAATAAAATTCAATGTTTCTAAAGGGGAAGATATTTATAAATCAATAGATTATTGAAAAATCAATTGAAAAATAATTGATCTTAGAAGCTAAATGAAGGAAAAACATGAAAATGGCCCAACCAATAGTGGGGTAATATTCATGTCCAGCTCACCAGAATGTATGTAGGTATAAAATAGGTCTCTAATATAAGGATATTATAAATAGGAAAAGGTATAAAACCATTATATATCCAAAACACAAACAAAATTTTAATACACAAAGTGATTTGGGGATATAGAGAAGGATCATGCACAAAATATGTTTTAATGGATCTATAAGGTAAATCTACAAACATAAATTATAAGGAGATAGAGGGTGAAGGACCTATATAGATTTCGGTGTCATTGTATAGTATGAAATATCTATGTAAACTAAAGGTGATAAAGCAAGATATATAAGTAACTAAAATACCATTAGGTGGTAATCAAGAGCTATGAAAAGATAAAGATGCCACTAGGTGGTAAGCAATAGTTATATCTAACAATAAGGTAAAAATCATGTGTTACACTATATTATCTAATATATGAGACAAAAAACATCTATAATATCAGCCAATGTGCAAAATATATAGATATTTGGATAGGGATACTTATATTTGGTTGACTCATTAGCATATTAATCCCCTAGTAGCTTATAACACATTGTGAGATATGGTTATAGGTGAAGCCAAGATAGATATATCAATATTTAAGTAGACTAAATTTGTGGCCTCTAAAGACTTGGTAAACCTTTCATGTTAAACTCTTATTATTAATGCATTCAATGCCTCTATGCTAAATTTATTTCCTTAGTATAATATCCTCTTATCCATAATTCCTCTTTTTTATAAGGTGGATTTACGAGTATGAGCATAGTGAAATAATGTTATCTCTCTTGAGAAACTAAAAATTGAACCTTAGAAATACAAATCAAAACCCCAAAACTCAAAACTCAATTTTAGGTGACATCATCAACATATCTAATGGCATACAAATAATTGTGTATAAAATAGTACATCATCAACTTGATTGATTATGTTGGATAAAACAAGGTTCACTACAAGATGTCATCAGTTGAACTAATTTCCTCAACTATGTGAAATAAAAGGGAAAACGAGGATTAGAAGGGGGAAACATGAAGTTATGAGGAAACATATATTTATGTCATTATGTTATTATGGTGGTAGTAAGAATGTAATTACATGACACATATCATAAATCTGTACAATTCAACCCACCTTAATCCTGATATATGTATGAACATACACTCAAAGAGATTAATGCCCTCATAAGCTCTAGAAACTTAAAAGTTTTAGTAAGCTAAAATAAGGTGTATACATGTAACACTAGTGTTATTTAGAAGAAAATGCATAATGAAATATTAAAATTTATCCCAAGGGTGATGAATATCATCTTATGTTTTTCTTTGGGTGAGATAAGAATCTAGTTGTACCTCGAGAACCCATCCATGAATGACAAAATTTCATTATCAAAAGTGGCATTAAAAATGATGTCAATAAAGGAGATGATTTTTTTAATTTTAGTTAGGAAATATTAAGATTTAAAAATATATTTATATAAACATATACATTTTTCACTCTTCTTAAGTAAAATGGCATTTGTGGAGACCCATCTATAGTAAAAGGCTTGGATGAATCTTAACTATATCACTTTCTCAACTTCCCCTTTAACTAACTACAAGACACATGGGGAGAGAACAAAATAGTGTTTTGGAAAAATATTCACAAATCATGGTTGGTGTTGAGGTTTTGACAAATGATATACATATAAATTCCTTCCATGTCTATATATTCCCAAGAAAATTCATCAATGTGCTCAGGATGAAGAGCAACAAAAAATTCCATTTATTCAGGAGAACGGTGGATGTATATCTTAAAAAATTTAGACTTTGTTTCAAATCCTAAATCTATATTGAAATAATCCTTAATTGTCATAGGATTATTCTCATCAAATCATTTTTGGGTGATAGGAGGCCCTTTTTTCTAGTTTCTCATAGCCCACCTCTAAGACTTTGACTTTGAGGGTACCACAACAATTATCTCTATGATAGAACAAACATATTTCCAATTCTAGTCACTCATGAAGAGGTAGATGGTCCTCATGAGAGGCCTTCATCATGTTTTGTAATCATTTTTCTAATTAAATATGTGTCTAGCCTTGAGTTATATAAAGTAATACTTGAATTTGTCATCTTGATCATTAGATTCCTCAAGCAAAGAATTTAATACCCTGATTGGGGTCTTGATTTCTCTGGCACTAGAGGGTATCCAAATCATAAGTAAGGCATAGATAATAAAATATAATCTTAAAGAGGGAATGGCCCTCTTTGGATTATTTTTAAAAAAATTAAGACTTCCGTGCATGGATTGGAGTGATGTAAAGTCACCAAGATGATAAATTATTTCCTATAATTGATAGGGTCAAACTTTTCAACTTCAATTAGGAAGGGATCAATAGATGATTATATGGTGGAAATATATAAAAAATTGTATTTGGGTTTATTATTTTATTTTTTTGATACCCATGGATAAATATTAGCCTCCATGTTATGGATCTCACATTTATGCTTGATATAGACAAATTGAAGGGTAGCAGAAATGATAACTTACATGGAAATTATATAAATCTTGTTGAAGATCATGTTGTATGATAAATAAATGTTGAACAAAAAAATTGTAATCTTAATGACTGAAATATAAACTAAAGATTTCCATTTCCTACGAACACAATCATGTTGTTGAAACCTAAATAATAAATATTCTTGTAGTTGATTTCTATAGCTTCAAACATTTATGGGAAATATGTTCAATGATATGGATCCCAAGAGGTCCAATGGAAAAGAGTCATAATGAGGATTTAGATGTGTTCTATGCATATGTATAAGCAATTCAAAAAATATTTATAATAAATAAAATAATGGATCTGGAATATAAAGTTTAGTTAATTTGTGCATTTTTATGTGTCATATTCTTGAGGGAGATGTATGATTTATTATATTACATTATATAATTGATATTCCATGTTAAAAATATGCATATGCATATTAAAAATCCATGAAGGCAATATTTTTAAATCTAAACTATGTGGGATTTCATATGTGGCTCTTCACCTTCTCATAGTAATGTGACTTGACTTCAAAGTTTATGATATGTTGACATATGATGTAACACAACATGAGACCTATATAATCCATATAGCAAGAAAAATCATGACATAGAGTGTCCACATGTTCAATGTTTAATTAATGTTTTATGCACAATGACTCAGTTGTATGGTATGTATGTGGGTGTCACACATATGTCCAATGTTGTGTATTATTTAGACTGACATAGTGTTGTGTAGGATACACATATGTTAATACATTATTACACTAATCATAGATTTATGTTCAAAAACATAAACATTAACAATCAAAAAATTCAATGTGAGGCTTTCTCCCTCACACATGATCATTTACACACAAAATTTCAAGGGGAACCCTTTGACTCATATTGGGGATTCATGCAATTTTAGGTGAAGGGTGTAATGTTTTATTCTAGGTTATGTGACATGTATCCTAGTGTTGTATGGAATGTGCATGAAAATTATATTTATACAGAATGATATAAGTTCTGATTTATGTACATTTATAAGGCACTTAAAGTAATGTTGACTAGTCCAAATGCATTTTTATCATTCACCTTTCTTGAGAAACAATCGTCTTAGTTGCATTAAATCTAAAAGAAATTGTGGCAACTTAGCTTCTAGTTGCATCTTGGTGAACCATTTTCCTTGATGATTATTTTGACTCCATGAAAAAATTATTTAATGGTATATACAATTCCCATGTAAACATGGTTTTCATAATCTGATATGTTTCTATAGGCAGAGGTTTTGTTGTTGTAAGAATCTAATGTGACATAATCCTCTTAAGAGTTTATGCAGCATGATTAAAGTTTGGAATCACTTTGGGTTCATTTGGTATCTGTTACTTCTATAAACACCTAATTTTGGTATAGTAATATTTATTTTTTATGGTATTATTATTTTATTGTGCATATGGTTCATTGGTTTAGATTAGGCTCTTATTGGCACATTTTCCTTTGTGTTAGGCCCCTTATTTCCCCTAATTTCTTTTTGTTTTCATTATAAATTTATTTTTTGTTTAATTTGGATCAATTTTCATACCACCATTCAATCTATAACACTTACAAATCTATACATAAACTATTTTTTTCCCTAGTACAAAGCCATGATGCTCCCAGAATGCCCAAATCATTGCTTTAGGGATTTAGGTTAGCCTACCATGATTGAGCTATTAGATCTTGGTCATTTTTCTTTGTGGATCCCATGACCCATATTCCCTATTTTTTAGTTTTTTGTCTTTTTTGTTGGATTTCATTAATTTTTTATTTTCAACATTGGCACCAATAGGGCTTAATTTTAATTCAATAAATTTATATATATACAGACATGCTAATAATTTATGTGAAGAGATATGAACATTTATAAGGACGGAAGCTCCCATGAACTAATACAATCTAATTTTTATTTCTACTACCATATATTGAATTGTATGTGCCCCTTGTACCAAAATTTGAAGTATTAGTGAAAAATCATATAGAATATATTAGTTTCTTGCATATTATATTTAGGGATAAGGGATATGATCTTTCTATTATATTACATTTCTTGATAGACTACATGAGTGATAATTTTTAAATTATCTAAGGATAGGGGTCCGACTCAGGAAATTCCCTAACAACTACACCCATTTTTATGCTCTTGTAAGGTCTCTTAGAGTTAATTAATATTTGGAGGAAGGAGAAGTAGTTTTTTCATTTCTATAATTTAATTCAATAATCTAGTATAAGTTTTTTTATCAGCAAACATGGATGAAGGTGATCAAAAATTTTCAAAATTGTTGACACTTAAATTTTCACTTTATATGTTAATGGAAATGGATCTGGACTATTTTGATGATATATGCTTTCCCTAAAAATACTTCCCAAACCAAGTCCAAATTCAATGTGTGAAAAGTGGTATTATCTCCTCACTTTTGGTTTTGCAAGACCAAGGGGCCATCCCTAACAATATAAATGTAAAATAAACATGTATTTAGCCTAATATTTATAGATATAAAAAATAAATATAATAATAATAATCACACATCCTATGGTTTTTACTAATATTGTAATTATACACTTACCTACATATTTCAGCCAAAAATTGCTCAATAATAGACATAAAGATAATGAAAATAATTTTATTACCATTCTTATGTATCTTATGACATAAATCATGAAATAGAGTAGATTACAATATTGATTCAAGCTCAAATTAAAAACATCATTAATATAGTGGCTACAAATGGAAAAATCAACTAGCACATAAGTAAACCAATGGAATACAAACTGTGAGAGAAAAATGAGAATGGATTGAATTTATCACACTCACAAGTGCACTCGCATCACAACATACCCATATCTAAACCACATATGGACCTTTCACACTTGCTTATAGTAAATGGTTCAAATATAAATATAAATATAAATAATCCATGTAAGATCTCACAAGAAAGTGTAGGGCTCTTCAAAATAATATAGAATCCATTAATGATTTGCATGTCCAAATTCTAAATTCTCATAAGTAAAAGGATATGGTAGGGTAAATTTTAGTGTAAAATATTCATTAATTCATGAATATTACAGTTTGGGGAATATGAAATTGGTGATTTTTTTTAGTACCACATAGGGCCCATTCACCTAAAATTTTGGGATGTTATTTTTTTATGGGTCAGCTCACCAATGCTTTAAAATAATTATGTGTTTATCCATGTAATTCACTATATATATATATTACATATGTTCCTAAATGTTAACAAATTGTCATAAAAGTATCTCACTTTACTGTCTCACTAAGATATTGAGCCTTGAGGTTGTACTATGCCAGCTAACTACTTTCAGCCACCTGACAGAATTGTGTCATCTGATAGCACCTAACCACCCTAAAGCAATACACCATATGATAGTGTAAATCCTTGTGGTAGCATTGTGTCTCACAAAAGAAAATTTTCACCTAACAACACTAAATCACTTGGTAGCAATACATTATCTAGTAGCATTGTGTCATGTAGTAGCACTACATTGCTTGATAGTACCATGTCATGCTATAAAAGACTACCACCTAATAACATTTCACTACTCAATAGTAATTATCACCTAGTAGTAGTTACCCATAGTAACCACTTAATAGCATTATGCCCCATTGTGGTTGATCAATAGCATTGTACTGCCCAACAACACTTTACCACCTGATTGCATTCAAATGTTTCACCTACCAAGTTCTTATTGTCCATCTCCATCTTGAGCCTTACAACATATTTCCTTAGTTACTATAGCATCAAGAAGTAATGGCAAGGGTAAAACACCATAACAAATATCAATAAAATCCAACATAGTGTCTTATTTCATAAACCTAAGAAAGAAGACTGTGCAAATGACATGCATTCCAAATACATGTAATTCTGAAACTTTTTAAAAAAATATCAGATATTTTTTTAATTGTAGAATAATTTCAAAACCATTTCAATGTAGAAATTTACATGGATAATGACACTATTTCATTAGAAATAATTAATCCCAATAACTTCTCACCACCTTAAGATTTTATTAATGACATGCCCCCCGTAGAAGACACTCCTCTGGGCACTTCAAAAGAGAATTGTAGTTCCCTTTAGACACCAAATTTTGTTAAAATTTTCACTCAAAAAATTCAATGGAGGAAGAGAAGTACATGGATAATAGGAAGGTATTTTCAAGTTAAATGGGCTACAAATTATCCATTTATAAAACCTGTAGAACTGTAAAATGGTAATGAGCCTCCAACAGAATGTAGATGTATATTATATAGTTAAAAACTTGGAAAAGAACATAGAATGCAACTTAAATTGGACACAATTAAGAAAAATATAGGAATATATATATATATGAAGCACCCAAATAGACAGATAATAAGAACACACATATGGAAAAATGGAGAAGAATGCATGCATGAAAGATATGCACATGAATATGAAAATGATAAAAAATGACAAAAACATCTTGTTGAGAAAGGGGAAACAATCAAAGCTCAATTTGGAAAAGTTATGTAGACCAATCTTAAGGAAAAATATGTACAGTTCTCTACTATTATCCACATTTTAAAAAAGAGCACACCCATTTTTGGTTTTTTAGATTACAAAATTTTATTTCAATATAATGAGTTTCTTGATATTCCACAATCACATTGTTCAGATATCAGTGCTTGGGAAATGGCAAAATGTATAGCAATGGTTGAGAAGAAATATTTGAAATAAAGTGTTAAGAGATCACTATTTATGTCACTTTCAATCGATGAGGTCACTACAGTTGACAACATAATATGGGTTTGCATACATGTGTATACTTTTGAAAACTATTCAAGGCAATCTCATCTATTACCTATCCATAAAATGGTATAAAATTGCAATGCAAAAATCCTTCATAAATTGGTTGTATCTAATTTAAGAGAGAAAGATGGGATGGATGATTATGTCATAGCTATGAAGTTGGTGTATGTTGACATTGATGGTGCATTAGTGTTGCAGGGGCATATAAGTGGTCTTTGTGTTTACCTTCAAACAATAGTTTCTCCATTTATGATTCTAATTCATTGCATGGCTCATAGGATGAATCTTGCATACAAAATTATTAGCACATTTAGTAATGTCACAAAAGTAGAAGAGCTTATTCATGACTTGTATGCTTACATGTCAAGCAACCCAAAAAGATTTTTGGAGTTTCAAAATTTTACAATTGGGGTGACTGATGGTAAAAAACTACTAAAAGATGTTGAAATCAAATGGATTTCCATGTATGAACCTGCATATAGAATTTTTGAGGAATATCCATCTTTAACAAGTTTTATGTATAAATATCATAGGGAAGTTGACAAAGAAAAATATTTGTTGTGTTGTTTAACAGATTTCAAAACACTACTCACATCATGCAATATTTTTCTAATATTGAAGGAAACCAATTGTTTGATAAAACATAATCGAGAGACATCTATCTATATTGTTGACTTCATATGTTTGAGAAAACATGTATGTCAATCTTTAGATATATTATACACATCAAATGAAAGCTTTCATGGACCTTTTTTTAGAATCCAGAGAGTTATTTGAAATTCAATATACATGATCATCTTTGTGTCATGGTAATCGACATTGAGATGCCAATGCACACATGCTCTCGAAGACTTTAAGTTGTGGGAGTTGAAACTAAAGACGCACTTATGACACATCTACTATATGATACTATTTTATCTAAAACATGAATTAAAGTAAGCAAAATATCACAAAGATTATCAGCTGAGATCATAGAACATTTTCAAAAGGATGAGTTGTTAGAGGGCATGGGAGTTGTGAATCCCATTTTTTGGAACAATGTTAACAATCAAGAACAGATTAGTAGTTTATTTCACAACTACAAGGGTACTATTATTAAGAATTTATGTAAATCTATAGATGTGAATGAATTTCAAATTTATGGTATTTTAAATAAACAATTACTGATGTCTCAGTCAACATAGTTTTGGATTACAATGATGGATCAATTTCAGTGTTTAAGTGACCCAACAGAAAAGGTGTCATTACACGGCTATGGAAAAAACTTTATCCAAGTAGCATTTTACAAAAAAGTATTCGTGAATATTTTAGATTATATGAACTTGTTCAAACAATGATTTTGGGTTATGTGTAAGATGAGCAAGTTTTTAGTGCATTATCTTTCATGAACTCAAAACTTAGAAATAGATTGGATTAAAATATAGAGACTTGCTTGAGACTATATGTTTCACATTATTTTATGGACAAGTTTCTTATGACAGAGCACTAGAAACATAGAGTTCTCTAGTTGAAAGAAGAGGTGTTAGTAATATAGATATCAATACAGAGGATGTGAATATCAAGATTGAATATGGCACTATCATGGTAGATGCAAATCACACTTATGATGCACAAGTTTCTCAAGGATTGTTTCAGCTACCTAACTTTTAGTTTGATAAGTATAGCAATTACTATTTTCTAAAATATTTCATATTCTTTCATCATCACATAGTTTAAATCTGCCTAAATTTTAGTTTGATAAGTATGGTAATTACTATTTTATGAAATATTTCATATTCTTTCATCTTCAAACAGTTTAAATTATATAATCTATTTCCTGCATGAAAAAATTATGAATCTTATTCAATAGACTGGGATTGAGTACTTTATTTATCTTACTACAATTCTGTATATTTTAAATAGTACTTCTCTAACCTTTGAAATCTAAGTCATTCATTAATAAGCAATCATAATTCTAATTAACATTCTATAGAACATTCCCTAGAGCATTCATTGAAGCATATAAGTCTTATGTGTAGACATGCACAGTGCACCATAGGACACTAGTTCTCATGCCATTAAAACTTCTCCAATTATTAATATTTATGGTTTTCATTATATTAATTATTTATAATAGTAATTTGGAGAGCTTATACATAGATTTAATACATGCAATAAGTGTTGAATCAAAATATAGACAAATATTTTAATTGCACCAATATTATTCTATTGCACATTTACATTTGAACCATTACACAAATATATAGGAAATATTTTTTGCCTATAATTGAGAATCTCATATTTCCAAATTCCACCACAATCTCCACATATTCCTATAATTACTCAATAGAAAAACTATAACACAACCTATATATGTTATATTGTTTTTACATAGCATTATAACTATAAATAATATCAATAGTTAAATTTCCTAGCATTGCCTCCACAAAAGTTTAGATTGAAGAATATTTAAATAATGCATTCAAATAGTACAGCTACTAGAATAGTATAACTCCGTAGAATATTTACTCTACTTTATCTCTATAGAATATTTAAACTTGACCACAATACATTTAAAATATTAAAATTATATACCCAAAGTATTTGAAACAAGTGTAAAATATCATTGACATTATAAATTGTATTGAAAAAAATAAGTGTTTTTGAAAAAAACATGATATAAAGTATTATTTTGAACATTATAAACTTTTTAAAACAAACTAACATTTATCTGGAATAGTCTCTCCACCCACTTGTTGCTTGCCATCTCCCTACATTGAAACCTCGATGGCTTGACCTGCCTATGTATCCTCCATAATAACTCCTTCCTTCTCAAGATCCTCTACAGTAGAATTAATATTTATAATATTTTCCCTCTCCTCATTCTTTGTATCACCAACTAAAATAATATTTGGATCCACATCTATTTTTTGATTCAATAAAATGTTTGGATCCATCCCATGCTCTTTAATAATTTTCTTCATAGTGTTGTTTTATTTATTTAACAAAACAAGCTTTTCCTTGAATGCAATTATTGAGGTGATACTTTGCAAGCATTTTTCAAATTCACATTAAGAAGCTATGATTCTTTCTTAAAATTTTCATATTTTGCCTGAAATTAACAAATATAAGTCTCAAGCACATACAAAGTTTAATAACTAAACTACACATTATAGATAATGAAAACTTACCTAAACTTTTTCCTTCTTTATTTGTGCAATGGTAACAAGGTTTATATATCTAACCCATTTATTGAAATAGGCCTGGCCTTCTTCATTTAAATTTTCTAACCTATTTATCATAGTTCTCCAAATATTATTATTGTAAGCATTGTTAACAAAAATTAATCCAGATTGAGCTTACTAGAATAAAGGGTCAATCTTTGAGAGTTCATTTTGAAGTGAAAACAAATTAACTCTTTGGGAGTGATTGTGATAATGGGCATTGATTTCTTTGATCAATGCTTTTCCCTTATCTCCCATTGTTTTAAATCATTAAATTCTTCAATAACACTCTCCCTTAAATTAGCAAGCAATTTTTTTGAAACTAGATTACCCAATGAAAAATTAATTATGGAATCATTAGAGACATTTAAATTATCAATGGGGGGTGGGGTAGATGGGGAAGAGGTAGCCATAGAAGGTGCTGCTATAGGGACATTATCAACTTGAATAAAATCATGTGGATTGAATCCACCATCAGCCAATGCTCTGCTTTCGATCTCAAGAAACTCTTCATCCAAATCAATGTGTTGTAAACATGTAAGACACTGTGCACTAAAAATGCCACCAACTGAGAAAGTTGGGAAATACAAAATTTGTAGGGTTCTTCTACTCTATGCAGGGAGGGAGATATTCTTTCATCTTCTCTGAGTTTGTATGGGTGGTGGCATGGTGGCATACTTCTTGGTCTCCTCACATATGTAGGGTGGCCTACAAAACAAAAATCTAGTCAAAATTGGTAAATTCAAAAACATAAAATTAATGAAAATTGAAAACCAAGTTATTATTACGTGTAATCAGTGTGACTGACTCTTTCATTTTAATGTTTTTTGGGTGTTGCCTCTTTCATTATGATTATCCTTGAGGGACTTGGCTCTTCCCCTCTCATTGTCCTTATGGGAGCGACAAAGGTGGTTTCACCTGCAAAATGAGCAAATTATATAGTTAATAAACTACTCAATTCTAAGAAACTTCAATTCAAAAAAAATATGCAAGGTGGCAAACATTGATTGTGTTGATAGGAAGAATCTTCAATGACAACAATTTGAGAGTCAACTGCAAAAAAAAACTAATATGAAAAATATTTTTTCCATTAAATAATACAAGAAATAAACATTCAAGGAAATTTAGGTGAACTTAGAAGTGAAGACAAAATAGAATCACTTCTTAGGCATTTATAAATTTAAAATGAATTAAACAAATATTCCATGGACTCAGTATCAGTAGAGCCCTCTAGATCATGCCGACCTTTGGATGCTGCCTATTTTATTATGGCATATGCACACACTCTTACCTATAATAATTAGTATGCCATGAAATTTTAAAATTAAAAATATGTATAAAGCAACATAGGTGATAATTATGAAAACTAAACTTACCTCATGTTTGTTGACAAATAAAGAATTAGCTTTCATTTTTTGATAGAGGGAAGTGGGAACTATAGTATTATGTATATCATATAAGGCCTCAAAATACAAAGCTAGAATATAGTTGGAGGATGATATGGTGCAAGTGTCCTTGGAAAATGCATAATTCAACTTAACCCTAATCTTATTGGATACAACTATGCACCAGTCACATTTGACACCCAATCGAGAATGAAAAATGTAGTAAATAGCCCAAAAGGGAATGTCCAATGGTCTTCCCTAAAAAATAATTTTGGATTGGAATAAATGCATAATAGATTTGAGAAATGGATTAAATATTTTTTCAACAAGGATTCCCCTTCTGAGCCTACTATTTATAAAGAAAATATAAAACATGCAATTGCAATTAGGACAATAAACTGTTAGGTTGTGGAGCTAAAAGCTTCACTGATGCAAATAGAGGAGGAGGTTGCAGAAAGGTTGCTGAGTGTCATAGACACCGGCGTCGGTTAGGCTAACCGACGTCGACAAGATTAGACAGAAGATCTACCAACGTCGGTCAGATATCAGCTGGTGTCAGTCACCTGTGCGGTTTAAATTGCGAGTGTTACGGAAAGTTAGTTAACGAACCAAGTGTTTGCATGTCAAGAGTCAATTTTAGACTACAAGCTACAGATCTAATTATTGTAATTAGATGTCTAATTATTGTTTGGATGAGATCTATATAATAGACTCATGGATTGTATTGTAAAGTGTTCTAGTTTGAGTTGAGCAAAGTTAGCTCCTTCTGTGTGTGAGGTGAGCAAGGGTGTTCATCCTAGTTCCATAGTAGTACCAAGTGTGGGTGCTAGTTTTGGAGAATCAGAAGGGTTCTTTAGGTGTGTAGGATCTTGGTCAATAGGTGTGCATGGCTACTTTTGGAGATATACATGGGTAAGTAAGATCATTGATCTACAAGTGTATGTGTGTGCATGATCCAAGTTTGCAGGTGTGTAGAACCAGATTGATTTGCAGGTGTGCAAGATCAGAGAGGACAGCAACACAACAGGGAGTAGGATCAGGGATGATCTACTTGGAGTACAGTGTGTACTTAGTTATACATCAAGAGAGGAAGGCAAGGCAGTTCTTTCCATAAGTGAGATCATTTGGGTTGCAGGTTGTTGCAGTTCAGGGGAGATCTACTTGAAGTACGTTTGTGTGCTTGTGGAGTGCATGGAGCACTTGTGGAGTACATGGAGCACTTGGGTATTGGCAGTAGTGGATACTGGCTAGTTGGAGGTGAACACCAACTCTGTGTTTGAGTTGTGTGTTGAGACTATAAGAGAGAGAGCTTTGAGGGAAGATTTACTATTTATGCCCTAGAGGTGTGGGAGCCCTAGAGGTGTGTAAGGAAGAAGAACTGTGGCAATCTTCTTTGTTGTATTTTATTCTGAAAGAGTTTTAATACAAGTTGTGTATTGTCTCTCATATTCTGTGTTATTTTTAAATTCTAGTTACTTGTGTATTCTGGTTTATTTCTGCATATTAAGTTGCTTGGTAATCAATTGTGTGCTTCCATAATTCCCAACAAAGGCGATGATAGAGTTCTTTGGTTGGGTATCTAACAAAATGGTATCAGAGCTAAGGTTGCAGGGAGTGGTTTTGTGTTTGGTTACAGGTCACTCTCAGGGGTTTCTGATTGAGTGGGAGTAGAGCAACGGTAGAAGAAAGTAAGCTAAGAATGGAGGAATTGAAAAGCACGAATGGTCTATTACGGTCTTATGGAAAGAAAGAGCAGGGAAAAGAAAATTGTTGGTTTGTGGAAGATCAGCATGAAGGAACTGAAGAAGCAGATGTTGCAGGTGTTGTTGTACAGGATGCTCTGGGATGTTTCTTGGATAAAGTTGAATCTTGGTTAATAGATTATGTTGCCTCTTTCCATGCAGCCCCAAGGAGAGGAGCTGGTAAGCCTTGTCAAAGAATTGGCAAAGGGGAAGTGAAGCTAAAATTGTAGGCAGCCAACACATGGGTGTTGAAGGAGGTCATGTAGGTTCCAGTGTTGAAGATATGGCTAATTTCTTCAGAAAAGTTGGGTGATGAGAGATGCACAAGAACTCTCACAGCGGATGTACTTGAATTAGCTAGTGGTAAGAAAATAGGTACTCTTTATCTACTTGTTTATATTATTGATTCTTCTTTTGTTGTGGAGACGTGGCTTTGTAGGCTTGGTCACATGAGAAAGAAGGAGATGCATGTTCTTAAGCGGAAGTCAGATGTGTTTGACAGGCTTATAAACTAGAAAGCCTTGGTGTTCTTGGAGGAGATGACGGATAGAGACCAGTGGATGGGGCTGGATACTTTTGAGCAGGGCAGTTTGGACATGGATTTTGATTCAAAGGAGCTCATGGGTAAAAAGTCATCACTCATAGATGAACACAGGTACCGGCGTCAGTCAAGAGGAATCGGTGTCGAATAGACAGGTGCCAATGTCGGTCATGTGCAGACCAAAGCTGGTGATGTCAAGCAAGGTAAGACCAACGTCGGTCAGGAGGACCGACATCAGCAATATGTAAGACCGATGTTGATTAGGAGGACTGATGTCGACAACAGGAGACACCGACGTCGACAAGGTCGGTAGTCAGGATAGGCACATGGGAACTGACGTCGATCAGATGCAGACTGTGTGGTGATCGAGGTCAGTCACTATAATAGATTTTGGGCAGACAGCAAGCTATCAAGGAGTCTCAAATGCCCATATGGAGGACTGAAGGTGGTAAATAAGACTCAAATTCATTGTTCCTCTTCTTTATACTAGTTGTTGACTGCAGAGCAGGAAGGATCCAGGAAACAATGGGAGCATGGCATGGATTAGGATGCAGAACCAAATGGGAGATTTGGTAGGGTTGCCAGTCGAATGAAAGCACAAAGATGAATGGATACCTTAGTTAAAGAATAGAGAGAACGGACACGTGAGATGGAAGACCAGGTCATATGGTCTTGAGGAAGCTGCAGGATAGTGGTACAGGTTTGATAGGTGGATGACAAAGCATGGCTTTAGTCAATGTCAAGGTAACTACTATGGTTTGTCTTACCAGGGGGATGATGGTCATGACATTATCCCATTACTGTATGTGGATGGTATGCTAGCTATCAGGTTTGTACATACAGGGTTTTGTTGAGCTAAGCATAAGATTAGTTCAGTGGTTTGCCATGAAGAATTTGGAGCAGTGAAATTCTTTGGCACGAAAGACATGGGAGATCACAGGTTGATTTTGTCTCCAGTGGGAGCTAATGTGAATCAGGTGTTGGCAAGGTTCATTACGCAGGATGCAAAACTGGAGCACACTAAGGGCTGGACAGTTTAGTGTCTGAAATCACATGAGGTTTGGTATAGACCTGAGTTTTCCCAAGCAGTGGGTGCTGTCAGAGAGTTAGGAGCCAATTCAGGGAAGTGGGTTCTCAGGTATTTGAGAGGGACCAGCAGCAGGGATTCATGCTATGCAGGGTCAGGACTTCACTACATGGGTTTGTAGGTTCAGATTTGGCAGGGTACTTGGATGACAGGAGGTGCACCATAGGTTGTGTGGTGGGTGGTCTTCAAGATTGATCTTGAAGAGGGATATAAGCCAGGAAACAAATTAGATGGGGTACAAGTATAGGTACAGTGCAGTTATTTATCTCCAAGTGGGAGATTGTTAGGTTGTGGAGCTAAAAGCTTCACTGATGCAAACAGAGGAGGAGGTTGCAGAAAGGTTGCTAAGTGTCACAAACACCGGCGTCGATCAGGCTAACCGACATTGGTAGGATTAGATAGAAGGTCAACCGACGTCGGTCACCTCCAGGTAGACAGGGACCGATGTCGGTCACCTATGCGGTTCGAACTTCGAGTGTTACGGGCAGTTAGTTAACGAACCAAGTGTTTGCATGTCAAGAGTCAATTTTAGACTAGAAGCTGTGGATCTAATTATTGTAATTAGATGTCTAATTATTGTTTGGATGAGATCTATATAATAGACTCATGGATTGTATTGTAAAGTGTTCTAGTTTGAGTTGAGCAAAGTTAGCTCCTTCTGTGTGTGAGGTGAGCAAGGGTGTTCCTCCTAGTTCCATAGTAGTACCAAGTGTGGGTGCTAGTTTTGGAGAATCAGAAGGGTTCTTCAGGTGTGTAGGATCTTGGTCAGCAGGTGTGCATGGCTACTTTTGGAGATCTACATGGGTAAGTAAGATCATTGATCTACAGGTGTATGTGTGTGCATGATCCAGGTTTGCAGGTGTGCAGAACCAGATTGATTTTTAGGTGTGCAAGATCAGGGAGGATAGCAACACAACAGGGAGCAGGATCAGGGAGGATCTACTTGGAGTACAGTGTGTACTCAGTTATACAGCAAGAGAGGAAGGCAAGGCAGTTCCTTCCATAAGTGAGATCATTTGGGTTGCAGGTTGTTGCAGTTCAGGGGAGATCTACTTGAAGTACATTTGTGTACTTGTGGAGTGCGTGGAGCACTTGTGGAGTGCGTGGAGCACTTGGGTACTGGCAATAGTGGATACTGACTGGTTGGAGGTGAACACCAACTTTGTGTTTGAGTTGTGTGTTGGGACCATAAGAGAGAGAGCTTTGAGAGAAGATTTACTGTTTATGCCCTAGAGGTGTGGGAGCCTTAGAGGTGTGTAAGGAAGAAGAACTGTGGCAATCTTCTTTGTTGTATTTCCTTCTGAAAGAGTTTTAATACAAGTTGTGTATTGTCTCTCATATTCTATGTTATTTCTGAATTCTAGTTACTTGTGTATTCTGGTTTATTTCTGCATATTAAGTTGCTTGGTAATCAATTGTGTGCTTCCATAATTCCCAACAAAGGCGGTGATAGAGTTCTTTGGTTGGGTATGTAACATAAACTAATTATAATAAATGATGAAGGAATAATTAAAAAATGTTAATATCATTAATAAATTTAACACTTACCATTTGGGTCTATGGCCAATTTGTAGATAGAATCCAAGAGCTTTTTTTCAACCTTAGATAAGAAAACCTTGGTGCTAACAAGGCTTGCATACAATGTGGAAGGCCTATTAAATTGTGGATATCTAATATAGAGGTACCAAAGGAGAGATTTATTGTTAACTTAGACATAGAAATAGGTCTTAGTATGATTATACTAGGCAATAAAAGATTGTAGCAAGTTATGGTTGATCATTGTGTCATATTGAGGCATCTTTATAAGGCCTTTGAGTTCGCATTGATCTATCCAATCCACATATAACTCTAGCTATGCTAATATTTGGAGGAAGTTTAGACACAATAAATTCTTAAAAATCAAGTTTTGAATGACCCCTATTTTAGTTTTCATGGATCCAGAAGCCATTGAAACTTTTTTGTAGAGTCATAGACTTGGAAGTTGTAGGTTAAGCTTGAAAAAAAAGGGAGGGTTGATAAAAACCTTAAAATAAATTATGAAAATGAGGGCATTGGGTGGGATTTATAATCTATGAGGGAAAGCAGAAGCAACTAGTTAGTGTGATTGACAAAAGATGATCATGTTTTGGTTTGTAACCACCTAACAATGAACACATGGTAATGACTGACAACATGTGAATGCCTAGCAGCATACTATCAAATGATATTAAAGTATCAAGTGGTATCCACATGCCATCATACGGTATCATGTTGTCATGCAGTAACATTTCCCCCACCTTATACTAACATGTCAAATGATAGCATTGTGTCATACGATAACATAGCACTGCCTGACAGCATGATGTCACTTAAGGTAAAGTATCACCCAGTAGCATCATGTTGCATGGTGTCATAGTTCCACCTGACAACATGATGCCATGTGATAGCATGATGTCACACAATAGCATATTGATGCTCAATAATATAGTGTCTTCAGATGGTATGATGTCAGGTGGTAGCATGATGTCATATGATAGCTTATTATTGTACAACAACATAGTGCCACTTGGTAGAATGGTGCCAGCCAATAGCATGTTGTCATGTAGTGGAATAATTTCATGCTACAGTATAGTGTCACATGGTAGCATAGTGCCACCTGGTAGCATGGTACTACTTAACAACATAGTGCTACATGTCAACAAAACATTGCCTTGTTTCCCTAGTAGAATGTTGTTAGACTGTTATACAGAAAAAAATAAGGCAATTCTCTCCCCCTTTGCACATATGGATTTTCTAAGGTTATGAATCCAATTCATCTAAACAAACCTAGAGGTTTTCATCATGGCCTCTTAAAATGAACCCTAGGATATGAGGAAAAATATATAAAATGACCTAGTCTTATAAACCCAATGATTCATAATCAATTGGTAATTAAACACGTTATCCATAGTAATTACAAGAATCTTTGCAAATATTTGTTCTAAAATAATTTTACACAAATTGAAGAAGTAAAATAACTTGATACACATGAAAGACTTCATTCCTTACACATGAAATCCATTGTTTATTTAACATATCTGATTAAAATGTCATGAGACAAGTGATCAAATGGTATAATTCAATCACTTATAATAATACATAACCTCAAATCAGATTAAAGGATGTAGTAGATGGATATTTTAATGTATCACTATGTATACACCTAAATTTGGTATAATACACTTATGCCGACACATTTTATTCTTGTGCACACTTTCCCCTATCCATTTACCTTTCTATTTTATTGGTCAACCTAATTTCATATTGCATATATTCAAGATCTCCCTAGTTTCTGATAGAACACTCTGTAATACTAAGTAAACTATTACCATATTCTAGATCAATGATTTTCCCTCTACGGATAGTGTTGGATAAATTTATACTGTGATGGTTACCACAAGTGTATGCTTTAGTCTGTAGTGTTCATGAATCCTTAACAGATATTTTATCAAATTCAAACATCTCCCCTAGGTCATCCTAATCACATTTCCTATGTCAATTTTTAGGAAATATCAAAGAGTCATCTATAAATAAAATTCAGGCCTAAAGTCATACTCACATGCAAAGTATAATTAGAACCAATTAAAACTTGAGAAATCCATTTTCACTCTATTGAGACACTACAAAAAAATCATACGCTTCTAAAAAATATCTCAAAAGATTGTCCTTAGATCCAATTCTAAACATTAACTTAAGGTCAAATTTACATATTTTAAAGTGTCAAAAGCTAAAGCAATACATTGCATTATAATGAATCAATATTGAACACACACACACACACACACACACACACACACACACACACACACACACACACACACCTAGGTGGGAAAACTACATGTGGCTTAAATACTCTTTAGAGTATTAGAATGTAGGCAACGCTCAAGCACTCAATATGGATTAGTTTGGGTAGTTGAACTTGTCTTGCTAACCCTTTTTTCTAAGTCAATATTGTGTTAAAGTTGACTCCAGGGTTTTAATGCTAAGAGAATAAAACATAAAATTAGCACATAATATTTAGGACAAGAAAATACACAAATAATCTACAAAGGTAGGCACAATTATCTATGATAGAACAAACCAACACAATTAACCTAGATAGTGGAGATTACAAATTATCGTAGGTATTTGAGCTTCATCATTAGCATCCACTATGGTGTTCATAGTCTATTTTTTATCAAAATAGTTACAGAGCTATTATAGAGTCATTTTAAGGATTGTGACATTGGCAATAAGTAGTATAAATTAAAAAATCAGCTAATCACCTTCTCTCCCATGTTTTCTTGGTCACTTATTTATTTAGTAAGTACGATAAATCTCTATTTTACATTCATATTTGTATAATAAATGTCTTATTTTATACAATCTAAATTTCAATTTTTTTATGTTATTCAAGTCACCAAATATCAAAATAATTTTTTTTGTTAACCTAATCTTTATTTTGAATGTGAAAAACCTAAGTCTTTTTACCTTAAGTTTTTATCTTTCCTTCTTATGGTTCCATATTCATTTTCGATTAAGGTTTGAATTTTAGATCTGATTTTTAATTTCCCCTTGTCATATGTGTAAAATATGATTTTTTTCTATTTTCCCCCAAGGTTTCATGTTTATTCTCCTATTAGGTTTTTTATATTATAGTTGTGGTTTGTCTTCATAAATGTTTGGTTGATATTTGATAAAAACTAACTTTATTTTTGAAATTATTAGAGGTTTTTCTTAATATCACTATTTTAATCAAAAACATGTTTCCTTCCCTAATATTCATAATGAATTTTTTAGAATTAGGGTTTATTTATTTTTTACTAGAAGGGGAGATGTTTTGTTTTAAAAAATATGGATTTCATTTATCTATTTATTTTAATCAAAAATCTTTTTTTCCAAAAATTAATAATGGTTTTCTTGGGGTGTTTAATTATTTAATTGGGCATAATGTGATATAATAATGGATGTTATTAATTTATATTTTGTGATTTAAACAATGATTTTCATGATTGCATGTTTATTTTCTAAAATATGTAACATGTTTCCAATTCATGTAATGCAACATGGGTTAAATTTATTGACACTAAAACTGAGTACGATGTTAATAATGATAATTTTTTAGGTCTCTTTAGTGACACGTATTCTGTGAATTTTGAATTATAAATGCTTCTGTTTGTGACTTATTTTGTTCCTACTCCCCTTAAACCTTGAGGTAGTGAGAGCCACCATCCCTCTACCATTACTTATCCTAGGTTTATATTGGATAAAAGAGGTTCATCTTAATGTAAAACCAAGATGTAGGGTGCATGATCCTATATAATTTTGTATGGATATCAAATATGAAGTGTTTAGGGTTTATGATTATAAATTTAAATATTCCCAACCAATGAGAAGTAGTGTGCCTAGTGTAGCCCTCCATGATAAGACTCAAATCTTGAATGAATCTATTCATAGTATAATTATTCTTATACGTCATATGTTTACTTTGATGCATTCCATATCTAAGTTACAAAATCAAATCCAAACTCTATCTCTAAAGGTCACATCACTTGAAGATAAGCTTTCACATACCTGAAATCTTGAACATGTTAATGTAAATTGCATCACTATTTCTCATTTCAAAATCTATGTGGCTTAGAATATTTCATTTCAAAAAAGAGTTAAGAAAAAAAATGCATCTATTACTAATGAATCATAAAATTGGCATAAGTTTAATACATCTCCAAGTGAAACTCTAAAGAACATGCTTCAAAATAAATTGATCATATTACCTCATATGGAAAGAACCAAATACTATTGTGCTTATCATATAGTTCATGGACATCACATGTATAAGTGTTGGGATTTGAAAAATATAATTAAATATCTTATCAATAGTGGTGACTGCCTTACAATATTGAGCAACCTTCTCAAATTGTGGTCCCATCTCCCAGGGTAGAATTATCAAATTAAGAGTTACATAAAGAAAAATTGACTAAGACATAAGCACCTAATAAGTAAATTCGTAATCAATATTCACCTAATCATACTAATGTTATAAGTGTGGTTTTAAATGTGGAAACTATAAAGCCTCCTTCATTCCTAAAATATTTGATCATTGGCCCTCACATATGTGGAAAGAAATGCACCTATTTCATGATTGATAACTTTAGTAAAATTAATGTATGTAACATGACACTTATCAATTCTCTTGGATATGGCATTAAACATTTGAGTAATACTACTTCATCCAAATCAAATCCATTGAGTGGCCCCATATCTTGTAGTCTCAGATTATGTTCTACTATATTCCACATTTCCCTCCTATTTGACCCAATAAAATTCTATACTACTAATATCATGGATAAAATAAATGGATGGAACACTTGATAATAATAATTATCACAATAAATATGATATTCATGGTAAGTCTATTTCCATTTAAAAAGATGAAACATCTCCAAATAAAGAAGAACAAGTGGGAAACATTTCTTCAACTAGTACTCACGCAATGATATCTAATTATTCCCAATGTATGACCACAACAGGGATGCATTATACTAATGATGTTGAATTTATTGAATATAAAAAATAAATAAATAAAGCAATTCCAAAATATGGTGTGATTGATTATGCATATCCTACTACAAATAATAAAGATGATTGGAATGAATGTCAAAATTAGTGGATGAATATGGCAATACACTTGATGATTATGATATATATGCTACATGGAATATATATGAATATACATTTGATGAGATCATTGATCAGCTAGAACATAATTTACTATATGTAACTTCTTATTATCTTATTTATTGATCACCTTCTCTAGGTATTGACTAATTGTTTTCAGTCTTATTTTATACTAGCATACATGTGTACATATTATTTTGTATTAACTATTCTTATAGTTATTTTCCAAGATTTGGTTATGATAATTTCATTTTCCCTTGCCTTTTAATTTTTTATCTTGATCTAAACATTCATAATATATATCTTATGATCATACATCCTTTGTATCAGTCTAATCCTAATACACATTCCTTGCAACATACTACATACTAACTATTTATGTTTGTTATTGTTATGGCCTACATTGAGCTTACATGATCACACATTTTCTGTGCTTACATATTCTTATGACATTTACATATACACTATTTTTTTCCCATCAGGATAATGTGTCTTCCTATCTCCACATGCTCTTTTGAGACATAATTTTTTGATTCACATATATAGTGGAGGCATGTTGCTTGCACTCATTTCCTTGAAAATGCTTTGTGTTTTTAATAACTAGGGGAATCAAGGTTTAGACCAATGACCTAGATCTTATTTATCTCTAATTTATATAGGGTGATACCTTCCCCCTCTCCCCGCCCTCCCCTCGCTCTCCATCCCACACCACCCATCCAACCATGTAAATACCAAGGGTAACTCATTCCCCTAGGGCCTAGAGGGTATTGAACCTAAGTGGGGACTAGAAAATCACTTAGGCCCCACCACTAGGCCTCACCCTTGGGCCCTCCTTGACATTATGTGTTGACATATGCTATGGATTATTCATATCAATTATATTCTTATATTTTTTTATCATTGCCTCTTGGGTCTACTTGATTAGATAGATGTGTCCCAGACTTCAAAATATTCAAAAATTCAAAAAAATAATAAATTTTAATATGCAAAAAATAGAGATATACATGATAGGGCTTTGCTAGTTTACATGATTTAATGATGTTATTTATCATATACATGGTGAATTATATATCTATTTTCTATGCATATTATTTTAATGGTATTCATGAGTGGGATTATGGACATGCGATACATGAGCTTTCAAATGTGGGACATTCCTTTTACCCAAGGGCTACCTTTTTATGTTGGGGGCATGCCTACACTGCGGTATTTTTTCACACTTATCAGGTTGTATATTTCTATAATAATATATTGATCATAGTAGATTAAAAATGAATTTCTCTTATGTTTACTCTTTAGGGTGATATTCCATATGGATATTGTGCTTTGTTACATACAAGGATGAAATTGAGTGATTATGTGGAGTAAAATTATTGGTCCATGTGTGTTTGATGTTGATTATGATTACATTGTATGATCATTGATGTATGTTATATTTCATATTTATATGAATACATTAATTTTGTCTTGTCACATCATGTGTTAGTTATGTCAAGGGATCCTCTAGTCCATGTCATGGCCATGTTTTTTATGTCAGGTCAAAGTGGGTCATGTCTTAAGTTATTATGTACATCATGATCGTGATCTTTTATGTGTGTATGCATATGTACATGTAGATACATGCATGAATTTTTATGAGCTTGGTGTTGTGATTTATATCATAACCATTTTTATTGGGTGTGATGTCATGGTTTCTACCATGCATATACAACATTGCTTATTATTTTGTGCCTAATTGTTATATTTGTAAATGACATGACAATTTTATGCCCATTGCTTTGGATTACATGTTTCGTACATACTTGAGTGATCGAACCTATATATGATGACATATTTTATCATGTATTTAGTATGCATGATCTACATTATTACATTTTCATATATAACACATTATATGCATAAATATTTCTTTTAAGATGACTAATTCATAGGTTTCATGCCTCACCTCAAAAGGGGGCATATAGTGGGCTTGTCTTAGATATTTAAGCTATGACAAATACATAATTTATATTTGGGTCAAATTATTTGATTAAGATGGAATATATTGACTAGATTAATGCATATGTGGGGTATTCTACATGATTGTGAGGCATAGTTGGGATATATTATGAAATTTTGAGATAGATTGTATGGGTCAAATTAAGTAAATTGATAAATAAATTATGACATTCTTTATTAAATTGAGATATATATGGATCAAATTTAGGTCATGAAGTTGTTTACGCAAACACTTTTATCTTTATATGATGAGGATCAATGGTAATTTATAAGCACTTTGAGTCTAAAATTTATTTATAGCAATTGATCTAGAGTTTCAATTAAAACACACATGTTGCAGGGTTCCACCAAAAAAACACATTGATGATATTTGGAGTAGTGTGGTTGAGGATTCTACACCTCTCAACTTCTAGCACTTCTCCATTACTAATGTGGTTGAGGCATTAAAACTCCTCAACACATGATTTCAGAAATCGTATATCCTTGGGGCATATTCACCCCATGGCATTCTATGAACAAGTTCAACAAATGGTAGTTTGGTTCACGTACCCCTAGGTGCATTCATTTATTAAATTTTCAAATTCAAATAATTCAATGATCTAGATTATTTCATATTTTCTATCATGAGTAGCAATTGATTTGTGTATATTTCCTTTCAGGTTTTACATGGATCAAGCTATATATTTGGTGCATGTGTAGCAACACCAAATGTGGTTACATACAAGGACCGAATTCATTTCTTTTATCCATTTAATCTATCATTTTAAATACTATACTAAGAGGGTGGAATTTTTATAAACATAAATTTGGTATTAGACACTTGACAACATCATTTTTGACATGTATTTGGCATAGACTTGTGGATACACATTTGACCCTTTTGCACACTTTCCCCATCTCTTTACCTATCTATTGTCTTGGTCAACCTAATTTTCTATTGCACAAATTTAGGATCTCCTTAGTTTGTGTTAGGTCACTCTATAAACTAAGCAAATTGTCACCATAATTTAGATTCTTGATTTTCCCTATATGTATAATGTTGAAAAGAGTTGGGTTGTTGTAGTCATCGCCAAGTGTCCACCTCTATTGGTAGTGTCTGTGAGTCCTTAAGGTCTATTTTTCAAATTAAAATATATCCTTTGGGTAAGCCTAAGCATGTTTACTATGTCAATTATGGGTGGGAATAACAAAGATTCATTTACAAATACAAGTAAAGTCGTATGTCATACTCACTTCAAAATTACATTGAGAACCACTTGAAAACTTGAGAAATCCATCTGCACTCCATTGAGACACTACCATGAAATCATACACATCTAAAAAATCAATCAAAGGAGTAGCGTTAGAACTAACTTTGAAAACTCATGCAAGGTCAAAATATCATGTTCCAAGTGTCAAAATCCAAAGCATTGAATTCCATTTTAGTGGATCATGATTGAGCACACACACACCTATGGGGGAGAACTACGTACAATTTGAGCCCTCTTAGGAGTATTGAAACATATGTAATGATCAAGCACTCAACGGGGAGTATTTAGGGTTTTCCAACCCATCTTTGTAACCCCTTTTTTAAAACTCAATCTTGTGTCAGAAGTGAAGCTAGGGTTTCAAGGCAAATATAATCAAAATTAGGGTCTACACACAGGGTCGAGGACAAGCAAATACACATAAATCATCTAAAAGGCAAGTGTAGTGATCTGTGATAGAATAAGCCAACATAATCAAACTTAATGGTACTAACAGATAGTGGATAGCATCGATTTCCATAAGCACCTGAGCTTTGCCAATAGTGTTGGTACAAGTTTTAACAGTTTGTTTCCTAATTTGAATAGTTACATAGCTATTACAAAGTCATTTTGAAAACTTTGACACACCCAGTGAATTCATAAAATTAACTAAGTTCCTTGTCTCCCCTATTTTCTTTGTCATTTCTATATTTAATGAGTGTGATAAAATTCTCTTTTACAATCAAATTTGTATTGTGAATTATCTATTTTGTACAATCTAAATTTTGATAATTTTATATTACATATAGGAATATAATGTTAGAACGTTTTCATAATCACGTAAGACTTGAAACCTCGTATGACTTCTGAAATTTCCCATATAACAGCTCAACCTCTATATGCCTGGTCTGAACGTAAACTTAACAAAGGAGAATGAATCCAATGACATTTATTCCCTATGCTTCCTATTTTAATGTGGCGTTGCCCAATTTGCATATTGTTGGAGTTGCTCAGATTGCTACCAAGTACGATCTCCCATTGCTATGATGTTAATTTATCGCACTTCATGAGGAAACATTGTTAGATCACCAAATCAAATCGAGCATAAATACTCGAGTTTGCAGACATAATTCCAACTGCTCATAAATTCGTAATAGTATGTGAGTCATTCATTTTTTTTATGAATCTAATTTTATTCCTCTGGATCGCCCTTAGACAAATACCTCGATAAAATAATTCCATTTTCCTGCATCTATTTATCATTCTCATACGTCATTGGGACATTTATCTATGTGAGCACAAAATTCCTTCATGTAATGCCAATCCTTCACTATTGTTGTTGGTGAACGACCAACAGACTGCAATGATGGATGAATGAATGATTTTAATAACAAATTTATGAGACCAAGCAATCTATGTATTTTTTATAACAATCTTGGATATGAAATAAAATGCAATACAACAACCCCTATTCCATTATTCACAAATTTTATATTCACTATTCAGGTGACATTGCCTCTTTGTATCTTTGACCATTTATCCATATCTATCATCAAGGGCATTTTTGCATGATCCATTATAGTGTTGTTTCCTTCCATTTACTGTTGGGGAGATCAACACTAGTAACTTGACGCTAGTGTGAATTTAACTTGGCGTACGTATAATATATTATATGGATAATCAATATGATTGTTGTGATCGACTATCTTCGTTAGGGTTTACATTTTTTTTCATATTACAAAGGTTAATCTTTATGTTGATGACACATATATGAAGACTCAATAAATTTTCATATCTGGTATCTATAGTTTCTTATTATGATCATAACAGTGTTGAAATGTTTAGGCTAAGAATAATCTAACATTATTTAATTATAATCGAACGTTGTGACCGAAATTGAACCTTAACATTTTAAGATCGGTCAAACGATTCAAGTAATTTTATATTGGTTATTTATCTACACTTCTTTCATCAGAACAAATTTTCTAGGTTTGCTCCAAAACAACTTATAGACATGTCTTTAGTGTCTAATAATGCACATGTACCTTTTAATCTAGGTATTTTTCTAAGAGCCCATATTTTCAAGTTTCAAACATTTAATTTAATGAATACCTGTAACTCAAATATGTTATGTAACTATATTATTGTATTTAGAGCATAACATTTGATGATTAGTGTAGTGTTTTTTTACCAAAAACCACTTTTCATCAAAACATTTTGGTACTCATTTCCTCTTACACCCTGTAGGGTTATATTGCATTGATATTAAGTATTGAATCTAATTTTACTTAGGGTTTCCTAAACTCTTACCTTATTGTGCCATATTATTAAGGTTACCTCATGTACATGCATAGTGTTACCTACATTTATTTTCATGACCCAGTTCTTTTGATAGTTGGATATTGTTGTAATTATCATAGCTCTAATAGTTCTAGGGTTACATTCATTTGTTTCTCCATTATTATACTTAATTCCTTATGTTTATATCCTACGGTATCTTCTTACATTATCATTGTATTGTGCATCCCTTTTAGGGTTATTTCTTACATGTTCCTAGTGTTTCTTTTATTGAAGGATATGTTGTTGCATCTCATTAGCCCTAATTACTTTACATTTCATTCAAACCTTAGTGTATTTGTGATGACTTATCCTTTCAATGTATTGGATCATGGTGTTTCAAATGTTTCTATGAATTTTAGGTCATTACACGATGATGTAGAAGATAGTAATTGTATTCATTATGATAGTGAGGATAGCATTGATGAAAAATTAGGGTAAGTAATTTTTAACCCAATTAAATTAGAAAACTAAAATATAAATGATATGAATTTCTTTGGTATTGGTTGTCTTTCTATGAGCCGTTGTGATTATGGAATGTCAAATTTTGATATAAAATAATTATTTACTAAGGAAAATTATGTTAATGTCAAACAATGTAAACTAGATAAAATTATGTAAACTATAATGATTTTCTTCCTACTCATGCTTTCAATGCCAATGTGTATGATATGAATGCTCAAATCCTCAAGAAGACTATTATTATTATTATTATTATTATTATTATTATTATTATTATTATTATTATTATTATTATTATTATTATTATTAAGCAGAAATGGATGCACAATATAGGGATGAATAAATTAAAACTATTATAACATATGTCATGGAAAAGCCTTCTCATTTTGTTAAGATTATGGACATGATGAAATAAGTAGATAGTAAAAATAATGTTTGTGTTTTAAATGATGTTCCTATTATTTCTAGTGATTTCTCTCCTCCTCTTTTTGTGATTCCAAATGTGTTTAATCATTTTGTATCTTTGCAAAAAAAATTCAGTCAACAAGATTTTTTTATTCACTCACCTAAACCTATTTGTTTCCCTATGTTTGAAGCCAATGAGAAGCCTCTTCCTTTGAGTGATTCATTTTTTATTTCAATTATACCAAATTATGATGGATGTAATAGGTGAATTATAATGATGAGTTAAATGTTTTTATCTTGGCTCCATTAAGCATAATGTTAAGATTGATTTTCATGTTATATTATCAAATCCCATAACTCATAAGGCTATAATCTCTACTATTCCACATGGTTTTATCATGAACAAGCTTATTGCATTCAATAGATGTGGAGATCCTTATAACCACCCCAAGATATTTTATGCTTCTATTGAAAATTATACTCATGTGACTATGCAAGCAACGTCCCCATCAATGTTCTTAATGCCTTATAGGCTGAAGGTACCGATGCATGTTAAAAAAATCATGTCTTCACACATGTATGATCTTAGTTCGAAGGGTTAGATATTAATTAGGTTGATCTATAATTATATCTATAAAAGGGGACATAATTATTATAACGAGTCTTTGGTGGGCTTCCTAAACCACACTTGCACTTTCAAATCTGTTGCATCCATAAAATTCCTCCCACTCTATTTGATTTTGCATACATTGATTTGATGGGAGGCAACAGGAATAGATTGGAACCCATATTTTGTAAGGGTGTTCATGGCCAAAAAAAAGTCTAGAAAAATATGAAATGTGGGGAACTCACAGAGTTCATGGAGTGAGTCATGGAGCACAATGCAGAGGCTACCCATGACTTCATTACGGCTTGAAATAAGTGAAAAGTGACCATTTATGGCATCATAACTAATGTTTTAGAAGAATTCATCAGTGAAGTGACCGATATGTCATGTGAAGGCACCAAGGTGTTCAAAGACCAATCAAAAAAATAAGAGTTGTTGCAACATTTTCAGGACAAATGACTTCGTGCAGACGGATAAGAAAGGCTTTCCATAGACTGATCTCTCGTGCTACTAGCCCAAAATTTATCTTCAAGTCATGCGTTACATGATGCTTGAAGGTAAATACACTCTTATATTTTTATACCATTTTCTATTTTTAAATCATTTCATTAGCTATAAAATTAGTTTGTATTTCTTTCTACTAAAGTCCCTCAAAAGCATTGTTCTACTGCATCAAGTGAATGGCTCTAACCCCATCCTCTACCACAGTTTAATTATTTTAATAGTCAAGCACGGCCAAACCCTTCATAGTTGGGAGGCTCCCCCTGTGGTATCCCACTTCTATGAGGACTCCCCGGTAGAGGATACCACTATGGCATCTTAGCAGACCTCTAATCATTCCTCCCAAGATAGCTTGTCCAAGTCTCCTTCTGATGACCTCCCCCATAAGTTATTTATCCCCAAACCTAAGCCTATCTCTTTCAATGTGGGTACCCCAATAGAGACTACCCAAAAATATAAAGCCATTCTAGTTGATGAAATAGAAGGAACAAATTACAATTGGATAACTTTAACTCTAAGGTTCAAGAAGTAGAGATGTCCCTTGCCAAACTCATTCATGACTAGAACTCTTTGCACAGATAGGTCGATTCCACAATTCAAGTTTTTGTTTAGTCTACCCAAACCACCCTATCCCCTACTATTCAATTACCTAGAGCCTTAATATCCCCCACTTTGGGTTCTCCCAAGGGGGTCCCCCCGAAGCAGTCTTCCTTACAGGTTAAAGGACAAAAGCATCCCCATATGCTCTTCACTAGTGAATTTGGTGAAGGCCTCAGGAACTGCACTTAGGTAAAAGTTTCTAAGGTAAAACAAATCATCCTAGTGAAGATTCCTAAAGATGCTGAAGATCTATTGGGGTTCTAGATTTGCACCCTAGCTAAGGAGGGGATTGTTTAGATCTTTCTAGTCAAATTTAATCCAACATGGGACTAATCCTAGGTTGTGGCTATCCTAAAAGTGGATCAGACCTTCAGAGAAGGTCAAGTTCCTTATGGATCTATCACCTACACTAAACCTAAATTAGAACCTACTTGGAAAAAGGGAGAGAGAATTGACAAAACTTATAAAAGCATGTAAAAAGTGATGATGCATCAATTATTCGATCACTCCAACTCACACAAAACACACTATGAGACACTTTTTAGACCAAATAACATCAATCTCACATAAATATTTTAGAACAAGGCATTAATCAATTACTAGATTATTAAGAGAGGGAAAATATCCACTTTAAAACTAGACAATAAACTATAGATTGCACTTATAATGACTTGTGAGACTATTAAGCCTTTCCTGAAGGTGAGAAAAACTTAGACATAAGCGAGGAAAATATATTCATTCAATAATAGTGCATGAATTCATAAAACACACTTCAATCTGGCTTGGAAAATAATGAAGTTCAATCTTTATTGCATCAAAAGGTGTTGCAGTACAAATTTTGACAGAGCTTGGTCATACCAAAAAGAGGGATAAAGGGATCTATTTTAAGGCTTTAAAATCCTACATTTGTAAAAAAAGAGAGAGAGAGAGAGTTGTGCATTGGAAAAGGACCAACTTCTTTTAATGGATTAGCACCAATATGAGGATTCAAATAAGTTAGGATCTTATCAATAAGGCACAATTTCAAAGGCCTTATAAAATAATTCAATGCTCAGTACACTTATCCAACTACTAGATCTTTTCTTAGAATTCCATGTTATCATCTAATGATCTACTAAAAAGGATCACATCTTGGAATTGGTAGAAATGTGCCACATCTGCATTAGGTGGCCATCTAAACCTAAAAATGTAAACCATGATGAGACAAGACATAGGTCCATTATATGCGAAAACTAATCTTAGACCATTGGTTTTCACACAATCATTGGTATATCCTCAAATTATGTATTAGATTGAAAGGATTTATTTAACCTATATATATCTTTGTTTATGATGCTTGGTTTTTGAACTGTGACCCTAGTTCAATTCTGGTTCACCTTCAAGCTCAAATCTTCTATATTTACTTTACCTAGGTCCAAAATAACCTCTTTGACTTTCATTGAAAATTTCCTGAGCTCACTCTCGCTTATTGGCTATCAATTTATAACTTAGACTATCTACATCATGCTCAACTATCCTTATGGTTATTATTTTTGTATATCCTTTTGACTTATTGACTCCACTCGCACCATTAGATCTAGATGTATGAATGCACATGAGTATTCGATATTCTATCGGGACCCACTGACTTTAGACACTTATTCTCTTTATATTCATCATCAAGATCCTATGAACCTTTGTTGACATATCTCACTCCATCGATCTTGATGTGCATGGATGCCTATAATCCATTAATTTTCTATCAACTAAATGCACTTATGCCACTTGTCCTTAGCTCATTAGCTCTTCAAATTCATTGACCAGTTTGACTCATACACACCATCCATTCAAGATGTATGAGTTCACATGTACCATAGATATCCTTAATCCTATTTTCTTATCAGTTCTTGTGTTCCATCGAATCATTCGTATGATTGAGCACGAGCCCTTGAGTTGCCTAGGAACCATCCTTTTATTAATGAATTCACTCTATTGGATATTGGCTTGATTATTTTGCATCATTGGATTATGTCCAACTTATAGATCTTTAAAGTCTTTAAACAAGGGACCTTTTGATTTGGTTGACTCAACATGGATCATTAGATCTTATGTGTCAATCAGAGGGCTCCTGTGCACCATTAGATCTCAACCAACTTCAAACCTTTTAAAGACTTTTTGAATATATATAGTTAATTACTTTGATTAAAATTGACATTTTCATGAATGTCATTTGACGTCCACACGGATGTATTTGCCATCCTAAAAACCATCAATTTTAAGTATAGATAGATTTTTTCTCAAGCTTCATTTTGATGTTAGCATGAACATCTTCATCTATTGGGTCAGCTTTGAAGGCTTGGATCTTGAAACAAAAAATTCATGGAGGCACAAAACTTGAAGCAAGTAATCAAGGTACTAAGAGCAACATGTCTATGTAACCTGAGGTCTTGCAAGGTTTTTTATGCATACTTATCAAATATGCAAACAAGCTGACCAATCTATTTCTAGTGACATCTTGATGATGGTCAAGCTCCTAGACTTGTTGTTTTGAGCTTTTTCTTGATCTTTGGAAGCTCAAATGAACTTCTAAAGAATAATCAAACTTTTCCATGACATAAAATACAAGATTACTTGTGTAAATTTATCTGGATCCTCCATTTATCATTGGATCCTCCTCTCAATTAGGGACATTGCTCAATCTTTGAAAGCTCTGGATGTAGGCCAAAAATGGCCAACATTTTTGGCAACTTGGCTGGGCAGTATGCCTACTATGCTTGAGAACTCAAATCATATACATAACTCTTGGACCATCATAGATAATACATGGACCATTACATGATTTTAAGATGGATTTTTGACTTGTAAAGACAGAAAACTCCCAACAATAGGTAAAGAAAATAAACTAAAAGGGAAACTAACCTAAAAAACAAAGGAAACTAAACTATTGAATGATTATGCAAGAAAGAAGCACTATTTAGAATAAAACAAAAAGGAATATAACTAATGTGTTAGAAAACACTTGGAGAAAAACAATAAAAAAAACTATGTATAGAGGACTTAGATTTCCTTAATAGCAGTGTTTGAAATGCATCTCATTGACTGAGATAGGAAGTTTTTCACCATTTATCCTTGTGAGCTAGAAAGCATTGTGGGATTTTCAACTAGAAACTGTATATGGTCCACTCTAGAGAGAATCAAATTTTGTGTGTTTTCCTGACTTAGCTCTATCTTCATCCCTCTTGAGGAACAAATCTACTTCTTGGAAACTTCTTGAAGAATTTCCTTTATCAAACGATCTATTTATCATTGCTTGATGGGTCTCCAGAGTCAATATGCCTGATGATTTATCTCCTCTAGCTCCATGAGATCAACACATCTTATTTCCATTGGCTTAGTCTCCAAAAGCTCAATTTGATGCATTAATTCTAAAGCAAGGAATTCAAGAGAAATAGGCATTCTTGTTTCCCTACCGTATACTAGTTTGTACATAGAATTGGAAATTGATATTTTATAAGTGATCTTGTCATCCCACAAAGCTGACTTCAATTTGAGATTCCATGATTTTTTATTGTCTTCTATAGTCAACCTGATGATCTTCAACAAATTATTGCTGGTAGACTCAGCAAGGCCATTGCCTTGTGGATAATAGTTTGATGAGGTACTAAGAAAAACACTATTGAACTACCCACTGGCTGATCTTAAACTCTACAAAATCCATAACATTATCAAAAATTATAGTTGAAAGGAACCGAAATATGATAATTAAACCTTCATAGAAGTATAAAACACTAGTTTTATTGTCTTATTTTAATGCTACTACCTCTATCCATATGGTAAAATAATCTATGGTAGTCAGGATCCACTTGTGTCCCAAGTTTGATGGGGGGGGTTGATAACACTAATAAAGTCCAATCCCCATTGGATAAAAAGCTGATTAACTAAAATTGGTTAGAAAGGTAAGGTCACAAGTCTCACTTTTCCAACAAACATGGCACACTTTCTACATTTCCTGACCCATGCATGGCAATTTCCAAATAAACTTGGCCAGTAATAATCACCTCTCATGATCTTGTGAGCTATAATCCTAGCTGAGTAATGTCCTCCACCATGTGCATCATGGAATTATGCAAGTAACTTATGTTTTTGACTTGGTTCTATGCATCTTAGCAGTATACCATTGATATCCTTTTTAAATGATACATTATCAACAAGGAGAAAAAGAATTGACTATAATCTAAAACATCTTCTCTTTGAAGGAGTGAGATGAGAAGGATAAACATCTTGTAGATATCTTACAATATCTTAGAACCAGCTGGAAGTTGAGTCTTGATTACTTGTAAGTTCTTGATCATTTGACACCATAACCTATTCATTAGACTCCTACAAGTCTTGGGCTAGATGTTCACAGAGTCCTTTGCCTCTAACCAACTTTGTGACTTTGATCTCAATGTCATATTCCATGACCTTGGTTATCTAAACATATCTTTTATCACTTATATCTTTGTTTAGAAGAAATTATTTGACACTTGGATGTGCAACCATCAAATGTATCTTATTATTGGACAACAAGTACCTAAAATTTTTAAGAGACCTTATAAATGAAAGAACGTACTTCTCAATAAAAGAATACCTTGTCTCATACTCTTCTAAGACTTGAATAAAGAAGGATATTGGCTACTCAAAAGTGTCTTTATTCTGTTGCATGAGAATATCTAATATTGTGGAAAGTTTATCATATCTATATAAGAAGAAATCTTTTGTAAAATTAGGGTTCAAGAGTGTAGGAGTGTTGGCTATAGCTTTCTTGATTGCTTCAAAACTTTTCACTCCTTTAGACCAACTAAAACTCTAACCTTTCTTTAACATGGTTGTAAGTTGCCTAGCCAATGTTGCAAAATTTAAAATGTATCTTCTTATGAATTTAATCTTGCCTAAAAATATTTTCAAGGCTTTCTTATGCTGAGGCAATGATAGTGAAAGAATTGATTTTATCTTATCAGGGTCTATGCTTGTACCTTTTTTGAAATGACATGTCCAAAAATCCTACCTTCATGAATAGAGAAAACACACTTTTTAGGGTTCAAAGACACTCCAAATTATCTGCACCTTTCAAACCCCTGTCTGAGATGAATCATATGCTCATTTTTGTTGTTAGAAAATACTATTATGTCATCTAGATAAAAAAGAATAAACTTGTTGAGGAGACCCTAAAACGCCATCTCCATAGCCTTCTAAAAAGTGGTTCTAGCATTAGATAAACCAAAATTCATCTTTCTATATGAAAATTTCCCCCACTTTGTAGTGAAGGCTATTTTCTATTGGTCTTCTTCTTTGACCAAAATTTGATTATATCCACTGTAACCATCCAATAAAAAGAACCTTTCTGAACCTACAACTAGTTATAAAATTTGTTCCATTGATGGTAATGGATAGTGATCTTTGAGAGAGGCCTTGTTCAAGTCAAGGAAGTTAACACATAACCTTATTTCACCATTTTTTCTATACTAGAACAAGGTTTCCTACCCAAGTTGAGTGCTTAATTAGAAATATTATGGCTAACTCAATGAGCTTATATAGTTCAACTCTCATTAGAGGTTCAAGCTTTAGATTTATTAGCCTTTGCCTTTATCTGATTGGCTTAGTCTCATATTCTAACTTAATGGTATGTTGAAATGACATGTCCAAAAATCCTACCTTCATGAATAGAGAAAACACACTTTTTAGGGTTCAAAGACACTCCAAATTATCTACACCTTTCAAACCCCTGTCTGAGATGAATCATATGCTCATTTTTGTTGTTAGAAAATACTATTATGTCATCTAGATAAAAAAGAATAAACTTGTTGAGGAGACCCTAAAACGCCATCTCCATAGCCTTCTAAAAAGTGGTTCTAGCATTAGATAAACCAAAATGCATCTTTCTATATGAAAATGTCCCCCACTTTGTAGTGAAGGCTATTTTCTATTGGTCTTCTTCTTTGACCAAAATTTGATTATATCCATTGTAACCATCCAATAAAAAGAGCCTTTCTGAACCTGCAACTAGTTATAAAATTTGTTCCATTGATGGTAATGGATAGTGATCTTTGAGAGAGGCCTTGTTCAAGTCAAGGAAGTTAACACATAACCTTATTTCACCATTTTTTCTATACTAGAACAAGGTTTCCTACCCAAGTTGAGTGCTTAATTAGAAATATTATGGCTAACTCAATGAGCTTATATAGTTCGGCTCTCATTAGAGGTTCAAGCTTTGGATTTATTAGCCTTTGCCTTTATCTAATTGGCTTAGTCTCATATTCTAACTTAATGGTATGTTGAGCTAAACTTGGATCAAAACCTTTTAGGTCATTGTACTGCCATGCAAAGACATTTGCAAAATTTAAACGTAACTTAATAAAATCTTCTTTCTTTAAAGATGTGAAAACTTTACCTAGCTTTAAATTTTTATAATTTGCAATCTCTACATTTGTGTAGTGTTCTTCCTTGGTTGATAATGCAAACTTTTCTTTTCTTAATTCATCAGCTTTGTTGAATATATTTTCTAGGTTAACCTATCCTTTGGGTAACTTGTTTGTCTTTAATTACACAATCTAATCATCATATTGCTATAAATGTTTGTCTTTTTTCTTTGAGGAGAATTTGGCTTCCTTTTATAAGAATCTAAAAATTTAGATGTCATCTTTAAATACTTACTAGTTGTCATGGTTGTCTGCAATAGAAGGTCTCACAATTACATTGATGTGTGATTGGACTTTGTCCCTTTTTATATTATCTGGGATACTGAATTGTGATCCAATAGTAGCCAGCTTGTCTGCATGCTTGTTTTGATTTTTTTATATGACCTAAATATTGAAGGCTTGAAAGTCTTCAACTAGGTCTCATAATCTATTATTATAAGACTTAAGTAGTGGGTTATTGCATATATTAATTCCCCTTGGTGAATAACTAGTTCACTATCTCCAATGACTTGTAAGGAATTAACCTTCATCTTTCTTACCCATAAACTATGCACTAGTGCTTCTTATTCAATGACATTATTAGAAAAACCAAACTAAAACTTGAGAGAAGAGAAATACCATTGATTAGTTGGATAAATTAACATCATTCCAACTCTAGTTCCATGTTTGTTCTTGGATCCATCAAAATATAGCTACCACAATCCATCACTAGGCTGCTCATTTTTCATCAATGTTGGAATTCGTGTATCATTTTCATGAATACAATAAACACCAAGTAATTTTTATTAAATTAAATTTTAGGGTCATGCTTATTTAAATTAGAGGCCCATTCATCGAGGAAAACATCTGGGACTCCATCTAGAGGTGATTCAGATTCAACCTCATTATTTTTTAACACCTTGTCTGAGATGACACAATTAGTGCTCACCATGCTTAGCATATATGGATCCAAATGAAATATTGAAATAGGTTCAGAATGTATTTTCACCTTCGTGCCATATCTAATTCTAAACATTAGATAGGTCCAATCATATGACAAATATCTTCCAATTTTTTAAGTAAAATCTCTTGATAGGCACATGGCAAAAGAGGGAGGTGGGTCCACTACAACTACATCTTGTTGAATATAACATTAGGGCAAGCATGTAATTTAAAAATTAGGTCTTTTAATATGCATACTATTTTCATTTGTGATCCATATAGTTACAATACTCTTTTGGTACTTGGCTCATAGACAAGACCAAGCTTGTCTGTAATTTGTTTGGGCATGATAGTGCTACTAGCTCCACTATATACCATATAATTATCGACTAAACAATCACCTACTATTAAAGAGAGATAAAAGGGAGGGGTATTTCTTTAATTTACATTTTATTTATCCACTTTTATTATGTTATGTATCTGTTGATCAAGTTGCTTGATTTCGGTTTAAATTGGCCAAGAAAGCTTCTTGTTTCTCAGTTAGTTTTTTAGATACCTTGAGATCTGAAAGTTCTTCCATCATCATGTTCTCTTGCCGTGGGATGGTAAGGGAATCCCACATGCTAATACTAACATTTGATTTCTTCACTTGATCAATAATGTTAAAATATGTTCCACTAACTTTTGGCTGCAACTTCTAAGCCACTGGTTGTTCTCTAGTTAGGGGTATTTGGGGACCTTTCATTGTCTCTATGTTCTAAATATTTTGTGCTATAGGAACAACAACTTGATCTTTGACATTATTTGACATAAAATGAGGAACAATAGAATTATTGCTCACATCTTGAGCTTCTTTAATTACTCTTATTTTAGTTATATTTAGAGCTACCACTTGACCATTTATGTTACTAGTTTCACCAACTTGGTTGAATGCAATGTGATCATCAAAATGTCAATTAACATTGATAACATCATGCAGCCATGGAACTTGTTGAGTTTCTCCTTGTATTTCTATATTTATGTCTTGATATTGACCACCTTGAAGAGGGAACTCTTCTTGTGTCATTTATGGCATGGTAATCCCTTGTGATACCAAAGCTTGATTCTGAATGTCATTTGTATTGGAAGGTTGCCAACCTAGATTTTGCATTAAGTTATTTTGGGGAACAACAGATTTTGAATTGAAAGGCCCATTGGGAGCAAGGATTGTGTATGGATTAGTTTGGGTTATAGCTCATTGATTTTGATAAAGTTGTCTATTGTCTTTGAAACCTTGATAAGGTGGTATTTGGTTATTGAAAGACTGATAGGTACTCTGGTTTTGCTGTTGATAAAGTCTACCTTGAAACTGTTGTCTCTTAAGTGAAATAATTTAATTTTTGAAGGATTGTAATATGATTTTAACATCACCAATCTCACTAGATTTATTAAGAGGGGTTAAAACTTAGACTTTTGGAGATGGAATAATGGCTATATGGAATACAAAGAGGATAAGTGTCCAAAGTCAATATGTCCTAACAGAAGATCAAAGACTCATGCACATTTATACATCCAAATCTAATGGTACAAATAGAGTCAACAAGTTAAAAGGATCTATGGAACCAATAAGCATAAGTACAATTGAGCATGATGTAGATAGTCTGAGTTGGAAATCAACAACCAATAAGCGAGATCAAGCTCAAGACATTTTTGATGAAAGTTGAAGAGGTTATTTTGGACCTAGGCAAAGCAAATATAAAAGAGTTGAGCTCGAAGGTGAACTAGAATTGAACCAGGGCCATAGTTTAGAATCCAATCATCATCAACAAAGCTCCATATAGGTGAAATATATATTTTTGTTCTAATATAAAAGTTAAGGATAGACCAGTGATTGTGTGAAAACCAATGGTCTAAGATTGGTTTTCACATATAGTGGACCTGTGTCTCACCTCATCATGGTTCACATTTTTAGGTTCAAATGGCCACCTAATGCAGATGTGTCACATTTATACTAATTCTAAGACATGATCCTTGTCATCATATCATTAGATGATATCATGGAAGTCCAAGAAAAGATCTGGTGGTTAGATAAGGGCAAGGAGCATTCAATTATTTTACAAGGCCTTTAAAATTGTGCCTTCTTGATAAGATCCTAACTCAGTTGCATCCTTGAATTGGTGTTAATCCATCAAAAGTAGTTGGTCCTTTTCCAATGCATATCTCTTTCTCTCTCTCATTCATTTTATATAAATACAGGCTTTTAAAGCCTTAAAAAGGATCCCTTTATCCCTCTTTTTGGTATGACCAGACTCTACCAAAATTTGTATTACAACACCTTTTGATGCAATAAATATTGAATTTCATTATTTTCTAAGCCAAATTGAAGTATGTTCTATGAATTCATGCATTATTATTGAGTGACTATATGTTCCTCACTTATGTCTGAGTTTTTCTCACCTTTAGGAAATGTTTAATAGTCTCACGGGTCATTATAAATGCAATCTACAGATTATTGTCTAGTTTGAAAGTGGATATTTTCCCTCTCTTACTAATCTGGTAACTAATTAATACCTTAATCCAAAATAATTATGTGATATTTATGTTCTTTGGTCTGAAAAGTGTCTCATAGTGTGTTTTGTATGAGTTGGAGTGATCAAATCATTGTTGCATCACCACTTTTTACATGCTTTTATAAGTTTTGTCATTTATCTCTCCCTTTTCCAAGTAGGTTCTAGTTTAGGAGATATATCCATAAGGAAGACAGCCTTCTCCAGAGTTCTGATCTATTTTTAAGATACCCATAGCCTAGGATTAGTCCCATGTTGGACTAGATTTGAGTAAGAAGATCTGAACAATCCCCACCTCAGCTAGGGTGCAAATTTATAACCCCAATAAGACCCACCAAAGGGGTTTTCCTCCTAAGTTTCTTTCTGGTTTCCTATTTTTCTTATTCTTGATTTAGTCTTATAGGTTTTTACTATTTTGGTTTCTTGACCTTGCTTTGGCCTATTTAAATTATCTGTACTACACTCTGGTGGTTCTAGGATCCCTATAAAACCTAGTTTTTACCTTATCAAATAAAAAATATTCACGTGACTATTATTACTTCATATCTTTCTAAGAATATTGACAGACTGTGTATGCAATGAGTTAGGATTGACCTAGAACTTATCCTATCCAAGATATCTAAACTTAGATAAGGTAAATCAAATAGAGCCCATTGATACTTAATGTATCAAGATATGACCAAATGGATCTGCTAAACCTAGAAGAGGAGCACTTATGACATAACATCAATAAAGAGGGTTCCAAAACATTTAGGCAATCAATAAAATAAAATAACCTTAACTAGGTCTCTAATATTGGAATTAATCTAGTCTAGTATTGATAAGCTAGCAACACAAATAAAGGGGGTAGTTAAAAACAAAATAAAAATGATAAGGAACCATGGTAGGCAAATGAGGGCATAAGTTACCTAAGGTGGGAAAAATAAAGTTTGAAAAACCTTATAGCCACACTAAGTGTAGATAAGATTCAAAAAAGGAGTTATACATTCATTCAAGCTATTAATTATACAAATTATATCTATCAAATGAAAGAGTTAGGGTTAGAATATACTTACCTTGAACAAAACCTACAATCTTCCCATCGATCAATGGTGATTTGCAAGAGATTGTTATGGTTGTAAAGATCAAAAGGTTGAATCAAGATCTAGGATAAAAAAACTCCTCATATTACATCCAAGATTCCAAAAAATAAGTGTTTTCTTCCAAGACAAGATCTACGCAATGGTATTTCCAAATATAGACTTAAGCAGAATTTTGAATAATGACAATATGAAAATGAATGTTCCTCTCTATTGGATTGAAATAGTGGCTTGTATGTATAGTGGTGAGTAATATTAATTATTCCCAAATTTTCAGCTAATGTCATCAACTATACTTGATATAGTTAAAAATATGATGCTTTAACCTCAAACTAGGTTATTCATGGCCAACTTAGTTTTGAAATATCTGCCCTAACTTTTGGACTGCATCAACATTGTTGACTTAGTTTGAAAACTAAAAGGAATCAAGAAATAATACATCAAGTTGAGATGATATATTCAAAAAATATGGGTCTTCATATAGTTAGGGGTTATATGGAGGAATATTTATGAGGAGATCAAGTATGAGGGAACTATAGTGGATATAGACATGATATATTAAACAACAATGTCTCTTGCAAAGCACCAATGGTCTGCCCGCCTATTCCTCAATACACCCTTTAAGGCATGTACTCAGAGAGATTAAAACTCAACTTGTTTCTACAATAGAGAAAATAAATGATGAATTTTAAATATATTATGTGTTTACATATACCCCACTTGAATTTCATCATGTGTCACCAAAGAGTAACATGGGATGGTGTTTCGATAAATAAAATAACAACACACTAACTAAGATAAATAATTGTAGTAGAAAGTGAAAAATAAATGAAAGTAAATAATTTGTAAATACATGCCTTCATTTACCTTATTTTTGTTGAATAAAATTTGTGTGTTAAGAGGATAAAGAGATGCGCCTAGTGTGTAGAACAAGATATGGACCTGAAAAATAAGATAAAATTTGAACTTTTTGAAAAAATATGGTGTTAGCATGGAAAATTTCTCTATTTTTTTAGGATTATAAATCTTCTTTTGGTTTGTAAAAAGGAATTATGAAAACAAAGTTATGATCAAAATATGAAATGTTATGATAAATAATTGAAGGTTTGAAATTTTTTAAATTTTACTATAAAATGGATGAATTATTATTCATTTTCATATTTGCTATTTTTAGAAACCATAACTCTATGTGTCCAATTTTAGCAAAGAGAAATATGATGGATTGAGCTCAACGAGGTGGATGAGTTGGAGGACAAATCACAATTACAATAGGTGTAGTCTAGGTACAAGGTTTATTTATTCTTAATTTTTAGTAGTTTTAAATTAAAATGGAATATATTTGGAAAAATAAGTGTTGGGGAAAAATCGTGTAGTGGAATTTTCCCCATAAAATATAATAATAGAGTAAAAAGTAAAATAGGAAATGAGTAGGAGATAAAATGTCAAAAAGTAGGTTAAGGATATTTATTACGACCTAATGAAAAATCACCACATAAATAAGATGGTATCATCTAGGCTGATGTAGTTGGAAAAGATGGGTTTGTGTATCTAGATGATGGAGTATGCAATGGTTGAAATAATTGTGTAGAGAGTGGGCAATGTAGTATGATATTAGCACAGTTGATATAGTTCTAAACCTTGGTCGATAACATGGTAGGATGGCCAATAACATATACATTGGGTAGTGGAGTCTAGAGAGATGGTGGGTATAGTACATAAAGTTTGAAAGAGTAGAAATTTGGGAGGGCCAATTTAATCGGGTATATGGTTGATAAATTTGAATTTAGCATATGGCCGATGCAATTTTGTACATGGATGGTATAGTTATAAAGATATAAACTTACCGATGCGGTAGGGTACATGGCTAATGAAGTCATTAATTTGATCATTTACTTATTTTTCTATTTTCAAATATAATTTGTCAATTTTAGGGTAGAGATCTAATTGGTGCTCTATTGTTTGGCATTTTTTAAAGGGGATAGAGACTCTAAAGACTAGTGGATGCACTATGGTTATTAGATCTACTAGTCAAATTATCTATCTTGGATCAAGATCGACTTACTACACTTGGTTTTAATGGGATCATGGAGATGTGATAGATCCCACTAGGCGTAGAGTTAGTTTCCATGTTCTTAGGGACATGGGAAAGATTAACTAATACATTCTATTGGGTGGTGGATGGGGATACCATTGAGGTGGCTATCACCTTAGATGGTGTTCATTTATTATTAGGATTGCTAATTATTAGCACACTAGTTATGTCCAATACTCTAGATTTAACGAATGATAAGAGACCCTTGAATTTTTGGGTGAGAAGATTGAAGAGGTATGCTCAGTCTGGGTTGGTGGTGCAACTATTTCATTGTATGTTTTAGTCATTTTAGACATCTGGAAGGACATTATTAGACTTGTGATATCTTGAGTGATTTGTCGCAAGTCAAATGGGAAGCTCCTATTTTATATTAAATATTTATGTCGAGCAATGTTGAAGCATGACACATTATATGATTTGAGTTTTTATTTGAATGCAATTAGTTCACTTTTTATATAATTTTATCTAGGGACCAACAGAAGATGGGGCACATTGTGCTTTTTATTAGTTAGATCTATAAGCGATTTCCTATATACAAGTCAGCAGGGCTACTTCATGTTATGGATGATGCTCTCCCTTGAATGAGGAAGTGGGAACAAGATCATGTGGTGTGGATTGTGCCACATGACCTAGCTTTATAGTAGGGTTAGATTATTTGGTACCTATATCAGGGTACTGTGGATGCTTGGCCCTCATAGCCAAATACTATATAAGTGTATGGTTATTTTAGGATTATAAGACACTATATTTGGTGGATGGAGATGTATCTAATTCATCATGTATTTTTTAAGTCTAGATTTACACATCCAATGGATCTTATAGTGGTCCCTACATTTTTTGATTGGCATGTGAGTGAGAATCATGGTATTGGAGGTAAAGGGATACCAATAAAGTTTCCCATTATATGGCCTCATCAAGCAAGGACTATTATACGGAGGTTTTGGTGATAGTGAGGAGCATAGGTTGTAACCAAAGGAGGGGAGAATTAGTGATTTTACCACATCAAAAAATACCATGGTCTCCACCATGGTTTTGGAGATAAATATGGCTTTAGTGCCACCACCATTACAACCACAGGCACAACCATAGAGAGATTCAAAAGTGAAGCTTGCATTGAGTTGGTATATTATGTGGCATATATGTAGTGAAGCATATAAGTTAGTATATTATAGATGTTTCACACCACTATGAATACATGTTATGCAGAAGGTGCTCGATGGTTGAATGGAGGGAGATATTGTTGGTGAGTAAGATGTGTTGTATAGTGATTATTTTGAGATAATGTAGATAAATAAATAGATATGCTAGATAAATATATGATTTTGGAGATATATATAAGATATGATGTGATTTTAGTTTCTATTTTGTATATGTTATAGTAGAGTAGGCTCAATGGAAAACTTTGGTGGAGATGGCCCACCATGACATTTTGGATGACATGCTACCACATCACGATACTACACAGTTGATTGATTTGTTGGTACCTTTAACTTAGGTTTATATTAAGTGATTTAGGTTGGTCATGGAGATTTTTCAAGAGATACATAGATTATTAGATATATTTTAAGATGTAACACCACCTGGAGTTGGTTAAGGGGAAATACAATCATGGCAAGTGTCGGCTCAAGAGAGAATCACTTATTTGACTATAATTGGCCAAGTATCAAAGTTATAGTCCCAGGTGGAAAATCTACATGGATAGGTTGATGATATATAATCACCAACACAATCACTATAATGGACTATACAAAGATGGAAATCTTGGGCCCCTATGGGTAGTGTAGCATGTCATCATGATGGATTGTAGCCTTAGATCTATTTTTGTACTAAGTATCAATGTGTATCATGACGTATATAAATTATTTGAGATGTGTGTGTGTGTGTGTGTGTTTCAATATGACTCATGGATATTATCTATTGATGTGTTTTATTTCTATCACATGTGATTATTATTTCTTATGGTATGGGAAAATGTATAATGCCTGTTTTATTCTTTTTTAATAATTGTAATCAAATGCATGGTTAAAAATAATGATAAATGTAAAATGACAAAAAGTTGTAAGTAGATAGAATGTTTTAAAAATAATTTATGAATGATAAAAATGTAAAGTGACAAAAAAATTTAAGTAGATAGAATGTTTGAAATATAATCGATGAATGATAAAAATGAATGTAAAATGCATCACAAAGGTTGAGATATGTAAAACATTGTAAGTAAATGAATTCAAAATGATAAATGTCAATCAAATATGTAAATGAGAAAAGTATTAAATTATGAACAACACAAAACAAAAATAATAATAAATAAGAAATGAAAATAGGGAGAAGCTTGAGAAGAGTGAAAAAATTAGATTTACTTCTTGTGCTAGTGTGTGATGGAAGAAGTATGACCATCGAATGACAGGCAAATGTTGGTGATAATATGGTATTAAAAGATGTTTATGACAAAATTATAGTCTTCTCTAAGGTCTTATACTAAAATTAAAAATTAAACCCATAGGCATGACAAGTTGGATATTTGTGAGGAAAACATGGTCCTATCGAATGGCTTACACTACAACTCACTAAAGGAAAACCAAAACATGTAGGTATAAAGAGTGATCAAGGATGTGATCAGATAGAAATGATATCCATCAAGGGAAATATCATGGATAAATAGGAAGTAAAAAAAAGAGTGAAACGCTACATAGGAGATATATAAATCCTTAAATAAAGAGACACATTAAACAAGTATGCCAATGTTAGCAATTATTGGCATCAAGAACCTATGACACTCCAACTAGTGAAAGTAAAGTTTGTTAGGAACCCAAGGAATCACCATTGATTACCAAGCAACTAAACATGCAGAAATAACCAGAAGCAACAAGTAACTAGAATTCATAAATAACACAGAATATGAGAGACAATACCCAATTATATTAATACTCTTCCAGAAGGAAATACAACAAAGAAGATTGCCACATTTCTTCTTCCTTACACACCTCTAGGGCATAAATAGTAAGTCTCTTCAAGAGCTCACTCTCTCTCTTACGGTCCCAACACACAACTCAAACACAGAGTTGGTGTTCACTTCCAACCAATCAGTATCCACTACTGCCAGTATCACTACTGCCAGTACACAAGTGCTCCACGCACTCCAAATCCAAGTATACATACATACTCCAAGTAGATCTCCCATGAACTTGCAACAACCTGAAACTCAAATGATCTTACTTTGGAAGGGACTACCATGCCTTCCTCTTTGCTCTCCAATTGAGTACACACCGTACTCCAAGTAGATCCCACCTGATCTTGCTCCCTGTTGTGTTGCTGTCACCTTGATCTTGCTGCCACCTGCAGATCAACCTAGTTCTGCACACCTGCAAACCTAGACCTTGCACACACAAACACCTGTAGATCAATGATCTTACTTACCATGTAGATCTCCAAACGTGGCCTTGCACACCTACTGACCAAGATCATACATACATGAAGAATCCTTCTGATTCTCCAAACTAGTACCCATACTTGGCACTATGGCACTAGGAGGAACACACCATGCTCTCTTCTCTCTGAAGGAGCTAATTTTGCTCTCTTACTCTCTAGCACTCAAATTACAATATAGCCCATGAGTCTATTATATATATCTCATGCAAACAATAATTAGACACCTAATTACAATAATTAGATCCACAGCTCAAGACTATAATTAGCCTTCTTACATGCAAACAGCCGGTTCGTTAACTAACTATCTATGAACTAGCAGTTTTGGAATCGCACAGGCAACCAACGTCAGTCCCTGTCTACCTGGGGGTGACCGACGTCAGCCAATATATGACCGACGTCAGTAGCTTCCTGTCTCCACCTGACCGATGTCGGTTGGCCTGACCGATGCTGGTGACTGTGACACTCAACAACCTCCTCCCCTATTTGCATCAGTGAAGCTTTTAGCTCCACAACCTAACAATCTCCCACTTGGAGATAAATAGCTGCACTGTACCTATACTTGTACCCTGTCTAATCTATTTCCTAGCTTGTATCCCTCTTCAAGATCAATCCTGAAGACCAACCACCACACAACCTGTGGTGCACCTCCTGTCATCCAAGTAACCTGCCGCATCTGCATCTACAAACCCATGTAGAAAATAACTTGACCCTACATAGCATGTCGACCTACTGCTAGTCCCTCTCAGATAACTGAGAATCCACTAAACTACCCTCCAGTGCTTCTTTCCTAGATCGGCTCCAAACTTTCTGACAGATCCCACTACGTGGGCAAACTCAGGTCTATACCAGACCTCATGTGATTTCAGACACTAAACTGTCTAGCCCTTGGTGTGTTCTGACTCTGCATCTTGCATATTGAACCTCACCAACACTTGATTCACATCAGCTCCCACTGGAGACAAAATCAACCTGTGATCTTCCATGTCTCTCATGCCAAAGAATTTTGCTACTCCAAATTCCTCATGACATGCCACTGAACTAACCCTTAGCTCAGCAAAACCTTGTATGTCTGAACCTGCTAGCTAGCATACCATCCACATATAGTAACAAGATAATGTTGTAATCATTATCCACCTGGTAAGACAAACACAATGGTTATAATGACATTGACTAAAGCCCTGCTTTGTCATCCACTTGTCAAAACATGTACCACTGTCCTGCAGCTTCCTCAAGACCATATGACCTGGCCTTCCGTCTCACGTGTCCATTCTCTCTATTCTTTAACTAAGGTATCCATTCGTCTCTCAGTGCTTTCTTTTGGATGGCAACCCTACCAAATCTCCTATTTGGTTTTGCATCCTAATCATGCCATGTTCCCACTGTTTCCTAGATCCTTCCTGCTCTGCAGTGAGCAACGAGTATAAAGAAGAGGAACAAAAAAATTGAGGCTTACTTACCTTTTCAGTCCTCCATATGGGTGTTTGAGACTCCTTGACAGCTTGCTATCCACCCAAAATCTGTTACAGTGACCGACCTTAGTCACCACATAGTCTGCATACGACCAACGTCAGTTCCCATGCGACTGTATTTTCTACCGATGCCAATTTTCTAACCAACATCGGTCTTACCTGGTCACTGACGTTGGTTATATGACCAACACTGGCAGCCACCCTACCTGACACCACCGGCTCTAGTCTGCACATGACCAACATCGGCACCTGTCTATTCAACATCGATTCCCCTTGACTGATGTTGGTAACTGTGTTCACCTGTGAGTGATGAGTTTTTACCTGTGAGCTCTCCATAGATCAAAACCCTGTCCAAACTGCCCTACTCAGAGTTACTCAGTCCCATCCACTAATCTTTGTCCATCATCTCCTCCAGAAACACCAAGGCTTTCCAGTTCTTAAGTCTGTCAAACACATCTGACTTCCATTTAAGAACATGCATCTCCTTCTTGCTCATGTGACCAAGCCTACAAAGCCACGTCTTCGCAATAGAAGAAGAATCAGTAATATAAGCAAGTAGATAAAGAGTATTTGCTTTCTTACCACACGCTAATTCAAGTGTATCCGCTGTGAGAGTTCTTGTGCATCTCTCATCACCCAACTTTCCTGAAGCAATTAGCCTTATCTTCAGAACCGGGACCTGCATGACCTCCTTCAACACCCATGTGTTGGCCGCCTGCAATTTCATCTTCACTTCCCCTTTGTCAATTCTTTGGAAAAGCACACCAGCCCCTAAATAAATCTTTCCAAAGTCTCCAAAGACCTTAACATGGAAAAATACTCTATTTTGAGCTGCATGGAAAGAGGCAACAAAATTTATAAGATAAGATTCTACTTTATCCAAGAAACCTCCTAGAGCATCCTGTACAACAACACCTACAACATCTGCATCTTCAGTTCCTTCATGTTGATCTGCTACCAACCAAAAATATCTTTTTACCTGCTCTTTCTTTCCATCACACCGTAATTGACCATTCGTGCTTTTCAATTCCTCCATTCTTAGCTTACTTTTTTCTGTCGTTGCTATACTCCCACTCAATCAGAAACCCCTGTGACTGACCTGTAATCAAACACAAAACTTGCTCCCTGCAACCTTAGCTCTGATACCAACTATTAGGAACCCAAGGAAGCACCATTGATTACCAAGCAACTAAACATGCGGAAATAACCAGAAGCAACAAGTAACTAGAATTCAGAAATAACACAGAATATGAGAGATAATACCTAATTGTATTAATACTCTTTTAGAAGGAAATACAACAAAGAAGATTGCCATAGTTCTTCTTCCTTACACACCTCTAGGGCTCCCACACCTCTAGGGCATAAACAGTAAATCTCTTCAAGAGCTCACTCTCTCTCTTATGGTCCCAACACACAACTCAAACACAGAGTTGGTGTTCACCTCCAACCAGTCAGTATCCACTACTGCTAGTACCACTAGTCAATATCACTACTGCCAGTACACAAGTGCTCCACGCATTCCAAATATGAGTATACATACATACTCCAAGTATATCTCCCATGAACTTGCAACAACCTGCAACTCAAATGATCTTACTTTGGAAGGGACTACCTTGTCTTCCTCTTTGCTCTCTAACTGAGTACACACCATACTCCAAGTAGATCCCACCTGATCTTGCTCCCTATTGTGTTTCTGTCACCTTGATCCTGCTGCCACCTATAGATCAACCTGGTTCTACACACCTGCAAACCTAGACCTTTCACACACAAACACCTGCTGATCAATTATCTTACTTACCATGTAGATCTCCAAATGTGGCCTTGCACACCTACTGACTAAGATCCTACATACATGAAGAATCCTTCTGATTCTCCAAACCAGTACCCATACTTGGCACTGTGGCACTAGGAGGAACACACCATGCTCTCTTCTCTCTGAAGGAGCTAATTTTGCTCTCTTACTCTCTAGCACTCAAATTACAATACAGCCCATGAGTCTATTATATAGATCTCATGCAAACAATAATTAGACACCTAATTACAATAATTAGATCCACAGCTCAAGACTATAATTAGCCTTCTTACATGCAAACAACTAGTTCGTTAACTAATTATCTGTGAACTAGCAGTTCTGGAACCGCATAGGCGACCAAGGTCAGTTCCTGTCTACTTGGGGGTGACCGACGTCGGCCGATATATGACTGACATCGGCAGCTTCCTGTCTCCACCTGACCAACATCGATTGCCCTGATCGACGCCGGTGACTGTGACACTCAGCAACCTCCTCCCCTGTTTGCATCAGTGAAGCTTTTAGCTCCACAACCTAACAAAGTTTAGGCTAAAAAATGAAGTACATAGATCATCCCATGAAGGCTATATATATTAAAATTAAAATGGACCTACCTTCCCATTATGTGTTCCTCATTCCTCAGCACCCCTTACAAATTTGTTGTTCTATTGTGAATATTGGGTATTTGTGTGAGAAATTAGGTGGCACTAGATGATAAAAGGAGACCTCATATCCCAGTCTACTAGCCTAACACACCCCAATGGACCTTAGATCTATTATGAGGCCAGCTATGGAGTTTTAGCTTCAGTATAGAATATAAGATGTGTCAAAATATCACATCTTTTAGTGTGATCTAACTTTTAGGTTTGTAATTGTCTTTTGATTATCGCCTTTTTTTTTATGATATGGCTTTTAGATTTTTATTCATGTTTCTATTCCTCCTCCATATGGATTTGGATAACCAATCAGGAGTGAAATAAGTGACAAACATAAGAGAGATTACACTTGGTTTCTAGAGAAGAGTATTGAAGATCATGGTATCAAAAATTTCTTAGACTTAATCACAATTTTGTACTCTCAAAATAGACCTATTGTATGTTTCTAATGAAGGAAAAAAAGGAAAGATGAAGATCATATAAGATTTGTTCACGTAATGATTGGTACAATGATGGGTATATTTATAATTGATCACAAATATGTAAGGTAGTGTAATGGTATATGGCATGAGCTATATTGAATATATCCAAGTTACTCAAAGGCTATACTATGTTACCAAAGAGCTATCAAAAGTACTTATGATTTAAGTAATGATCATCTCAAAAAGAGAGAAAATAAGGAAATGAAAGTGAATCTTGATAAAGAGGACCCAGAGGTGTTATTCAAGTTCTAATTTTTAAAATCAAAGATAGTAAATATAATGAAAGATATCGTAATATAAAATAGGATGTCATAGATGTAAAGTTATTGCAAAAAAATAAAATGCTGAAAATTAAATAAAAACATGATATAAGTGAGATATAAACCACAAAGCATCACCAATGTTCATAATGAAATGTAAATATCAAATCTAATCATATTATAATTTTAAAATAAAATGATATGCCACACAAATATGTGCTGACAAATCATGATATATATCTTGACATACATCATCAATAACATTTGATAAGTCATATTATAATTGATATCTAGATCTGATCATGATCTCATAAATATTTACAAAGAGTCATACGAGGACATCCTAATGCACAAACTCTACAAAGAAAGTAGAAGAATGATAAGAATAAGGAGGTAGACATGGTACCTCATGTGATGGATAATCAATATGAGGAATCCACACTAGGATATGGTTGATATCCTCTGATATGTGAGAATTCCTAGGTTAAGGAGAAGATTGATCCTTTATTTGAGAGAGATCTTGATGCCCTTATTATTAAGGTGAAGGCATAGGTCATGGAAAATCATGAAAATACTACTGGGGTACTCTACATCTATCTTCATGATGTGTAATACATTGATGCTAAAGTAAATAGACTTCCCCATTTTGGGAATATATTCTAGAGATATCATAGGAGGTGTTAAGCTCTTATCATTAGAAGGTTTTTCTATTTTAGGATGAATCACGTCAATGTGTTATCAAAGCTATTGGAAGTGTGTCTAAGTATGCATAGTTGTGCCATGGAAACAAGTGCACCTAGGACTAAATAAATGATGAGGTTTACTATATGTGGAAAGAATAGAGATCTATGTCGAAGAATCTATGGTATGTTTGACAATCTTTGGCCCAATGACCATCTATTTTATAAAACTCATAATATGGCTCATATGCCCATCATCTAGGTGGAGAATCAAGTTTTGGTATGGGTAAACCCTCATGAATTAAATCATCATGCTCTATACATCTATGAGTAAGCTCATAAGTAAGATCTATGGCTATAATATAAATCCTTGGCATGTTTCAGAGTAATGTATCCAGCATCTCTAGGGGAATGTTTCTTGAAGGATCAAAAAATATAGAAAAATGATAAGTTCCTTTGATGGAATGATCTAATAGCATACCCTTCAGAGGCTTAAAGGTGTCTAGAATAGAATGGGTAGAATTTGGTACCTACTCCATCTCAAAACATCAATAGAAGAATAAATAATTTCAGGTGCAGTAGAAGAAGGGACTACATCTACCAAGTGAATGTTATGTACATGTAAATTAGATTCATAAGAGTATTGTAAAGAAGATTGATAATAGATAATTTATTCATCCTTGGCTTGAGCATAACTAAATAAGAATGGGTCATCTATGGAATATCCATCTTCGTAATCTTGTGTATGAAGATCAATATGGAGGGCATAAATTATTTTATCAAATGAAGAAGAATGAGGGTTGATTGTTTAGCCCTAACTATTGAGGTGAGAATTTTGTTAGTCAATTTATGATGAAAATGAGGTCACAAATAAGGGGGTAATTGGTTAATAATTTTAGGAGGGAGATCTGAGTTTTTGATCTTAACATTTATTTTATCAGGTTCATCATCATGAAAATATAATAGGTTAGGAGGTATATTTCCTGTAAGTTTAGGGTGTCTAGTGTAACCATGATTAGAATTGATAGGATAATTAAATTATTGATATTCATGAAATGGGATGCTATGTAAAGGTTGTTACATCCTGATTTCCCATAAGACAAACTTACTAGATTATCCATGGATAACCGCAATTAATCTTAAATTTAGATTTGGTTATATTTCTAATTGAGCTTGAGATTTATGATATTTTAGGATAATGGAATGTTGCTTAGTTAATATTTTAATACATGATTGTTTATTATGAACTAGTTTATGTATGCATTTATATTTTTAGTATATTAATGTATTGACTCAGTTATATATTATTACTCATGATTATCATTCGATAAGATCTAATTATTTGTGTGTTGTGAGGTGGATGTAGGGGAAGTCATCCCTCAAACAGGTTGGAGGGAGAGCATCATCAAAGAGGGTGATGTAGATGGAGACATTAAGGGTCTATAGAGGAACTGCCTGGTACCCTACACACACCATAACAACTAGCGTATGATTTCATAATGTATGGTTAGTGTAACGTGTTTAATGTTGGACACATCTAGAATTTCCTGGTCATGATTAGTTTAGCTAAATTTTAATTGAAACTCATTTTATGTGTTTACATGTTGGTCGTAACACCCATTAGTGTTTTATAATTTATGTAATAAGAATAAATTGCAATTTTTTTATTAATGAGTTTATCAATAAATTAGGGACTTTTGCTTGTTCACCAAGGCAAGTTAGGAAAAATAAATTAGAAGAAAACTAGTTTTTAATAAAGCCTCGTGATTTATAAAACCAAAGATAAAACCAAGATAATAATAAAATAATAAAAAATCATTGTTTAAAATAATAAAGAAAGTTAAAAAAAAGTAAAACTAAAAATTAAAAAAATAATAATATAAGCTTTAAAACAAAAAGAAATTCTCATTAAAAATGAATAAATGATGGAGAAGGGGGATTAGGGAGTATGGCGTAGAGGAGAGATAGTTTTATGTATTGGAGACAAATGGGTTATAAAATCTGCATATGCTTCAAAAAAAAGAAAGCAGAAATGAGGAGAAAGGTGGTCAGAGAGGAGAGAAATGGTTCAGCAAAGGAGGAGCAGAGATAGTGTTCAGCAAACTCAAGAGGTATGAGATGTTTTTAAATTATTTAATAATGAGTGAAGTATTTTATACTTGCCAACCATTATGTGTTAAATCCTTGCTTTTTTTTAAGTTGTTATTTAAAATATTTGAGGCGTTGATTTTAGTAACTAGACTAAAAAAATAGATTAATTTGCACTTTTTGAATGTTATTAAAACATGCTAAACTATATTAAAGTCTATTAAAATTGTTAGATCGTTGGACTCAGCTATGGCATCACCCTTTTTAATATATTTAATTTTATAAAATATTTTTGAGGCATCAACCTGTGTAGAATAAGTACTTGAAGACAATTTATTCCAATAATAATTATTAATTCTATGTTATTGAAATCAATCCTGTAACTAAATTTAAGAGCTGGGGGGAGATATCCATTGATATAAAGCCTTGAGACAAGCTAAGGGATTACCTAATGTTATGTGTTTCAACCTAAGTTAGTAAAGGCATCGATCTATATGTCAGAATTAGCTGTTGTCTTTTGTCAAAAATGAAATCTCCCTATATGGTATTGCTTTTTTTTGTCTTGTCTAGCCATATAACTGGCATCTCTTTTGATCCGGTCTTTCTATTCTTTTTATTTAGGCATCATTCCTTTGGAACCATGGATTGAGTATTTTAATAGATAGACATACTTTGTAAAAATTGTTGTATTTATGTATGGTGTCGCCCAACTTAAACTTTTCCAGCCATATATATGGCATCATATTTATACTGACCTTTTTATTTTATCCTGGCATCCTTTTATTGTCTCATGTTTTAATTTCCAACAAATTGAGCATCTTGAACAATGATAAATATATCTATTTCTTTATATTAATGCTCTTTATTTTATATATTACTAGAAGATGTCACCCTTTACCTTAAAGTTGGGACTTTTAGGACAAATAGACCTCTCATAATAATATTTATTAGTGCTAAGAGTAAATTAATATTATTTATATGGTTGGGATTTAAATTTGCACTTATCCATGTATATAGTATTCAATATTCCTGGTGGAGATTTAGCTAAAATATTAAATTGTTTCTAGGGAGTGTAAATCGATAGCTAATAGAAGATTACTAATTTATGAATCCATAGCTTTTGGAATAATTATATTCAAGTGTTAACTGAAAAGTAGGGAAGCCATAATATATAATGTCCTTTATTTGTTAAATAATGCATATAATGAGTAGCAAATGGTTCTGGGTATAGAACAAACATGGTTATGTAAAAATTTAAATGGGTATAATATAATACACAGTACCAAATATAGATTATATATGAGTAACTAACATATTTTAATATATGGTGATATCAGTAGAATATAAAGTTGGATATGTGTAACTAAAGTTATATGATATTTCGGGATATGTTAATAATATCTCATTGTGATATATCCATCAAGAGTTTTACTGTATTAAATATTCACTCTATATCGAGAGATTATTCTACCATTGAGGTTGATCATAAATTTAGTACAAAACATGGTTCATATGTTCAAATATATATTCTATTAGAATATATATGTATTTTGCTAATATTGAATTTGATATATATATTTAACTAGACTATATATATATATATATATATATATATATATATATCACTTGGGATATAAAATAATTGTAGAGTTCATTCTGATTACTGGAAGTTGGTTAGTTAAATAGTTATTGTCAAACATGGATTGGATTAATCATAGGAGTTGAATGGTTTAATATAACTAACTCCTATCATGAGTTAAATCTTGTAGAGCTTTTAAACTTCTTATTATGTGAAAATTGTCATGCTAAATTTAAAATTGAGTTACATAATTATGATTATTAGCATAATTAGAAATTTGTGTAAATTTCTTTAGTTAACATTCTCAAGAAAAATGTTAACAAAAAACTGATAATAGCAAATGATTGCTTGTAAACCTCCAAATATAGATTAGTTGTAAAATTGGATTACTTATATTTTGGGGAAAAAAAGATCAATTTTTTTTAGTTGTTTGCAATAAGTGTCCATGTATAACAAATTTATTAATTTATTTATATGCCTAGTAACATTAAACCATGGTTTATAAATTGTATAACATTATAATACTTACATGTGGTGTACATTAGGATGTGTTAGTGTTTGTATGTGGAGATTATACCTGTAATTTTTTAGATGATTTGAACAAATCATTAAATTACATAGGAATCAAGAACTATAATTTTTGGAACAGTTTCCAATAAGCAAATGATTAAATAGGATAATGGTATTACGAATTATCAAACTCATTATTAATAATATTGATGACTGTTAGCCATATGTATTCACTAAGGAACACTTATGGGCATGACATATTATGAGTGTGTTATTATGTATAAATATTAGATATACTTAGTGTATATTAGTGCATCATGATACATGTGTACATGTTGTGGTACTTTAGTATGCTTATATGCAGATTAAATTAAGTTATAATTAGGTGGTATAATTCTTTATTGTTTGTTTTTCATTTTTTGTATGGACCGGTTGAGTCTTGAAATTCATAAGTTTGGTTTATGTGTTGTTATGTAGTTGAGAACCTATGATAGTATAAGATATCATAAAGTATTATTGTATAAAAGTATGTTCTACCTAGATGGTACCTACTATAGTTATTATACCTAACTCATATCTACATTTATTTGTATACGGTATACATACTAGTTATTGTTGTGAATAGCATGTGTTTTTATAGTTGGTAGATTTGTGTATGTGTGCATGCAAACTCTAAAAATTTATAAAATGTTGTGTTGAAATGTTATTGTGTTATGTGGGAATGATGACTTACTTTATATGTATGTATGTATGTATGTATGTGTATATGTGTGTGTGTGTGTGTGTGTGTGTGTGTGTGTGTGTGTATTTACTTGTATAATGTTTATGTTTTCATGTATTTGAGACTACTTCATATAATTAATTATAGAAAATTGGTAGTTAAATCTTAAAACACTATACTATGGTTATATGGGTTGTCATAGGGTGTAGATAACTAGAAATCAATTATATTATTTAAATTTTATAGTTAAATTGTATGTTTATTCTAGTGGTATATTTGTAATCATTATTTCTAGTATGGGATATGAGATAATAAAAGATTCATGCATATGTTTGACGAACTAAATGTATGTTGTTGTTACTCTTATGTATAGCATGTTGTTTGATGCATTTATTAGTAAGATGTAATTTTATGAATCTTATAGTTGAATTGTATTTGATAAATCTATGCTAATAATGCAGATTAAGGAGTGAGATGGACTTCACTAGCTTATTAACATTACAATATTAGATGAAGGTAGTTTGATCAAGTGGTGTGTATGAATTTGATTGATCTAGATCATTATCATTTATTAATTGTAAAACTTTAGGCCAAAGTATATTTAGTGAGACATTATCATTTCATGAGTGTGATTCACATGTTTGTGCGATATCTTGCAATAGAACAAATTTATATGATACACTACATGTTTAATTTAGAATCACATAACACACATGTACTTACTTATCTCTTTAAATTTTTATGTCATCACTATCTACTCATTCATGAAGGGAGGGCCATTTTCTAATGGTATTAGTGTGGGGATCATTGGTCTGTGGTTGGTGTGGAAAATCACTTAGATGATGCTCTCCCTCTCCACAATAGTACTACTTATCAAGACAAACACTTCAAATTGTTATAGATACTAGCGGGTCTAAGGAACTCATGCTATGGAAAACCAGGTATCTAAATTATGTAGATTATATTAGATTAAATATTATCATTGAGTATTATCATATAAATAATTATAACTAATTATTATTTACTAAAAATAGTGATTGTAGAGTTTTATCAGATGTGGCTGAGTTGCTATATTACTTCTATATTTATTTTATGTAGCACTCTCATGACATTAGAGATATGTGATATTAGATGTAATGTGTACTTATTATTATCACTTGATTATATATCTAATCATTATTTATATTCTTGAGGTGTAATCTATTTATGGTATATATGTTTAATTAGAAAAAAAATACATATTTCTATGTCTAATCCAGCAAGATTGTTACATATGGTATGAGACTTGTGGCTCAAACTCTAAGAATTAATGAGTCCTTTAGCATTTTCATGTCTTTTGTTCATCGGTGTGAACCTAGTGTCATGAAGTATTGCACTAAAATTTGGACTTATGGTGTCTCAGTGTAGAACTATGTTGTACCATGATTAGAGTTTTACGACACTCATAAAATGTGTGTGGGACATTAAGTGTGTACCCTTTTGAGCACTCATACCCCTTTGAATTGTTTAGAAGATCAGATTATCGATTGTTCCATTGGTGATGGTTGTATTTGAGACTTGGGTAGATTGGTATATAGCATAATTTCATGAGTTATGGACAAAAGCTTCCTACCATATTTTGATCACTTAGATCGAACACCTCAAGTGTGATTATAACCTTCTTGATTATCAAGTCACTTTGTCATTGTGTTTTGTGTTGTGATTTCTATTAAGCTCGGGATGTTTCTCATTTAAATTTATGTGCATTAGTTTTGTGTCTTTTAAATACTATATTTATTTTAAATACCACCTAGGGCGATGGAAATCTTCTTAGTAGAGTGTTGTATTTCTTGATACTTCCATTATGTTCAGAGTTTGTTTATGAAATCTGCATTCTCAAGATATGTGGCTTTTGAAGAAGTATCATCTCTTTTAGTTAGCATAGAAGTGAATTTTTATTCTCTTTTAACATTATTATGATGCTACTAAAATGAGTCTTATATGCATGATGTTGGTTTAGTGTTCTCTTAAATGAGAATTGTTTCTCAACATTGTTTAATTGTACTCCTTTGAAATTTATGGGAGAATGTTTTCTACTCTTGGTAAGAGAAAAATTTTAAGAGTGGATGTAGGGACACACCTTTATGGTTGGCATGTTTCTCTCCCGATTATGAAAGGAGATTGAGATACCATACTTATAAGAGTTATGGACAAAAGCTTCCTAGCATAGTTTGATCACTTAGATCGAACACCTCGAGTGTGATTACAACCTTCTTGATTATCAAGTCACCTTGTCATTGTGTTTTGTGTTGTGATTTATATTAAGCTTGAGATGCTTCTCATTTAAATTTATGTGTGTTAGTTTTGTGTCTTTATTTATAAATCCTAGGAGAGAAAAATCTCATAAGACCATTTTTCTTGTAAGTACCACCTAGGCGGTGGAAATCATCTTAGTAGAGTGTTGTTGTATTGCTTGATACTTCCATTGTGTTAGGAGTTTGTTTATGGAATTTTCACTCTCAAGATATGTGGATTTTGAAGAAGTGTCATCTCTATTAGTTAGCATAGAAGTGAATTTTTATTCACTTTTGACATTATTATGATGTTGCTTAAAGGAGTCGTATATGCATGATGTTGGTTTAGTATTCTCTTAAATGTGAATTTTTTTTGAAGGTTACTTGATTTTACTCCCTTGAAATTTATGGGAGAATGTTTTCTACTCTTGTTGAGAGAGAAGTCTTAAGATTGGATGGAAGGACACATCTTTATGGTGGGCATTTTTCTCTCCTAGTTATGGAAGTAGATTGAGATATCATACTTATAAGATGGGGTAAGTAGGTAGTGCTTTGACAACATTGAGTTGCAATATTTTTCTTTAATCGATGAAGGTATGTAGGAGTTTTGAGATGATAGCTCTTTACTTCTTACTTATGACTCTTTAGAGTAACTACTTGATCTAACTTGTGATTTTAAGACCGTGTGAGGTGTAAAACCTTTATTTATATATTAAATTTTATATAAGAAGATTATAATTACTATGTGATTATTCACACTTGAATAGATTAATATTGATCTCTTTTGCTTAATGCATGTTAATTTGAAGAGACATTTTTATACCTTTTACTGGAAGTGAGTAAGGTTTAGGATGTGTGGAACATCTTGACAATCTAGAGGTTGGAATAAACATATAACTTGTTGTGTGCTAGTTGAACAAGCAAGGAGATATTATTTTGTTTATTCCCCTATAAGGCTGAAAGAATGGTATGATTCTCAACCTATGTATGTCATGTTAATTTTAATATTTTTTACTCTTCATCATGAACAAAATCGAATAGATTAAGTTGTGAAATATGATAATAGTAGTAATTTAATGTAATTACGGATTGATTGTATGATTTATTTTGATGCATGATGATACATATAAAATCATTTAGCATAAAGCTTTGCTTTAAATGATCTTATAGCATAAAATTGTGATTCTTTGAAACATTGTGCACATTTTAAGATCATTAGGTCGTGGAGACCTAAGGGAAAAGTGGTAAATTAGGAACGTGAATTCTAAGAGATAAGATAATATCTTACTTAGCCTCACATTAACTTGGATTATTTTTATTGAGTTAGATCGATAGATGGACTTGTCAAATCTAGTATTTGATAGGTAAAACTTATCAGATTTAGTCGTATGGCCATACACATATATACGATGGACAGAGATTTTATATGGATGAGTATTCCATAATTTTTATATACTTATATTTACCATTCATATTCATCATTATACTTATTAGGAGCTCTTTGGAGTAGTGACAATATTGACATGTTATACTTATCCAAAGCTACGTGGAATAGTGATAGTATTAACATATACACATTATCCTTACCATATTCTCTAATTAATTTTATCTAGAATGAAAAAACACTTTATAGGATAGAGAGAAATGTGTTGAGGGATATAAGATTTTATGAAACTCTCTTTGGTCATTTAATTTGACTTATATGATGATCTTATGTGTTTTAAGAAGTCAATGAACTTTTATTAAGACATATAGGACCCTTCAAAGTAACAAAAGTGGTCAATCCTATAGTATATAGGCTTGTCTTGATGATTCTATACCTTAAAGTAGTCATGATAGAATCAGTCAGAGTAATTAATAATCTCAATTGTGTTCATTTAATTGAGATATATAATTAAGTTGGGTCTTATGGAACCAATACTCTAGAAACAATACAACATTAGAGGAACTACGATGATTTTTGCAAGTAATTATTTATTTATTTGCTTAGTTTGACATTATATATCATGTTATTGATATGATAAGAAATGTTTTTGATTGAGAATTTATCTTTAAATAAGAGTCATCAAGGGCAATGACTAGCTTTAGGAGGACGGATGTTGCATCCTTATTCTTTGCCAGACAAATTTGTTAGATTATCCATGGATAACAATAATTCATAAATTTAGATTTGGTTATATTTTTGATAAGCTTGAGATTTATGCTATTTAGAGATAATAGAATGTTGCTTAGTTAAGATGTTAATACATGATTGGTTATTATGAACTGGTTTATATATGCATTTACATTTTTAATATATTAAAGTATTGACTCAGTTATATATTATTGCTTATGATTATCATCTGATAAGATCTAATTATCTGTGTGTTGTGAGATAGACGTAGGAGAATTTATCCCTCAGGCATGATAGAGAGAGAGCATCATTAGAGAGGGTGATGTAGATAGAGACATCAAAAGTTTACAAAAGAATTGAGTGGTACCTTACACACACCACAACAACTAACACATGATTGCATAATATATGGTTAGCATAGCATGTTTAATGTTGGACACATCTAAGATTAACTACTCATGATTAGTTTATCTAAAGTTTAATTGGAACTCATTTTGTGTGTTTACATGTTGGTCATATTCACCTATTAGTGTTTTAAAATTTATGCAATAAGAATAAATTGAAATTTATTGATTAATAGGTTTATCAATAAATCAAGGACTCTTGCTTGTTCACCAAGACAAGTTAGGAAAAATAAAAATAAAAGAAAGTTAATTTTTAATAAAGCCTCATGATTTATAAAAAAAGACATAAAACCAATATAATAATAAAATAATAAAAAGTAATTGTTTAAAATAATAAAGATAGTTAAAAAAATAAAAAATAAAAAATAAAAAAATAAATAATATAAGCTTTAAAATAAAAACAAATTCTCATTAAAAAGGAATAAAATATAGAGAAGGGGGATATAGGGAGTATGGCAAAGAGGAGAGATAGTTTTATGTATTGGAAATAAATGGGTTATAAAATCTGAGTATGCTTCAGAAAAAAGGAAGCAAAAAGGAGGAGAAAGATGGTCAGAGAGGAGATAAATGAAGTAGTAGAGGAGCAGAGATAGTGTTCCAACAAACTCAAGAGGAAGGAGATATTTTTAAATTGTTTAACAATGAGTAAAGTATTTTATACTTGCCAACCATTATGTGTTAAATCCCTACTTTTGTTTAAGGTGTTGTTTAAAAGATTTTAGGCATTGATTTTAGTAACCAGACTAAAAAAATTGATTAATTTTGCACTTTTTGAATGTTATTAAAACACGCTAAACTATATTAAAGTCTGTTAAAATTGTTAGATCATTGGACTCAGCTATGGCATCAACCTTTTTAATATATTTAATTTTATAGAATATTTTTATTTGAGGCATTAACTTGTGTAGAATAAGTACTTGAAAATAATTTAGTCCAACAGTAATTATTAATTGTGTTATTAAAATCAATCTTGTAACTAAATTTAAGAGCTAGGAGGACATAAGCGTCGATATAAATCCTTGAGACACGCTAAGGGATTACCTAATGTTATATGTTTTAGCCTAAGTTAGTAAAGGTGTTGATCCATATGCCAGAATTGTCTGTTGTCTTTTTTTCAAAAAATAAAATGTCCATGTATGGCATCACTTTATTTTGTCTTGCCTAGCCATATAATTGGCATCTCTTTTGATCTGGTTTTTCTATTCTTTTTATTTATGAATCATTCCTACGGAACCATGGACTAAGTATTTTAATAAATAGACATACTTTGTAAAAAGCATTATATTTATGTATGACATTGCCCAACTTAAACTTTTTCATCCATATAGATGGCATCATATTTATGCTGACCTTTTTATTTTACCTTAGCATCTTTTTATTGTCTCATGTTTTAATTTCCAGCAAGCTGAGCATTCCAGACAATGATAAATATATCTATTTCTTTATATTAATACTCTTTATTTGATATATTACTGAAAGACGTCGCCCTTTACCTTAAAGCTAAGATTTTCAAGATAAATCAACCTTTCATAATCATATTTATTAGTGCAAAGAGTAAATCAATATTATTTGCATGGCTAGGATTTAGATTTGTACTTATCCATGTATATAGTACTCAATATTCTCGGTGGAGATTTAGCTAAAATATTAAATTGCTTATAGGGAGTGGAAACAGATAGCTAATAGAAGATTACTAAATTATGAATCTGTGGATTTCAGAATAATTATATTTAAGTGTTAACCAAAAAGTAGGGAAGCCATAATAAATATAATGTCCTCAAATTTTTGAATAATGCACATAATGAGTAGCAAATGGTTTTGTGTATAGAATGAGCATGGTTATGTAATAATTTAAATGGGTATAATATAGTACACAGTATCAAATATGGATTATATATGAGTAATTAACCTATTTTAATATATGGCAATATCGGTAGAATATGAAGTTAGATATGTGTTATATGATATTTTGAAATATGTTAATAATATCTCATTGTGATATATCCATCAAAAATTATATCGTATTCAATATTTGCTCTATATCGAGAGATTATTCTACCATTGGGGTTGATCATAAGTTTAGTATAAAACATGGTTCATATGTTCAGATATATATTCCATTAGAATATATATGTATTTTGCTAATATTAAATTAGATATATATATTTAACTAGACTATATGTATCACTTGGGATATAAAATAATTGTAGAGTTCATTCCAATCCCTAAAATTTGGTTAGTTAAATAGTTATTATCAAATGTGGATTCGATTAATCATAGGAGTTGAACAGTTTAACATAACTACCTCCTATCATGAGTTAAATCTTATAGAGCTAGACATTTTATTATGTTAAAATTGTTATGCTAAATTTAACATTGAGTTACATAATTATGATTATTAGCATAATTAGAAATTTGGGTAAATTTTTTTAGTTAATATTTTCACGAGAAATGTTAACAAAAAATTGAAAGGACTAATTAATGATAGTGAATGATTGCTTGTAAACCCCCAGATATAGACTAGTTATGAAACTGGATTACTTATGTTTCAAAAAAATAATTAATTTTTTTAGTTGTTTATAATAAGTGTGTTCCATGTATAACTACTTTATTAGTTGATTTCTATGCTTAGTAGTTTCAATTAAAACACTAAATTATGGTTTTAAAATTACATAATATTAGAATACCTACATGTGGTGTACATTAGGATGTGCCAGCATTTGTATGTGGATATTATACTTGTAATTATTTAGATGATTTGAATAAGTCATTAAGTTACATAGAAATCAAGAACTATAATCTTTGGAATAGTTTCCTAAAAGTAAATTAGTCAATAAGATTATGAGATTATGAGTTATCTGACTCACTATTAATAATATGGATGATTTTTAGCCATATGTGTTCAGTAGGGAATACTTATGTGCATGACATACTATGAGTGTGTTATTATGTATAAATGTTAGTTATACTTAGTGTATAGTGGTGCATCGTAATGCATGTGTACATGTTGTAGTACTTTTCTATGCTTGTATGCATTTTAAATTAAGGTATATTTAGGTGGTATAATTTTTTATTATTTGCTTGTTATTTTTTGCATGGACCGATTGGGCCTTGAAATTCATGAGTTTAATTTATCTGTTATGTAGTTGGGAACCTATGATAGTATGGGATATCATAGGCTACTACATTATAAAATTATGGTGTACCCAGATGGTACCTATTATAGTTATTATATCTAACTCATATCTACATTTATCTTTATACGATATATATAATAGTTATTTTTGTGGATAGTGTGTATTTTTACAGTTGATAGACTTGCGTATGTGTACATGCAAACTCTAAAAATTTAGCAAATATTGTGTTAGAATTTGATTGTGTTATTTGGGAAAGATGACTTTATTTATCATATATATATATAGTTACTTGTATAATGCTTGTGTTTCCATGTATTTGAGACTACTTCATATAATTGATTGTATAAAATTGGTAGTTAAGTCTTAGAACACTAGACTGTGGTAATATAGGTTGTCATAGGGTGTAGATAACTGGAAACCAATTAAATTATTTGAATTGTATAGTTAAATTATATGTTTACATGGGTGGTATATTTTAATCATTATTTCTAGTATGAGATAAGAGATAATAAAAGATTCATGCATATGTTTGAAGGATTAAATGTATGTTTTTGTTACTCCTATGTATAACGTGTTGTGTGATGCATTTTATAATAGGATATAAATTAATGAATCTTGTGGTTGAATTGTATTTGATCAATCTGTGATACTAATACAGAGTAAAGATTGAGATGGATTTCACTAGCTTACTGGCATTGCAATATTGGATTAAGGCAGTCTGATCAAGTGATGTGTATGAATTTGATTGATCTAGATCATTATCATTTATTATTTATAAAAATTTAGACCAAAATATGTTTAGTGAGACATTATCATTTCATGAATGTGATTCACATATTTTTTCACGATCTTGTATTAAAATGAATTTATATGATACACTACATGTTTAATTTAAAATCATACAACATACGGATACTTATCTGAATTCCCATGTCATCACTATCTACTCATCCGTGAAGAGAGGGTCATTTTCTGATGGTATTAGTGCAGGGGATCATTGATCCATGGTTAGTGTAGAAAAGTGTTTGAATGATGCTCTCCCTCACCAAAATAATACTACTTATCGAGATACACACTTGAGATTATCATAGATACTAGAGAGTTCAGGAAACTCATGATCTGAGGAATCAAGTATCTAAATTATGTACATTGTATTAGATTGAATATTACTTTTGACTGTTATTATGAATAATTATAACTACTTATTATTATATACTAAGAGCAGTGATTGAAGAGGTGTACCAGTTGTGACTGAGTTGTTATATTACTTCTATATATATTTTATGTAGCATTCTCATGACATTAGAGATCTATGATATAAGATGTAATGTGTACTTACTGTTATCACTTGAGTATATATGTGATCACTATTTAGATTTTTGAGGTGTAATCTATTTATGGTATATATATTTAATTAGAAAAAAAATCATGTATTTCTATGTCTAACCTAGTGGGGTTGTTGCATGTGGTATCAGAATTATGACTCAAACTGTATAACCTAATGAGTCTATTAGCATTTTTGTGTCTTTTGTTCATCAATATGAAGCTAGTGTCATGAAGTATTGCACTATAATTTGGACTTGTGATGTCATAGTGCAAAACCATGTTGTATCATGATTGGATTTTATTGACATTCATAAAATGTGTGTGGGACATTAAGTGTGTACCTTTTTAAGTACTCACACCCCTTTTATTTATTTAGGAGATCAGATTATCGAGTGTCTCATTGGTGATGGTTGTATTCAAGACATAGGTAGATAGGTATATAGAATAATTTCATGATTTATGGATAAAATCCTCTTACCATTTTTTGATCACTTAGATCAAACACCTTGAGTGTGATTACAACCTTCTTGATTATCAAGTCACCTTGTCATTATGTTTTTTGTTGTGATTGTTATTAAGCTTGGGATGCTTCTCATTTCAATTTATGTGCATTATTTATGTGTCTATAATTATAAATCCTAGGAGTGAAAAAACTCATAAGACCATTTTTCTTGTAAGTACCACCTAGGGTGGTGAAAATCTTCTTAGAAGAGTGTTGTATTGCTTGATACTTCCATTGTGTTAGGAGTTTGTTTAATAAATTTGCACTCTCAAGATATGTGGATTTTGAAGAAGCATCATCTCTTTTAGTTAGAATAAAAGTGAATTTTTATTCTCTTTTAACATTATTATGATGCTACTGGAAGGAGTCTTATATGCATGATGTTGGTTTAGTGTTCTCTTAAATGGAAATTATTTCTCAACATTATTTAACTGTACCCCCTTGAAATTTGTGAGAGAATGTTTTCTACTCTTGGTGAGAGAGAAGTTTTAAGAGTGGATGGAGGGACACATCTTTATGGTTAGCATGTTTCTCTCTCGATTATAAAAGTAGATGGAGATACCATGCTTACAAGATGGGGTATGTAGGTAGTATTTTGGCAACATTGAGTTGCAGCGTTTTCCTTTAATCGGTGAAGGTATGTAGGAGTTTTGAAATGATAGCTCTTTACTTCTTAATTATGACTCTTTAGAGTAACTACTTGATCTAACTTATGATTTTAATACCATGTGAGATGAAAAACCTTGATTTATATATTAAATGTTATATAAGAATATTATAATTACTATGTTATTATACACACTTGACTAGATTAATATTGATCTCTTTTGCATAATGCATGTTATTTTGAAGAGATATTTTTATACCTTTTGCCAGAAGTGAGTAAGGTTTAGGATGTGTAGAACATCTTGACAATTTAGAGGTTGGAATAAACTTATAACTTGTTGTGTGCTAGTTGAGCAAGCAAGGAGATATTATTTTGTTTATTCCTCTATAAGGATGAAAGAATGATGTGATTCTCAACCTATGTATGTTATGTTAATTATAACATTTTTTTCTCTTCATCATGATCAAAATAGAATAAGTTAAGTTATGAAATATGATATAAGTAGTAATTTAATGCAATTATAGATTGATTATATGATCTTTTTTGTATGGATGAAAACACATCTAGAATCATTTAGCATGGTTTTGTTTTAAATGATTTGATAGCATAAAATTATGATTCTTTGAATCATTGTGCATTTTTAAGATCATCTGGTTGTAGAGACCTAAGGGAAGAGTGGTGAATTGGAAACATAAGTTATAAGTGATAGGATAGTATCCTACTTAACTTCACATTAACTCAAATTATTGGTACTAAATTGGATTGATAGATGGACTTGTTGAATCTAGGATTTGATAGGCATAACTTATTAGATTCAGTTGTATGGCCATATGCATGTATACGGTGGACAAAGATTCTATATGGATGAGTATTCTATAATTTTTGTATACTTATATTTACCATTCCTATTCATCATCATAATTATCAGGAGCTCCATATAGTAGTGCTAGTAATGACATGTTATACTTATCTGAAACTATGTGGAGTAGTGATAATATTAGCATATACACATTGTTTTTACTAGATTCGTTAATTACTTTTTTGTGAAATGAGAAAAACACTCTCTAGGATAGAGAGATGTTCTGAGGGCTAAAATATTTTATGAAACTCTCCTTCATCATTTATTTTGACTTATATGATGATCTTATGTGTCTTGAGAAGTCAGTGAAATTTTACTAAGACATATGGGACCCTTCAAAGTAACAGAAGTGGTTAGTCTTATAGTATATAAGCTTGTTTTGATGATTCTAGACCCTAGGGTGTTCATGATATAATCATTCAGAGTAAGTAATATTTGAAATTATGTTCACATAATTAAGATATGTAATTGAGTAGGGTCTTGTGGGACCAATACTCTAGAAACAATACAACATTGGAGAAACTACGGTGTGTTCCACAGGGAATTTTCTATTTATTTTCTTAGTTTGACATTATATATCATGTTATTGTCATGCTAAGAAATGTTTTTGATTGAAAACTTATCTTTGAATAAGAGTCATCAAGGGATATGACTAGCTTTAGGGGGAATGTTGTTACATCCTAATTCCTCACTAGACAAACTTATTAGATTATCCATGGATAATCATAATTAACAAATTTAGATTTGATTATATTTCTGACTAAGCTTGAGATTTATATTATTTTGAGATAATAGAATGTTGCTTAGTTAAGATGTTAGTATATGATTACTTATTATGAACTAGTTTATGTATGCGTTTACATTTTTATCATATTAATGTATTGACTCAGTTATATATTGTTGCTTATGATTATCATCTAATAATATTTAATTATCTGTGTGATGTGAGGTGGATGTAGGATAATTCATCCTTAGAGTGTGTCAGAGGGAGAGAAACATCAAAAAAAGTGATGTAGATGGAGACATCGAAGGCCTACATAGGAACAGGCCAGTACCCTACACACACCACAATAACTAGCATATGATTATATAATGTATGGTTAGCATAATGTGTTTAATGTTGGGCACATTTAGAATTGTCTTATCATGATTAGTTTAGCTAAAGTTTAATTAGAACTCATTTTTTGTGTTTGCATGTTGGTCGTATTCACCCATTAGTATTTTAGAATTTATGTAATAAAAATAAATTATAATTTATTAATTAATGAGTTTATCGATAAATCAGGGACTCTTGCTTATACACTAAGGTAGGTTAGGAAAAATAAAAATAAAAGAAAGCCAATTTTTAATAAAGCCTCATGATTTATAAAAATAGAGATAAATAGAGATAATAATAAAATAATAAAAATTCATTGTTTAAAACAATTTAAAAAAAGCAAAAAAAGTAAAAGTAAAAATTTAAAAAAAATAATAATATAAGCTTTAAAATAAAAAGAGAGTCTCATTAAAAAGGAATAAAATATGGAGAAGGGGGATATAGGGAGCATGGCGTAGAGGAGAGATAGTTTTATGTATTGAAGAGAAATGGGTTATAAAATCTAAGTGCTTCAAAAAAAATGAAGCATAAAGGAGAGAAATGATGCAACAAAGGAGGAGCAGAGATAGTGTTCTAACAAACTCAAGAGGTAGGAGATGTTTTTAAACTATTTATCAATGCATGATGGATTTTATACTTGTCAAGCATTATGTGTTAAATCCTTGCTTTTATTTAAGCTGCTATTTAAAATATTTTAGGTGTTGATTTTAGTAACTAAACTAAAAAAATAGTTTAATTTTGTATTTTTTGAATGTTATTAAAACATGCTAAACTATATTAAAGTCAGCTAAAATTGTTAGATCACAGGACTCAGCTATGGTGTCACCATTTTTAATATATTTAATTTGCCAAAATATTGTTATTTGAGGTGTTGACCTATGTAGAATAAGTACTTGAAGATAATTTATTCCAATAGTAATTATTAATTTTGTGTTATTGAAATAAATTTTGTAACTAAATTTAAGAGTTGGGAGGACATAGACGTTGATATAAAGCCTTGAGACAAGTTAAGGGATTACCTAATGTTATGTGTTTCAGCCTAAGTCAGTAAAGGTGTCAATCTATATGCTAGAATTGGTTGTTGTCTTTTGTTAAAAATAAAATCTCCATGTATGGTGTCACCTTATTTTATCTTTCCCAGCCATATAATTAGATCTCTTTTGATCTGGTCTTTCTATTCTTTTTATTTAGGCATCATTCTTTGGAACCATCGACTGAGTATTTTAATAAACAGACATACTTTATAAAAATCATTGTATTTATGTATGGCGTTGTCCAACTTAGACTTTTCCAACCATATAGATGGCGTCATATTTATACTAACCTTTCTATTTTACCTTGACATCCTTTTATTGTCTCATGTTTTAATTTCCAATACGCTAAGCATTTTGGACAATGATAAATATATCTATTTCTTTATATTAATGTTTTTTATTTCGTACATTACTAAAAGACATCTCCCTTTACCTTAAAGCTAGGACTTTAAGGATAAATTAACCTCTCATAATCATATTTATTAGTGCTAAGAGTAAATTAATATTATTTACATGGTTGGGATTTAGATTTACACTTATCTATGTATATAGTATTCAATATTCCTGGTGGAGATTTAGCTAAAATATTAAATTATTTTTAGGGAGTGTAAACCGATAGCTAATAGAAGATTACTAAATTATGAATCTGTGGATTTTGAAATAATTATGTTCAAGTGTTAACTAGAAAGTAGGGAAGCCGTAATATATATAATATCCTTTATTTGCTTAATAATGCATATAATGAGTAGCAAATGGTTCTAGGTATGAAAGAACATGGTTAGATAATAATTTAAATGGGTATAATATAGTACACAGTATCAAATATGGATTATATATGAGTAACTAACCTATTTTAATATATGGTGATATCAATAGAATATAAAGTTGGATATATGTGACTAAAGTTATATGATATTTCAAGATATGTTAATAATATCTCATTGTGATATATTCATCAAGAGTTATACAGTATTAAATATTCACTCTATATCGAGAGATTATTCTACCATTGGGGTTGATCATAAATTTAGTACAAAACATGGCTCATGTGTTCAGATAAATATTCTGTTAGAATATATATGTATTTTGCTGATATTAAATTGGATATAAATTTAAATAGACTATATATATCACTTGGGATATAAAACAATTATGGAACACTTTGATCCCTAGAAGTTGGTTAGTTAAATAGTTATCAAACATGGATTGGATTAATAATAGAAGTTGAATGGTTTAACATAACTACATCCTATCATGAGTTAAATTTTGTAGGGTTTTTAGACCTTTTATTATGTAAAAGCTATCATGCTAAATTTAACATTGAGTTACATAATTATGATTATTAGCACAATTAGAAATTGAAGTAAATTTTCTTAGTTAATATTCTCAAGAGAAATGTTAATGAAAAATTGAAAAGACTAATTAATGATAGTGAATGATTGTTTGTAAGCCCTCAAAAATAGACTAGTTGTGAAACTGCATTACTCGTGTTTCAGGAAAAAAAAATCAATTTTTTTAGTTGTTTACAATAATTGTGTTTCATGTATAACTACTTTATTAGTTTATTTATATGCTTAGTATTTTAAATTAAAACACTAAACCATGGTTTAGAAATTGCAAAACATTAGAATACATTTATGTGGTGTATATTAGGATATGCCAGTGTTTGTATGTGGAGATTATACCTTTAATTATTTAGATGATTTGAATAAGTCATTAAGTTACATAGGAATCAAAAACTATAATCTTTAGAATAGTTTCTTAGAAACAAATGAGTCAATAAGATAATGAGATTATGAATTATCTGACTCACTATTAATAATATGGATGATGTTAACCATATGTATCTATTAGGATTTACTTATGTGCATGACATACTATAAGTGTGTTATTATGTATAAATGTTAGCTATAATTAGTGTATAATGGTGCATCGTGATGCATCTGTACATGTTATAGTACTTTGGTATGCTTGTATGTAGTTTAAATTAAGGTATATTTAGGTGGTATAATTCCTTATTGTTTACTTGTTATTTTTGCATGGACCAATTGAGTCTTAAAATTCATAAGTTTAGTTTATATGTTGTTATGTAGTTTGGAAGTTATGATAGTATGGGATATCATAGAGTAATACAATATAGAATTATATTGTACCCAGATGGTACGTACTATAATTATTATACCTAACTCATATCTATATTTGTCTGTATATGGTATACATACTGGTTATTATTGTGGATAGTGTGTGTTTTTATAGTTGGTAGACTTATGTATGTGTGCATGCAAACTCTAAAAATTTATAAAATGTTGTGTTGGAATGTTATTATGTTCTATGGGAATGATGACTTGATTTATTATATATACAGTTACTTGTATAACACTTGTGTTTTCATGTATTTGAGACTACTTCATATAATTGATTGTAGAAAACTGGTAATTAAGTCTTAGAACACTGGACTATGGTAATATGGTTTGTCATAAGGTGTAGATAACTAAAAACCAATTATATTTTTTGAATTGTATAGTTAAATTATATGTTTACTTGGGTGGTATATTAATAATCATTATTTCTAGTATGGGATAGAAGATAATGAAATATTTATGCATATATTTGACAAACTAAATGTATATTGTTGTTACTCATATGTATAGTGTGTTGTGTGATGCATTTTCTATTAGGATGGAAGTTGATGAATCTTGTGGTTGAATTGTATTTGACCAATATGTGTTGCTAATAAAAAGTAAAGAGTGAGATGGAGTTCACTGACTTACTGGCATTACAATATTGGATGAAGGCAGTCTGATCAAGTGGTGTGTATGATTTGATTGATCTAGATCATTATCATTTATTATTTTTGAAATTTTAGGCCAAAGTATGTTTTTTGAGACATTATAATTTCATGATTATGATTCACATGTGTGTGTGATATCTTGAAATAGAACATATTTTTATGATACACTGCATGTTTAATTTATAATCATACAGCACACAGGTACTTATTTATCTCTTTAAATTCTGGCACCATCAGTATCTACTCATCCATGAAGGGATGGTCATTTCCTAATGGGATTAGTGAGGGGGATCATTGGTCCATGGTTGGTGTGAAAAATTACTTGGATGATGCTCTCCCTCCCCAGAGTAGTACTACTTATCGAGATAAACTCTTGGCATTGTCATAGATACTAAAGAGTTCAAAAAACTCATGTTCCGAGGAGCCAGGTATCTAAATTATGTACATTGTATTAGATTGAATATTATTGTTAATTATTGTCATGAAGAATTATAACTAATTATTATATACTGATAGTAATGATTGCAGAGTTATACCAATTATGGCTAAGTTGTTATATTACTTCTATATTTATTTTATGTAGCATTCTTATGATATTAGATATTTGTGATATAAGATATAATGTGTACTTACTATTATCACTTGAGTATATATTTGATCACTATTTATATTATTGAGGTATAATCTATTAATGATATATATGTTTAATTAGAAAAAAATCACATATTTCTATGTCTAATCTAGTGGGGTTGTTACAAAGGTTCAAGGGTATGTATTTTTAAAACACCATAATCTTGGATTTTTTTTAAAATTCTAAGGATCAATGTCTCCTTAAATCTTATATATAGCACCATTATGGGTAAATTTGATGCACTGACATGCATAAGAAGCAATAGCTCTCATGTGGTGAGTCCAAGGTCATCCAAGTAAAATGTTATAGGATAAAGAGAAATTAAAAATCATTACCTTAATTATAACCATGATGGGAGGGACTATGACTAGGATCCAAACACAACCAAGGGGGGCATTTGTATTTTATCATAGCCTTCACATGTACTTTGGGTAGATTTAAGATTATATTTGTAATATCCATGAGTCTTAATAAATTCAAGGGAAACAACAAAAGTGTTAGATCTTCCATCAATCAAGGAATGTTTGACTTTAATATCACCCATTTAGACACTAATGAATAAGGGAGGATCATATCTGTGAAGTAATATTTTGTTAGGAATGATTGAATTAATGGTAAATTTGAGTGAGAGATAAGTATTTATAGTTTCATCAATGTGTATAGATATTTCTTCACATTGTTGAAGAATACTATCCTCAGACTAGGATTTTTTCCCCATAGGTGGAGGTCAAGGAATGTTAATTTCAAGTAAAAATTGCATTAAATGATTACGATGATTATGAGAACTCCTTATGAGTTATATAAAATAAATTTGATATAGGAGGTGAGAAATTTCATTTATAAGATCCCATTGGTCATATCCAATTAGAACCATATCAGATAAAGGTGCATAATGTTGAAGTAAGTCTATTGAAGGAGTGAAAGTGCACTTAAATTGATGATGATAGGAAGCATGTTATTTTAACTTTGCTAGCATATGTTATCTAGGTGGATCAAACTACATTGAGTTAGTGATGTCATTTGTGGCACAGTTGAGTTAAGAACTGACTCCCTTAAGGTGGTTAGTGTTATATGTGGAGATGTAGGCATAGAAGTAGACTAATTCATGGGTTTCAAAGAAATTAGTTCTAAGTGGGGATACATTGACGTTATCATATTATCAAATGCCATAAAAATGGAAAAATATAAGTGAGAATCAAATTATATCATATTTTTATGCAGTTTGGATAGATGGTAAGGGAGTGGAATGTGTTGTGTGTGTAGATGTAGTGATAGAGGTGGGATTAGGAGGTGTTTATGTATGATCAATATCCATGAAATGAGATGGATAAGAATCTTAAATGGTGTATAAATTAGGAAAGTTATTATAATTAGAATGTGGATAATGATCAATAAATGATACTACATTCCTCATGTTGTTCATGTTGAGTACATTTTCATCATTGGCTATAGAATTAGGGTCAATTAAAGTTTTCACAACATTATAGGTAGGAGGTTGAGTCATATTAGATTTATGATTGGGAAATGAATCTTTATAGATGTCAAGGTAAGCATTAGCTTGATTAAGATCTTCATGATTGACTTTGTAATCATGAGCATTAGCTGTAGACAACCAATTCTCACCACTGTCATGTTGAAATTACAAGTCTAAATGACTTCTTATAATAATGCACAAATTAGACCAAAACCACTGAAACACTTTGATTCATCTACACACATCATGTGAAATTCCTAATTCACATCAATAAGTTCCTAATTAGGGCATTAACTTATATGCAATTGTTATCTTCTTATAATTCATCTCTAGTTAAATTTTAACCTATAAAATTGACATTTTTAACCAATAGTGCATGGAAATTAATTGAATTATAAGAATTGTAAAAATCCTAATTAGATCACTTAGTTAACTAAATCCAATTAAATTTTTGAGTGAAAAATCTATATAAAACTAGGTAATATCTAATTTTAGAAAATAGAAATTCAACAAAAAGTGACATCAGTATGACATATGTAGTCACAAAGTTCAAAATGTAAGCCATGCCTAATCAATGCAACAAATATCTAATTTGTGCAAGTCATGCCTATTAATTATTCCATTCTTCCAAATATTAATTACAACATTTATTGCAATTAGTCTCCAAAGTTGAATTGATTTTGAGCCACACATCTTGATCTTAATATGGATGGCCTATATCATTTTATTCAAACTATAAATACAAGGACCATGACCATTTTATATAAATATTTTATGTATAAATAATTAATGTCAAAATATTACTAAGAAGCTTCACCATTATTCATCCAAAGTGAACAAATCCATACTAGACAAGGTGAGATTCTATCGGATTGAATACATACATTGATAAAGACTCCTATATCCACAAACTGAGCAAGCATTTTCCTAACAATCAATATAGGGAGTCTTCGAGGAAGGTGAACGTATTGTTCATCTTCATGTATTGATTTCTTTGCTTTAGTGATTATATCTCAGCCTAGGGAGAAAGATTGAAGTGTTATGTTTCATAATTTTATTTATATTTGGATACTAACATAAAAACTAACCCATCTTGTAATATTGTTCTACATAATGGCACACTTGTTGGGGCCCTACATCTCACAAAGATACTATGGACATCTTTGAGTCTTCTAGTTAAACAATCAATCCAACTTGTGGTGTTTATTTTCTCCTTTTTCTTTTATTTTTCCCATATTTATGTGTTTTGACAATCGATGAGGTCACCCTATGAAACAGTTAAGTCATCCTATGTATCGATGAATTTACCCTATGTATCAGTGAGGTCACCCTATGGACCATCAAGGTCATTTGCATAATTGACAAGGTTATTTTATATTTTTTTGTGATCTCTATTTATTTTACACGAAATGACAAAGTTGTGAAGAAAATAGTGAAGTTAGCATGTATTTCAGTGAGGTCGCTATCTAATCAACAAAGTCACATTCACATATTTCCATGAAAATAGTGAACTTGAAAAGAAAATGGTGAATTTTTAATGTGTTTCAATGAACTTTAAAAGCAAATGGTGAAGTTGTAATGTGTTTTAGTGAACTTGCAAAGCAAATGGGTATATTGCCCAAGGTAAAATTCATGTTTTTTGTGTTTTATTTTAAATCAGTAAACTCACCCAATAATCGATAAGGTAACCCTACTAATCGATGAAGTCACCAAAACTATGTTTCTAGTTTCTTGTATTACAATAAATACAACCTACAATTAGTGAGGTCGCTCTGCTAAACAAAAAATTCACCATGTGGCAAATTTCTTGAGATTTTAAAAGTTTTAAAATTATCTTTTTTGGCTAATTAAAACCTTCGTTTGACAAATTAATCCTCTATTTTTTAGGTTTTGTTATCCATTTAATTTTTTTTTACTTTTACAACTAACCTACAAAGATAAATTTCATCCACATTAGCCATTTAGTGCTTGTAAAAAATAAATCACTATTGCCTTTCTACTCTTAAGAGTATTTACTTTTTGTATTTGCTTAGGGTTGTTTGTGTTTCAATTATTGTTTGTAAATCATTATTTTTATGCTCTCCCCTTGCCCCCTTTAGGGAGCTTGGGTAATCAAAAGCACATTAGTTTATTTTTTTGTTTACCTTACTTGAAAGATACATTTTTTTGTATGCTCTTCTCTTGCCTATTCGTGGGGTCAATAGAATCAGAAGCAAAAACACATTTTTCCTTACATTTTATTTCAATATCATGGGGTGGATTTCATCATCTTCTTACTAGTATTTAGGGGTACATTTACATATGAAGTGACATCCTAGCATCGTACCAACCCCACTTATCTATTGGGGTATACAAATTAGAGTAGCGCCAGTGATATCTTAATTGGTATACACTTCGGATCTCGGTTGTGTCAATAGCACTTCACTAAGACCCAAATGGTTGAAGTGGTCTTAAAGGGACTAGACCCTTTTTCGAATGGCCCACAAGAAATTGCATCTAATTTAAGGATTATTCTAAATCTCCCATGTAGCATAAGGTCTATCAAGAGCATTTAGTTTTCCATCAAAAACTTAGGTTAGAAAGCCAATTTGCAATAGATAAATCACTGATACAGGGGTGCAAAGGTTAACATACCCCAAAGATTATTTTTTACATATGAAATTTTGAGAGAAGGGGGGGCCTAAAAAACCCTACCAATAATGTGCAATAATTAATTTATTTTAATGTACCTTAAATTTTATCCTCTCAAAATCAAGTATATCAAAAGAATTTAATGACTATCTCATAACCCTTGTCATTTTCCACATAATTACTTGGATTGTTGTTGTTAAAAAACATGTTATGTTCACAACCTCATTTTAAAACAAGTATACCAAGTTCTTAGACCAAACAAGTTAAAACACATTGTCACCTATTTACACATTGAAGTGTTATGCTGCCCATTTCTATTATAAATTTGGACTTAGGTTTTCTTGTGTTAACCTACACCCTAAGTTATGTTTGATACCATTATGTTTTCCATATTTTTGAACCAACCTTGGTCATTTTTATAGTGTTTTATTACCACTTGAAACAATAGCCTTTGTCTTACTTGGTAAGGCTATACTACCCATTCAGTCTCTGATTTAGACTTATGTTTTCTTTGTGTCGAAATAATTCCCAATTTTTGAAGCATTTGAATCTATTATGTTATCATTCCAAATTAAATTCAAAATACTAACCAAGGTCAATATATTTTTTTAATATTTCCACACCAAGACCATTTTTCCTTATTCTAGGTTTCATTTTAGACATTGATTTTCGTGAGCCAAACTATTTCTGAAGACCTAGAGCATTTACTCTTGTTATAGACTTACACTTCTTGGGTTAAACACTTTTTAAATACATTTCCAAATTCTATAAACCATTCGACATTGTTTCATATTATAAATTACCAAGTCTAAACCAAGATCACATTTGTAACACTTTCAAAGACCAAAAACCATATTGATCATGCCTATATACACTTACAGTGGGACCTCTTATAGCCTTAGCTTTGAAAAAGAATATTTATATGATCCCTTGGGACATAGTAGAGGTTTTGAATATAGGAAGGATGTAAATGAACACCCAATTGTGTTTTATGATATCCATTCCCTTGTGATTTTAATTCAAATTCAATTCAACAATCAACTTGTAGAAGATCAAGATGAAGTTCTCTTAAAGCTAATAGAATCCAAAGCTAGGATCCCACCTAATTTTTGATAGAACAATTTCACACCATAGTCTAAATAGAAGAGAAAAAATGAGAGAAATCAAATTCCAAAACCAACCATATATTCATCTAGTAAATGGAAGGTTCCATTGATTGATCCTTCCCAAACTGGTCATTTTATAGCATCCACCATTCAAAAAATTAGTCAACATTACATAGATCATTTTGTCACTGACTTAATAGTTTATTTGGTTGAATCTTAATTATAAAACATCACATATATAGATCAAAATCAGCCACTTGAACATACCTAAAAATACCTAGTCAATCTTACATTTGATCTTTTGGCTCCTTCTGAATAACCGGTACCAACAAACGCTTCATAATAAGTTTTGCTTGATACACAACATCCATTTTTCAACCATCAGGAGAATATTTTCAAGTCAATACAAGTACCTAATTATTCACAATAATTTATAGGCCCTTCATAATATGTTTTCAATAATCCACCACCTCAACAAGTAGTGGATCATTCACAAAACACATTACCAACTTCTTCCAATTTGCAACAAGAAGTTCCTCTTGAAAACTAGCAATGACTTGAAGTTCCTTTTGTGAACCAAAAAAAATAACAAATAATTCTTCTAAATCACCTATTAGTCCCAAAAAACCAATAATACATTCCACTATACTAACAACAAATTCCCTACCATTCACAATAATAGCTTCTTGGGGAACAACAACACCTCACCTATTCTAATTCCAATTTGAACCAATAGTATATCCCACATCAAATATATAATTTAGGACAAAGGATGCATATTCCAATCTAGTAACATATCATATAACAATAAAATATACCCCCAATAATTTCTTTCATGCTCAAAAAGACATTTTACAATAAATCACTACTTGAAACCCCTCATTAGTACTCATTCCTATTAGGCATGTGTACACCAAAAATTTGTCTTTCAATACTGAAGCTCAGACTCACTTAAACTAATCAAAAATGATCAATAAAAAACATAAAAAAAATATAAATTACCTCAAGGTCATCACCATATTCTTGAAACACTTCAACTCAGTACAAAAAGGCTTAAACTCATCTCTTCAGTATGCTCACTCAGAACTGACAGAACTGTCAAAAATTAGTCATGAAACTACTTGACATCCAACACCTAAAGGACACTTTAAATGATTCTCAATACATTAAAAATATTCTATAACATCTTTATAATAACCTAAATCATAAAAACTATAATATCTAATAGAAAACATTGGTCTTGTAGACCAATTTCTTGACCTTATCTCACACAGCCTTGCTTGAACCAGACAAGCCATTTTGGCTTTAACTTTTCAACCTCTTACACTGAATTCAAAGATTTTTAAAAACATGAACATGACTTTCAAGTCACAAAAAACAACACCATTCACTACATTGCATCACTCTTTTATGAAATTACACTCAAATCCAACTTTTTATCACTGCCACTTGCTTGCTCAGAACTGCCAAGACTGTCAAAAACATAATCATAAAATGTTGACCTTATAACACCTATATAGAGAAATTAAAGGAATTATAATGTATGAAAATGATCCTCTAACATCTCCATACCATCTTAAAATATAAACATCATATGGTCTAGTGGTAACTATTTGGACTTACAGACCAATTTGTTGACCGCATTACACACAAACCTCACTAAGCCAGATAAGTTATTTTGGATTCATTATTTTCACCACTTACACTATATTTAAAACTTATAAAATACATGAAAATGACTTATAATTTATTAAAAACAACTCCATGCACTTTAATCCATCAATCTACCTTGAAAACATACTTAGAACCAACTTCTCATTACTACCTGGGTTTTGCACTATTTACTCTATTAGGCATGTTAGCGACTAGCCTACTTAGATCACCAAAATGAGAAACTTAAGGACTAGAACCAATCCATAAATTATCATAGACATAAAATACAAGTCTCTAACTTATCCATCCAATCATTTTCAAACTTTGTCCAATACAACTTTTGACAGCTACAGTAACTTCTTTAGAAATAGGCTTGTATCTTCACATTTTCTCTCTCATCTCTCTAAACACCACCACTTCAAGGTACCTGGGAGAGTAAAATAAAATATACAAACACTTACCTAGGAATACCAATCTATTTTTGGCACTTTTGATTAACATATTCAACATCAGGTCCTTATTAGGGTTCTAAGAGGGTTTAAACTTGTCTACAATGTTAACAATCATTCATAAAGCATAGCCCCTTAATCCAAAAATTAATGCCTATAATTTTTAAATAATACCCTTCCCCATATACCATGAAATTCTTAGGTTTACATGAAAATTTTTGATGATCTAATGAGCATAATAAAATCCTTCTCAGGTTGAGAACCCTTCATTCTGAGCAGTCGAGAGACCTCCAAACAACTTTGCATGCCTTGTCCTTCAAACTAGAATCCTAAAAATTCATGAACATGCCTAAAACAACTTGAACTACCTTTTTAAATTCTCACCTACTCACACTTTCCTTGGAAACTAATCCTGATACCCTATTAGGCTACACTCTCTCTCTCTACATAATAGTCTTCATACCTTACTAGGCCATGACTAAGCTCAAGCTCCTAATGCACTTGACACCTTGACCTATACCTTCACGTAATGACATAAAAAAAATCATCATAAGACATAGTATCACACTCATATCACTACACCATTCTCTTTCTGATAACAATAATCTCTCACAACCTCATAGAGACCTAAAACCACATGACCAAGCTTCATATGACTTGACATCTCTCTTCCATGTAATTGAACATTTTTAACATGATCCTTGACATAAACCTTGAATTTAGTGGAACCATAATACATTATTTTCCTTCAAATTCTCTCTTTACTTCAAATTCTCTCTTGTAACATGGCTCACTGCCAACTAGGCACACTCTCTCAATTTACTCTCTAGACCTTGACCTGCAAACCTTATTAGGCCTTAAAACTGACCTTTATACCTCTTTACATGAACTCTCCACTTTGATCACATACTAAATAAACCTCATAAAACCATTCATTCCTGTGTGCACTCATCTCACCAAGCCACCATGCTCATACCTTCTCACAAGGTCTCTTCATGCCATGACATGGCTTAGGCTACTTAAGCACTTGACCTCAAAGACCTAATACCTATGCATTTGCCAACAATGGTAAAAATAAAAAAACACTTATAAATAATGAAATACTCTCTTTAATATATTCAATTCTTATAAACCTCATAAGCTTGTCACAACACACATTGCCAATTAGCCTTGCTCACAATAACGCTCTTGCAGACCTACTTACCATCATACATTCACAAGAACCTTGTCATATCATGCACATACCTCAATGACCACTAACCATGAACCTTCACTAGATGCACATTGACATCAATGGAAACAACATGTCAACATCCTGGCTCTACAAAAATGTTGAATCGCACACTAGAATAATGGCATTGAAGACTCAGCCTAAAGAATAATAAAATATGCATATTGATTTAAATTAGACTAATAGTTAAATATATAAATATATTATCGTCAAATCATGTGTAATATATTATAGATTTCAGTTTTGTAGTTATTTTGGCATAACAATTTCATCTCATAATGGAAATCAAAATAAGATGTTGGAAAATATAGTAGATTCTACCTACCAACAATGCATTCCTTTTAGGGATAACAATATCATTCCTAAATTTGCATTGAATATGATAAATAGTAATATGAATCATAATGGATAGTTCCTAAGGAGTGGATGGTGAAAGGAGTGAAATATTTCAAAGGATGGAAGATTGTGGCTGCCCTTTAAAGGAGATAGGACATCGTTGAGGAATTTTGACACAAAATTTCTAGGGTGCATAAAATCTCTAAGGATTATTCTTGGATGGTGAGTGAGCAGAGGAATATTTTGTGGAGGAAGTAGATAGGATTGGCACAGATTTCTCAAAGGGCATCCCAAGCAATCAGGTCACTAGGAAAGGGAGCCTTCAGGTGATTGTGGAAGCTTCAAGTTTGGAGAAGGAAAATCTGAGGACTAATTCACATGTAGTTGGGGCTAGTTTTTATACTTCTGACACCAATGTTTTTCCCTTGAGGGATCATAGTCCTAATATTTTTAGGGTTAAGAATATAGATCCCTCTCCTATAACACAACCCCCCCCCCCCCAAATTTAGATTAGTAGTTAAAAGTTCTACCTTTGGAAAAAGCATCGAGTCTCCAGAGGAAAAAAGCCTAATTTTTAAAGTTGATGGTAAATGGATGGCAATCAAAGAAGTGGAATTATGGATGGAAAAATAATGGGGAGATTTTTATGTGGTGAAATTCCTTCCTAAGGGTGTTTTCATGTTCATTTTCCCTAACTAGAAAAAAAAATCTAAAATTGTGAGCATAGGTCCATGAATGATGAATGGGTTAGGGCTTTAGATTCTAGACCGGTGCCTTGAATTTGATGCTTTGGGTATGTGCCCACTTAGATAAGGTTATATGCTCTCCCCTTAGAGTATTAATTTGAGGAGTGTCTCACTTCCATTGTTAATCTACTAGGGGGGTTTTATCCATTGATCCTGAAACCAAAGAAGGGCTTTTGGAATCATATTCCAAAATCTATGTTCCTTGGATCTTGATAAAGATATCCCTAAATATATTGTGTTGAAATCTCAAGGCAGAGTTTGGGTCCAAAGTACTGATGTGGATAAATTTCCCTTCAGATGTTTCAGGTGCCATCAAGTTGGACATGTTCAAAAAGAGTGCCTAAGGGAGTCTCCCTTTTTGCTTTAACAGAGGTTCAAAATGTTTTGGAGAGTGAAAAACGGTCCTCCTATTACATTTATGAGGAGGAATGAGGATAAAACAACAAGCTTACAAGATTCAAAAGTGACACCTAACACTCAAGGTTGAGTTCTAGGATCCCCCAAGATGTGATTTACCCTCTTCTACTTCAACTATGATTTTAGCAACTAAAATTTTGGTTACTAAATCATCAAAGCTAGTTTACCTTCTTTGTTCTCCTAGGAATATGAATGAGGTTTTGGATGAAGCAGAGGAATCAGTTCAAGTTTTGGAGGATCTAGTTGAAAAAGTAGTGGGTAGTGATTTAGAGGATGAGCTTAACTCATGAAATTTTAACAATCTCATAGACAATAAGTCTCATTTCTCAACCCATATATGACTCAAAAGGTAAGCGAGGGAGGAAATCTAATGAAAAAAATTGGCTGACGTGGGAACAAATGGTAAACATAATTCAATCAAGTACTTTTATAAAGTTGGATGCTAAAGGGTGATACTCCTCTTAAGGGAGTTATGAGAATCATCTCTTAGAATGTTAGGGGCCTAAATGCCCCTAACAAGCAACACTTAGTTAAGCATCAATTGATATCCCTAAAGTCAGATAGCCTTTTTTTTTTGCAATAAATCAAATTAAATGAGGTAGAGGCTACCTTGCTCATGGACACCAGTTGGAATCATTAGAAGAGTTCCTTTGTGGCGTTAGAGGGTGCTTCAAGTGGATTAGTGATAATTTGGTTCCCCTCAAAATTGGCAGTGAAACTATGTGACAAAGACTTCAAGGGGAAATTGTGTAAGGTCTTTGATTTATCTTATGATATCTCCTTTATCTTCAATGTTTACAATCCAAAGCACCTAATATTTATAAAAATATTTTTTGGGGAAATTTTTGAATATATAGTTCAACATCCAAATTTAAAGTTTGCCTTTGGTAGTGATTTCAATGACATTTTGTCTAATGTTGATAAAAGAGGTGGATAGGGTGTCCCTTGCATTCACAAGTGGAATTTTTAGACTTTGTTACTGTCAATGGTCTTATTGATATTATCCCCAAGAGTGGACGTTACTCTTAGACCAATTGGAGACTTGGTTTCAACAACATTTTTGAAATGCTTGACATGGTCTTGATTGTTCCTTTGTGGTTGGAAATGGATTAGATTTTAGAGAGAAATATTCTACTTGTTCCTAGTTCAGATCATGCCCCTATTGAATGGGTGATTCATAATGATGGGGACCCCTTAAAATGCCCTTTGAAATTCAAATTAATGTGGCTTCATGATCATCTTTTTGGATCATATACAATACTAATGGTTAAAGTTTTTAAAGGTCAAAGGAAATAAAATGTTTGCTTTTACGAAAAAACTCATTCACATCAAATCTTGCCTCTAAAAGTGGAATCGATAACACTTCAAAAACATTTATCTACTGAATCACAGAGTGGAGGAAGAATTGGTTACTTTAAGCTAATTTTTAATGAGTGTAGGGATGAATAATGTCTTTTGTACAAGGAAAAAGGAGTTGTGTTAGGTGTGGAGCCTGATTGTCTTATGGGGTCAGAGGTTAAAATTTTGATGTTATTTCAGTCAGGTTTGGATCCCCTTCTTTGTATCCCTGATGGCACAGGGGACTACAAGGGGGGAACCCCCCTTGCAGGGTCTGGGAATTTTATTAAAATTACCTTATTAAATTATAATTTCATAGTCAATCTAGGCCATTTATTATAGGTTTCCAAATTTGACGGCAGAGATTATGTTTAGGTGTTTTTTTGCCATAAAATGTATTGAGATATGGCTAAGAGAAGTAAGTGAAAAAATTAACACATAGTGGAGGTATAAAATGTAGAGAGGTGTAACAAAGTTTGTTACAAAATTTTGTTTATATATTGTATTGCAAAAATAATATACTGGACAAGTTTGGTGGATGTAGCCCATTTTAGGTGAACCACATTAAATTTGGTGTCTCTTATTGTGTGTATGTTTTCTATTTATTTATGGAATGTCTAATTAATTCATTTCATAGTTTCTCTTGTATGTGATTTTGGAATAAATATAGGTTTTAATTTATCCTAATAAATTGTTGGAAGAATTAGAAGAGCTTCACCTTAGAGAAGAAATTAACTAGGAACAAAAATCCCATGAGTGTTGGCTCATTTGATCAAAACTCAATTTTTTTCCACAATTCTATAATAACTAGGTGAAGCATTAACAAAATTGCTTGCATCAGTAATCAGACAGATCTTTGGGGCTCAAAAAGAGGTGTAAGTCTATGTTGGTGTGTCCTAAGGCATCAAATTTGAGTGTTCAAGATTAGATGCTCATATATATTCATAAGCTCATCTCTGTTAGGTTCTCAATTTTGTTGAATGGTTGTCTAACAGGATTTTTTGAAGCCTCAAGGGGCCTCAAGCAAGGAGATCTCATCTCCCCTTTCCTCTTCATCTTGATGGTTGAAGCTTTAGGGAGGGCAATCTAGGTGGCTCAGGTTGAGGGGTCCATCAGTGTCTTGTATGCCATAGAAGGGATTAAAAACTTAACTCATTAGCTATTTGTTAATGATAACTTTCTATTTGGGAGAGCAATAATTAGAGAGGCGACTCATTTTAAAATAATTTTGGAAAATCACACAATTTCCTCTGGGCAAATTCTAAATGAAATTAAGATAGATATTTTTCATCAACTCTCCCTTCTAGGATCAAGTTAGAATTTCAAGATGCCTTGAGTTTAAAATTGGAAAGTTGCCTAGTAAGTCCCTGGGGGTCCCTCTTTTGATGAAGTCGAGAATGTCTCATTGTGGGATAATCTCATTTTGAATTTTTGGTCCATATTGAGTTTGTATAAATGGAAGTGGCTATCTTTAGCTGGCTGATTAACCCTTATAAAGTTTATTTTAAGTGTTTTGGCTATCTATATGATGTCTATCTTGACACCTCCTATGAAATTTCTTACAAGCCTCAACTAGATTATGAAAAAAAAAATATAGCAAGAGTGTGAAAATAAAAATAATATTTTTTTGTTGAAATGGGACATGTTATGCATTTGAAAGAAAGCTAGTGGTGCCGGTGTAAGGAATCTTAGCTATCATAATTAGGTCTTAGAGCTAAGTTAGTTTGGGGGATGTACTTTCATCCATGTGTTCCTTGGCGTAGATTGCTTCATCTTAAATATTTTGGCAATTTGGACCAAAAAACATTCTTTTGATTGAGGATCCTTCATGTGGTTCCCACATTTGGAACTTTCTTTTACATTGTTTGCCCATTATCAACAATCATGTCTCTTGGGAAATAAACAATGGAATATTTTTCAATTTTTTGGGATGGCTCGTAGAATTTCCACAAGCCTTTGCATGATTTGAGGGAGTTGATGATCCCAGAGTTATTATTTCCATTATTTGGGGGAAAAGGTGAAAGATTACTTGGAAAAAGATTCTCTCGACGGTCTTAGGATCTAAAAGTGGAAAATTTGGTCAATTCCCAAATTCTTGAGGATCAAAAATTATTTTTATCCAACATTATTTCTAAGTAAAAAGTATTCTTTAATCATGAGGATGATAAGATTTAGTGGGCTAGTTTCAAATCAAGGGAATACCATGTTGATTTGGGTTACAAAATGGCAGAACTTAATGACCCACACTTTGAATGGTTTATGTAGTTATGTTGGAACAAGGATGGGTTGGCGAAGGTTGGGATTTCACTTGGTTAGCCTCGTAAGACATAATTCTCCCATGATATAGGCTCTAAAAGATGGGGTTTGAAGGTCTCTCACATTGTTTTTTGTGCCTCAATCATGAATAAACTATCGATCACCTCCTCATCAATTATTCGTTTACTACAAATTATTGTGATTGGCTCTCTCATAAGTTATGTTGGCATTAGGCTAGGCCTTCTTCCTTTCTACATACTCTTTGTTCATGGTTATTTTGGGCTTCTTTAGATTCCTTATCAGGATTGTGGAAGGCTAGCCCAGCCATTTTCATTTGGACCATTCGGAAGGAGAGAAATAAGTGCATCTTCAAAGGTAAAGTTGGATCACTTCTTGAAGTTCTAATAGCAACTGAGATAACCATTTTTGAGGTTGTTTCTTCACATGTTCATTGGTTCACAGAGTCTTTCTCAAGTTTGGATTTGTTGGTAAGACACAAATGGATGATGTTGAAAATTCCTCTCATTAATGAGCCAAGAGTAAGAAGTTTGAATAGAAGTAGGGCTAATAACTCAGTTTGGATTTCCCCTCTCATCGGCTTCTTCAAGTTAAATTTTGACAGGGCAACCCTAGGGCCTCCAGTGTCAGGTGTATCATTTAGGATTGCTCTGGATTGTTGATCAAGGTTGCCTCCTTGATATTAGTGTATGGTACCAATAATGAAGTCGAAGTGCAAGTGATCATCCTTGGGTTGAAGCTAGCAATGCAATGTGGCATTGAGCAACTTCTGATTGAGGGTGACTCAGTGGTTATCATTTTTGCTCTCCAAAATTAGAGATCTAACTCTTGGAATATCATATACATTTTGGATAGGGCCTGGAGAATCCTTCATCCCTTTTTTTCTTGTTCTACCTCTCATTGAGAAGCAAATTCTGAGGTTGACTTCTTATCAAATTATGGCATTTCACAAGTAAGGGATTTACTTTCAAATAATGTAATGAATACTTATCCTGGGCTAAGAAATATTGGTAAGGTTGGATGAGGTAGCTCACCCTCTTTTCACCTTATCCCCCCCTTTTGTTTTCTCCTCTCTCCCTTTCTTCAAAGCTTGTTTGCCTTAATTGGTAATCTTGATTGATTGATTACAAAATATATGTTGCACACGATAATGATTACTCGTTGAGTGTGTGCACCTCTCTCTCTCATGATTGCAAAGGATGTTTGGGAGCATGAGAGGATTTTTTGGATTTTTATAGTTTCCTTTTTCATGTTTTAATCCCTTCTCTCCATCTTGGTCACTCATTCTTGTATGATTGGTTTGGGGGTTGTGATAAGAAGTTTGCCTTGGTTCCCAATGGAAGAAAGTTGTAGAGTTGGTTTCATAGGTTTCAGGTGGTGCTTGGTGTTGATGCATGGAAGGGGAATTGAACTTGGCTCTAATGGAGTTGTTTTTCTTCTTGTTTGCACTAATCATGAGATGGCCTTTCGTAGTTGGGTGAAAGAAAACAAAATCAATAAAATATTTTGGGCCCCATTGGTTAGGTTTTAAATGATATTTGGGAATTCCTAGTTGTGGATTATGCTAAGTTGGAAAGACATAGCAGGGTCAATTCAAAAATCGCATCAATGTTGTGAGTAACCTTCTCAAAATCTTAGAGGATAGAGTGATTGTACAGATGGTAGCAAATAATTTTACTATGCCTACATACATAGTTGGTATATCCTAAGCCTCAGAGTCTTGGCTCCCCCTCCCCCCTCTCTCTCCCTTTCTTTGGTACAAAATGTAGGGAATTGATTTATCTTTTCATTTTTTGAGAGTTGGAAGGTTGATTCGTGAATGTGGAAGATTATTTGAACCAACTATTATCTTTCATTCACTGCAACTATTTGACTCAAAGGATGTGCTTCCCTCTTGACTTGGAGGCTCTTAAAGCTCCCATCCCTTTTTGTGGAATGTTACAAATCTCCCCAAGCCTTGAAGGTAGCTTTTTTTGGCTTGATTGAATGGCTAGCAGAGGAAGGACTTGGTCAAGAAGCGTCTTCAGGATGACTCTAGTAGTTTGGATTTTATGAGCTGAAAATAAATCAACCAACAAGGAAATTAAAAGAACCTCTTACTTCTAGAATGAATTTAAAAGAGTTATCAAAAAAATTTAGCCAAGATCTCTCCAAGAGCTCATTACCACAACCATAGATACTTCAACATAAAAAATAAAACTAATTGTTATTTACAAAAATATTGTAAAGGATGTGCAAAAAGATGATATATTACAATGTAGATCCCTTGCTTAAATAGGCAAGGCAAAACAAGATGTAAGCTAAACTAGATAATGTGGAATAAATCCACACATAAGACAAAACTAGGAAAAGACTAATAGCCTAGTTAGAACCTAGCAAACATGAGTAATAATATACTCTAACACCCCCCACTCAAGTGAAGCTAGGGCTAACAATAGATGATGTAGTGTGAAGCCACATGTCCCTATGGATGCCAATCCATTCTACCAAAGTACATAGATGTCGAGTCACTGTAACCATCAAGTGAAAGTAGGAATGGTGTTGAATACGAGGATCACTGAATGCCAACATTATGTTCTACAATACTGAGTAGAATGATAAACTTGAGGAAGCATTACTTGAACACCCTCCAATAAGATGATGAAAAGTGAGCAAAAATATTGGTGGGGATATCACACTGGTGTCACTATAATAATTACTAAAAATGCCATGAAGTCAAGTACAAAATCTTTATATGGGTTCCAACAAATAAAGTGTCTAAATAAGATACCCATGTACAAAGGAGGAATCCAGAAAACACTCAAAAAAATGCAACATATACATATAACTCTCATAAAATAGAGAAAAAAAAAACTCATAGGAAAAGCTTCCCCCTAAAATAGAGAAAATGAGAGAGAGTTAAAAATCCCTCCAAAAATGATGTTAAAGTAGTCCACACTTCAAGGAATTGAAAGCCATAAAGGAACTCAATCTACACAAGTGGTCCAAATCCACTACTTGATCACAAAAACAACTGACACTAAGCTTCACCAGAATAGCTTCAATCAAGAAGACTTTCAGTGGTGACAAAAATACAAAAGAGTATTGTATGTGCAAGGAACGTTCAACACCTAAGAAGTAGAATATACACACACCCCATACTATTGACTAGATGGAGTGACAATAAAAGGTTTGCATGAGTGGTCTGAACCCACTACTCGAACATCGAACAAGTTGACACTATATACACCAGAATAGCTCCATATCACACTGAAAAATATTATCAAACTATCGAAAAAGATAAAATGACATTGGGATTCACCAAAATAGCTACACTTCAAGTTGTGGGAGACTGTCAACTATCTGAAAAGTGGTGTCAAAAATATTAAAAAAAATTCTCTCAAAGAGGATGACTCATGGTGGTGATGGAAGAGACAAGTAATTGAAGAAGTAAAAAGGTACATAGAATAGAGCACACAAACGCATAAAAGTAGATAAGATTGAATCAGCAAACCTCCCATGGCACTTTATAAATTACAGTGAGTACAATATAACCCATACACAAAAAATATCAAATGAAAACAAGGAAGACACTAGGGTTCACCAAAATAGCTCCAAATGAGGAGACTGTCAACCTGTGAAAAAACCCATCAAAAGAGATGGTCTAAAAATAAGGGATTGAAGAGGTGTCCCCATAGAAGAAGGTGAGGTGCTACGAAATGGACCTCGAGGAGACATGACACAAACATCAGTGTGTCAAAGTATCAATGCATGTCATGGGTTGATAGAAGAGTGTGACAAATGATGAAAAAATATATCAAGTATGCAAAAACATACCAAAAAATGATCAACAACAAAAAAATAGCACCCTGCAAAGCACATGCAAAAAGATGTCGAACTCAATCGAAAATGCATCTAAGATAGTGCAATGTGCAAGAGTGGTATAAGTACAATGTAGGGCCCATGACACAGGAAACCTCCTAGTAGTGACAATGCACACTCAAGAATAGGGCATCAGACTTAACCAAAAATGTGTCCATGAGTGCAACAAATGATGACAATGCAATCCAAAAGAAGCAAGAAGGAATTTTGTGTTCCTTGTGAGGGCATTTGAGCTCTTGCCAAATCGGACCTCATCCTCTGAGCTTTGACAAATGAAAGAGATAAATTATGTGCAAAATAAGAAATATTTTCCCAATAAATTCTCACAACATAGCAAATGCGTCACCACTAAAATGTCACCACATGACAACAAATTGTAAGCACAAGGCAACGCAACTAATCGAAGAGACCCCTTAAAATGCAGCACTTTATATTTTAGTGCATTTTATAATGCAAATAAGACCAATGCATGAAAAATGAAAACTATGAACTTTTAAAAAAAAAAATGACACTTAATTTTGAGCTAGTGATTAAAAGTTATTATACAATCAATTTTTCATAAATGAAGCCTATTTAATAAAAATCTACACTAATTTTTTTTTTTTTTTTAAATACTGTGATCGAAATGGACCTAACCTTCCAACCATTCATTAGAACTAGCACAAAACCAAGAATATAATAATTTAAATTGTGAAAGTGAATTAACCTCCTACTAACCCAAACCTCACCCTTCATCTTCAATTAACAAAAGAACAAAAAATATATTATTAAGGGGATTGTTTCATTGGTTTGTTAATATATATATATATATATATATATATATATATATATATATATATATATATATATATATATATATTAACAAACCAATGAAACAATCCCCTTAATAATATATTGTTTTTAAATTTAAAAACAATCAAAAACTATATCCTCGTTGAGTAATTATTACTTAGTAAAACCCCTATGGACCCCTCTTTTTTTTTAAAAACATTCGAGACTTTAAAAAAAATCGCCAAACCATGTGAGAAGGAGAGTGGCCACGGCAAAGGAGATGAACCAAGTGTGAACGCAGAGGGGAGATTGGACGGTGGCAGTGGAATGAGTTTTTCTCCTCTAAGACAAAAACGCTTCTAAGAATGGCATGCATGCTTTGGATAGGACGACTGTCAAAGGCATAATATCATCAATGGCAGCCCTTAAAACACCCAGATCAGGCTTAAAGACAGTCGCCGACCACAGCCCAAACGCCAAACCTGGTTAGTCAAAACTGTGGAAAATGTTCATTGTTTCCACCCACATAGGCTTTGGAGTTGGTAAAATGTAGAAACCACACACCGTAACTGCCTTCATACACCAACCTGCCAACAGAGAACTCAAAAAAAACTACGAACCAACATACCAAGAAGGAATTGTGCAATCTTGTTGGCAATAATTTGGAGAGACATCTGATTGGACAAAGAGCAGATTGGAGACGTGAAGGTCGTTGACTAGTCACCAGGTGAAGATCCATGGTTTCTACGAGTGCATAAGTGTATAGAAAGTCAGACTGATCCGCTGAAGCAAAGGCGATGCTTCGACCAGAAATGTCAATCTGAGTGTGGACCGTCGAATGAGGACGTAGGATCCTCACAGATATGCACAAAACAATCCTTATACGGCCACGACAAAGGTTTAAAAAATCAAACCCTCAGATCTATCAAACAAAAACAAAACATGCAGATCGCAAATAACCTATAATTTTTTTTTTAAATCCAGAAAAAATATTTGAAAACCCAGAAAAACTCAGATTTGTTTTTTTAAAAATAATGAATAAATGGTTGTACGGATATGTACATAGATAATGCAAAAAACCTCCATAAAAATGAGTTTTTATATAATTTTTCATTTTTGATGAATTGACAAGCATTCCTAAGGTTTCGAGGCCTTCCAAACTCAATGGTGTAGGTTACAAGCCCTGAAAATGCACCAAAAATAGTTGACTACAGAAAGTGGCTCAAAAGGCTATGGAAGTCACTGCAAAAAAGAGCTTCTAAACTTAAAATTGATGGATTTGCAATGGGAGAAACTAAAAACCAAGTAATGGTTGTTGGAGGGTGGCTTTGATACCATGAAAGAGTTATCAAAACTCTTCATCAAAGATCTCTCCAAGGGCTCATTACCACAGCGATAGATGTTTCAACATAAAGAACAAAACAATTGTTATTCACAAAAGCATTGTAAATGATATGCAAAAAGATGATATATTATAATGTAGATCCCTTGCTTAAATCTACATATAAGACAAAATTAGGAAAAGACTAATAACTTAGTTAGAACCTAGCAAGCATGAGTAATAAGATACTCTAACAGCATCGATATGGCAAATAAGTGAGACAAACAATAAAACATCTAAAGCAAAAGCTAAATAATAATTGCAAATCATCCTAACCCCTCTGTAAAACATATCCTCTACCTAGCAGGGCATGCAAAACAGCGTACATCTGGTCCGTAGTCTATGCTCCACATTCGTCAAGTTCACTGTCACCACCACTCACATGATTAAATTCAATCCCATGGCCACAATTCCAGTGGCCACCACCTCTTCTCATACCCATAGAAAATCACGTCATAGCAATTCCATGTCCTCTTACTTTAGATGTTCCAGTCAAGACAAGCAAGTTCAAATTCATATCCACGAGTTCTATCTTGATGGGTTTACCATCACGTTGGACTCCATTGTATCTTTGCATTGCTGCAATGGCATCACTCTTCCTTGAAAAAACCACCTTAGTCGTACCCTTGGAGTGGCCATTTCTATCATAATGAATTGAACACCTTTTAAGGTCACCATCTTCTGAAAAGATTTGTTTCATATCATCATTTGAAACTCCATAATCCAAATTGGAGACAGAATTTGGTTCATGTCTCAATTCCATACAGCATACCTAAGGCTTCCATGCTATCCTCAAACAAATCATTCTGCCAAATAGCACCCTTGAAGACCTTGGCTCAAATAGCAGCCAACAGCAACACCATTTGTTCGTTGAAAATAAGTCCAGCCAACAAGAAGATTAAAAGACCATGTTACTTGTAGGATGAATCAACATGGGAAATAAGTGAGACTAAAACAATAAAACATCTTGATCAAAAGGTAAACAATAAACTAATATGAAAATCTTCATTAAACTTTGTTGATCATTCCCATGGCCAAGAGGCCATGAGATACAAATTTGCACATACAATGCCTTCTAATTGCTTATAAATTGCTTGCTTCTTTTGTTAGCATTTTCATTTATTTATAAGCCCAAGATGACTTTTCGCCTTCTACAACTTTGCTTCTTCTTTGAATAACTTTTCAACTTCTTTTTGACACAAATATAATTATTTTCTCTTTTATCACAAATAATGCAACGTCATATGTATATGCTAACAGATTCTAATTAAGGTAAAGTGATGGGTAAGCTGTTGGGTGGTTGCATTCTTTGAAAGAAGATTCCTAATGCCCAAGGTGATTTTCAAGGTCGCAAGTTTCTACGTGGAAGCTCTAGCCAGGCATCTAGGGGTGTTGGTGGTCTTCTTAGGGATCATTTTATGGGTGATTGTCTAGTCCCCAAATGCTGCTGCACAATAAATAAATTTCTTCACAATGCTAAGAAGAAGGTTGCAGGGACTCGATATGGTGATGGAAGAAGATTGGAGGAGGTTGCAGTTGTTGCAAAGGCAGTGTCGTCAACTTTTGCTTCATATGTGGGTGTTGGGATTGGTGAGTCAATTGTTGACATGGAAGCAGAGGATGATAGATTAGCCCCTTATGTGTCGTCGGCTATTTTTATGTTGACTTGGATTAGACAATGTGTTTTTTTATGTCACTTTAGAGGCGATTTGGAGTCTAGTCCCTTGTTTGGTTTTGTCCATGCGGGAGTTTTGTTCCTCGGGTCTTGTTTCAATGTAGTTTGGCTTTCCTCCCTCTTTGAATAGGTATGAGAATGATTTTAGCCCTTTTTGGATACCCTTTTCATTTGCTATCTACGAAATATGGGTCATTTTTGTATTTCTTTGATTTTCTTTTTTCCTTGAGTCATTCGGAAAAAGAATCAATTTTTGTAATATTTCTTTTTAATATAAAGGGTGAAGGACCCCACAACCCTCAAGTATCGATTAAAAAAAAATAGAACAATAGTTTGAAAGACTTCGCATATGTTTTTTTATTTTTGTTTTCGGTATCCAATAAGTTTATTTTATTTTAAAATCATGTATCCACTTATTCTTTAGTTAATCAACACATCCACGATCGTTTTTCTAAAAATAGGATGTGCATAATGAATAATAAATGAAATAAGAATTTTAATAAAATAATTATTCAAAGTGGAAAAGTTCTTTGAGACTTCATCTGCAAAATTTCCCATTAAAATATCAACTGTGGAAAAGTCCAACAATATGTCCACTGAAAAATTCCTACGAAATTTCCAGTGTGGAAAATTCTTACGAGATTTCCAATGTGGAATTCCCCACTAAAATCTCTATCATGGAATTCCTCACTGAAATCTCCACTGTGGAAAAGTCCACGAGATTTTCACTGCAAGATTCCCCACTAAAATCTCCACTATAAAAATTGCAACGAGATTTCCACTGCGGCAAAATCCACTAAAATATGTACTGTGAAAAAAAATTCGCAAGATTTTCACTACAAAAAAATATGTGAAAAACGCCACTAAAATTTCCACCATCACAAAGTCCATGAAAAACTCTACTGCATCATAGCTCGCTGAAATTTCCATTTTTTTGGTGAAAATTTACAAATACCTTCAAATATTCCATAAAAACTTTTTCAATTGCACCATTAGTGTGAAACGTCATTAAAACTCCTTGATTCTAATATTTTTTTAAATACTAGTGCCCAAAACATATAGTTTTATCTATTTAACTCCATCTATAGTTCCACCTTGACATTTAGTCCGCCAAAATTCATCCTAGTGCTTTTTTGAAAATCCACTTTGCCAATAAATCATTTGGATGCCGAAATGAACAAGTACCAAATAATATCAAATGAGACCCAGATGAGACGAGTCCTAGATCAAATTGAACAAGCATCGACAATAATGAATGCCACATACAATGAGCACAAAATTGAATAATTATTTAATACCATCAAATGCCAAATGTAGAAAAACATCATATTACGTGGCACCAAAACAAAAAGTGTCAAATATCACTTTTGCTGATGTTGATTTACATGTTATCACATTCAATCGCACATGATTTTCTTTGCAAACCTAACTTGCTCCTTGTGAGATTCAAAATACAAATGATTAAAGGCGAAAAAATGCCAACAAGACTCACAAAATGACATTGAAAAGATCAGTGCATAATTTTATAATTGTACTAAAAAATTATGCATGTGAAAATTAACGTACAACATATTGGAACATTCATGGCAATACAATATGATTGCTTCTTAATGACATTGAATCTATTTGCACACCATACATTATCTAATATTGATTGAAAATGGATTAGTACGAAAAACATTACTAGATTGTCACCAGGGACCTTTTTATCGAACTTGGAAAAATTGTAACTTTTTCATATGGACTCAAATTTGAGTGCCACATTTCTTATTTTGCATTATGTTTTTAGATCGTAACAATTGTCTATATTTTTAGAAAGTAACAATGATCTATTTTAGATCTTTTTTATTTTGCATCATTTTCATTGTTCTATAAGAGTATCATGGGAACACTCGAAGATAATCTTATGGTTTGGGCTTCCCCTCTCAATGCCCCTCTTCTTAAATGCAATTCCAGAAGTGTGCAAAAGATAAAGCTAAACCTATAAAAAAGGTCTCAAAAACTAGGCCTAGTGAACTACCCATGTATAATCAATAAAATCAATATTTGGAATACTGAGATACATCTTAGGGATCTTACCCAAGAAGTAGTGCATATCTCTACACTCTCTACCTGCTTACAAAACTAAAGAAGCATATAGGACCCTAATATGGTCAGTGCTTGTTAGGTGTAGAATAGAGGTAAATGGCCAACTTATCGCATGTAAGTAAAACCCACGTGATCAAAGTGGACAATTTCAAATGTATCAAGTTGTGCATCTAGAAGATGCACAATATCTACATTATTATTTTAATTATAAGAAAAATAAGACTAACCCAAGTAGAATACTTAAGTAAACATAACCTATTGTGTATATCAACACCAACATGATATCCACCCATTAGGAGATTTTTAAAATCTAAGCCACAAAGTTACATTTGAGCCTTGAGCCTCACTAGCCACCTTAGTTAGCTAGCCTGGGAGGCCATCGTGTATTTAACCTACTTCTTTTGTGCAACATGAATGTATCTAATCCTCCTTTGAGCCCATCAAATCCTTGCCATTAGAGATTTATGTTGATGTATTGTGCCTAAACATATAGAAACAATTGTGGTGTCCACAATTCAAAAGTATGTTATGCAGAGGTAACATATCCAAGGTTGACAAATGGTTTCTTGTAGAGTTTAGGTGTATTCTAAACCCTTACTATTTAGATGAGAATGTGATAAGAATTAGTTGCATACTCACTCTGACATGCTACAATAAATTTGACAATTCTTAAAAAGATGCCCATAGTACATACTAAATGGCAAGTTTGGCATTGAAAAAGTAAAATCTAGTGTTAGTTATCAAATATGTAAGTTTCAAATTTAATATAAGAACTGTGAGATGATTTCCCTATGGAAAATCAACCTAGATACACATGAACCAATAATATCACCAATAGTACATACTACATAGAGTATCACATGTTGTGTTCCATGAGAAGAACAAGTCTGATCCAAATTGGTATCAAGGAAATAGCTCCTATAATCAAACGTCCAGTTTGAAGGTCTCATGAAGATGGGCTTTGAGTGCAACCACTACAAATTTGCGAACTAAAGAATGCCCATGCTTGAAGTTGGTGCATGCCAATAGAAAGAACATCTTATCCAAGAAAACAAAATTCAGTATGTGAAATAGGTTTGTGAGATTCATCAGCACATGCAAATATAATTATGATTAACCCGACCTACACTAAATATGCTTTTCTAGGTCTTTGAATGTTGCAATAGAAGCATGGAAGACTCATTGGTCATATCTCATTAAAATTACCCCTTAGTGTATGCAAGATGTATGCCAACCCAAATCATCCCTAAAGCTACATTATTACAAAACTTGAATAATTGAAACCAGATTTGTTTTTTGCTCTATTTAGCTCTACAAACTTCTGAAAATATTGATTCCCATATTAAAAACCTTGCTGATTATAAGGGAGGCTTGCATGAAACGGAGAGGAAATAAAAGGTCTTTTTAAGGTCCGTAATGCCTTGCACCATGTTCACCTGACTATGCTTAGTCTGCAGGGTAGCTTACAGCGATGTCTCTATAAAGCAATACAAAATTCTATTGCCCCAATAAACTTTAATATTGATTGCAGATATGGTTTAACACAAAATTAACAATATTTAATTTAGCAATTAATTGGTAGCAATTCATATAATATCAAATGAACTATCAATTTTTTGAGATGGAAAATGAATGATATAAAATTAAGCCAACTACGTCTGTAATAACGCTGTTGATTGTATCTCCTAATATGCAATCAAAAACATCTCAAGTCCATGCTCAATGTCTCATGGATAATTGAAATGAGCATCGCGTAGTAAAAACATTCTCTCTCTTGTGTACAACCTGAGTCGACCTGATGGTGAAGACATGTACTCCATAGTGGAGGTTACATGTTTGAATCCAGAGGGGGTAGGCTTATATGCCTCATTGAACAATATACAAGGTAAATGGAAAAGCAATCCTCTTGTAGAATCCCATGGGGGTCTCATACACCAAACTGGTGTCTCGCTTAACGTTGATGTAGAAAATTACCTTCACCATTTACCTTTATTTCTCTAAAATATTTCTGAAATAATATTGAATTGCAAAGGTAAAGTACAAAACCAATATTGCTTAGGTTTGATATATTGTCAGAAACAAATACTTACTTTCATTACACTGTTATGATGTTTCTTATTCTGAAACTATTGTGGCATTAAAATTCTTCTATGAACAGTCAGTAGCCCAAGACCTATAGGTCTTGTCAAATAGGAATATTCAGACAATGTTTCTTGGACCTCTCATGTCTATAGAATGTTACATATGATTGAAGCCCTACAAACATATAACATCTCACTACTTAGAACACGGTAAAGCCATCATGCAGCCCGCCAATACAATAAAGAATCAATATATCAATATATCACAAAATCTGAGGAGAAAAACTTTACAGAAAATACAGAATACGATATATACATAATGAATAATGCATTAATGATAAATTAATAGTCAAAAAATGGTATAAATTTGTGAAAGGTATGGTTACAGTTCATCATATCCCTAATCTCCAAATGTATCATCAATCAGGTTGGTCACAAGTCACCCTCTTGTAGAATGCTTTGACATCAAAGCATTGTAGAAAAATGTATAATGTGTTCAGACATTGATCCCTTCTGTATAAATGGTGAGATCTGCATCCAAACTATAGATCAATATATTTCCAGAAGAAAAATACATCAGTCAGGTTGGTCACAAATCCCCCTTGCTTGTAGAATGCTTTAGACATCGAAGTATCATAGTCTATTGTGTTTAGACATTGATTTCAGAATTATCATTATCGTTGCCCATCTGTAGAAATGGTAAGATCTGCATCCAAACTACAGAACAGTACGTTTCCAAAAGAAAAATAAATATTGGCTTGATACTTTTTTGAGAATAATATACTTCACTACAAATTGACACTACTAGCTATTATGAACAGTTTTTCAGAAACTTATTGGTCACTTAGGTTTTAATATTGTTTGAAGAAGCAATGAAGAGCACGGGGCACCATGTAACAAACTTTATTGACAAAAAATGTTAAATATGGGATCAAAAAATGTAGAGGGATCAAAATGAACTTACTGTAAAGACTTGCAGCAAGCCATTCATTCACAATTTTCACCCATGTACTGGCCCAACCAATATCTATACTCCACCTGTGAGAAAACTACAGGCATTTAATATTGGTATTACATTACTTTCATCTTTCTTTTAAATATCAGCAAGGATAAAATACAAAAAGAAGAAATACATTTAAAATCTATACATATTACAAATCTGGTCATCTTGTTGTAAATTAAAAGATAACAAAATATTCACATTTACATGGGAGTTCAAGTCAGCTACCAAATTGGGGTGCATAAAAGGTACTTACTTTTCCATTGTTTGGTGCAGGTTCCAACCCACAAACAACATAGCAAAGTACATAGACCCCATTGAGAAAACAAAATGGAAGAATCCATAACCATATGGGACGTCATCATCTGATTGCAACTCACTCTTACTGAACTGTCCAAGTATGCAAAACAATACAAATCAATTTGAGACCAATAACAATTATTTACCTCCTTGCCGTATTACAATGTTAAGATCTAAATTGTAAATATGTAATTTATAATATTTCCAAGAAAAAATTAGTCTTACTTGAAAATATCTTGACTCAATTCCAGATGAAAATGCTGCCACGACAATTGCAAAAACAGCGATTATGAAGCTCTACATACATCAAAGAAATGAAAGAGCCTTTTAGATTGTACTTAAAATGCAAGTATCCAAATTTTGCCTAGAATAAAACCACATGAAGCTTAATATTCTCAAAGAAATACAGATAGCATGCCAACAGTACATAATCTAGTTCCTCTAGGGTCTACATTTGGCATGTAACAGTGCATCTAAAAAGTCTCAATTAAAAATTTGAAGAAATCTTGCATATGAAACATTCCCATTACAAAGGGGTAGTACACCTTTTTTACACAACATTAATTTATAGATGATAAAATAATGAGGTTCACTCCTTAAAATGACCCAAGTAGAATATGAAGTTTTTTTACTGCAGATTTTCTAGTCTGCCTATCCTGCATACCGGTATTCTTTATGAGTGTTCTATATCTAAATACCTATACGTAATTGGGGTGGCCAAGTCAAGTTCGTATGCGTCTATAACTCTTTTATTTCATCATAAACTTGGGGAAAAATTAAAAAATCTTAACAATGATAACATACAATGTAGTATCTAGAGCATAATATGCAAGCATTACCATGCCCAAGATATTGATATAAAAATATACTAGCAGATCAAAGCATTGCTAACATCAGAGCACCTCATTGCTAACAACTTTAAATAAAAACATGAGTCTGCAATCTCATCACACTATGTTCTCTCAATCCTGATGATGGTTCATGGAGTGTGATCCGAAACATTGATTCAAAAAATCATCACATAGTGTATTCCAGAAATATCTACACTTCATGGACCATGGAAATACCATCTCTCTCATAGATCAAAGCATTGTTAAGCCAGGAGGCATATCAGAATAAATAATGTGGATTTAGACTGCATAGTTCTGCTTGTTAACTGGCAATACACCAAGTTAAGCGTTGTATTGAGTTTTGAAAGACAATTGAGGCTTTTGTTTTTATTTAAAATTTCAAAACTGAATGATAAATAACATTTCTTCTCTGGCAGACTTAATAGTTCATCCTAAAAACATCAAGAGCTTGCAAACACCACATCCAACAGGAAAGCGATTCCTGCCTGACTAAAAGAAATTCTTCACTTCCCAACACACAAAAAAACAGAATACCAATGATAGGTGTAAAGATATGGTTAGAATTCCAGTTTGTTTTGGTGAAATACAAGTTGACTTTTATGTATTGTAACCACTCCAACACTTGTAACTCGTAGAGACAACATGAGGAAATACATCATTCTAGTTTACTAATGTTAATATGAGATGTAATCTTATTCAAGACCTCAGGTAATGCAACATCCACTTCCTTTATGCTTGGTTCCTAGGGAAAGGTGAGAAGTTCATCACTCAAACCTTCAATGGAAGTTTGCTAAGACCCACTATGGTAAATGACATTTGATGATTTCCAATACTCACAAGAATTGCTCACTTTATGCCACCACATCCCACCTTCATGCATCTAGGGCATAGGATGACTTTACTCTGTCCCTGAGGACCTCCTAACTAAGGGTAAAGCTAGAGTTTTTCCCTCCCTCCCTCGAGAGTTTAACCATCTTTGTATTTTTCCTGTTTTCTTAAAGTTAAAAGCACACCTATTATGTATTACGGATGTTGCACACCGATTGCTCATTCTCTTTTTAGTGATAAACTGGTAAAATGCTAAGTTACCGGTTCATTTTTGGTTCTGGTGCAGGTTTGAAGAACCGGGTTCGCCGGTATGGCAATTTTTTTCCTTGGGTTCATCCATACAAAAATATACAAAAAATTAAAAAATATAGAAATTATAGCCTAATACATAGGAAATTAGTGACATTGTCATTAATCACGTATGCATCTTGATAATCATTAATCAGAAATGATAAATATTAAAATATCAAATGTCAATAATCACCATAGGCAAATGATTAGAATGATGCTTGATGAAGATTCAATCCTACAGCAGCAATGGAAGGCAAGTATGCAATGAGAAAATTAGAAAAATAAGAGGCAAGTGATTTTCCTTTTGTCACTTTGTTTTTATCATTTGTGTTGTTTTTAGCTTTTGCTTTTGTTTATACTTGGCTTTTAGGGTTTAGGAATGTGTTTTTAATTATTTACTTGCATTGGTTTTGGTGAAAAATTTAAAAATGTGTTTTTGACTATTGTTGACCGCCGTATGCTGCGGGTTCGCCATCCTAATGCCCAGGATTCGTCCCTGGGCACCCAGGTACAGAACCCTGCTGTACTCGGGTGCCCAGGGAAGAACCCTGGGCATTGGGACAGAGAACCAAACTGTACCTGCACCTGGTTTGAACCCAGACCCCCAACGCCTGCAAAAATGAAGAACCAGTAACTTAGGTAAAATGTTTGTATGTGGTTTCTATAACGACTAATAAACTAAAATAAGCAAGTAGCTGAGTCGATTTGTTTGCAGACATTCCGTATTCAAGACATTACTTGGATGAAAGCAAAAATAAAAATTAAGTCTATTAGTCTTGTGCAGTTTATATGTTTGTTCATGGTTTCTAGGTTACTAAAAAGGTCAAGGTTCGAAAACTGCTGAGGCCAGCTCCCCCGCATTCAGGCAGGTCCAGATTTAATGGGGTCAAAAATGGTTGGAGCCAAGGTACAAGCCCTAGGTGATTTTGATGGCGTAGATTGCCCTCTATCCATGACATCATATGTCGAATGGGGTGCCCTGGTGACTCCCTCCATCTAAAAATGAAGCTCCAATGTCTTGTCAGTAGTGACAGCCAGGAGTGTTTCCAAGGGGGAGGTTATCTAGGGTTTTTTTTACCTCACTAAAAAAAAGAATCAAACTTCGCACCAAAACCCAACAAAAGAGTGGAGAAACTCAAAAATCATAAATTATAAGCAATTTCACAAAAACATTCACCTGAAAATAACACCAACATCCCAATTTACAGCTGAAAACGCCAAACCCCTGAATTTGCATATCCCACTGGTGAAAATCGATCACAAAAGTAGCATAGCCATGCTATTAACAATATTAACTACTAGAAATTCGCAGACCAAAAAATTCAAAAAAAGTGGTCTGTGACAAATAATATGATAAAATTTAATGTTAGGTTCAAGAAATTGAAATAGATGCATCTTGCTACAACTTAATATTTCAAAGTGTTCCTATGTTCCACCAAGTCCCCTTTTGGAAGTGTCAAAGAAACACATGAAGGAAAAGGAGACATGTAGAAGTACCCCGAAAATCCTAGGAATGAAATTTGAATGGGAAAATAGCATAGGGATGGGAACTGTGGGGCTAGGGCTAAGGCCGAGGCTGGGGATGTATCTCCATGGAACATAGTTTGAAACCAAAGGAAAACCTAAATAAAACAGAGGACTGATTGATCTTAAATAGGTATCTCTTGCCACTACAGTCACACAAGAAGAGTTGGTGGGTTAGACTTGGTCAAGAGAGTAATTTGAGCTCCATTTTTTCCAAACACAAAAAACTCAACTCGAACTTGAGAATAAGAGTAGTTGCATCACTATCAGTTGAATCTCATGTTTAGAGGACCATATTTTTCTACCAGAAAATCATTGTAAAAGGTCACCACTTTCAGACCAATTTGAGAAAATAAGAAAGATAACATAGATCAATTTATTTTGATGTTTTATTGTAACTATTATCTCATGTCCTAGTAGGGGATCGTATTTGCATTAGGAATTTTAAAATCCAATTTAAGCCTAGATAATTTACTTAAAACAAAAAGAAATAAACAAAAACCCGTGATGCAGGCTTGTCTCTTCAACTCCTATCATTGTCGACTCATATCATGTCATACATTGTAAGAAAATGTTGCTTATTGTGTAACAAGAACATATATCGTAAGACCAAAAGTGGGAGACATAAGCTTTGAGCATGATATTGAATAAGAATATCAAGAGATAATATCCTTACAACTGATCCACCTCCTTGCCTAAGAGCTGAGACAGCAAAAAAGTGGTCAAGAATTCTAAGCAAAGTTATATGTTTCAATAGTCTTGGCCTAACAAAAAGGTGTCCACAACCAACACTATTAACCAGCCAATATTTAAGTTGGATACCAGATTTCCTCATTTTGATAGCTCGGTAAATTACAAGCAATTAGATGTTTGGATACTCAGTCTGCAAGCCAATTTTATGACAGCCTAATCTTACAGACCCCCAGAAGATAATGATTGTTAAAATCCACATGACAAACCAGGCCCGTCCATAGTGGTAATCATCAATATGCCATCTTCAAGCCAACTATCAGCCACCTATTTGCACAATGATGTATTAGAAACCTCCTCATTGATGATTTTGACCATTTGATTATACGAACTCACAAAGACATGGCTACATTTTAACCAATCAATTGACCAAACTGTGCAATACATTGACCACTTCAACTGATTTAATGTTCAATTTATGTGTCACTTCAGTTTTAAGAGATTTTCAAGAAGTTCCTGGAGGGACCGTTCTTATACATCAAAAGTGAGATGGAGCTAGATGCCATCATTTCATCAAAACAAGCTTTCCAATATGTACCAAGATCAATGCGAAACTATACATAGGACCTCCGAAGCCTTGATCTTGTGTACTTCAAATATAGTGAAAGCTTGATAGAAAATCTTCCCATCAACAGAATGTATCTACTGCTAAATCCCAGTACAGGTCCAAGTCTGAGGACAGAAAAAGCATTTGCCACAAATGCTATGGCCAATCTAATGAGCAGTGTTCAAAAAACAAAGCAAGAAGGAAAAAAGCATTGGTCATGGAAGAGAGGAAGGAGTGCAGGAAGGAAAACCTATTTCTAGGTCACCTAACACGAGATTGTAACACAACCAGTGCCATCGCTTCAAATTATTTCTTACCTAAAAAGGACGTGCAATTTACACACAATTGTGAGATTAAGTATCAGGTATTCCTCTGCCAATGAGATGTGGGTGAGTTGGTTAAGTGGCTCAGTTGTTTCAAGCCCCACCCAAGTTCAAATCTCTGGAAAGGCATATGACGCCGGTTGTGGCCATTGGTTGTATTCTCAGGGCTGTTAATGACCATTGGTTATCCTCAAAGCCGGTGGTGGCCGTTGTTGGTAATAGTTGGTATATATCTTGTAATATCTGGTATACAAGGGATAAATAAATTACATGGAGATCTGGGGCCCCAATTGTGTCCCAGACCACTCTATGCTGTGGTCAAAAAGCAGTTATCAATAAAAAAAAGTATCAAGTACTCCTTTACATCATTAATGGAAGCATGAAGAATCTGATCTTAGATTTTGTTGAATCACTCCAACTGCACTCACAAAGTCTTATCAGATCATGCCTTATTTGATACCCACAATCAAGATCCAAATGGAAAACCATAGAGAGTGTTTACTTAGAAAGAGAACCAAAGGGGCAGTGTCACAAGGACTGATGCGGAGTATGACCCCTCAACAAACCTATCATAGACGACACTTTCAACTTGGTTAGATAATACTGACGGATTTAAATTTTACAGGCCATGCATCCATGCATCCTTTCCCGACATTACAGCCATTTAGAAGCCCAAGTTGACATATAATTCAATTGTTACAAGATTGTTAACCCTCTAATACTTGCATTCAACATTAAAATATCAATCACGATGTCATGTGTCAAAAATATCACCCAATTCCAATACACACAAAAAGTTAGCTTGAAGGAAGTATAGGATTTGCCAGCAAGATCTTTGTGCAGGGATTTATTGGGTTTCCTTCTACACACTCATAGGAATATAATTGAGCAAAACAAACAATCAAAGGCTTCCCTTGACATTCATTGCCAATTTTCTCTTAGGATGCAATAGCTTGCTGATTTGGGATACCAACCAAATTGTCTTTTCTGACCACTCAAGTAAGAAATAATATCCACTAGTGTACTTTTACCTATGTTTCTCTGATTTTCCAGGACAGGGGGACCCGTTTCGAGGACAGGAAAAAAATCCTGGGTTTTGGAGATGGCAGGGGGGGCGATGATTTATACACGTACGAGAAAATAAATTTAAAAACTTTTCAATTGTATAGTTAAACTGTTAAACATCATTAAACATTCTAAAGAGCTGAAGTTCAAAGAACATTTATGACATTGAACATCAAGCAATTATTTAAAATTGGCCATTGAAAATTGAAAACGAAGTGAAAAACTAAGATATGAAAGCAAAATTATAAATATAAACATCTGATTGTTATATTATCATTGAGGATCATGAAAATGATTGTTTGAAAATTCCCCCCTTACTGTTTTTTTTTCAATTTTACAAAAAAGTAAATCCATTTTTTAAACAATTGTTAATGTAGGGTGCATCAAGACATTCCCAGTAAATCAGGGGTATCCCTCAATGTCCCAAGGACATCAGGATTTCCCAAGTACCCCTCACCCCCCAACCCCAAAAAAACGAAAGCGTTCTTGGGATGCCAAAAATTTCTGAAACATTCTTGGAACGTCATAAAAACTGCAGAAAAAAGGAAACAGGGGCGGAGGGGTGGGTATGGAGGAACATCGCTCTTGCAATCCCGTGTCCACAACACATCCGAGACAGCCCCCAGATAACAGGAGACATGTTCCCATGGTACCCTGATTATTACAGGCCCAATGGAGAATTATATATAACCAACTCATTACTGCAAACCTGGGGAAGAAGATAATATCCCATAGGTAGATTACTACAGACCCTAGGGAGAATAATCTCCCCAGAGAATATTATAGCATATCCAACACAGAAGAAAATATCTCGCAAGCAGATTACTAGAGACCTTATAGGGAAACCAACATTTACCAGATGAGTAACTACAAACTCAATGAGAAGATAATATATTACAATCCCATAGGCAGATTACTACAGTCCCTGGGGAGGAGAAGAATATCCACTCAACAAATCAATACAAACTTGGGGAAGAAGATAAAAATACAGTACATATCCACCCATCCAGACATGCATGCATGCGCATTCACAGAGAGTAAATCATCCCTCCAAAACAAAAGAACATTCTGTAAGGCATTTCTCCTTATTTTTTTGAGCAAATATTTCCTTCTCTTTGGGTAAAATTTAGGTTGTAACATTATTTAACCTTATTTTGAAAATTGAGCACAATAAAATGGTTCTTTTGGCAATTTTACAGGAACATATTTCAAAATCAACAAGTGCATTGCTCTAGGTAAATTCATAGAAATAATAATACAACACTAGTGGTAAAAAAAATTGAAAAGTCTGACAAATCAATGTTTTCAAATTTATAAGTTTATAATCCTTACAACAATAGTTATCCAGTCTCCCTTTGCAGGGGCTTGTTTCCTCACATTGCACTTGTCCGTAATAGGCTCACTGTTAACATAAGCAAGGAACATCACAATGACGAATCTTTCCCAGATTATTAAGATAAAATATTATCTTATGAGGATAAAACCAATAGTGTTAATTATTAATTATCAGGGAAGGTGACAATAGAGGTAATTGCCAAAGACATGCAAGCAAAAGAATAATAATGTTCAAGATAAAAGGAACATAAATTCTATATACCTTCTAATAGCAGACCAGCAAAGGAAAACAATATAAAGTCCCATAAGCCCTGAAGCCAAAAGGCCTGCATTAGCCTGCAATTAACAGCACAAAAAAGAAAAAATCAAAGAAGGAAAGAAGCTCAATTCCTAAATTGGTATCATAGGCCATACCTATCTCAAAATCTTATCATTTGTATTAAATGGCTACAGTAGATCCATTTTATTGTGCAACCTTTTAAGATAGCAAGAGAAACATGTCATCCATTTCATTCCTTTTTCACTTTGACGTTTACATTCAAACATGTAAGAAATATCAAGTTAATTAATAAAGCGCACACACACATGATGAAACTCTAGCTCGGATCACAATGCACTTGAAAATCATTTTTGTTTGGTATTCAAATTAGAAATTTATCTTATATGTTTCTCATCCAAAAGTCAAATATATATTCATCGTTTATCGTAAAATTTATATCATCTCATATCCTTTAGTTGTATGTAGTCATGTCACTGATAAAAATATTCAATTACACTTTCTTTGATAATAAACGTTGTTACACACTCAGCCTAGGGCTAAGTCAATACTTACGGAAAACATTGAGTTGGCCAAACCCATATAAAACAATAAATACTGGTTGCAACTTTTAAAAACGTATTGCTTTGGGATGGTGTCATTAAAAAAGCTCTGCTAGGATTCATAAAATCTACTATTGTAATGTCTATATTTGGTTTTAGAAAGATGTAGATCTATATCTGGATTTTCTTTTGATCAGTATTGGTTGTGATTCAAGACATGGAATGGCATGGGGCGACAGATTTTCTCCAGGAAGCTCTTCTTTTTTGCATATTCTTACTGGGGAACCCCTTCTTCAGACACAGTTATGGTAATGGTTATTGCGCTCTCAGAAAAACAACAGGCCAATGTGGATTTCAAGGTTCCAAATGTGTGCTTGGAGATTTGGATCTGGAGAAATTGCAAGACAAGGTATAAATTTTAGCTACTTGAGGGTTAATCTGTAGATTCCTTGGGATCCAGCCATACCTCAAGGATATATATGAAAAAGCAAAGAGTAATTGGGAAACCCAAGGGGTATATGAGCTCCAATCCTGTCCTTGGGGCTATTTTCTTGGGGATTTTGCAATTGAAGAGGACAGAAAAAAGATCTTTCAAGGGGACCCATGGTTATTTCAAAATGCAAGACTTTCTATGAAGTTCTAGCACCTTGGCTTCAAATCCACGGACGAGAAGCCTACAAAAGACTTGGGTTGGATCAGGATGTATACCTTGCCACATGATTTTGAAGTGAATGTGTGTTTGAGAAGGTTGGGAATCAATTTGAGAAATTCATATCCACTTCAAAGATGAACTGCAACTCGTAGCCTTGCTAGTTATGCCCAGATATATGTGATGTTGGATCTAAAGCACCCTCTCCAAAAAAACATCGCACTTTTCTCTGAAGATATGGAATGCAACCAATAGATTGCAAGTGTAACTCATTTTGTCACAGGTTGTGTCATGAATATGGTCACCTCACCAAGGAGTGCCCTTTACCCCCAAAACAAAGTTTATTCAAAGCCAAACACATTTAAGGTAGCAGAAACAAAAGAAAAGCTGAAGAAAAAATTTGTTACAAATCCTGATAGGAAAAATGAAGTTACTGAAACAAAAAAAATCAGGGCAACAAGGAGGGGAGAATACAAAACACGGTCACTAGGGAGAAAATGCCTTTGCAGCCTTTCAGGACGTGTTGAAGCTTGTCCCTGCAACTCTGCTTGAATCAGATAACTTATAAGGATGAAAATGTGGATAATACTTTGATGGAAAGGAATGCTATCAGGAGTGACTGGGATCAGGAGGTTTTTCCAAAGGATAAGCATGAGGAAGAAGAAAAGAACAATAGAATCCATAATGATGAAGAAGATAAGACCATGGAAGATTCCATTGGAACCAAGAGGAGCAACAAAAGCCATTATAATTCTGAAGGTCTGATTCAGAAGCAAAGGAAGGCAAACATCAATCAAAGAGTGGTAAGAAATCCCCAAACAAGGTCCAGAAAAAGAGGGGAAGAGAAAATATGCATGGAAATTTTCAAAAGGAATCCAAGGTGGATTTGGCATTAGGTCCTCAGACTCAACTCAAAGAAGCGTTGAGGATGACAAAACACCTGTAATTTCTGGGAAGAGATAATATGAATGGCAAAATTCAAATGGAAACCAGGGTGAATTTGGCATTAGGTTCTCAGATCCAACTCGAAGTGTTGGAAATGACAAAAAAACCCTCATTTCCCATAAGGTCACAAGTGGAGGATCAGAGAAGGAAAGAGCGTGCGTATATCCTAGCAGCAGAGGCACAGAGAAAATAGGAATGTGGTAGGAAAGAACTTGCTTACATCCTAGCCACGGATGCGCACATAAAACAAGAACAGAGTAAGAGATATCTTGTTTATATCCAAGGCACTTGCTATGTACAAGGTGGGCAGGGATAACATAGTAGGAAAGTGCTAGGTTATCTCCTAACTGAGTCTATTTGAGAGAAATTATAACCTTCATGTTAGTCAATCCTGAAAGAATGACGTTCACTAGAATTCATACTCTTGTTGACTCCCATGTCTGCACCTTCAAACATACTTAAGAAAATAAGATAAACGGCACTAACTTCATGGTAGTGTGACCCCAATTACTTATCATCTAAAGGCAGGTACAACCTAAGTAAACAAATACAAGAGGTGACCTGCTCTTTACTTTTTTGGCTTGCTAGGCCAATGGGAGAGACCCTACAGCAGTCCAAAATGAACATTATATATGATAAGCTGAAAAGAAGTTGCATCTAGATGGTAGACATGGTCACTATGATTATCTTACCCAGCTTATTGTCACTAGCAAACATAACAACATGCTACTCAAAATAAAGACAAAGACTGCAGCAGACATGAGTGAGCAATGATATTTATGACCTGCAAACTCGGTGTTCACAATTTTACATTCATATACATAATCGGATTAGCACTTATACACCAGAATGCATGATAACACAGACCTTTGTGAAATGTGCAAAATGGAACGGTCTCAGAGAACAAGTTGTCGAAAAGGAATATAAAAGTATGATCAATTAATTGTGGTCAGTACCTTCCTTCTATTTGAACACAGGGTCTTCTCAAAGCTTAAACGAATATGCCAATGAGAACTAAAAGAGACAATTTACACAATTATGCAAACTCTGTCATAATTCAGACATATAACAAGATGACCTACACGGAGATCTTGTTACTTATCAGGTTGATGCATTACAGACCACTGAGAACAAAGTAACAACAAAACTAGTTCAAATAAGCAGCACACTTACACATCAAACTACTAAAACTCCACAAGGATCTTAACAACTTCACTATTCAGCCAGACTTCACACAAGGCCTCATAGTTCCATGACCAAGTGACAATTATATATGATAAGCTTCAAAGAACTTGCATCTAGATGGTAGACATGGTCATTGTGATTATCTTACCCAATTTATTGTCACTAGCAAACATAACCACGTGGTACTCAAAATATAGACAAAGACTGCAGCAGACATGAGTGAACAATGATATTTATGACCTACAAACTCGAGCCCGGAAGAAGCACTTATAAATTTTGGAGAAAACACAAATTTCACTTAAACATAAGCCATTTGCAATGCAACTTCGAGCCTAGAAGAAGCACAAAATATCATCTTGGGACCAAACAACACCTCATGAAACATGTGCCCAGCATGAAATCAAGAGAATGTGCAATGGTAAGCTTCTGCAGTGACACCTGGCACAAGATCTCACTTCTGTTTTTGAGAACCAATCACCAATCTCTTAGGAGAGTGCAAGCATTACTCAAAAGTTCACCATGGGGCAATTAGTGACACTTAGCAGCTCCTACAATTCTCTGCATGGTCAATTCCATTCTAATTCAAATGATCACCCCATTTTGTGCATTGTTATTTCACCATTAGAGGTAAAAGGGCTGACAACTTCAGTTGTGAACAGATCTTTGGATATGCATCAATCACCCTCAAGACATGTGGCAGATGTTGACTTGTCTAGGTGGAATCATTTGAATGAACCAGTGTAGGACATGTAGCAATTGTCAATTGGCACGCACCATGGACTTCACGGAACTCCTTTGGCCTTCTCAACCTTCCATCTCCTTGCATAGTCCATGATTGGTCCACAAGGCAGTCCTTCATTGGCCACAATATCAAGAGTTCACTAAGTCCCCTCTGCATCGCATAAATCCATTGGATGAGGTGGATGGGATTGGAGCCACCTATGATATATTGAAAGCCCAAAAGTGCCTTTGAAGCTCTGCAATTCATGGGTGGACCAAAGTGTTGAAATGGCCACGGGACCCAATAGTTCATTGTGAACATAAACTTAGGCACACAGAGGTCAACCACAAGTAACATTTACAAAGTGACACTTGACCCTATACATATGAAAGTAACCACGACAAACAATATTATAGTAAAGCAAACCTAGGCCTAAGCATATGCAAGTGGCCACGGGTAGGTTTAAAAATCAAGCTTATTGCTTGATCCAACTAAATTCCTGCTAAGACACACCCTGAATTAATTAAGACCACATTATGAATTAAACCTGGAATGACTTTTGACACAAAATTGAACTCGAGGGGGAAATGGTTTTAACTGTGGATCAGATGACCAATGAAGTAAGGACACGAGGAACCTTACCAAATAGACCACAAATGAATGACTAAAGCTACTAGGGACCTTATGATGGTAACCAAAACACTTCTCGTCTCTTGGAAGTTCTGCACATTGTGATCACAGGGGTTCCAAAATGTCATGGAACATTGTGGGCTCCAACAAAACTGTTGGAGACTTTGAGGTACAGTGGCATTATGTTGTTGCTATTTCTTTTGTTACCAACATTCTGTGGTTGAGATGGTTTGAAAATTACTACTTCTCAAACGATTTTAAACATCGATTTCACCTTTAATCGTGACAAGATGATAATCCTTATTGATTGACTGTTCAAAGAAATGCAGAGAACCAACAAAAGGAATATGACTGTGGAACCAGCAATGAAGGAGGTTGGTCGCTTAACACTTCTAAAGCAGTATCCATACACAAGCATTGAAGAAATGTCCTCCACGCTGCTTCAAGAAATCTAGACCTATCTCTCAAAAACTGACTGGCACAGTTCATGATGGAAAACGGAATGGAATTTATTGAATTTCAGCTGGTAGGCCTCCAACATCAATTAATCAGCCTTCAACTAAGCAGCCACTATCAAGCTTTACCTCCAGCAACAAGTTATTAGATGTTGTTTAATATTTCAAATCATCATGTACCATATTTGGGTCATCAATCTTCACATTCTAAATGTCTTTGTCTACTTAAAAATTATTGAAATTCATTCCTGTAAATATTTTTATAACTAGCCTTCAGCCATTTTTTTTTTTTTTTGTTTGTACTTGATCTTTATCCAGCCAACACTCATCCTCATCATTGTAGATCTATTTAATCCACACTAAGGAAGCATGTATCGTATCAGTTTTGGTGCATTCTCATTATTGTCTTCTGCCATTCTGTATTTTTCAGATGTATTTCCTGCTAAGTGTCTGTTGAGCCATATCAATAGTTAGTCATCTTTGGAATGTTAGATGTCCACAACTAAATATTGTGGCCCTGATGCAGCACATTTCCTGATAATTCTGAATGGTTAACGTTGTATCCTTCAGAACCTAATTTTTCTGCATGGCTCTCTGTAATGTGATTGTCAAACACGGCGAGTATTCTGTTTAGGCTGTGGTCTAATATGATACCATATTTCCTTTTCCTAGTCAAAACAATTATGCAACTACCTAAAAATCATTTGGGCCTTCTTTTGATTCTGTTTAGAAGCTTAATGTTGTACTTAGTGCCACATTAACGCTGACTACATGATTTTGGAGGGAGCAGTTTAATTGTATATACTTTTCTTTGGAGTTTGTATTTTGGATTTTTTTTAGTTCTGCTGAAAAGCTTAAACTTGTAGTTAGTTTCGAATTGCTGAAACTGACCATAGAATATATAGTTTTTTGAAAATCCTACTTCCGGGAAGAAATTTGTCTTCATATGAGGTTCTATACTTCTGAAGTAAAGATCGAACTTTAGAGCTATAATACTTACTGCTATTCTGTAAAATAAAAGAGAAATCGGTGATATCTTTCTCATCAAAATCTCCACAATATTGATAACAAGCATTACCCCACATTAATCATGCCTATGGAATGTTGAATGGATGAATGAAATCATGGAAACTTGACAAGTAATGTATATTGATCATATGTTTCTCGTCAGGGTCTCCACAATATGGATAACGTTACTCATGCCTAAGGAATGCTGAATGTATGAATGAAATCTTGGAGAACTGACAAGTGACATAATCAAGGTGGTTCATGACTGATGAATTTTGAGATGGGAGATTCATCATCTAAGGCCAATTATGCTTCAAGATTGGTCCAAGTCTCTTAGAAATGCATATTTCTTTTCCTCCTACAAAAAATTAATTCCTCTCTTAAAGCATTTTTCAGCTTCATTTTAGTCTGATAGAATTCTCAACTTTAATAGGAGTCTTCTCTTGATATTTGGCAATGAAAAGCATACTAGCACATAGACGCTAGCTTTATAGTTTAATATTTTTCCGGGAGAAAAGATCAAAATCACTCACCTTTTTTATAAAATACAATGCCAATAAGACTTGGCCAAGTGGTTAGACAAGTTTACATTTTAGCTGACAATTCATTTCTATTTTGACGGGCATTTTTCTGCATATGGCTATTGGTAGTTCAGATGCTGATACCAGCTACCCAAAAACATTCTTTCAGACTCGGAAGATATTTGGTCTGTTCATTGTTATTTTGAAAAAATCTTTTAGTTTTCAGGAAACATAGTAAAATATCCCCATATATGGATCACCTTAAACACATATATTCTATGGTATGCATTTGACTTTTAGAAATCTATGATACACTAGAACATAAAGCACACCATGGAAAACGTCACAAGTATTAAGTGTTCAAGTCAAAACGTACTTTTGAATGAAGAGAGATGCCAGTCATTATCTGAAGAAGGATTAGCGTCCACGTGACAAAAAATATGTTGAGTGAACATGATGCCTTCGGAGCATACCATAAGTACATCAATATGATTCCACACACAGAAGCAGAGTAGGCTGTAGTTGACACCATTATTGCTGCTGCACGACTAAGAAAGAAGCAAAATTCAATTACAGATCAATCATTATGTCAGGTGCCAGAAACAAGGCAAGATAGTAGAAAACAAAAATTGGGAAAATATATAGCAAGAAAATAATAAAAAGGCCCACTCTTGTTTATATCCTTCCCTGATTGTTGGGTTGATTGAAGATTATGGGGAGTAATGCCACCCTATGGAATACAATGTATTTCTTAAGTTTTCTAGCAGCAGGATTCTATGGTGACTGGACAGTTGTGGAAGAGTGAAAGTGTGGCATACCAAGTAGGTATGCAGGCAAATATTACATATTAAAGATATATGATATAAGAATATATGACTGAATATATATAAATATATGAATAGGGGGCACGTAAGACAGAATGTGACCCGTCATTAGGTAACTATTCAGAGGGTCATGTCTCTAGGACGTAGCCCTTCATAATTACTAGCATAATTGGGCTCATAACAGAAAGCTGAAATTGCATTAAGCATTCTCCATGAAGAGTAGAAAACAATCTACACTTCAGAAAAGGTATATCATTAATATAAAGGAAATAATTGGAAAAATGAAGAAGATGCCAACTCACCTTGTGCCATTTCAAAAGTTTATAATTATGAGCGAAATAACTATAAGCTGAGATACATGAACCGTGCATATTTTAAAGGACTACAGTGAAAACATGTCATCCTCAAGATAGATTCTATGGGACACATTAAGAAGCATATAAAAGTTTATAAATGTCAAGTAATGGAGATCACGATTTCATGAGAATCTGGGAGAGAAAGGGAGTGAAAGAGAGAGATCATGATGTCATCAAAGTCAGATAGAGAGACATGAATTTTAAGAATGCTTTTCACTTCACCACACCATCTCTCTCTCTCTCTCTCTCTCTCTCTCTCTCTCTCTCTCTCTCTCTCTCTCTCTCTCTCTCTCTCTCCCAAATCGGCCCACAATGGAAGGGAAGCTGGGAGAGGGAAAACTTTGTCCTCTTTCTCTGAGTTTTATGAAATCATGACTCTCCCCATGCCTCCTAGAATGTTTATCTAATATAATTTGGCAATTAATAAGACAACTTCTCATTTGACATCATCACTTAACATAGAGCGTAACAAGCCTGAATGTGCCCTCAAACATACATGAATAAACTAGCATAAGAATAAAAAACAATCAAACAACCAAGAAATTTTCTTCTATTTAAATATTGTTTTCCTCCCTTAGCTCACTCACAAGCGTATTCACATCAAAAAAACAAATATGAGCAAAGAGATGGTACCGTCCGCCAGCATCATCAGACATCCAGCGATCATTCCACCATGTGATGAACTTGACAATGCCAACAAGTTGAATAAGAAGAAATATCCTAACCAGAAAATGATTGAACAAAGCTTCAGCAATCAAAATTACCTTGCAAAAACAAATTTGTTGTATATAATCCATATTAAAATCTCCCTAATTAACTTGGAAAAATATTAAAAAAGAAGAGCTGAAAACAAGGGCCACACTTGGAACATAGTTCAGAGACTATCTAATCTGAAAAGATTTAAGGCTAAATGATCAAATGCAAGCAAGAATATTTGATAATAACTCAATAACTTGGATTTATGCTGTATCATTCTAAGGATGAAATGTAATTAAGCAACTAAAAGATGGCATTAAATACTGAGAATAAAGAAGTTATCACAGGCATTTAAAAAAATCCCACTTTCATGTAATACAGCATGAGACAAAAAAGCGAAAACATGGTTGATGCTTGAAAATGATTCTATTTTATATCTTTGAGATCTCCAACTCTGTGAAACAGGCAGATGAGGAACCTACCCTGCACCAAATCGTGCAACTTCCCCTGCAACAACAACAAATAAGATACAAGTTAGTACAGAAATCATCCTTTAATGATAATAGTAGTAATACAATATAAATAGCATGAACATATTAACATGTATCAACCTCTAGAACATCCATTGCTTCTGCAGGGAAACAAAAATAACCCTCAATGATGTTTTCTCAAGCTGTAATAATTGACAGAACATTTAAATAATGGAGTTAAAATAAGAAAACAATTTGTTATATGAAATTTTCCAGTAAAAAACAACTAACCATATAGTTGGATGACAGTGGGTGGAAACAGAAAAGGCATTATCATACACAAGATCCACATAAGGCATTTCCGATGCCATAATCCTGAATGCCATGAATCACGATTCTCTTGCAGCTTTGTTGCTCCAATTGTTGTAACAAACATAAAGAAATGAAATATCTAGATTCCTGTCAAGAATTACTCCCTCTGGGAAAGATATTGCTTGCACCCTAAAATGCAAAAGAATAGTTGATAATTTTTTGTATTATCAAATCGTGGTGGACATTACTTGCTTACATAGTCAAGCTTCCTAAGCCTAACATCATTAAAATATTTTTTCTAAATAATTGGTCTATTTCATTTAAATTTTAAATGTGCAATTAAGCAATATAACTTTACAACTGGAAAGTGGGCATGATTTATTCATTTCAGAAAACCCAATCCAACTCAAAAAAAACCCAGATCTCTCTTTGAAATGAAAATCAGCACAAAAAAGATACAAAGCAGCCCATGCTTACACGAAGAACCCCTTCTGTACCTAAACAATCATGACCACCTTGACAACCTTTCAGGTCTGCAGAAACAAACACAAGGATAATAGTGGTAAGAAAATGCTAGCCTTCAGCACAGTCAAAATAATATAACCGAAAAGTCAACTTCTGAGAGAATTGTGCATAAAAGCATAAGAATAGATTAAGAAACAAAATGTGGAAACAAGAATGATAAATTCGTAAATTTCACGGGCACTAAGTATACAAACAGCATCTCTTATACATCATGACCTGCAAGTATTTCCTAGCAGTAAAATTATCATTCAAAAGTTAGAACATTTTAAAACAAATTTAATGAGGAAGGTCTCTATTGAAATTAGAGTATTAGACATTTCTGAACAGGAATTACCCAATTTGCAAGAGAGCAGTGCAATTTTAGCGTGCACAAGAATAAATCCTTAGAGAGGGAATTATATTATGATAAATGTACCTGGGATTGAGATTACCATCTAGAAATTGAAATACATAATATCCAAATTTGTTTGAGCTTTCTTTATGGTTTGTTTGACAATGGCATTAGATATGTACCTTGAACGGAGCTTAACAGCTAACTTAACCTGTATGGAACATTAAATAAAGGATACAACTCTTGTCTGAACCTCATCATTCCCTTCAAAAAAAAGGTCGTAAATCCCATAAGGTCATTGTGCTAGACAACTATGGCTGTTTGTCACTGTAGATTATCAAGCAATTTTTATCAGAACTTTAGATGATCGAGCAACAAGATGTCTTATCATCTAGAAGATGGGTTGCTTCATAAAATATCAGGTGGTTCCTTGGTTTAAAGTTTAAACCTTCTGAACATTTGGTTAGAGTTAAATGAAAGCCATGCCTAAGAGCTATATTAAGTTTAACACAATTTGAGTTACAGATTAGACAGCTAAAGAGTCGACCACATTTTCATGGTATGCTCTATTATTGAAGAAATTGAAATGAAATTGTTGAAAGTATATTGCTGTTTGGATTTCAAAAAAACCTTCAAAGAGTTTACCATATTTTCATGGTATGGTCTATTATTGAAGAGGTTAAAATGAAATTGTCAAAAGTAAATCACACTCAGTTCTGACATGTGGCCTCTTTAAGAAGCTATATGATATCAGAATTCAAAATGGGCTTATTACTACTATAATGAATCTTTACAGATTTACAGTAGCCTCCCAAATTACACATACCCTTTTGACTGTATAAGGAGCACTTTTGGGGCTCAGCAAGGACCCCTCAACCTCAGTTGGGATCTACGGAGATGATAACAATTTCCAAGGGAAAAGTCACAAGCAGAACAATTCCCAAGGGAAAGGTCACAAGCAGATAATGTTTTTTTTCTTATGCATCATGTTCTGATTTCCATGCTGCTTTTTCTTGATGATGTGATCCTTTTATCTTCTTTGCACGAAGTTTCATAGGGGCAGTTGGATTATTTGGCTCATTTTTGTCATCTTTACCTGCTAGTGGTGTGCCTTAGTCTCGGTCATTTATAGCTTGCGGAATACTATTGTTAAGGTTCACTTCACTTGTCAAGGGGAGCGACTTGAGATTGCCACAACATACACATACTTGGTTGTACAGTTTACCAGTCCATCATTCAGCCCGAAGCCTGAATCCTAGTCATAGCTGTGTAGGGGGTATGCTTCCATAGTAATATATGAGTACCAGTGCTTTCAGTTCTGTTTCCAGGATATCCCATTAAAAATGTGCATTTTGGTAACCATCAAACCCAAAATATTATATAGCCCAAAGGCCTGAAGCCTTATCTTGGACTGTCTAATTATGTGTGCGCTAAGAGAATTCAGATTATTGTGCTAGAACGTATGATTTTGGGTACACACACTGTCCCATAGAGAGTGAAAAACAATTATACTAATGTCCATAATTGATCAAAGTAGGTCAATGGAACTAAAAGCAGCGACAAGTTTTAAATAGTCCAAATAAAGGGTGTGTCTAAACTTAGAAGCACCCCCAACTGCCTCCATAAAAAACAAGACAAAGGAGACAATTCTTACATTTGGTTTTGTTGGTCCATTTACATCTGTAATGCCAAGCTATTACACTAGCTTAGACTGTCATTATAGAATGAGTCATTATTTTTGTGTTAGGTCTTACGAATCAAGCAAAAACTACAACTCAATCATATCAACCATGGGAATGATGTACATTTATGATGCAGAAGGGAATTAGGGGGCCAAATTAATGGCTGCCTCACTCCCCAATGTAAGTTTTCTCTCTCTCTCAATCTCTCAAGGACACAAGACACACGATAGAGACAAATACTTCCTCTATTGATGTTTGAGACAGTCACAGTCATGAACTGAGATCACAATGATTCACTCGAGTAAGCCTCTAGCTCATCATGAACTGAGATCACAATGACTCGCTCGAGCAAGCCTCTAGCTCTATGTCTTGTCTTATTTGTTTTTCTCTCCTTCATTTTTGCCCCCCCCTTTCTTATCTGTTGTCGGGGATTGCCCTTTCCACTTTTGGCCCATGGCTCTTCAACTTTCCGTAACCGTTAATCTTGGAGACAGTTACCACACTGCACATGTGGTCACCTACCCCGTGGCCACTGCCAATTGAAAGCTATCATCAAGAGCTTTCCACTAAGATCAATAACATCCAAATTGGCATTTTATTGTGAAAGATATGGCCTCTTGAAATTCCCCATCTCACTTGCGTTAGTTGTGATCACTATGAACAATGGCTACTATGAACCAACAGGATTGTGACATGTGTCAGGATCCACTACCTTTGTGCAACAAACTTGTTGCTTCTATGGCCTCCTTGCACTCCACAGACACATGGATTTATTAAATCCACTTAGTGAATAGTCACATGTCCACATTTAAGTTGTGGCCCCCACTTTTGGCCTGCGACCTTTTTGTGAACAGGTCGTGATCATGACACTTGTCACCCTCACAGACTCATCAATATCGGTTGGATAATGTGGCCATCATGAACTATGTGGGGCTTTCCCAAGTCGGCATATCTATTGGAATATCAATTTCAATTTAGGATCATGCCAAGTCTGCCATGAACTTCGTTGAGGATTTAAATCCTTTGTGGCCTCCATTAACATTGTAAACACTTAGCAGATTTTTTTGTGAGGCTACCACGAAACTTCAACATGAAGCTGCGAGAAGAATGAATGACTCGAGAAATGAACTTTGTGACCTTTGGGATCTCTATGGCCGCTGCAAAGTCTGTGAACCCAAAACTTGGTCTCTATGACTCCATTAAGCTCAGAATTTGTCCCAAGATCTTCTAACCAAAATTCCTCATATAGTTTTGGTGATGTAAGATTTCCCGTTTGCCTTGGATACTCCTACTTCAGAAATCCAGTGTAAATGAAATTGTCCATAAGCTCCTTCTCGTGAACCTTTGCAAGCTCCTCAATTGATTTTCTGTGATTAGCAACTTCGAATGCACTCATCCAAGTTGTGTCTTCAGCAGCTTGATCTTTCCATTTCACAAAGTACTCATAGTACTCGTTACCTAGTCTTCTTGCCAATCCGCATGTCCAATATGGCTACCATTTCCTCCTTTGCCTTGGCTGGAAATTTGTTCCTTGTAATCAATGGTTAAAGAATCCACACATGATCCTTCCTCACTTGTTTGTCCGCCACATACAGGTACAAATCAAATACATTAAAGATAGATGAAATACCTACCCCATCAAGCAATTCAATCTCGTAAGCATTCGCTGAGAACCTTCTTAGAATTCTACAAGGTCCGATTTTCTTCCATATAAGCTTGTTATACACACCTTTGGGAAACCTCTCCTTATGTAAATGTGCCAATACCAAGTCCCCAACTTCGAAATTCTGCTCTCCTCTTTTGATCAGCATACTCTTTGTACTGCCTACCACTTTCCTCCAATCTCCTTTTCACTTCTATATGCACATCGTGCATAGCTTGTGTGTGCTCTTCACCTCCAGCACTTCTTCTAGTCATATCCGTTGTGCTTCTCAACTCACACACGCCTCTAGGCTGCTCCCATACACAATCTGGAAAGGACTCATACCTGTACTTTTGTTGACTGAATCAATGTCAAAAAATTCAGCTTGTGCTAACACCAAATCCCACTACTTGGGCTTATCACCAACCAAACATCTTAGCAAATTTCCAAGACTATGGTTTACAATCTCTATTTGCCCATCCGTTTGAGGATGATAGGCTGAACTAAAATCCAATCTCGTGCCCAACTTCACCATAGTGTCCTCCAAAAGTTTCTAACAAATTAGTATCCATGTCCGATACAATACTCTTTGACAACCCATGCAATCTCACAATTTCCTTAGAGAACAAGTTAGCAATATTGTTACCATCACTAAGCTTTTTGCATGCTACAAAGTGAGCCATCTAAAAAAACCCTATCTACAATAACAAAAATAGAGTCATTATTTTGTTGAGTTCTCGGCGGCCCGAGAATGAAATCCATGCTCAATGCATCCCATGGTCTATCCAGAATAGGTAATGGCTTATACAATCATGTCTTCTAACTTTTGCCTTTAGCATGTTGGCAAAATCTACACCTTTGCACAAACTTCTTCACGTCCATGCTCATTTGTGGCCAATTTCGTTAAGCTCAGAGTTTGTCCTGAAAAATTCTAACCAAAATTCCTAATTTGTTTTTGGTGATTCAAGATTTCCTATTCACCTTAGATGCACCTGGATCACTATATCATTATTAATCGGTCCCTTTGCCCTCAATAGTAAAACACTTCAAGATCGATGGGGTGAAGTTTTCATAAAGGATGCAACTGATGTCCATTGGTCATTACAGATGAGCTTGGAATAAAAACTAGACGATCCAGCTCCAATTTGAGCCCTCATGGGACAGGAAGTTGAAAAGATTCCTTACAAGTGCCTGTTGATTTCTCTCGTGCTTTGGGTAATCAAAATTGCTAGATCATGAAAGGAAGTATTGAGGGCATTTGGAAAGCAGATGCAGGGATACTTTAACCGATCCAGTCTCCACTTAAAAGAACATTTTCTGGCAAAAGTTGCTCACCACATGCATTACCCACTCTCTTACAGTGCCCCATTACCATAACATGGATGCGGCGAGACTGTGGTAATTGACAAAAGCATTGTGACCCAGGTTATACGAATTTACAGAATACTGTACAAGCTTACCCCACACTACTTTAAAAACGGCCTAAGATTTACCAAAAATGAAAGATAAAAAAAACTACTAATCATATCAGTTGATTGATAAGCATGGGAAGGGAATTCATTACCAACATAAGATTCAATGCACCAAACCCTGTGAAGAAATAACTTGAATCTTAACGGGAGAGCACCTGTAGATACTAGAGAGAGAATCTCCAGATTCCAAGTTTTCTCACGGCATTGAGGTGGCTCAGAAGCCAAGCAAGGATGGGTATTTGAACATGTATACTCCAGCTGCTGATACTTGCTCCAGCTTCAATCCCAGAGAGTATCCCCGATGCCACGAGATACTTCCCAAAAAAAATAGTAAAATATTTTCGAAATGACAGGCTCCATTTGATATCATTTTTCTGAGATACTTTCGACTGGTTAATTTTGGGTGAAGAGTTTCTTGAAGACGCCTAGCAAACTTTTAGTGGGTGTCGCTCAGATTATTCAGCAGTAGATTTGTAGAGAAAAGGGTTTAGGAAATAATATTCTAATCCCACAAAAATTTTAGGACCCGATGATGAAAGAAAATTGAAATATATTTTAAAAATATTTTTTTTAATTGATTGTAAAGTGATTTTTTTAATGTTAAAATATTTTTTAAGTTGTTAATTTTTAAATATATAATTTTAAAGTTATATAAGAAGAGAAATAAATATATATTTAAAATAATTTGAATATGATTTTTTTTGAGATTTTTAGAAAAATAAAAAGTGATAAATAAATATATGTAATTTATCAATAATTATATGAGTAAGAAGGTCATTTTTATTATAGTATATTTTTGTTATTATAAAAATTATGGTATATTAAGTTTGAGAAAATAAAGTAGTTATATGAAATTTATGAATAATAATTCATGTAGTAAGGTTATCGGTCTCCTTATTTACATAAATTTTAATTTTAATGAACCTTTTGATATATGAAATGTTGGTAATATGTGTTGTTATAACAGACAATAACTCTACACAAACTTTCTTTTTAATATATAAATCCAAAAATTCTGATTTCAAGGGATAACATAATTCTTAAGGTCTTGATGTTAAAAGGGACAAGTCAAGAATTCAGATAAGGAAAGTATTAATTATTTACCATAAAATTTATTAAATAATGTAGGTTTTATATAATTGCATTAATGTGTAACTGATAATGGCAGCAAGTGAGGGTGGAATGTAATATTCATGAAATGTTAACGATTATTGGTCTACTTTATTTCTGACATCCATTTGATTGTTATAGAGATATTTTAACCTTAAATTTAACTTCAATTGACTATCATGTGGAATGTTTTTGTTTTTGCTTATACAAATCAAATATAAAATCATAATATTTTAAATATATGGTGAAGTTTGGATCTATTTTTTTTACTCTTAATTTGTTTTTTAAAATACACTTAAAATAAGACCATCTATCACCAATCAATGTGAAATTCATGTAAACTGTGATAAAGTCATTGATCAATATAATATATAACAAATTTAAAATAAATACCTCTAAATTAATATCTTTTAACATTTTTCAAATAAATATATTTTAGATATATTAATTTATATGAAATGTGGGTAAACATTTATAAAAAATTCTATTATTTTTTAAATAAAATTTAAATAAATAAATAAAATCTCTCAATTTTATTTTATTTTATTTTAAATTTACTTATTTCGTTATATAAAAAAATTGCTTACTTCTTCATCATTATTTTGTCATGGATTTGTTTTATTTTCTTTCTTTAAACTAAAAATTCCATTTAAATAAATTATCATAATAATCCTATCTTTTTAATAAATTTATTCTAAAATAAAAAGAATCTGAACTCAACAAAACCTTCATATTATCAACAAATTTAAGAAATCAACGTTTTGAACCACCATCCTTAATCCAAAAATATCTGTAAACTTTTAACATTACAAATTATAAATTCTTGACGGTTTAAAAAAGACAAAAGAGACAACAATGTATCTTCATCTGTTCATAACATGCAATACGAATTGTTTCGTCTTAAATATGGATATGAGAGGAGAAAAAGCTTACAGTGCAGCTTAGCTAATACTTCATGACTGTAATCTCTAACCAGCCACGCAATCAAATTGGTTACTAAAAAGACCAAGGAATACACATATCTGGCCACCTCGGCCCGAGCACCCCTGCTTTTCCCTTCAAAACACCACCGCAAATACCCCATCCTGTCTGCAAATATCACCCCTCCGCAGCCATTAAATTATTCCGAGCCGAAATACCAAACATTAAAACAAATTTTTTCTTCATTCTCTTACACATGAATTCTGCTGTGTTCGTGCGATTCTCCCTTAATTCACAAAATTCAGTGCATCTACGCCACAGTTTCATGAAAGAGGACGTCGTCGGGCAATTTAAATTCTTGAAGCACACGCCACCATCGGTTGCACGCCATACAAAAGTTTACAAGTGAACATTAAACATACGCAGACGCAATCCCTGCTTCGTTACGCATACTTCGTTGAAGTAATGATTTTTACTTTAAATGCTTATAAGCCAAGATTCATGTAAGCCTTGACGACGAAGATATCGGGGCTACTTCCTACTCTTGTTAGTTAGTTGTCAAGACTATGTTTTAGGTGACGTGCAAGTTAAGTAAGATGAGCTCTCCAATGATATTGCAGGGGCTCTCATTATCCTTTGAAACCAAGCTATGGGGCAACTAAAATGTTTTATAGTCAACTCCTTGAAAATGATGTTAGTTTCGTTAAATATAATGTTCATTATAGTTGATGTGTATGGGTATGGATAGTAATATGAGTTTAATTAGTATTTATAAATTGATGGGGTTTACACTCTCTGCAAATCACAAAATTCATATTAAAAAATATTAAATATTAAAAAATTGTGATTTGTTGTTCAACGAAAGTCACGAATTTGTGAGTGTTGGATAAACTTGCTCTAGACAGTATGGCATAGAAGCATTGCATGCAATTAGTATAGTTTATAACATAGCATCATTATCATGTAGGAGTAAGGTCAGGAAATTAATATGGACAAATATCATGCCAAACATAGGGTAATTTACTATATTTTTCCTATATTAAGAAATTTTCTCTCAACTTAGTCGTTTGGTTTGGATTGTTATCACTACTTTCAACTTCCATTCATCTCGACTTCTATTTTGGCTATCATATTATTCCATTACAGTCTATTGAACATGTCTCAATTTGGAATTTTTGTTTGCTCTAACTCAAAAGAGAGGATTGCTTATAAAGGAAATAATGCCACAAGTGTTTGTTTTCAGGTATTTTATGAGTTTTGGACTTTTTACTACATTTGCATTTGAGTTTATTTGCAGTTTTATTTGGATTTATATGCAATCATTCACTTCTTTTGTCTTGTTGTCTCTCATTTCTTTTGAAATAACATGGAAGTGCATTAACACAAGTTTGGGTCTAAATTTATTTAAACCCTAATAGAATGGTGCATATTTAGACAACAATGAAACAATGAAGAAACCTTAATAGGATGGTGTGTATTTAAACAATAATAAAATGGTAAAGAAACCCTAATTAAGCTATAAATTAATCATAATGTAACTATAAACCCTAACCATAAAAATCAAACCATACATAACAATGTATTGAAACCCTAATTAAACTATAAATAAACTCTAATAATACTTACTATGTAGAAACCCTAATTAATTTATAAATAAACCCTAATAGTATTGCACCAATAAATCCTAACTGTACTATATATAAACCATAATATTACTCTATAGAAATCATAATTAAACTATAAATAAATATAATGTAATTGTAAATTGTACCATAATATCTACAGTGTTTACAATTCCTATCGAGTGATGGACCATTAAAATAGAACTCAATCATACTATTGAAGGCCATCCTACTAGTTTCATCTGCTTACAAATCTATTACTTGTTCTCATATTAGACCAATTCTAAATTTTTTAGTTGTTGAGTGTAAACAATCATGCTTTGTATGTTTTATATGTGATTGACCTCTATAAATTGAGAAGATGAAACCCTTGATGATAAATTGGCATGATTACAAGATGATTGTAACATAGATACTAAGATTGGAACAATATATTGAATTCATCTCACATACAAGAGTTGGGGAAACAACATTACAAGAATGTCAAAATGTTGCAAATGATAGCGGAGGCCAAAACTAAGCATTTAAAATTGTCCATGGACTTGGAGTGTGCAACATTAGCTTTTCATCTACAAAGGCACCATTGTAACAAGTTCATGTTAGACAAAATGTTTTTTCCAACACCTATGGCATGGTTAAATAAGTTCATCTTAGATATAATTACTTTTCAAACATGAATGACATCATTTAATAAATTTGTATTAGACATAATGACTTTTCTAACAGTGATGACATGGTTTAGAAAGTTCATCTTTGACAAAATGACTTTTACAATATTTGTCTTGGGCAACATGGCATGGGAGCATTACATGTGGTTAGCATAGTTTAAAACATAACATCATTATCATGTAAGAGTAAGGTCAAAAAATTAACATGGATAAAAATCACACCAAATACAGGGTATTTTATTATTATTTTTCTTATATTAGGGAATTTTCTCCCAACTTAGTTGTTTGGTTTTGATTGTTATCACTACTTTCAACTTCCATTCATCTCAACTTCTATTTTGGCTATCATATTATTCCATTACAGTTTGTTGAACATGTCTCAATTTGGGATTTTTGTTTGCTCTAACTTAAAAGAGAAGATTACTTATAAAGGGAAATAATGCCACAAGTGTTTGTTTTTAGGTATTTTATGAGTTTTGGACTTTTTACTACATTTGCATTTGTGTTTGGGTCTATTTGAAATTTTATTTGGATTTATATGCAGTCATTCACTATGTTTGTGTCTTGTTGTCTCTCGTTTATTTTGAAATAACATGGAAGTGTATTAACACAAGCTTGGGTCTAAATTTATTTAAACCCTAATACAATGGTGTGTATTTAGACAACAATGAAACAATGAAGAAAGCCTAATAGGATGGTGTGTATTTAGACAATAATAAATCGGTGAAGAAACCCTAATTAAACTATAAATAAATCATAATGTAATTATAAACCCTAACCATAAAACTCAAACCATACATAACAATGTATTAAATCCCTAATCAAACTATAAATAAACTCTAATAGTACTTACTATGTAAAAACCCTAATTAAACTATAAATAAACCCTAAGAGTATTGCACCATATATAAATCTTGATTGTATTATAAATAAACCATAATATTACTATGTAAAAACCATAATTAAACTATAAATAAATATAACATAATTATAAATTGTAACATAATATCTATAGTGTTTTCAATTCCTATCAAGTGATGGACCATTAAAATAGAACTCAATCATAATATTGAAGGCCATCCTACTAGTTTCATCTGCTTAATAATCTATTACTTGTTCTCATATTAGACCAATTTTAAATTTTTTAGTTGTTGAGTGTAAACAATCATGCTTTGTATGTTTTATATGTGAATGACCTCTATAAGTTGAGAAGATGAAACCCTTGTTGATAAATTGACATGATTACAAGATGATTATAACATATTTACTAAGATTGGAACAATATATTAAATTCATCTCACATACAAGAGTTGGGGAAACAACATTACAAGAATGTCAAAACGTTGCAGATGATATTGGAGGCCAAAACTAAGCACTTAAAATTGTCTATGGACTTGGAGTGTGCAACATCATCTTTTCATCTACAAAGGCACCATTGTAGCAAGTTCATATTAGACAAAATGTTTTTTTCAACACCTATGGCATGGTTAAATAAGTTCATCTTAGATATAATTACTTTTCAAACATGAGTGACATCATTTAATAAATTTATATTGGACATAACGACTTTTCTAACATCGATGACATGGTTTAGAAAGTTCATCCTGGACATAATGACTTTTACAATATTTCTAGCATTTTTTAACTTGTTCAACAAGTTCATATTGGATAAATAAAGTTTTCCAATAACAATGGCATAGTCCAACAAACTCATATTGGACAAATTGACTTTTTCGATAATTTGACTTTTCTAATAGGAATGACATATTCAATAAGTTCACATTTTGCCAAAATGACTTTTCCACACCTTCACATACACAACAAAGGTTTCATTAGGGTTTATTATAGTTTCATATATACAATAGGGTCTCATTAGGGTTTACTACAGTTTCATTTGGCTTTTAAAACCTAGTACTTATACATTGATGAAAGTGGGGGTTGATGTCTCAAGTTATGAGGCAGAGTTTTGTGTTAGTGTTGTTATTTAGTTTAATATTATTTTTTAAGTTTATCCTCTTGGTTTATTATTATTTATTGTTTATACCTTATATAAAAGGTATTCATATTGTCATTATACATTTGGTAATGAGATGTTTCATACGGTTTACTTAGTTTGAAGGGTTTTGAAATATTGTTATATAATCCTTTTTGTCAAGCAATTTATTTGCCTTGTGAACTATAAACATTATGTACATAGATTTTTTTGACATTGAGATATTTCATTTAACAATTCACATGCATTGTGTATGCTCCCACAGTTTTTGCATATAGATTGATGTTGTGTTGTGGAGCCTATTTTTAAATTACAATATATTTCAAATGTTGTACATTTAAAATGTATTGTACACTCTTTATGTATTCTCATCGGGGTTTGAGGGCAATAACCCTTAAGTGGGGGTTCGGGGGCAGTAGGCCCTAACAAATAGCGGTTTAGGGGTGGTAACCCCTAAAAAAATTTCTAGACCCCCCTTAATGGGGAAACGTTTTGGGTTGACTTGGCCCATGGTTTGGTACCCATTTTTTTTAAAACTGCTATGTTTATGTATTATGTATAGATGGATATTCAATAGGTAATACATCATGAGAACAAGGGTTTGAGAAGGAAGAACAGAGTGTGTGAATTTAGGTGTGAATTTAGGATGGTTTGTTGAGCACAGCTCCAAATAATATTTGTGCATTGTAATTAGGAGAAGACAAATTTGAGAGTAGATTATACTTTTGTGGCTTATAATAAAATATGAGCAAGTGTTTCTTGGTGGATGTAGCCCACATTGGGTGAACCACGTTAAATCTGTTCTTCTTGTTGTGCATGTTTATTTTTGTTCTTTATGTATATTTGTTCATATCTATTATTATTGCGATTATGTGAAATTATTTCTACATTAATTTCTGATTTATTCCTTACAATTGATATGTAAAATTTATTAGCATTATATTTTTTATTGCTTCAAGTGATAAACCCAAATATATCTATAGGGCCTTTCCTAGATAGATTTATAGGTTTACTTTAAATTTATAGGGCATGTGGATATATAACCATCCACAACAATTTCAAAATCTTTAATTTGATATTGTTTGACAGAGGGAGAAGATAAATATTATCAAATAATCCCAAACATGTAAAACTTGAAAACTTTGATTTATTCGTTTGAGTATGATTTATTTGAAGTGTTAAAACCTTGAAACTTTGTGGTAATCCTTATTTTAACTTTCTCTTCCTCTCACTAAAACCTATCTAAGTTGTTGATGACTTTGATTTATTCGTTTGAGTATGATTTATTTGAAGTGTTAAAACCTTGAAACTTTGTGGTAATCCTTATTTTAACTTTCTCTTCCTCTCACTAAAACCTATCTAAGTTGTTGATGTTATTGCTTTATTGAAGACCAAAAAAAAATGGAATTTTGATCTCTATGTTGTTTATCTTGACATATCTTGCAAAACAAATGTCTTTCATTTGGACATATTGGGCCATTGTTGAAAAAAAAAATGTATTAATTTTAGAAATTTTGTGGCATGGGAAAAATATTATTGTTACATATTTAAGATGTAAAACTAGTCATTTTGAAATTTGTTTTTTTTTTAAATTAAAATTTTAAGGCCAATGGCCACTATTTGGGTTAATAAAATTATAAAATTATTTAGTTGCATAAAATACATAAGTGTTATAGATAATTCAATGATGAGTCATGAATTTTATTGTAATTTAACAATGAAACATCTCGGTTTAATATTAATTCCTCACTAAGTACATAATCATGCTTAAGGTTATAGATTGAAAATACAAACATGAAACATGGAAGAAGATTTATAAGAAATTACAAAATTTAAGATCATATACACAATCATAAAATAAGAGACAAAAATTTCCATATTACTTTACATAAAAATACAATACAACTCTAAAGGAGATGTAGAATGATTCTCCCAAGTAATCTCAACACATGATACGATAATTAATGAATGGAATATTACATGATTTCCTCCATATGTATATTGAAAAAATAAAATTACTTCTTTTACAAATTCTTTACAAAATTGAGTTCAAAGTGCACTTTAAATTCAATATCTTCATCAATTATAAGGTTAATTACAATTATCATTGTAGTGGTAAAAGAATTGTATTAATAGGATTTGAAGATACTAAAGTATAACATTTGTGAATCAACTATTATTGTTTTTTTTTACATAGGTAACTTTAAAATTTATTAGTTCAGATGTTGTAAATACAAAAATCAATGATATTTAAGCAACACATTACTGATTCTCTGAGTTCTTTGCAAAATGGAGTTCAAATTGTATTATAAATTCAATCTCTTGATGAATTATAACTACAACATTTATCATTACATTAGTACAAGAAGTGTGTTAGATAGTTTTTGAATAACCCATCATTCATTAACATGCATTAGCTCGGAAAAAAACACAAAATAATGTAGTTAGTGAATATTGAGTGAAGATAAACAACTTCAACATTCATTGTAAAGTCAATCTCTTCACGAACTATAAGACTTACTACATTTATCATTGTAGTATTACAAAAAGTTCATTGCATAGGACTTGGATCTCTCAACTTCCATTACCTACCAAATTCCTCAACTTAAAAGAGTAAGCAATACCTTGCAAAACAAACACAAGAGTGCAGTCAGTGAAGATATAGTGAGGACAAGGGACATAAACATTTACAATTTCATATTCCACCAATATAAGAATCAATGAATGTAAAAAAGTAATTACCTCACCTAACTGAGAAGAGTATACAATATCTCACACAACAAATAAAAAAGAGTGTAATTAGTGAAGATTTAGAGAAGACAAGTAACTTCAACATTTTCTCTTTTAAATGCCACCAATAAAAGAAATAATGAATGTAAATAAGACATTACGTTGTAAACAAGATGGAAGCCAGATGTTACAAGAAACAATGAATGTTTTAACCTCATTACCTCATAAATAAAATGGAAACAATATGTTATAAGAAAAAAATGGCAATATATATGACAATGTCCATCATTGAAACAAATTGACATTACTTCCTTGTAAAATGCAAAATTTAGTGAATTTTTCCTATAGAAAGCAATCAAGAAAACATCGTAATGTGACAAGTTGAATATCGATAGAAGAGGAGGTGGAAACATGATCCCAACCAATGGGGAGGGTCTTCCAAACATGTATGCCCTACTCACCCCAACCAAATCGATGGTAGATAGATGCATCATCTTAGAAAATATGATGCACTACCAAGAATAAAAATGCAATACAAGTGTTATGCCAAAATAAAACTTGGCTCCATATGGACACATTTTATCAGAATTATTGTATCACATTGATGCCATTATCACCTCCTCTTTCATCTTTCCCTCGCTTAACCAATAAGTGTATTCATTATCTCATTAAAAAAAACATAAAAGAACGTAGTTAGGTTTCATTATCTCTTGCAAGGACATTGAAGTAGACCTAGCCAAAGTTCGTGTGATTACATAAATGCCACCATCGTCTACCTTGAAGTAGATCTATAGTTTTTAGGGTAAAATTCAATTTATCAGACGATTCATCTCATAACTACTTGAAAAATGCAATCCATTTATGCACTTGCTAAAGAAAGGTGTTACATTCTCTTGGAATGAAGAGTGTCAAAAAGCATTCGATTAGCTTAAATATTATCTTGCCAACCCACCTCTTTTATTGCCACCAATGCCAAACAAGTCATTACTTCTTTACATGTCAGCAACATAGAATGCCCTGGCGACACTTTTAGCACAACACAACGAATAATGAAAGGAGCATGTTGTGTATTATATAAGCCGCACATTGGTCATGTATGAATATAACTATACGTCTATTAAAAAAGCCTATTTAGAAATGGTGTTTATAACCCAAAAATTATGTCATTATATGCTAAACAATAAGACCATTATTATTGTCAAAATAGATCCACTCAAATATCTACTTTTAAAATTAGATTTATAGGGCCGTATGGAAAAATGGATTATGAATTTGAGCAATTTTGAAATTTAATATGCCAACCAAAAAGACATTGAGGGGAAAGTACTCGCAAATCGGCTTGCTAAAGCTCCTCTTCAAGATACTCAACCTCTTACATTTGGATTTGTAGATGAGGCCATCATGATCATTAAAGAAGTAGATGCACCTCCTGAGGCCAAAAAGTGGAAGATACACTTTGATGGATCATTCATGACTCATGGATGAGGGGCTAGACTATTGTTTATTACACCACAAGGGGATCTCATTCCCAAGTCCTTTTGTCTTGGATTACCTTGTACCAACAATATGGCCAAGTATGAAGCACTCATTTCAAGGTTTTGTCAAGTGGTATAGTGGAACATTCAACATTTACTGGTGTATGGTGATTCTCAGTTAATCATCAATCAGACCATAGATTAGTATCAAACCAAAGATGAGAAGTTGGTACCCTGTAAAGTATGATTGATACTCTCAAGCAACAGATTGCCAACATCCAGTTTGAGAGAATACATCAGGCCAATAACAAAATAATAGATATTATGGCCACTATTGGTTCCATGATCCAAATCACAACCAAAGCTAAGGACTATCAATTTTTTGTTGAGCATCTTTTAACATCAGCATATAAACAATCAGCTGTCAAGATGGTTTGTGGCATTACTAGTCCCATGTCTCCCTGTTACTCAGATATATATGCCTATCTTCAAGACCGAACCATGCCTCCCGATTTATCACATAAAATACAAAAAACCTTCACCTATAAATCCTCTTTTTATGCCCTACTTAGACCAACCTTGTATCATAGAAGCTATGATGGAACTTTGTTTCATTATTTACCTTCAATAAAATCTGGAGTAGCATTGAGGGAAGTCCACAAAGGAGTGTGTGGAGTCCACACCAATGGGGTAATCTTAGCCAAAAATTTATTATGTATTGGTTATTACTGGCCAATGATGGAATTAGACATAGCTACATATGTGAATAGGCGTGTCAAGTGTAAGAAGCATACCAATCTAATTCATGCTCTAGTGAAGACACTCAAATCATTGATAAAACCATGACCATTCTCAACGTGGGGACTTGACCTTATCGGGAAGATCAATCTAACATTTGCAGATGGTCATAAACACGTCTTGACTACTATTGAATATTTCACTAAGTGGGTGGAAGCCATTCCCCTCACTTATATCAATAGTAAACAGATCTCCAAGTTCATATTTAAGCATCTCATTGGCCTCTATGGCATCCCCTCTGACATTATATCTGATAATGGCATATCTTTTAAGAATAAATATGTGAAAGCACTTTGTTCTCAATACCACGTCAAACAACATTTCTCTACCACTTACTATCCACAAGGTAACAACCAAGCTAAGGCTTCTAATAAAACCATTGTTAAACTTCTAAAGAAAAAATTGTCAATGATGTTGGTCATAATTGGCACTTGCATTTATTTAATGCCCTCTAGGCATACTTTACCACATTTTATACTCCAAGAGGAGCTACACCCTATTCACTTGTTTAAGGAATTGAAGCCCTTCTTCTCATTGAGGTTGAGTTGCCTTCTCTCTGAATTTCATTGCAACACATTAGTGATGATAAATACTACAAAGTGGCTCACTTACAGGAGCTAAATATACTTGATGGTAAATGCTTCGCTGCCTTAAATAATCTCTAGACTTATTAAAAATGACTAAAGTCCAATATGAGAGGCACATTAAACATTTTGAATTTGAGCTTGGCGACCTGGTACAAAAAGAGAATCATAAACAAGTCAATGATGAGTCCAAGAAAAAAGGAAATTTTCAACCAAACTGGTTAGGGTCCTATGTAGTTATTGCCAACTATGGTTTTGGAGCATACAAGCTCGCTACACCAGAGGGAGATGAACTTGATGAACCAATGAACATAATACACCTCAAACATTTTTACGCTAGAGGGATTCAGATTATTATCTATAAGGATCGTCTAAGTTATGTCATATTTTACCTATTCTTTATACTATACCCCTTACTATTCTACCATACCCTTAACCCTTCACCAACCATTTCTTTTTACCTAACCCTACCTATAATGTTTGGCCTTGGTTCGGATTCATTTGTACTTCAAACATGTTTAGTGGTTGATGACATATTTAGTTCTAACAGTAGTTTTAGAATTACATGTGTGAATAGCAGTATGTGAATGCAGTGTGATAGTGATCCTAGCAATTGCATCCTTCATTTGTTGTTATATTTTACTAGTATCATTGATTATAACCACATTTGGGCAAATCAATGTCCCACCTTGTGTTAATAACTATAACCACCTATGGGAAAATTAGTACCATAAACCCTTTGTCATTATTTCCTAATTATAACCACCTATGGGCAAATTAAGAGCAACACCTTTTACCATGCATTATCGCATCACCTTTCCATTACTATTATCATTTGCCTTATTATTTACCTTTTACCTATACTTGTTGGTACTCAATTGGATGCCTTTTGTGTAGGAAGAACTACAGTGACTTGAGGTCATAATGGGACTATGTAGGCAATGCTTGATTTACATTGAGGATAATTTAGTCACCCTTTTGCCATTCTCTCACCGTTTAGTGAGCTTGAATTGTGTTGTATCTCATCATTATTTATTGAGTTGAGATACTGAAAACACCAAAAACATTGGAAGTATTTTTCCACCTTTATCACTGAAGGCAAAACTATAGTGACTTGAGGTCCTAATGAGACTATGTAGGCAGTGCTTGATTCACATTGAGGTCAGTTTAGTCACCCTTTTTCCATGCTCTCACCATTTTATGAGCTTAAATCATGTTGTATCTCATCATTCTCTATTGAGTTGAGATAAAGAAAACACCAAAAACATTGGAAGTATTTTACCACCTTCATTGTTGAAGGTGGAACTACAGTGATTTGAGGTCCTAACGAGACTATGTAGGCAATGCTTGATTCACATCAAGGTCAGCTCAGTCACCCCTTTGTCACACTCTCGCCATTTTGCAAATAACCTAAGTCAAAATCTTATTGTTTTGTGAGTTGAACTATTTTGTATCTCGTAATTCTTGATTGAGTTAAGATGCCTAGAAAATTCCAAAAACATTTAAAATAGTTGTAAAACCCCTAAACATTTGTAAAAGATATATAAAATCATAAAATCATGAAAATGGGCTTATAATTTCCATGTGAGATATAAAGTTGTCAATTTTTTTTGGAATGGACCATATTATTTGTTCAGTTTCATTTTTAGACAACCTTTGTCTTATTCCTCCCATTTCTGGGAGAACTACATTGCCCTGAGGTCTGTACAGACTATGTAGGTAGCAATTGGATACGTGGGGTATATTGGGTTAACTCAGCCATACCTTCATTTCTTTTTCAACAACTTATTTGCCTTAAGGATCTTGGGACCCCTAACTATTTTATAAGTAACCACTTATCATTTAGTTTACCCATCCTTATTGGTCTCAATTCGTACACTTTCATCATTTTATGAGTTCATATTGTGAGCATTGTGTATTCAATTTGATATACTAATGACCAGTTGGATTCATCTTACACTCTCATCATTTTGCGAATATTCTTTGTTTCAACACTCTTACCATTTTACGATCTCATTCTCCTTCCAAGCCATAGATATAGTAGACACTATGAATTACCAATTTAATTCATTTGTGGATACTTGCCTCTTGACTTTTAGCGTAGTTTTAACCTAAATCATACTCTCGCGCTTACGTGATTTATTTATATTGATCCTTTCATGATTGTGAAATGTCATCCCCTCTTCTTTCACACACTCGTCATTTTATGAGACCCTTCCTATTTTCCTCTGCATGTTAATCATGTTTGCTTATCATCTATTTTGTTCTATCCCATATCATGGAAGAACTACAATTGGCCTAAAGTTTACATTAGATCTTGTGTCTATAGAACTATGTAGACAACATCCACTTGCCTAGTGCATCTAGAGTTAGCTCGACTACCCCTTTATTTTCTTCTATTCCTCCCCATTTTTGTCAACTTATTTGTGATGTTATTTCCTTATAACCTAGGGGTAACCTTGTGCTAGTTGTTCTTATATTTTTTTATTGGTGTCATTGTTACCTAGCTTAGAGGTCACCCTGTCGTCAAGAACAACACTTTTATTACACACACACGAACAATTTATTTTCTATTTACACTAACATTGTTATTAAGCATTATTTGTGTTATGTTTAGAGTAATTTGTTTACTGCACTTTTCTTTGCTTTGAATTGTTTAGTTATTTTTAATTATTTTCTTCACTTTTTTTTTTGTTTATTTTATTGATGTTTTGATGTATGTTTTTATTGGTGTTTTGTTTTGTTTTTTGTTTATTTTTATCTTTTTATTTGTTTGTTTCTCAGTTGCTGTCAGATTATTACATTTTGTTTACACTTAAATCTTGATTATCGATATCATGTACTTCGGTTGTGGACTTTTGTATTTAATCTTACACTTGATTTATTTGTTATATTTACACTCAAGATTTGATTATTCATATCTTATTCTTAGATTTTTTATATTTACATTTAAATTAAGTTTTCCATGCTTACGATATGACTTGTCATTTTAGTTATCCATAACTGTCATGCATTATATCAAAAGCTAAAGCAAACCGTGTCCACAAAGTCTTCTAGAGCAATGGCAAAAACTCTCTGATAGTCACAAAACCAACCACATACACTACACATGTCTCAATACATGAGTAATAAACAAGTGCAATAAATGATTTATTATGTGTTTATATAAATGAGCATCTTAGAATAAGCATCCATATGAGTCATACAACATAATAAGATGATAATCTCAAAAAAACATCTCTTGCCCTAGCTATCCTTTTTGGCCTTCCCCTGAGACCTATTTCACAACATGATTTCTTAACCTATATTCCATGTTTGTTCGAATGTGCATCTTCAAACTCACATTCAGGCTAGAAATGTGTTATTATCCTTTGTCAACACTATCTTTTTGGGCCTCCCCTTGAGACCCATTTCACAACATGATTTCTTAGCCTATATCCCATGTTTGTCAAACGTGCATGTTCAAACTCACATTTGGGCTAGAAATATGTTATTATCTGTTGCCAATGTATGTGTTCCTACTTATAACCACCTTTGGGCAAATCAATGTGTTTCCTTTTCAATTCTTGATTATAACTACCTTTGGCAAATCAGTGTTTCCTATTTTTTGTCCCTGATTATAATCACCTTTGAGAAAATAGATCTTTTCCATTTGGTTACTAATTCTAATCACCTTTGGGCAAAACAATATCTATTCCACCACCCTACTAGGGCATCTATCTATGCCATTGCTTATAATCACCTTTGGGTAAACCGATGTCACACCCTTTGTTACTGATTATAATTGCCTTTAGGCAAATCAATATCTTTGCATGCCATTACTATCTATAACTATCTTTGGATAATTCATTAATCTAAACCCCATTGCCATCTAGATCGTGTCATTTTATTCATTTTAAGGGAATATTCGATGACTCTATTTTTACTGCACACTCTTTTGAGGAGGTATCAAGGGCTTATCGATCACTCTTTTGGGCATGAACCGTTTGGCTTAATGACTTTTATATTCTTTAAAAAGTTGTTATTATGCTAGTGCAATGCCTTCTCAAATAAGGGCAAACTGTAGATACCTAGTTTTGGTCACTTTCATGCTTAAACTGCGATTAAGTTTAATTTTTAGAAAATGACATATTTTAAACTTAGAAATCACTTGAATTATCCAAATTCATCCACATAAGGGATTAAATTTCCCAAAAAGGTGATGAGGCTAATTTATTTGGTGTATTATCTTGTATGCATCACCAACCTGGTTCAGTTCTAACCCTAGTCAAATTATGACCTAGTAATTTGGCACTTTTGGCATGTCAAGGTATTAACTCATGACATTTAAATCAATTGTCAAAAGCTAAAAAACACTAAGCAAGACTAATTATATTTCAAATCCTAATTAACTTACCTAAATAAAAGTTTCAAATCAAATTAGTGAATTCCATTTACTAAAAAAGAAACTTTAGCCAAAAATGAAGTCAAAGAGTCAAATTAACTAATAAAGTGGTTTATTATCTCATAAATATTCAAAAATATGACTCACACCTCACAAATGTCTAGTGAGTTGTCATGCCTCACAAATATTTGAAATTGAGGTGTCAAGATTTTATGAGTGCCTTAAACCCTCCTAGAGTTAGACTAACTTAAATTAGGTTAATTTAGACTCAACCCAAGTTAGAATTTAACCTAACCTACTCATAGTTAGAGTTAGTTCTTAGAGATATAAATATAAGTGCCCACATCATTGATAAAGAAGATTTTGTGTGTAAGGTTATTCTGCTTGATTACCTTCTTGAAGCTCTTGAAGAGTAGTGTTATTATGCCAAAATTATGCCAAGATTCACACCAAACTACAAGTGACTATTGAAGAGATGCTACCACCATGGAAGAGCATCGCTAAAAGAATATAATCATCATAAGTTGAGCATGAACATTCTTATGTCATTAAGTAAGCATTATATGCGATAAGGGAGGTAAGAAATGTGTATTATCTTCATCTCTATTTTGTGCTCATGCTTATTTTGTTATGTTCCCCCTAGTTCTTAGGCAAAAGGGTTTAATCTTAGTGCATTGTTGTTCTTGATATTTTCTCATTTTGACTAACAAGAGACTAATATACTTATTGTTTCCTCTATAAACTCATAAGATACGTAATGACACGCTCGATGGGACTGCACATCCCGCATGGCCAAAGAGATTAATATGGTAGTCTTAATTTTTCTAATGGATGCATTAAAATCTTCAAGTTTCAAGTTTTAGCTTAGAAGTCTATGTCTTTTTTTAACAAGGTTGCAGGGATCGACATCGATTTTCTAAATCGATGTCGATTTCAAAAATAATCAACCATGATCTCTAAGTATAAAGCAAAGAAGGCAAGAACATGGCTAAAAATGTTTTGCTTGATCTTTCTTACTTTTAGTTTTGTGTTTAATTGCTTTTTTGTTGTCTATGTAACCCTTTTATTACAAAATTCATGAGATATTTGAGTTTTCAAGCTCTTTTATTAACCAGTTTTCCTTCAAAATAGAGTTTGTTTTTGTGTGTGTTTGCAAGAAATGCCGATGATTTGCCTTAATTGATGTTGATTTTTGTTATGAACATCAATCTTTGTAGATCAGTGATGATATTTATCTGAGATAGAAAGAGAAACCTGAGAGCTAAAATTAATTTGTTATTTGCTCACTTGCTTTTATGCTTCTAAGCAGGGAACCCCTCTAACAATTTGCAGGACCTAAGGTGGAAAGAGAAAAAGTTTAAATATTGTTAAAATATTACATTCATTTTATTTGGTGCTTAAACCCACTTAGTTGTTTTCATCTCTTACTTGTTTTTGAAATATTTACAAGTGCAAACACAACAAAGGGGCCAAAATTTCAATCACACTTCGATTTGGAGTTATTAAAAGGAACCTACATCTTAGTTAGATATCTTAAGAGCCTTTTCACTTATTATTATTATTATTATTATTATTATTATTATTATTATTATTATTAGCTAAATTTCAAAGTTCTTAACCCAGTTTCTTTGTTTGTAAAAAACTATGAACTATTGTGTGTATGTTCTCCCCCTATCCCCTTTAGGGAACTCGAGTAACCAAAATCGCTTAGTTTATTTCCTTTGTTTAAAATTTGTATTGGAAATAATGTCACGTATGCTACCCCAATCTCTAAGTGACTTGGGTGACCTAGAAATGACATTTAAAGTCTTTCTTTTTTCATTTATTTCTTTTATGCATTTGGCTTGTGGGCAAGAGTTCATCACCTCCCCACGAGTTCTTTAGGGGTGAGTTGACTTGGGGCTTCATCTCCCAACATTGTACCAACCCCGCTCCATGGTGGGGTATTAAAATTAGGGCACGTGATACTGGGATTGCTAGGGCGCTGAGTGACTAACCTCTCTGATCTTAACAAAAATCTAGGTCAAGTCTGGCTAAACATCAGACTCTACTAAGAAATACATGGATGGAGTCTCTATGCAAAGGAATAGACCTTTGAAAAGTCAATTAGATATTATAAACCCAATTGGCATGATTGCATCACTTGTCTTAATCACACTTGGGACCATCTAGTATGCATGAAACTTATAGATTTTAGATAAAGACCCACTTGTTGTGGAATTTCGTGTCAAATGCCAAGTGCTCCTCACTCTAAGTTTGTGCCACATATCAATGTTTGAGAGACAGAGGGGGTCATAAAAAACTCTACCTACACCTACACTTTATTTTTTAGAATAACACTTAATTCCTCACAAGTATTGGTATATCGATGAAAACTTTGGCTGAAGCTATGCACACTCATGTCAGTTATAGGGAATAGGATGAGATATGAGTGTTAATTCTATTTTTCTTTGGTTTACATGTGTGATTTTAGACTAAAACTATTTGTTTGTGTTTTCATGTCAAAACAATTCCAAAACATTCACGTTGTTTTTACGCCCCTTTAGCCTAAGAGGTGTTACTTTATCTATTTGTGTTGCACCTTATTGCCTTGGAATTTCGTTCCAAAACCATTTGTGTGTCTCTTGTTTAAATAGGGCATTATTACACTATTTGTTTCATTTCAAACTTTTGCCTTGGATATTTTAGTCCAAACCATTTGCCATGTCATTTGTTTGAAGAAACATTGTTACACTGTTGAATTTATTTCAATCAATTGTCGCTTTTGAAACCAAGTTTTAAGCTATTTTGTACCTTTCTTGTTTTAAATATAGGGTTACGTTATTCATTTTGGTCTAGCCTTTGCCTTAAATCATTCGAGTCTTTTCACATTAAATATGAAACTCAACCTTTTGAAGTGTAAATCCTAAGCTAATCAGGTTCATGTCGAAGCCTCATCTAATTTGGGCTTGGGTTGTCTACCTTTTCGTGTTTGGATTGTGTTACTTGGGTTGATTTTATATGTGATTTAAAAGACCCCTTGCCTAAACCTAACACTTATTGTTTATTTTTTACCTTGTTTAAAGTGTCTTTTTGAACCAAGTTGTTGCTATGTACTTTGTTTGAGGTTTGTTGTGCCAAATTTTTGAGTGATCTAGTTTCATTGTTTCAATAGTTTTGTGAGTCAAACTTTGAGTCTTAAGTGAGCCAATTATTGAGTATCATCTGAGCCAATTTCCTTAGTTTATTTTACATTCGAGTTATTATTTGAGTTATGTGTTTTTGAGTCTAGCCTTATTTTTAGCACAATTATAACCGCCTTTAGGCAAATTGTTGTTATTTCTTGATCCTAGTTCGTAATTGTTCCACTTTATTTAGACACTCTTGTGACTAATTATAATCACATATGGGCAAATCAGTATTCTAACCATAAATGAGTTTGAGCCATTGTGTTACTTTTGTTTTTATTTATAATTGTCTTTGGGTAAATCAATATCATTTTGTTAGACCGGTCTCGCATTTGTTTTATTCTACCCTTGCCTAGTTTAGTTATTTCTCCCTTTGTGTCTCTATTGTATATTTAAAGGCCCTATTTAGACCTTGGTTGTTCATTACCTTTAGACGCTTTGTTTTTCACGTGACCTATCCATGGATCTAAAATTACCTCATTACATACATAACAGGACCATATAATCTTGGCTACGAGAGCTTTATGACTAATGACCCTTTTATTCAAGAGTCATACGATGTGTCACTTATGAAATAGATCCTTGTCCATCTTATAACATGCCATACATTGAACAAATGCGTGACCCTTTAGCATAATATTTGGTAATTGTGCCTTCTTATCCAGGGTAAGCATTAAATCCAACACAATAATACCTTGCTCAAATGATGCCTAAGATTGAATAAAACCAACAACAAGAGCCCTATTATTTTACGATGCTAACACAAAATAGCTATGATCTGTACTTATTTGAATGACATTTGTTAAAAAATAAAGACAAAGTGTTAGTTAGAGTTGTTAAAGTAGGAAAAATTATTGCCAGACTTCCCACAAGAAAGCTTGAGCAGTTTGATCAAAACTCCTAATAATGTGCTATGAATTCAACCATTCAAACAGGCATCTACTAGTTATAGCTAAGATTTGGTCCAAATAGAACAACAAGACCACAACATGCTTGTCAAAGGAAAAGGTATTATGGATGAAAAAATGGAACAGGTACAGCAGGGGTACCAAAACTATCTCAACCTAGCTTGTAACCTCAAGATAAGGGTTATTTCTAACATGTTATTTATTGAGATAGCTCCATCAATAGGGCAACAAATAGATGCCTCGTGCTACGCAAGTCAAAACTTATACCCCTTTAGCCATAGCACGTTGGTTGGTGATATGTATAATGTCCACATTTTTTATGAAAGATAATGTTGCTCAAACATAAGACCAAACCCAAATTATTATGAATAACATTTAAGTGCATTCTAATTTAAACCAAAGTGGGTCTAAGTTATTGCCAAAGATTACGTAACAAATTCCTCTGAACAATGCCAAAAGTGGTTGCAATAATAGGGATTAGATACACTTATATCCCAAACTCAATAAGTAACCTCCACTCTGCAACTAGCTACTTCCTCAAATGTACAACAGGGGGAAACAAACCAACAACAGACCAACTTACCACTGCAACAAGTGCATAACACTAAGCCAACTCAACAAGTGACGATGAATGTTCTACCATAACAAGCATAGACCAATATACCTTCTCAATCAAAGATGTCACCTAACCAACAACGTATTCCTAAATTGGTCAAAAATTGTCAGTTGGTCAACAACACTTGCCAAAACAACAAATGCCAAACCAACAACAAGTGCCGATCCAACATTAGGTGTTTAGCCAATAACAAGGTTCTTATGCATAAAGGTACCAGGTGCTCAATAATAATTGCCTTTCACCCAACGGGTATCACACATGCAACAAGGATCCAACTACCAACACCTTCAACAATAGGGATCTAGTCAACAACATGTTCCTTGTATCCAATAGGGTTCAATAAGTAGACAACAAGTTGCCACCCAAGCCCAACAATACCAACACATTCTACAGAGCCAAATGCCATTACCACAATCACAATTCACTAGCAAGGTTTATGTATCCAACCCGAACCAAAATGTGCTTCAACAATAATGTGTTCCATACCCACAGTATAATCGTAATCATAATTTGATCATCTATATTTAAGGAAGTAAGTATTGTGTAAAATGATGTTTCATCCAGGCTTGCTTGAGTAATTGAGCTTGATAGATTCTTTATTATATGTGTCTTGGTATGATTTTTCCTTGTGTTATCTAACTTGATTTTTGGTGAAAGATTTATTGCATTTTCTATTGTTAATATGAGGATATATAAACCTTATCTATTTGTAATATGAAAAAAAGTTTGAGAGGTTATATGGTGAATCTATATATGTTAGATTATTATGATTAAAACTCTCCTCTTTTCTCTTTTAAATGAAGATTAATTTGAAGGATTAATCTACTGTAGATTTGTTAATCATATATTATTGAGGAATTATAGTTTTAGATAATGTTGAGTAAATCTAATAGATATTTAAAGGTTATGAATCTTCGTCTTCAGATTCGGAAATTTTATTTAAGCACTTGTTTATGAGCATGATAGTAGTTAGATGTAATAAATCATGATCATATGAAAATAACAAAATCATGGTATTAATAAAGATATAAAGGATTGGCTTCTTTTTATAAAGGAAATGTTGACAATATAATTGATATTGGATGAGTAAACAAGGGCACTATGCGCCAACCCTTACAGGTTGAGAATAGAATTAAATTTGTTATAAGTTTGAATCATTATAGGAAATATTGTTGGATGATCGTATAATTAAAAAAAAAAAAATTGTTTATATTTTAGACTTAATATAATTAATTATAATTAATGAGTAAATATATATTTAAATTGAATTTTTTTAGTTAAAAAATTACAATGATATGAGAAGACATCCATTTTTTAAAATTGTGTTATGAGTTATTTTGGACTTATTTAAAGGGGTTATACCTTTAACAAGTTACTCCCTCTTAAGTATATGTCTATAATTTAATTTAAATTAATTTAATTATATACATCAATTCTTATTTTATTGGACAAATATTTAACCATAAATAATTTAGTTTTTTAACTTATGTACTAACTAACTACTATATGATCATTATTTTTATAGAACTCTTAAATTTTAAGTACATATCCACAAATTAAATTGAATTAATTTAATTATATACATCAATTTTTATTTTTATAGACAAATATTTAACCATAAATAATTCAATTTTTGATACTAACCATTCTAAGATCCTTATTTTTATAAAACTTCTAAGTTTTATTGATTGTTCTTTTTACTTCTACACATTTTTTAATTAATTGTTTCATTTATTATTTTTTATTAAAAATAATTTTTAAATGAAAAAGACGTGTTTTAACATGCAATTAATATTAAAAAATTAATTATAATTTGATGATATATCATTAATGTTTCGATGATTTAAAATAAAATGAATAATTTTATTTACTTTAATTTTTTAAAGATTTTCAAGACTTACAATTATAAATAGGATAAATAATTTATAAAATTAAAAATATATTAATAAAGTCAGAGAATAAATTAAACATATAATATATACAAATCAAATCAAGAGTAAAATATCTTTACACCAATAAAATGATCCAGAATAAAATTGGACAAAAAATATATACAAATTAAAAGTATTAATAAATGATATAACAAAATATTTAAAAATAGAAAGATAATATAATCTCTAACTTAGTTTTAAAATGTAAGATATTAAGATAAAACAATTTCAATTTAATTTTGAAGTTGTTCAATTTATTTTTCTGTGCTTTCAATATTTATGAAAAATAATTATTTTTTAAAAATGAATTTATATATTTAGAATATATTATTTCTATAAAAATAATAATCATTTTTAAAAATTGTTAATGTTCTTTTGTAAAGAAAATTTTTAAATAAATTTAAATAAAATATATTTATATTTTAAATGTTCTTCTCTACTTAGATGAAAATTTGAAAGTTAATGGTGAAGATTCAAACTTCCATCATTAACATGGAGGTGCAGCTATAACAATCAATCTATTTTTAACCTTTGGTTTAAAGATTAAGATTTTCAAGTTTGAGCTGCCAACCAATATAAAAATTCAAAAAATCATTGATTCATGCTGGCACAAACCAAAGCTTGTCATCTAACATAATAACTCAAGTTTTCTGCTTAGTTTAAGCATATCTTAGATCCTTTATTTATACTCTGAGGAGCATATTTTATGTTAATATAATAATATCTACTAAAAAGGGCCATCCAGTTCAATTATTCAAAACACAACTATCCCTGATTATAAAATACCAATCATTTCGAAAACACCTGAACTGACTATAAAATACTAGTCATTATAAAATTCTTGAGTATAATTTTTTCAAAGAAATGCTGCAATATTAAATATCTAACCGGTCATATTATTTGTTTAAATATTCACATTTTAGTTTTCCAAAACAAATAGCTGCTTCCACTTTAACAAGGACAACATTTTTACAATTAAAAACTTGAATGATAATGTCATAAGTGGCTGTGTAGATTAAACTTAACATCATTGTGTAATATTTTGGACAACTCAAAAACCATACAGATCTTTTACTTCGATGCATGGGTTAGTGATAGTAAATAGGGCTCCACTTATTACAGTACGTGAATCCTAAAACCTATGGGAGCCCAAGTATCCAGTACTGTTTCGGCCATAAACTCCATCTACATCTCCTTTAGTATCAGCTTCGAAAGGAATCCAATCCGATACACCGAACGACCCATATTTTTGAATATTTGTTTCCAATGTCAAACCTTTGATCACAGTCCCTTCATCACCCACAACTCCTGCATATCCACTTATCTTTACCAATTTTCCATTTGCATATCTGAACAAAACCTGCACATGAAACAAAAAGTAAACACATAACATTGTTAAAAAAATATGTTACAACAAGATGATGTGCCCCTGACACCTCCGTGTTTTGACGCAAAGAAATTCGTATAATCGATTAAAATCGAATGCAAACAAGTTGAATCCATGGTTACAATAATTGCCTGTATCCCTTCAAAATGCTCATCATTTCAGTGACATGGACCGCTACTACCTCCGAACGGTCGCAATGGATGCCTTTCTGCTCATGGATGTCTTTCTACTCTCTTGATTCCTCCACCCGAATTGGGTATAGTTCCTGTCTCAATGCTTCATTTAAGACAATGATGAGATCAATATCTTCATCTATATAATTTAAATTAACAGCACACGCATCCCCATTGATCTCCAACATTGATAAAATTTTGTATTTAAACTCATCAAAAGATATGTGGGGATTCTTAAAGTGGATTCGCCTCGTCTGACCTTCATATTTCCCCTGCTAAATTTGCACATCATACACACTTTGTTAAATATAACCACAACCACATAAATCATTGACAGCAACAACCAAAAACAACAAAAGACTGTAAAATCTGAAAAGAAAAACAAAATTTTATCACTTCAGCTAGTTTAAACCTAACCTGAATCATATGAAGATCGAAGCAGAAAATGGTTAGATTATGGAAAATTTGCACACCTTTATGATGCCAACCATGAATACCATATGCTTGATAAAGAGCTAGATTTCATTAGAGAATAGAGTGAACTACCAATAAAATATACACAGAACAACCTACCCCTTGGGATATGTGATTCATTTATGGATATTAATTACTAAGTGGCAGACAAGCACCGCTAATAAACCATTTGCACTTTTCCATGGACACCTGTGTGGAGAGAGAATCAGCCCGACTTAATGAATGAGTGATTTTAAAAACGGAAACGTGTCTTCTTTGAATTGTGGAGAGGTGACATGTGACAATTAATACACAGAATCATTAATATGAAAGTGCTAATATATGTAAAGTTTTTAAGTCAATCAAATACTTATAAAATAGGGTTTTTCATATATTTTTTTAAATAAAATCTAATTTTTTTTTATAGAAAAAGGTCATATATTTTAATATACATAAATTTATAAAATTTGATTGGTTAAAAAAATTAAATTTAATAACAAATTAAACTGAATTGATGGCATAAGTATCTCTCGGACTAATAACACCTTGTTGTCTTATTGAAAGGTATTTTGTAATATTTTCTAAGAGCTCACTTGTTAAAGTATGTTATACTTGACTTAGAATGAATATGTTGAGAATTTTTATGTTTTAGATGCACGAGATTTAAAATTAATTGTTTGGAAGATGTTAGTCTTAATTTATAGAGATGATTATAAAGATGCTTGAATTTGACCAGAATTAGAAAGTGAATATGAATGATATTTGATATTAAATTCATTATTAAACTTTGACAATTTGAGTTCATTTGAATGTTTAAAAGAAATTTTAATTTTGAAGAGGAGTTTAAAATAATTGGAAAAGAAACAAAGTTGTATTATTTTATTAGATATAAGAAGTTATTTGTTTGTTAAGGAAATGCAATAATTAGTAAAAATTTAATCTTTTTTTTTAAGAAATTTGAAGTAATATATTGATAAGATATATTATTTACACAAGGATATTTTCTAATAATTATAGGATTATCAGTGTACATGGAATTATAGAGAGTGTGTGATCAACCACAGTAATCTTGTTGGATACATATGGTAATTGTAAAGATTCAAGATGTATTGATGAAAATGTGTTTTGCATCCAACTCAATACTAAGAAGGTATAATGGCCAATAAATGTTGATTTTGTACAACACTTTAAAGTATAATTTTAATCAATACTTGTTATTAATATTGTTTCAATTTTCTTATATAGTTTATCTGATTATGTTAAGCTGAACCATTAAACAATCTTTAATCTACCAACTAGTTTAGTTTGCATGAGGTTCACACACATTCATGTTTTAACTATGAGACAATAATAGACATAAGTGATTAAATTTGGAATTCCATTCACATTGTTGGGAGTGAAAGTGAAAAACACTTGTTGTAAAAACTATTCATAACCTCATAAAGTTCAAAAAAGTTCATTTCGATTTTTGAGGTTGTGATATTAAGTCATTTAGGAATGGCCAACACCAAAGAATCTCATAGAGCTTTGAAACTTATTGATATAGTCAAGTTAGGCCACAATCAAGGTCTGAGTAAGCATAAAACATAAATATCTATGATTTGCAAAAAGAAATTATGTAGAAGAGATACATGTTATAGAAGTGAAATCAAACATAAGCCAAAAGAATCAAGTCTTAAATAATCTAAAGATTCAATTATTAGAAATATAATCATTTGATCATTATCCAAAAAAATTTGGGGAAAGGTACATATAGGTGGAAGATAAACATAATTGCACATCCGAATGAATGTAGGATTATTTTCCCCAATGATCTAAAATAACACCTAAGCAAAATATTCATGTGTAAGGAAAAACCATTAAATGGAATAAAAACCTACACTAACACCCTCCTTAAGAGTATCTTAGTGGGTATTGGAATTAGGTCCTAAAAATAAGACCTGATGAGGTACCCAAGTACATATAAACTCCTCTCCAGAGGAGGATGGTAGAGCTACTTGAAGCTTAAAAAGATCTCACAAATGAAGATACTTGCTCTTAGTGAAGGGTTTCGTGACTATATCAACAATTTGCTTTGTAGTCTGGATGTAGTGGAGATCAATGGCTTACTTATGGATAAGCTCCTGAATGAAATGTATGTGAATCTTGATATGTTTGGTCTATTGATAGAGAAATGAATTCTTACATATATAGATTGTATTTTGGTTATTACAAAAGATGATCATTGGTCATCGAAACTGGATACCAAACTCAGTGAGAATACCCTAAAGCCAAATAGCCTCAGTGGCATCATTAACAAGTCCTCTATATTCTACCTTTATAGAAGATAAATCAATAGCATTATATTTTTTGCTTGACCAACTAATTGGACTTGAACCAATGAATAAATTATAGCTTAAGTAGACTTACAATTCTGAATTTTGTCAACCCAGTCTAAATTTATATACCCAATCAAGTCAACATCAATGTTTGTTCCATAGTGAATCCTAAACTATGAGTACCCTAAATATAGTGGAGAATCCACTTACTGATTTTCAGTGTAGCTCATGTGGTTCTTGCATAAATCTAAGGACCATACGCACTGCATATGAAATGTCAGGTCTATTTGTAAGATAATAAGACTACCAATGAATTATCAATATGAGGTAACATCAACCAAAGGATATGGATAAACAGCCTCAAGTTTCACACCAGATAGAAATGGAGTTGGAGTTGGCTTACAATCATCCATGTTAAATCATACAATAAAAAGAATAGAATACTTGGATTGTGCAATAATGATCCTGAAGTCAAACTAATAATTTTCAATCTTGAGGAAGTAATGCAACAAGCTCAAGTTAGTCATTGAGAACATATTAGAAAATTTTGTATTCACTACTGCAATGGTGGATGAATAACTCCATGTGATCAATAGGTCATCCAAATAGAGAACCACAGTCAACAGTGAATTATCCTTACATAAAATATAGACATTTGGATTAGTATGACATCTAATGAACCCAACTGAAAGAAGAAAGGAGTCCATCTTGGCATACCAAGCTCGAGGAGCTTATTTGAGGCCATAGATAAAATTTTAAAGTTTATAAACTAAAGAAGAATCTTACACAAATCCTTGTGGTTGCTCCATGTTTATTTCCTCTTTGAGTTCACCATGAAGAAAAACACTCTTCAGATCCATCTGACGAACATCTCAATGATGTGTTATGGCAATGGAAAGAGTGAGTCAAATTGAGTTCATTTTAGCAACTGGGGTAAATGTCTCAGTATAGTCAATGCCAAGTACTTAATAAAACCCTTTAATACAAACATGTTTTTAACTTGTCTACAAACCCATTTGCTGTAAATTTTATTTGGTGGATCCACCTACATAGAACAAGTTTTTTCCCCTCATAAAGAGAGACTAAATCCCAAGTGTTGCTCCTTAGTAAGGAACTGTACTCCTCTTCCATAGTAGTATCCCACTCAAGAGTGCATGATGCCTCACAAAATTATGACAAAATCAGAAGAAGATGCAATGAATGCATGTGGGGTATTTTAGAAATATGAACATGTTCACATGGTGTCTAATGGATCTCCAACCCAATGGCTAGCACTTTACAATGTATGTCTCACCCAAAAAAAACAAGAGCTCAGAGAGTTAGGAAGAGATACCTTATCCTCTGAATATATTCTAGTAGAAGGAGGCAAGTCCCCATCACTACTCTCATCATCAGAACTAGAAGAAGAATTCAGATAATTAGGAAGTTGCCCAGGCAAATTTGAATCATTAAAATGGTCATCAAATCCTAGTGCATCTAAGGAAGAGGGATAAATGTCAAGTGTGGAGTCAGAAAGACCCTCTTGAAAGTGAACACTTCTCTTAATGAATAACTCATGAATGGTGGGATGGAGAAGCATGTATCCCTTAACACCCTTATGATATCCAACAAAGATGCAAGGCTAAATCTGAGGTTTCATTAACTTACATTTCTTCTTAGGAATACGGGCCATAGTAGGAGATCCCCACACTTAAAAGTGATTAATTGTGGGTTTCTAAACACTTTATGATTCAAAAGGAGTGAGTCCCTCCAATGCTTTATGAGGAACTCGTTTCTAGATATAACAAGCACAATTGATGGCCTTTGCCCAATATTGAGGTGTAAGAGACTTGGAGTGTAGCATATAGTTAGTCATTTTCTTCAAGGACCTATTCTTGTGATCTAAAAGACAATCCTATTGAGGATTATATGGAATTATATGTTGTAATTCAATCCCTGTTGAGGTTAATAATTGATCAAAACTATTACTGACATACTCATCACCATTATTTATGTGTAAAATATTGACAGCTTTATCTAAAGTTATTTTTTTACAAGTACCTTAAAGTCTCAAAAATGATCAAAGACCTCAGATTTATGCTTAAAAAATTAGACCCAAGTATACCTCGAGAATTAATAAATGAAGGTAAACATGTATTTGGTCATGTTGAATGAACTATAAATGGACCAAAAATATCACTATGAACTAGATCCAATAACTATGTAGCTCTCCATGATTTGCCTTTGTCATACTTATCTTTTGGATGCTTACCAAGTATGTAAACTTGGTAAACTCTATTATAAAAATGAATCTGGAAACCCTAAAGCCATGTTATTATGATTGATTTGCTCTAGGTAGTGTTGACGCAGTGGATTGCACCCTTGACAGGGGGCTAAGTTCCTACCTTCAACACGCAACAATGAAAACTCCCCTCTTGCCTGTGGGCCTGGCAAAACTGGGGGGGTAGTCTCTAGATAAGGGCTAGCTCCCTTTGATGTATCTTTTAGGTCCTGGATTCCCTACTACTAAAAAATAAATGGAAAAATGGGGGGATGAAAAGGGAGAAGGATGATGAAAATAGAACCTTAACCTAAACTAAAAAGTGATACATCAAAAAAGTTGATCCACTCAGCCCGAACATACACTTTTCACCAAGAACAAGCTCCCATACACTTCATTTGACATGAGAAATTCTTCTGCATCAGTGAGCTAGGGGTCCGTGGATATACAGGGAGGAAGAACTACCAGAGGCATTCTCAGACACACTATGGCAGTCTATTCACAAGCACCTATACTCCTCTAAGGACACTTCTGGCAAACCTGCAAAAGAAAAGCTCACAATGCACTAGACATGCTGAAATCATCCTGCAAAAGCATAAAGGAAAATGACTTAACATATAACAAAGGCATACACATACAAAAGTGCAAGCTCAAATAGAGGTAAAAATGCTATGTCTCGATTCAAGGTAAAATCCAACAGTGTTTTGCCTTACAAACCCATAGATTTTTTGGGCAAAGCTTTGCCTTACAAGCTAAGAGATCTCTTCTCCAAATGAGAAGTTTACAATATATAGAAAAAGAAGAAATAAAGGTGCCCCTTGGGGAAAAGACTTTGGTGCCTTTTTACAAGTTGGCCCATGTGCGTTGAGAGCATCAGGAAGAGTAAAATCATTGTTGTTGATATCATCTTTCTAGAAGAGGCCTGCTAGAACCATGTTGTGTAATCACCGATCTTGACTTTGGCATTCAAACATTAATGTGAAAGCATGGGCTACACCTCTTTTCTGCAAACATACTGCTTCCTTCAAATATTCACGTGGTTTGTCTGCTCATAAATGCAAAGTGGAGGAGACAGGCCGCATCGCTTATTGTTTGCATCGTTTGATGACCACTTGGCAAACACTATTCCAACTATAGGAATAAATCCTTGAGTCGACACCTCTCTTTGCCACCTGGACTGTTTGTCCATTTTTGACCTTTGTCTCTTCCTAGCTTTGTCTCTTTCTAGCTCCTTCGGCCCTCAGGGGATATCTTCTTGGCAGGTCGTTGAGTTCACTCACGGCCTGTCCTTAAGCTCTTTCAAAATCAACGGCTATTCTATTTCCTTGAAATTGATGGCTTCAGAGACGTCACCATCCTTGGCAATTCCTTCGGTTCTTTTCTCTTTCTTTCAACTTCTTATTGCTTCCCTTTCTTTCGAGCTTCTTGTTGCTTCCCTTTCTTTCAGGATTCTTATTTTGAACCCTCCCGAAGGGAAGGTGACCCTTCAGCTTTGGAGAAGTGTCCTTCATTTTGGTCGAGAGTCCCCCGCAAGGGCACCTACCCTTCGGGGTCCTTTGGCTCCATTGGTCTTGAAATCCTTCAGACAAAATGTCCAAAGGATCTCTTCCTTTATTTTTTTCGCTTATTTCCTCGGCTCTTTTACTCGGCCACTTTTCCCGCAAATTTTCTCTTGGCTACTTTTCCTTTGGATAAAAAATATGCAAGAATTGTCTCGCTCGTTTCTTTTCCTCAGAGTTTTTTTCTTGGGCTTTTTTCCCGTGGCCTCTCCTGAATTTCTTCAGACTTTTTGTCTGAAAGAATTCCTTCGGACAAAAGTCTGAAAGAAATCATCTTATGCCTTTTGCCTTGGTATTTTGCTTCGGTGGGATTTTCTTCCAAAGAATTTCATCAGACAAAATGTCTGAAGGAATTCCTTCAGACATTTTGTTCGAAGAAATTCTCGTCCTTTGCCTTGTAAAACTTTCTGAAGAAAACTTAACTTTTTGACTTTCTCTTTGACCTCTTTGCAAATGTTCCCTACCCTCTGCAAGGGCACTTAAATGGTACCTTTTGCACCTAAGTGTCAGGAACTTGTTTCTAGCCTATAGAGTCCATAGAAACACCTACAGAGTCCATAAAAATAGGCCTGCAGAGTCTGTAGAAATTTCCAGAGTTGTGCAAAATAAAAAAATGAACTGGCTCAGAATAGCAGGGAAAGAAGGGGATCGATTTTGGCCTTTTGGACCAAAAATGGTCAAAAATTGGTGACTCCCAGGGGAAGCATGCCTGCTATGCTTAGAAACTAGTTGCCTTAAAGTCCATTGGGCACAGAGTCAGAATGCAACTTAAAAGGTCAGCAACAGCCCTGATGGATCCAAGAATCAATCATGAAGCTTTTACCCCAAACACAAAGGAAAACACACACAAGGCTAAAAACACTACTTGTGCAAACAACACTTAGGGAAAACAGGGAAAAAAACTAAAAGCAAACTATTATATACAACTAACTAGGTATATTTGCCTCCCTCCTGGATCAAAGGGAAAAATTCTTAAGTCCCCTTCCTGGCAAGGAAACTTATGGTGCCAAACAAGCGGCTGAATGGAATTGAGACTTGGTGACCTGCTCCTCTTGCCTGCCACCTTGATTGGCTTGCATCTGAGTGGATCAAATTCAAACATGCTTCCAACATATATGTACTCTTCTTATTTTTGGAAGCTTTTTGAATACTGGTCCTACATGCTGGTGTGTTTCACCAAGAAATTGATGGCTATTGGCTCATCATCATAAGCCCCTTGATCTGCACAGTCCCTTTGCAATGCGTCATGGTTTGACTCATTCCCTTCTGCATCATTGAAGACCCTATCAAACTCATCTTCTGCTCCCTCATGGCTTTCTTGAAGAAGGGTGACTGTTGTGATGTCTAAAATGGAGTCACAAACTGATTGCTCGTCCCATAGAACATCACCTTCTTGTTTAAGGCTCTCTTCTTCAAAGTTGTCCTCAAGATGGACAGGCCTCTCCTTTTCTTGCTCAAGGATCAGAGTCTCTAGTTGTTCAAAGACATCTGCTTGATCCTCCTCCAATTCAAGCTCCATGGCGTAGTCATCCTCCTCATCGAAGCAACAAGGAAGTTCATCAAACAAAGGAGGAGAGAGGTCACCATGCTTACGTTCCTCCTCATATTGCTGGAACATTTGCATGTATGCATGCCCTGTGTCTTCTCCATTGTCGATGTCTTTAGAAGGAGCCTCCATGATGATTTCCTCTTCCTTGTCACTCATGATAGCCTTTTGGACAACTCTAGATTGGATCTTTAGCTCCTCACTCGCCTCCTACAGAACAAGTTCCTCCTTGAGAAGGGGTGAAGTGGAAAAACCATGCGGAAGAGGAGGCAGTCCTTGAGCTAGAATCGAATGATTCTCCTCTTTCCATTTGGCTAGCACTTCATCTATATCAGGTGTGGCTTGATAGCTCTCTCAAAGGTGTGTAGATGGGGTGTGTTTAGACATGTCCATTACACATTAGCTGAGGAATCTCCTTCTGGATTCTAACTCTACAATTCTCCTGGCTATATTTTCTTGGAATAGCCTTTCCTGGAGGTCACAATCATCATCATGAACAGGAGCAGCCTCGACTTCTTCAAGGTTTTAAGTAAAACCTTTCTCCTCCTCCTTCCTGCCCCATGATTCCACTATTTGCTTCCAGCTCATGACCTTGGGATTGGAACTTTTCCCTTGGGAAGAAGCAACAACTTTGTCTTCTTCAAGGTCCTGAGCTGGTTCATGATTTTCCTTCTTCCAACTTGGAATTTGGAGATCATGTTGAAAGACTTGAGGAGGTTGGGGAAGATTTGGGAGGGTCTGCTCATGTACATGAAGAGTTGCATGAAGAGAGGCATGCTGGAAAGCTAGGTGCATGAGATTAAGAGCAGGATCGATTGATGCATCGGATGAGCTAGAATGAGTAAGTGCTATCTAATAGAAAGGATCTGGTACACAAGATGGGGCTTTCTTTAGAATAGGAGGGGGTGCGCAAGGCTGACTGCTTTGCATGAATGGATTCTTCCATTTTGCTACCTCCTCCTCCATGGATTACAAGGCTTTAGCTTGCCTGAACAAACACTCCTCTTTATACATCAGCTCCTATTGATATCTATACTGCTCATCCAGTCTGTCAATCTCCATTACCTACTTTTCAAACTCTAGCGCTACTTCCCTTATGGTTGTAAGATAACTAGGAGAGCTGCTTGAGGGGATTGCATGAATATTTTGAGCTTGATCAAAACCATACGAAGGAAAACAAAGTCCATGATTCTTATCAATGGGATTATACATACAAAAAATGAGATCTCTTGATGGCACCAGAACTTCTTAACCAGTTGACTCTACTCGGAGTCGCCATTGGTGTTGATGAAAAAGCCTCCAAAGGTTGGTTGGTTGAAGAACACACCAAAAATTCTTCAACTCTTTGGACCAAACTTGTCCTAGTTGGTCCCACCGAGCATGCCAAAAACTGTTGATGCAGTGGATTGCACCCTTGACAGGGGGCTAAGCTCATGCCTTCCACACGTAACAATGGAAACTCCCCTCTTGCCTGTGGGCCTAGCAAAACTAGGGGGAGAGTCTTTAGATAAGGGCTAGCTCCCTTCGATGTATCTTTTAGGTCCTGAATTCCCTACTGCTAACAATAAATGAAAAAATGGGGGGGATGAAAAGGGAGAAAGATGCTAAAAATAGAACCTAAACCTAAACTAAAAGGTGATACACCAAAAAAGTTGATCCACTCAGCCCGAACATACACTTTTCACCAAGAACAAGCTCCCATACACTTCATTTAACACGATAAATTCTTTTGCATCAGTGAGATAGGGGTCTGTGGATATAGAGCGAGGAAAAACTACCAGAGGCATTCTTAGACACACTATGGTAGTCTATTCATAGGCAACTATACTCCTCTAAGGACACTTATGGCAAACTTGCAAAAGAAAAGCTCGCAATGCACTAGACATGTTGAAATCATCCTGTGAAAGCATAAAGGAAAATGACTTAACATAGAACAAAGGCATAGACAGATACGAAAGTGCAAGCTCAAATAGAGGTAAAAATGCTATGTCTCGATTCAAGGTAAAATCTGGTAGAGTTATGCCTTACAAACCCAGATATTTTTTGGGCAGAGCTTTGCCTTACAGGCTAAGAGATCTCTTCTCCAAATGAGAAGTTTACAATATATAGAAAGAGAATAAGTAAAGGTGCCCCTTTGGAAAAAGACTTTGGCACCTTTTTACAAGCTGGCCCATGTGCGTTGAGAGCATCGAGAAGAGTAAAATCGTTGTTGCTGATATCATCTTTCTAGAAGAGGCCTGCTAGAACCATGATGTGTAATCACCGGTCTTGACTCTAGCATTCAAACATTAATGTGAAAGCACGGGCTGTGCCTCTTTTTTGCAAACAAACTGCTTCATTCAGATATTCATGTAGTTTGTCTGCTCATAAATGCAAAGTGGAGGAGACAGGCCGCGCCGCTTACTGTTTGTGTCGTTTGATGACCACTTGGCAAGCACTATTCCAACTGCAGGAATAAATCCTTGATTCAACACCTCTCTTTACCACCTGGACTATTTATTCATTTCTACACTTTGTCTCTTCCTGGCTTTGTCTCTTTCTGGCTCCTTCAGCCCTTAGGGGCTATCTTCTTGGCGGGTTGCTGAGTTCACTCACAGCCTGTCCTTAAGCTCTTTCAAAATCAATTGTTATTCTATTTCCCTAAAATTGACAGCTTCAAAGATGTCACCGTCCTTGGCAATTCCTTCGGTTCTTTTCTCTTTCTCTTGGCTTGTTGTTGCTTCCCTTTCTTTTGGGCTTCTTGTTTTGAACCCTCCCAAAGGGAAGGTGACCCTTCAGCTTTGGAGAAGTGTCCTTCATTTTGGCTGAGAGTCCCCCACAAGGGCACCTGCCCTTCGGGGTCCTTCGGCTCCCTTAGTCTTGAAATCCTTCGAACAAAATGTCTAACGAAAATCCTTCAGACATTTTGTCCGAAGGATCTCTTCCTTTGTTTTTTTCACTTATTTCCTCAACTCTTTCACTCGGCCACTTTTCCCACGAATTTTATCTTGGCTACTTTTCCTACTGACAAAAAATATGCAAGAATTGTCTCGCTCGTTCCTTTCCCTTAGAGTTTTTTTCTCAGGGTTTTTTCCCGTGGCCTCTCCCAAATTTCTTCAGATTTTTTGTCTGAAGGAATTCCTTTGGACAAAAGTCTGAAAGAAATCATCTTATGCCTTTTGCCTTGGTCTTTTACTTCGTCGGGATTTTCTTTCGAGGAATTTCTTTGGACAAAATGTTCCAAGGAATTCCTTCGGACATTTTGTCTGAAGAAATTCTCATCCTTTGCTTTGTAAAAATTTTGGATGAAAACTTAACTTTTTGACTTTCTCTTTGACCTCTTTGCAAATGTTCCCTGCCCTCGGCAAGGGCACTTGAGTCTGGAACTACCCTCCGCAAGGACACTTGAATGGTTCCTTTTGCACCTAAGTGTCGAGAACTTGTTTCTAGCCTGCAGAGTCCATAGAAACACCTGCAAAGTCTATAGTGATTTCCTGCAGAGTCTGTAGAAATAAGCTTGCAGAGTCTGTAGAAATAGGCCTGCAAAGTCCGTAGAAATTTCCAGAGTTGTGCAAAATCAAAAAATGAACTGGCTCAGAATAACAGGGAAAGAAGGGGACCAAATTTGGCCTATTGGACCAAAAATGGTCAACAGGTAGTGATGATTGAGATGGTTGAATCGCTCATGCCATAATTTACTCACCTTGTTTATATGCTGACCAATGTAGTATAGGGTTGATTAGGCTCAAAATGTAAGTATACAATCATGACTAGTGATTATCTTTCCTAAATGCAAATATAGAGTCACTATTTGCTTCCATAATAACCACAAAATCAGGGGTGAACTCAACTCTCTTGCCTGAACCAATATGAATGATCTGATAAACATATATGAGATTGGTGTATAGTGAGAGAACACATAGAACGTCATGATATGTTATATCATCCACTTCAATAGATCATCTCCCACTAAATTTATTGGAAGTGTCATCACCCAACAAAATGAAAGGCATAGAACAAGTGTCCAAGTATAAGAAAAGTTATTGTGATGAAGCCATGTAGTACGAGGCACCATAATCAACTACCCAAGTGAAAGGTTAGGATGTAACTACAACAAGTGCTTTGCCCTTACTTTTTCACTTACTATTGTATTTATCCTTAGAAGACTCCTATTCTATTGAACTTCGATTGGCAGAATCAAGGACACTGATATTGTGCCTCTCAAACATCTTAGTCATTTGGTTAATCTGCTTCTTCATGCACTTGGTTTCATCATGCCCATTTTTATTACAATAGGCACATATGAGTCACTCTTTCTTGGGTCTCCCATCTAAATAAGAGGATGCTTTTGATGCTTTGGACTTAACATCATATTTATAACCCTTTCTTTACTCTGGGTCCTTGTTTTGTTTCTTATTCTTACTATTGCTAGAAGCCTTATGTTTGTCATGACTCATAATTAAGGCATATGATTTGGAAGACTTTAGTGTACCCATTTTAATAAGCTTGTCTTGCTTCCAAGTCAAGTCAATAGTAAAATCATCCAAGGACAACATGGTCCATGTAACTCCAAGGGCACGTTTGGTGTCATGGAAGGTAGAAAAAAAGATAAAATAGTCAGTTTTCAATTTGGCAAGGATGGAAAGAATTAATTGATCATCATTTTTTATTATTATGCATAATTTTGACTATAACCTGAATGATTTTAATATTGTGAAGAAGTCTTGTATAGTGTCAAAATCATCTAGACTCAAGCTAATGAGTTCATTCTCCAATTCATGACCCCTCATTATGTCCTAATTCATAAAGAGTTTTTTTAATGTGGTCCAAATGTCATTAGGATTAGTTACAGATTCCATATGAAAGAGCAAGTTGGGAGACATAGATATACATCATAGACTATAGGCTTCATTAGTTTTGTCAAACCACTTCACCTTCTCTGCATTAAGTGTTTATTTTGTTTTTGTACCCATCATGATTTGGTGTGAACCTTTACTCCTCAAGAGGATTTGAAATTTAGTTTTTCAATTATGATAGTTGAATGATGTAAGAAATGGAACTTGATTCTAATCCATGGTGTAGAAAAGAAGAATGTGCTATACTGAGTAGTGCTAGAAAGACAATAATATACAACCTGTTGAATCTATAGAGGTTCAATTTTACAAGGCTCAAAAATAACATAGATGTGTAGATTTTGGAAAAAATCCTACTTTCAAAAAAACTACATCTGAAGAGGAGTTGTCAGCTAAAATTTATGGAAGTTTGATGTTATTGTTCACAAGGGAAATCTCCACTTTGCATAAATTTTAGGTGTGAAAAAAAATTGACTCAACTTTTCATGAAAAAATTAAGCCCCCTTGGGTTGGTTGTGACCAATGGATAAAATCCCATATGACTAGGGGGGTATCACCTTTGGGGGCTTTGTTGATGTCATCAATTCATCTTAAATCCAAATGAATAGTGCCACAACCTAAATCCAAATGAATAGTGCCACAACCTATGGGCTTAAATTTGATGTCCATGTCGTTGTCATGTCAGACTTAGGAAGTCAGAATGTACCTAGGTGGAAACATGAGACCCATCAAAAGTCATCTAAATTTTACATCGAAAATGTAGTCCTCTCGTGAAATCTTCAAAATTTGGCATCAGAGATGTAGTTCCCCTCTGTAGTCATTAGAGTTAAAATTTGTTAGAGTAGTTAAAAGTTTTGATGTTGAATTTGAAGATTGCTTCAAAGTTCTATCGTCAAAGTTGAATACTGTTGGAGCAGTTGATAGTTCCATTTTCAAAAATTTTGACTGCTAGATCACTTCAAATTTATAGCATCAAAGTTGAGGACTATCAAAATAGTTCAAAGTTCTTACAACATCATGAATGTAGGCATTGGAGGCAACTGGCTTGTCAATAGTCTAGCCATCAGAGTTAGTGAACCTAATTGTAGTCATTAAGATTGATGATTATCAAAGTAGCCCTCAGGTCCATAAACTGCTTAACTAGCTCTCAGGGCCAACAACTACTTGAGCAACTCTTAGACCTTATGACTGATTGAGTAGGTGGAAACTCTAGTGAGGTGCTGCAGGTAAGTACAAAAGTTCTGTCAAGTTTAGAATCACTAGATCTGATATGGTGCTTAAAACTCCACCAAAAACCCACCAAATTTCTCCACAAACTTAGAAAAACCTATAAAATAATTTTCCCTTATAGACGTAGATAGTACGAATTTGTGTGAAATCAAGGAAAATACCTTCAAATCCTTCAAAAATGATCAAAATTGATTGTCATGAAACTAGGTTGTGTTTACAACTGATCCTAGGATTTCGACACCTTTTGAATTTAATGGCATAAATTATTTTTCATGAAAACCTATCAGATGATAGATGAACAGAAAGAGACACCTTTCTCTTGTTCTTTTTGGAATCTAGATATACAAAGGACCCCATAAGAAGAGCAAAATTTGAGAAAATGGTGAAACTTCAATGTGTCAAGTCAACGAATGGTAGATCTGTGACATATAAGCTAAAACTCAAGATTTCACAACCAAAAATTTGGCATCCATTTACCAAAAACCATGCTTTGATACCATGTCAGATTCGGTCGTAATTGAGGTTTGAGTATATACGAAACACTAATCTCTATAATATGTAAAAATAAATTATGCATAAGATATACCTATTATATAAGTGAAATCAAACATGAGCCGGAAGAAACAAGTCTCTAATAATCGAAAGATTCAATTATTAACAATATAAGTATTTGATCATTAGTTAAAAAGATTTAGGAAAGGTACACATATGGGTGGAAGATAGACATGATCACACATCCTCATGAATGTGAGATTGTCTTCCCCAATAACCTAAAATCATACCTAAGCAAGCTAAACAATGTGTATGGAAAAAACCATTAAATGGAATAAAAACCTACTGTAATAGAGATCAATGAATTTATAAAGATTTGTACTTGGTTTATCTCATGCAACTTGGCCTCCTAACAAAGTTACCAAATGTGGCACCTAGGCAAATAACATCTATTTTGTCACACAATTGAAATCATTCAAAGAACTAAAATGTAGACTCTCTTTTGCACCAATATTTGTGTTTCTTGATCTTTAGCAACTATTTGAGATTGAGACCAATGCGTTTGATTATGCACTTGGAGTCATCCTCACTCAACATGGTTACCTAGTTTCTTACCACAATGAAACCTTCACTACACTAATAAGGAACTACCCAACATATGATCTGAGCTTTATGATATTTTTAGGCATGCAAGCATCATATATTGGGAAAGGAGATTGTGACCCACATAAATCATAATTTGCTTAAGTTCTTGTAGACATGAAAAAAATACTATAAGAGTGGCTTTATAAATAATATTTTTGTCTTCAATAGTTCCGTATAAACATCATGCATAAGAAGGGAAGTTCTAATCTACTAGAAAATTGTTTGAGCCAACTTCTGATTCATGCTTTCCTTATGTACTTGATGCATGTGGATAGGAAGTAAACACATGATTTTGTAGCAAACTATCAAAAGTTTCTTTGCAGCAATTAAGTACCATATTAATACTTGTAAGATAGACTCATATGTCATCCATGGGACTTTTGCATACCACATGAGGTAGAGAAACAAAAACTAATGTGGGAAGCTCATTTCAATAAGGTTATAGAACACTTTGAAGTGGAAAAGACCGTTGAAGTGTTACATAATTATTTCTTTTGGCCACACTTCAGGTCAAATATTATCAAATGCATCAAGGATTGCACTACATTTGCAATTTCCAAAATAGTCAAAAAAATCAATGGGAATTTGTTTCCATGGACTTCCTCCTGGGCTACATCACTACCAAGCATGATAATGATTATGTTTATGTAGTAGTTGATATATTCTCAAAGATGGAAATTATTATACCTTGTAAGAAATAAATCTCAAGTCTAGAAATAGTTCAATTGTACCATGTATGGATCCACTTTAGAATCCCATAAAATATCATCTATGATAGGGATACAAGGTTTTTGAGGAATGTATGGAAAGTGCTTTAGGCTATGTTAGATACAAAATTAAACAAGACTACCTCTTTCCATCCATAGATTGATGGAGATACAAAAGTGGTAAACAAGATGATAATACATTTTCTCAAAATGTAGAATTCAAATAAATAACACACTCAAGATGAAATTTTTCCTTTCATTTAGCATAACTATAACAGATTTGTGCATAACACTATAGCACACAACCCTTTTTATGTCTACTTGAGTTTCCAACCTCTAGCACCCATTGATGTAGCTTATCATGTATCACCATCGCCATCAACATCATAAACGCCTTTAGCTCAAAGAGAAGTTGACAAAGTTGTTTAGTTCATTGAGCACATTTAACACATATAACAATAAGTGTAGACCATTTTGTACAAGCAAATGCTAAGTGCAAGCAACACCATGATCAACATTAAACATCGTACAACTTTCAGAGTTGTGATCAAGTATGGCTTCACTTGTATAAAGAAACACTGACATGACCTTACCAAAAGCTTCATCCACTTCAGTGCAGGGACAACACCATCACCAAGCAACTAATAGATAACACTTTCAAGCTTAATCTTCCTTCTTACCTCAGGGTGCATCTAGTCTTTAATGGAAAACTCTTGCACCATTAATTTCACCTCTATTAGATATTTCAGATGTTTTAGAGACTCTATAGCAATCATAGATCAATCTAGATTGCAGTGGACAACATGAAGTTGGCTACAAAAAGTGCTTGTGTTGGAGGATTGTACAGAATGGAGGAAAATATATAGTGAAAACGAGTATAATATTAACATTTTCTCAAATGTTAGCTACAAGAAATGGTAATTTAAGAGAATTAGAATGCATGGAAACAAAACCCATAAAATGACCCACATTCCAATATTTATGAAATCTTTTGAAGGAGAAGTTTACTAGAAGCCTTGAGCCTCTAATAGTTTTTAAAAAAACTAGAAGCCAAAAAACACAAGGTTACTTAATTGACAAAATTAAAGATAATGAATGTCACTAACGTCCTTCAATTTAAAATGAACTGAGGAAATCAATCACTGAAGAGCCTTGCAAGACACATATGGCCATGTATATTGTTGTGAATGTAGTTGGGGTTTTGTTGTGAGTATTAATTACACTTATAGGCATTCTGCAATAGCAGCAAGGGAGTGTAATGGAATGAATTGTTCACAATCATATCCAATCTTAAATTCGATATCTATTTGATAGTCACAAGAGAATTTCAACTTTAATTGTGGCATTCATTTCGTTGTTAAATTTTTATGATGACAACGGCGATCTTTTAATTAGAGAATTCAATTGAAAAATCATAATATTTTGGCCATACAATGGAATATAGAGCCCTTTTTTTCTGGAAATATATATTTAACCTTGACACAATGGTGTATCTAAATTCATATCATTTACCACCACTCAAAAAAAATTTGACAAAGAAAATAATAGAATTATTAATTATATTGATTACTAATTACACTGATAGGTATTCTATAATGGCAACATGGGAGTGTAATGGAATGAATTGTTCATAATTGTGTTGGATATAGTTACATGAGAATTTCAACTTTAAATTTGAGTCATTTGATTTTAAAAGTTTGTATTATGATGATGACGATGACGATGACAATCTTTTTACTTAGAAAAACTAATTAAAAATTTGTGATATTTTAACCATACCATAGAATATGAAACCCATTTTTTTATGAAAATATATTTTTAACCATAAAACAATGATACACATAAATTGATATTATTTCTCACCACTCACCAAAATAATTTTAACAAACAAAATAATAAGATTATTAATTAATACGATACATCCAAAATAAGAACATTTATCCAAACAATTTTAACAAATAAAATAATAAAATTATTAATTAATATGATACATCTAAAATAAGAACATTTAGATTGATATTTATGCGAGTATTTAAAATAGATTCAAAAATTAAAAATAAACAAAATAATAAAATTATTAATTAATATAATACATCTTAAATAAAAACATTTAGATTGATATTTATGTATGTATTCCAAATAGATTTAAAGAAACAAAATAATAAAATTATTAATTAATATGATACATCCAAAATAAAAACATTTAGATTGATATTTACGTGCGTATTTGAGATAGATTCAAAGATTAAAAATCCTTCATAGCTTTCAAAGATGAAAAATGTTACCACACTCATTAAATTGCATATAACTGTTATCATAACGACCACAGTGGGAGTCGAACCCACGACCTTTTGATCCGAAGTCAAACGCGCTAATCCACTGCGCTATGCGGCCATATGGCTCGATTGATTCATATTTATTAGAACTATTGTTTTACTTTTTCTGCCACTCTACGTGCATATTATAAAGTCTAACCTAGCACTTATCTCATAAATAAATTTTAAAAAAAATTCTTAAATTACAATATAATCACTCTATATTTATAATTCACGCCTTTGAAACCAATAATATTTATGGAGTTCAAATTTTGTGTTCTCTGGGGATATTAATTTCAAGATATGCGGTTTATAAATAGGTTGATCATATGTGGAACTGAGAAAGGAAAGATAAACGTAGAATATGCTTTGTTACAAAAACTCAAATAAAAAAAAGAGTTTATATAGAGAAACGAAAAATTAGTAGAATCGTTATCATCATGACTTTTAATGGAGTTATGGAAGGGAGATCTATTATTACCTTTTTTTTTCATATTTATAAAGTTTGCGTTTGTGTGTATTTTTTGCGAAAAAATTGAACATTTATTTTATATTTTATAGATTAAAATATTTTTACTAGATTTAGTGGCTTATTCAATGGTAACAATTTATTTTTTATTTTTTTAATTGAATGTATTTTATGGATATATGTAGATACATAAAAAGGTCTCATATGCATTTATTAGTTGCAATCCATCTTAACTCTATTTTTATTATGTAGTTTAAATGTATCCCCTGCAACTCTAACATTATGTGGTATTTTATAGAAATTGGAATAAAAAATCTTCAATATGGTAGTTGTAGCCTCTACACAGGAAGCTATAACAATGATGGTGATGCCTAATTTGATATACATCAAATTGCCATGACACTTTGAGAGAGTGTGCAAAGACCAATAGGATTTGAACCTAGGGCCAACAAACTACCCAAAATTAGTAGTGCTTGTGGTCCTAGTGGCAATTCTACCTTTCTTCCATTCACGAAATAAAGATAAACGAGAACTACTTTTACGAATACAATGGTTATTGTTAGTGTTATTAAGAATGAGAATGGAAAAAGCTTGGAAATATTTGTTTCGGTTTTTAATTACATATGCCATCTAGCATCAGTCAATTAGATTATATAAGAGACGTCTTTCATTGAGGAAGCCTTTCCATTTTTTGTCTAATTGGTTTTAGAGTCATCTAATATAGTTTTTATAGTTAAAACAATCAATATTTTCGTCTAGTTAGTTTTAGACTCATCTAAATTGACACATGGTGCTTTCTCTACATTTTTAGAGTAACCATTAAATATCTTAAACCTTTTTTATTTGAGATGACACCTATTTTAATCATGTATTGGGTCACTGAAACAGTTTAGTGGAAGCTATATATTGCATTGATATCTATGTGACATGTCATTGAACTTTGCACATGTATTTGCCTAGGCTTCTTCGAGTCCATCCCCTAAAATACCCGGTCATTGTCCCTCACTATCACCCCAACTCATTTTAAATATTTTAATGCTTTGTATGGCCTTGCGCTTTTCTACCACTTCGTCATTGCTTAATCTCACCATGAGACATAATGCCTCTTCCCCGTAAAGCTCTTTATCATGTCATATGAAGGAACACACCACCTCATTTTCCAGCAAAAATATGAAACTATTGTTTCTTAATGCTTTGTGCACAAAAGGAGATCTAAGGTTGGAAATCATGGGTTTTGAGTAGGGTATGACTATTGATTTACACTCTATCACTTTACAAAACCTCGCTTTACCAAAACAAAAAATTACCTTTTGACGTAATTTTTGCCTTTGGGGAAACTCCTAGTACATTGTAACTATGGAAAATGAGGGCACCTCCCCTCCCAAGAGGATGATTTGACATAATTAGGGGAGGTTGTGCTTATAATAGATTGTTTGCATGGGGAGTAATGTTTTTTCCAAGGTGGTAGAGGAGATGTGAAAGAGATTTATGGTCAAGAAGGTGGTGGCCTGGTATGTATTTCTTTCTTCTCTCCAACTCTAATGGACTAGATAATATATACATGACACTTCTCTCTCTCTCTCTCTCTCTCTCTCTCTCTCTCTCTCTCTCTCTCTCTCTCTCTCTCTCTCTCTCTCTCACACACACACACACACACACACACACACACACAAAGAATTGAGCATAGCCCTCCTTCAACATTATAGTCAAGAAAGGAAGATAATGTAGAGGAAAAAATTGCATTTCTCATCTGCTAGTTTTGTTTTTACATAATTTATAGCTTCCTCTAAATGAAAAGGAAACATAAGTAACATGGAAGGCCCTGCTCTAACAACAAATTTTCATGCAAAGCAAACTAAAAGAGGAAGTGAAAGAATTTCAACAATAATGGTACACTATGTCAATTAAGAGATAATGAACTTATATACGAGACTAGGGATAAAAATTAAAACAAAAATTATCTAAGGATATTAATGAGGTAGAGATAAATGACATTAAGAATCTCATGAAGTTATTGATGTTGGACTATAGCCATTATTTATATATAAAAAATTAATTTGATGTAGTTTACAACCCTAATTATGTGAACATGATACAAATGCAATGAAATCTTTCTCTTTTCACAAAGATGTTGTAGAAATTGGAATAATAGTCCAATGTGTGGGGCAGTGAATGCAACTATCACGAAAACCTTATCTTAGATGAGGTTTACACCATGATCCAAGGGAAGAAGAAGATTGATGCAAGAGCATCCCTAGTGTAGAGAAATATTGTATCACCCAAAAACATTTAAGTCTAGTTTTGTGAATAAACTTCCATCAGGGGCATACAACATGCATACATGAAACTATTTATTTAGTATTAAACTATTTTGGATTTATGAAATATGAATAAGCTAAAACTATTGAAATTCATATTGTGTAAGATAAAATATTTATAATACAAATTAGAATTCTAAAGAGAGATTGATTGAAATTACTATTTATAGAAACCAAACAAAGAGGGGAGAGATGACACTTAGATAATATTTAGTTTGTATTGCTCACTGCATATGTTATAGTTCACTGAAATGCTTTGCAACTATTTGGCTCAAGGAATAAACTATGAAAACCTATGTGGGCATTGATGGTAAAGCCCAAAAACCTGTGAGAATAGGTACTACCCATAACCTGTCAATACTATCTATATTAAATTTATTGGTTTGTTATACCATAAATCCTTGCACTTTCTTGTATATGTGATTTGTGTGTGATTTCTTATCCTCAATCATGTGTGCATATAATGATTTTTTACTCCTTTGCCTTAAAACCCTAGCTCCACTTTTGACACAAGCTTAACCTAAAATAAGAGGGTAAATTTTGGGTTGGACAACCCATACCACTCCCTATTGAGTGGTTGAGTGTTTCCTATATTCTAATACTCAAAAGAAGGCTCAAGTTACATGTAGTTCTCCCACTTAGGTGTGTGTGTGCTCAATCATGATCCAATATAATGAAATGCAATGCTTCAAATTTCAACACTTGACAAACTTTAACCTCATGCTTGTATTTAAATTTGGATTTAGGGTTTCTTATTTGAGGGTTTTCAATTTTAGATGCTTATGGATAATGTCTTATAGGTGTGCAAATCTATTTCTCAAGATTTTGAGGATTTTCCAAGATGAGTGCTAGATAGGAATGGCCTTATGCTAGATTTGTATTTATATATGACTCTTTGATAGGTCCCCACATAACTGACACAGGAAATGCACTTATTCCTACCCAAGGAAGATATTTTAATTGTAAAAATATTTGTTAAGGATCTTCAAACATGACATGTAGAGGAAGATATATGTAGTAACTGCAAGAGTCTGACTATTGTCAAAACTATCCAAAAATGGAAAATTAGGAATATGGAATATGATGTTAGTGTAGACACTAAAAAATTGTACACGATAGTTCTAGATGTTGAAATGCCTTAGGACCCTATCAAAAATTTAGTCTAGTTGACCACCTAGTTAGCTAACTCATCAACCTACTAACTTAACCTTTAACCAAACCTTTTTAAACCCTTCTTTCACCCTTTTTCCCTCAAACACTCGACCACCGATGGTCAGGTCTCCACCCTTCTTAACTCATCACCAACTGTGTATGAGATAATGAGGCATAATTTAATATGTTCATCTTATGCGGTGTTAACAAACTTCCAAGCATTGTGATCAACAACCTCACCCTCTAGAGAACCTTCTATCCTCCATCTATCTTTTCCTAGAAAAAAGGGGAGTATGAGGTGAAAGGGATCCATGTTCAAGCTATAAAATCTTCTTGCACACAGGTATTCAAGCTCTCCAGCATCTAGTCTTCCTTTAGCAACTCAACAATAGCAAAAGAGACCCGAACCTCTACCAAATTTGCTTTTGAGGCCAAAGTATTGTTACTCTAGAAAAATTGCTTCAGCCTTCCACTCTCAAACATCTAGCAAGCTACAGGTATATTCTACTTGTTCTTTGTTATTTTAGATTTTTAATCTCCCTGGCCTAATCAAACCTATTTTCACCTTATTTCCTCTCCACCAGCTCCTTAACAGAACCATTATATGACCACCTACCTATTTTGTCACTCTTTTCTAAGTATATTTAGAAACCCACAAGCAACCATGATGGTTACCCAGCCACTGAGGGTCAGCCAAACTATCGATGGTCACTATGGCAAAAAATAACAAGTTATTTTCATGCCCTTAACCCCATCCAAACCTCACTTAAGACCCTCTTCTAATTTTATGAACTTGACTCCACCCACCTTAGCATGAGTATTAACCCATTTTTGCTATATTTAATCATTTTATTTAAGAAGCATTCTACTTTCTTCTTATATTGCATTTCATTTACTTTATGCAAGTAATTTACTTTATCATTTCCAACTTGATTGTTATCAACAGTGGATTGACAACTTCCTTATGCTTCTTGGATTTAGTTCACACTAGGCAGTCCACTTAACTATCTTACTAACAACCCCTTTTATTAGTGATTTCTTATTTGCAGGTTATTTTTTCCTAGCCAAAGAGGAGTTCTCCATCTTCGTTTGGATTATGCGCACATCACCAACTAGGTATTTCTGCCACACCCTTATTACTAGTTTCTTATCTTATTTCAAAATTAATAAATGAATAGAAATTAAGAAAAACATTTTGGCATGCCTGGTGGGACCTAGCATCATCTAGGTGCCCTTTCTTTCTTCCTTTATTCTATGCTCATCGAATAAAATCTAAAATTTATTTTGGCATAAATTAAACCCTTTGCATATATTGATTACTTGCTTCTTTTAGTTCATATAGTAACTTAAAGACAAAGTAATTAATCATAGCTATACTCTTGTTATCACTCACTTATCCAAACCACATAATCAATCAACACATCAAAAAAAAATCGATACAAGGCTCAGCCGACTAGGATTTCATCACCTAGTGGTAAACCTTAACCTTTCTCAACAATCCTACTTGGAGGTAATTACCAAGGGGAGAACCAACTCAGCTCTTTGATTGAGTATAAACTCTAAAATTTAGTATATTTTGGCTAAGAACTTGATACCCTTATCGTTGCAGTGTGTGAAGTGAGGGGCAGGCCCCAATACCAAGCCACATACTGAAGTTCAATATAGATTCTCTCTTGAGCACCTAAACACAACTTGAAACCAACCTTAGATTTCCTCTTAGTACCTAATATACAAGCCAAATTTCTTCTTCATACTTTCTAAAGCATAAGCCAAAAGCGATCTTAAAAAAATCTTGAGTTTAAACACACTTTTAGTGTATATTTGGATTGCCTTGAATTCTTTTATTTTGATTGATTTTTGTTTGAGGTGTGAATTATCATCATTTCTTTCCTATTTTTTCACATGGTATTTACTAGACAATAGTTAAGAAATCAAACCAACCAAAGACCACCTTCCTCTTCCTCTTCCTTTATGGAGTATACTTTAGATGTGGAGGGTTATCCTCCTCATTCTCCCTTTCCTACCATGCCTTGGATAGTTTTTGAGGGTGATGTAGATTTTGACACATTCCTTGATAACAACCCTGTAACCCTCCAACATTACCTTAACACCTTATCTCACCATACCTCTACTATTTTGGTTCCTCCCAGGGATCCACCCTTTGGTATTCTTACCCCTCTTATGGTTGGTGTTACTTCTACCCAACCTTTGATCACCCAAGCCACTTCTTCTACCAATATTCCATCCACTACCACCACCGAAACCTGATCTAACATTCCAACCTATAACCAAACTCCTCCTACACCAACCAACACCTCTAATGTAGGGGCAACCTTACCTCTTATTACCTATACCCCACCTACCATGGGGATATATTCTACCCCTGTTTCCACCACTCCCCTTATCACTACCAATCTATCAATTTCTACCCCTTTTCAAAATTTGGTACTTTCCATACCTCCTACCCTTCCACCTATTAGCGCTAGACTCACCACCCAACCTCAACCTACCATTTTAACTATACCTCCAAACCAACCCATTTCCATACCTCAACAAACACCCATGACATCCTACCAATATGTTCTTAATCTACAAGGATACATACCACCTTCTACCCAACCTTTTGTGCCCACATACCAATATGGATCATCATCATAACCTTCCATGACCACATACTAATATGTGGCACCTTCTCAACCTTCCACTTCTTATCCATACATTGCAACCACCCAACCTCAACCAAACCTACAACCCAACTATAGAGCTCCCTAACCTCAAAAAAATTTAGTTAAGATGCTAATGGATAAAATGTCCAATCTTCAATCATCTATTTCTGGGGCTCATAACCTTTTATCTTATGATCAAATCTACAACGAGCCCATTCATCCATCTATTCCTATCCAACCTTATCCTCCTCAATGGGAATTACATATGTTTTCCAAGTTCCAAAGTAAGGAGGACCCCTAACAACACTTGAGAGCATTCTTCCCTTCTTACTATTTGATTGCATATGATTATGCTTTTCTTCTTTGTACTTTCAACATGTCCTTATCTATACTAGCCTTGGATTGGTATAGTGCTCTCACCAAGCACTCTATCTTCTCCTTTTCTCAACTAGCCCAAATATTTTTAAATCACTTTTCAGTCAATATATCTAAAAAAGTTTCCATTACTAACATTTAATCTATTAGGCAATTTGATGATGAATCAATTGTCAATTTTGTAGCTAGATGGAGAGGTCTCATTAACCAACTTTTTTTCTCATGAACCCAGCTTGAACTGATTAAACTCTTTTCTTGAGGTTGTGCCAAACATATTACTCCAACTCCTCAGGTTCAAACTTTCAAAACCTTTGACGAGGCATTTACCATGGCACGTAAATTTGAAATTAGAACAATTAATGAAGGGATATTGAAATTGAGAAACAAGAATTCCATATTTAAATCTAATGACCCTTCTTCAACCAAAACCACCAATCCATCCCACCATCCCAACACCAATACAAAGGCAACCACAAACACGATTATCTTAAAATTCACTCTACTTCCAATTATCAACCAACCTAATCAAACCAATTCTTCCAAACTATCAAACCAATAAGTTCACAACTAAAGCTGAACCACTCTAATACAATATACTCCCATAAGGGAGTCGTATGCTTCAATTTTGGATAAACTACTTAAAGCTAACCTCATACAAATTCATCCTGTCAAACCACCCCAATAATTTGATATTTCTTGCCTTACACCTAGCTAGTACAATGAAAATGATCTATGTTCCTTCCATCATGTTATTGGACATGATGTTAGTAGATGCAATACCTTCAAAACTATTATCCAAAACATGATTGATAAGGGTGAAATAGCATTAGATAATCCCAATGCACCTCCAAACTAATCATTAGACATATTTCAAAAACCTTTTCCTAACCATGCACCTTCCACCAACCATGACAATAGCCAACTAGAACCATCACACACTCTTGAGGTACACATGGTTAATGTTGTTACCATTGAACCTATTATTGAGGAAACCATCACCTCAACTACCTCTTCTTCCACCCCACTTATTGAAGTGGTGGAATCTTCTTCTATTCCTTTGGACACCCAAACAAAGCAAGAAATCCCCTCTCTTTTAATTAATGGGACCCTTGACTTACTGACCTCTCCTTTGATATAAATACTAAAGGAGCCAACCATTGTTTCAACTAGTTCTTCCTCCAATCCACTTATGGAAGTGATGAAATCACTACTATTTCCTTTGGACATCCAAAAAAAGGAAGTAACCACCTTCCTTTTTTCCATTTGAACAAACCACACCCTCCTTACCTACCAGAAAACCAACCACTCCTTTGCAAACCACTCCAAAGGAAGAGATCATCTCCTCTATTCTTTCCCTAGAAACACCATCTTCCTCAACCATCGAACCTTCCACCAAACGCAAAGGTGAAGAAATTGTTCCCTCACCTCAACCTATGGGTTTGATATTTGAAACCAATAACCAAAGAGTCAAACCCATCTATAAACATTTTTCTATATTTATTCAAAGTCTAGAGTTTACCTCTCAACCCAATCTAGATAGGGACACCTTTTGGCATCATCTTGGGCTACCTTACCAAAACAAATAAGAACCTTTAACCTCACTTACATCTACCCTCAAACCCATCATTACCTCAACCCCATATTTAGATACTTATTCCTATAAAACCATAGGGGAACCATCCAACCCACCTCATTACAAAATTGCTAAATCACCCTACGCCTCTTTGACCAAACCCATCAAGAATCTAGAAATAATTCCTACCTGTATCTTAGCTCATCTATATTTAAAGTTAGACTTATCCCCATTAAGTCCACCAAAGAAATATTTGACTAAACCTATCAAAAAGGTGGAGCCACCCAAACCATCTTGAACTAGACCCATACCACCCCTTCTCTTTTACCTTTAATTTTAGGACCCTATCCCTCTACTATCCCCATTACCTATTCCTCAGCTAGTAAACCTTATCTTTTTACTCTACCTACACCTATCTCCACCAAAACAACAAAATACCCATCATTATTAACTAACCCAGCTACCTCTACCATCCCACCTATCACCAAAACTTCACCCTCTACCTCTAAATCCTCCACCTCCAAACCAACCATAACCAAAAAATCCCAACTGAAACCACCTACCAAAACCATTCCACCACCTCCAATTTCCATGATAAAGCCTACTCCCAAGAAGGCTCCCACTCCCAAAACCAAGATGCAACACCCTCAACACCTTTGATTGAATCTTATTCAACCATTCTAAAAAGGTTGTTAAAAACCTCTGCTTTAACCTTACCACCTATCAAACCTTTTGACCCTTCACGTCCTAAACCAGCATGGTTCAATGATAATTTGATTTGCCTATACCATAGGACACCAAGATATGATACAGAGAATTATAAATCTCTCCAAACACTGGTCCCTAACTTGTGGGATGAGGATGATTTGTTATCAGATGAACCTCCCTTGAGCTTCTTACCAACCCAACTACCAACTTGAACCATCCAACACTTAATTACTCCCCCACTCTCACCTAAGATTGAGGAGGAATTGACGTAGTAATCCAAACAAACACTTCCTCTTATCCACACCATCCATATGGTTACCCGATCTCAAGGCCAATAGAAAGATAAGGGAAAGGCTAAAGTTTCCATTCCATGGACATACCCTTCAAACCCTCAACCTTCCATCTGAACCCAAATACCTTCACCTTCATCATTACCTAAACCCAAAATATCTATCTTGGGTGCCTCTCCTTCCAACCCTTCTAAATCCATTCAGCATGTAGTGTTGAAACAACTTCTCTAGAATCAAGTGAAGATGAGCCTTTATGAACTAATCAACACCTCACCTACTCATCAGCAAATACTGATAGAGATTCTACAATCCATAGAGGTTCAAACCAAATATCCTCAACCCCTCATGGCCTTTGTCAGAGCCCTTCAAATTTACACCCTAGTTAAATTTAAGCATTTAAAAATACCTTCTGTATATACTAAAGATCCTGATCCTCCCCTCTTCATCACAATATACATCAATAAAACTTGTATCAAAAGGGTGATGATTGATGGAGGGGCTAGTAAAAACATTATCTCCTCCCATGATTATGACCAACTTGACTTGCCAAAGAACATCATGTCTAAAACTACAACAATTCTTCACTCTTTCAATGATACTATGGCCACTACCTTGGGAATAATTGTTCTCCATATTTGTTTGGGACCACACACCATTCCAAAAATCTTTTATGTTGTAGAGTGCATGTTTTAATACAATGTGTTACTTGGAGACCTTTGGATCAATGCTATGAGTTGTGTCCCTTCCACTTTGCATCGTTGCATAAAATTTGAGCATGAAGGTCATGTCATAACCATACCGACTGACCCTAGTCCCTTTACATCTTACAATATGATGTATCAACCCAATGATGTTCTTATTCCTTGCCTATCCACCTCATCACCAACTACCAACAATCCTACCCCTATCATTGATGAATCTTTAACAAGCTCATATATCGCTTCTTCACAGATCCCCATAGAGAACTCCTTAGAACCAACATTCTAATGTACTTTAATGGGAGAATATCTCCTTCTAACCTTGGATGCCTTCTCTACTCCTCAAGAGTATAGGAACCTTGACCATGACCCTAGCTATGAACCTAAAATTGGAACCATTATCCCTTTCAGGCCATCCAATCATCAAACCAATTTCATCTATGGGGGACTTGACCATCTACTTCTTGCTTCCTCTACCACCCCTCATATCTACCTATTTAAATCTGATTTCTCATATCTGACCAAACCTATATTTTCTAAATCTTACCTTCACAGGTGTGCTTAGAAGGGGTTTGGCCTTAGCCTTTATGAATAAGGACCTCATGAGTTACTAATAATCAAAACCCAAAAATCTCATGAGTTATTTAGCCTTGGGTTCGTACCACCAAAAAAACCCACCTCACCAAAACCCATCACCACCATTGATGAGGATGTCCATCCTTACGAAACCCATCTCCCTCAAAGTCTGAGGATTTTGATATCATCCCATCTAACTTTTTTTTATCAATACCATTAGTTTGGCCCCCTTGACCTATCAATAGGATGGCTGAACTAAAACCCTTCCTCTCATCCATCCTAAAATGGTAGAAAATTATTCTCCTATCATCAACACCATTCAATGTCAGGATGATGATTCCATTCCCACCTACCTTAATGTGGGGGATTCTTCTATCCACAAATCTCTTCCTCTTGATAACCAAACCATGTTGAATGAATCTACCATTGATGTAAACTTGGGTACTAAGGATAACCTTCATATTATCAAGATTGGTCAATCCTTGAACTCTACAGAATAACATGATTACCCTTCCTTCCTTCATGACTGCAACATAGCATTTGTTTGGTCTTATCAGGATATTCCCAGGATTGACCCTTTTATTTTTATCCATAAAATTTCCACCCATCCTGAAACTAAGCCTATTCGACAAAAGCTTCACAGGATGTACCCTCACATCGCCCTTCTAGTTAAAGAACTTCAACGCCTCTTATTTGTCAACTTCATCCAACCCATTGATTATCCAAAATGGGTTTTTTACATCATTCCCATTACCAAAACCATAGGGGGACTTCACCTTTTTATCAAATTTTGTGACCTCAACCTTTCTTTCCCAAAGGATGACTTTCCTTTACCTAGCATCGACCATCTTGTTGATCTTACAACTAGCCACAAGATGTTATCTCTCATGGATGGTTTCTTGGGATACAATCAAATATTGATTGCTCCCAAAGATCAACACAAAACCTCTTTCATCACCCCATGGGGAAAATTTTGCTATAGATTCATGCCCTTCAGTCTAAAGAATGCTAGTGCAACCTACCAACATGCCATGACCTACATCTTCCATGACCTCATCCATAAAATCATTGAGGACTATGTGGATGATCTCTTTGGTAAATATAAACATTGCAAGGCTCATTTAGATGTTCTCAAAATCATCTTCAGATGCCTTAACCACTTTTATGTTAGACTCAACCCCAAAAAATGTATTTTTGGGGTCCTACTCGGAAAGATTATTGGCTTTATCATCTCTCTTTGAAGAATCAAGGTAGACCTTACCAAAGTGCAATTTTAGAGATGCCTTCTCCAACCCATCTGAAGAAACTCTGTAGCTTGCAGTGGAATCTCCAATTGATCCACCATTTAGTCTCTCAATTATCAGATAGATGTCAACCTTTTCACCTGTCTCCTCAAGAAAGACACCTCATTTAAGTAGACTAAAGACTATCAACAAGCCTTTGATTCACTCAAAGAATACCTTCTCTCTCCACCTATTTTAACTCTTATTAAATAGGATCAATCCTTATACCTTTACATCTTTGCCACTGACCATTACTTACGGGCAATGCTCACTCATTGTGATGAATAGAATAAAGAACAAGTTGTCTACTACATAAGTCAAATACTTATAGAGTATGAAACCCAGTTTTACCATCTTGAGAAACTTTGCCTTGCCCTCATTTTTGTGGCTTCCAAGATTCACCATTACCTTCTTAATCATAAACTCTATGTCATCACTAACACTAACCCACTCAAGTACATGCACTCTAAACCATACCAAAACTAATGTATGGTTAAATGGCTCATGCTCCTAGCTGAGTTTGATCTTGAGTTCTTTTAGCAAAAATCAATTAAAGGGCAAGTGATTTTTGATCAATTGGTTGAATCTCCTTTGCCTGACAACCAACCTCTTCCTCTTGCATTTCTAGATGGGTCCATCATGAATCTTTCTTAAAATAACCCCACCTACCAAATGACCATGTTCTTTGATGGATCCAAATGCCAACATGGTGGGGGTGCCAGAGTTATTCTCGTCCCCCTCGATAGTGAACCTCTTCCCCTTTCCTTTAAACTTGACTTTGAATGCACCAACAATGTGGCTGAGTATGAAACCCTAGTCATAGGTCTCCAAACCACTCTAGCTTTGGGAGTCAAGACAATTAGTGTCTTTGGCAATTCCCAATTTTTGGTCAACCAAGTCAATGGATCTTACCAATGTAATAATGATGTCTTATTAAAGTACAAACAACTTATAGATGTACTCTTAACATCATTCGATCATTACCTTATCCAGTCAATTCCATGATCAATTAATAAGTTCATGGATACCATGGCTTCCCTTGCTTCCCAAATTCCATCTCAACCTTCTAACTCTAAACTCTTTGTTACCATCCACCATTTTATCACTCCATCTTATATCCATTCTGACCTCCCTACCATTTTCAATGTAGACACATCTCCATGTGATATATGGTATGAACAAACTTGTGATTACCTCAACCTCAGTATCATTCCTCCCAACCTCTCTTGAAATTCCCAAAGAGCCTTTGTTTAGAGTACCTATCATTATACCATACTAGGGGGAATCCTTTATAAACATGGCTTTGATAGCCTCCTTCTCTATTGTCTTCATAGTCATGAAACTTCCCATGCCATTAAGTAAATGCATGGAAAAATCTGTGTGAGACATTTTAATGGTTTAGCTATCGCCAAAAGCATCATTTGCCTTGGCTACTATTGGCCCACCCTTAACCAAGACTATTGTGCTTATGTAAAGAAGTGTGTCAAGTGTCAAAAACACACTAATTTACACCATGCACCTACCCATGGCCTAAAAGTATCCAAGGAATTTTGCCCATTCTCATAGTGGGGCTTATATCTCATTGGAGAAATCAATCCTCATTCTTCACAACATCACCAATCCATCATTACCACCACCGAATATTTCACCAAGTGAGTGGAAGCTATTCCTCTCATCTCTACCAAAGTCGAAAAGATTGTCAACTTTATCAACCATCACATCATCTATCATTTTGATGTTCCTCATAAGATCATCACCGATAATGGTAAATCTCTTAAGAACAAGAAAGTCCAAGGTCTTTGTGATGCATTTGGCATTAATTTAAGCTTTTCTTCTCCTTACCATCCATAAGTAAATAGATAGGCAAAAGCCTATAACAAAATGTTAACCAAAGTCATCAGTGCTTCAGGTTAGAATTGGAACTTGCACATCCCCTTTACTTTATGGGCCTATTGCACTAGCATTCAAACCTCTACGGGTGCTACCCTTTTTTCTCTAGTCTTCAGATCATAGGCAATTTTGCCTCTCAAAGTCTAGATTCCCTCTCTTCACATATCTTTGTAGGAGATCGTTTATGAAAGCAACTATCATCAAGAATGTCTAACATGACTTGAGCTACTTGATGAGCATCACCTTGTAATGGTTAACCATATTCATGTCTACCAAGAATGAATCAAGCAAGCCTTTAAAAAACACCTAAAAGAATAAGAATTCAATATAGAAGACCTCATCTTAAAGTAAAATTAACATGTTACCAACATGGAGAAAAACAAAAGAGGTAAATTTGCTTTCAATTGGCTTGGACCCTACATTATGACCCATAAGTATGGATCAGGAGCTTATCATTTGTCCTCTCTCAAAGGTAAACCAGAACTAAAGCCTCTCAATGCTTCAGATCTACATCCTTTCTTTATTTAAAGAAGGATCAAACTCATCTTACTATCTAACTTAAGCTCATCCCTTGATTTATGATATTTTCACCTTCACCTACCTATCCTTCTCCCTTTAGGGATAACCGATTACAACATAGAACCATGTGATTAACCCTCATAGTTGTATCCTAATCCTAAATATGGGTATCATAGCTCTACCCATGGCATGGTTCTCATGGATACTTTTCATCTCTAATGAGATGGAATCCCATGGTCATTGTTCCTCAAATCATTCCTTTCACCTACCATTGTGCTAAAAGTTTTGCCCTCATAAAGGTAAACCTCTAAGCCTAAATAGACTTGTCCATGTGTAAAAACCTTACATCAAAAAAAATTTGGGATACCAAAATATTATTTGGGTCACATATTTCTATCATTGCAGACTACTCCCTTAAAGGATAGCTGGCCAACACTCTCTAAATTACTTAAAAGATAGATTGATCCCTTGAAAGACAATTACCAAAAATACAAGCCCAAACCTAGACCACTCCCTTGAAGGATGGCTAAGTCAAATGGGTCAACAAAAATCATTTTAAGCTTCCTACATCGATCAACTTCACAAACCTATTAAAAATAAAAAGTGATAACAAGCAAACCCTATATTAAAACATAACAAGTTATCCCAAGAAAGCTGTAATCAATCTTCATATCTAAAACTAGCAGACTTCCTACATCGATTAGTCTACACCTAGCATTAAGACATGGAATTATCTAGTTTTGTTCTTAGGTCACCTATATAAGGGGCAAACTAACCCACATAAGGTTACCCTATCTATCACCTGTTTCCTTTATATTCCTATTACCTACCTCCCCTTTCTATTATCTATAAATAAAGGGATTGTTAGGTTGTGGAGCTAAAAGCTTCATTGATGCAAACAGGGGAGGAGGTTACTGAGAGGTTGCTGAGTTATAGAGCAACTGGTGTCGGTCTGATCAGCCAACATCAGTCAGATTAGTGAAGAGAAGCAACCGACGTCGGTCAGGGATCGGCCGACATCGGTCACCTCCAGGCAGACAAGGACCGACGTCGATCGCCTGTGCGATTTAGAACTGCGAGTGTTATGGACAATTAGTTAATGAACCGAGTGTTTGCATGTCAAGAGCCAATTTTAGACTTGAAGCTGCGGATCTAATTATTGTAATTAGATGTCTAATTATTGTTTGCATGAGATCTATTTAAGAGACTCATGGGCTGTATTGTAAAGTGTGCTAGTTTGAGTTGAGCAAAGTTAGCTCCTTCTGTGTGTGAGGTGAGCAAGGGTGTTCCTCCTAGTTCCACAACAGTGCCAAGTGTGGGTGCTGGTTTTAGAGAATTAGAAGGGTTCTTCATGTATGTAGGATCTTGGTTAGTAGGGGTGCATGGCTACGTTAGGAGATCTACATGGTAAGTAAGATCATTGATCTGCAGGTGTATGTGTGTGCAAGATCCAGGTTTGCAGGTGTGCAGAACCAAATTGATTTGCAGGGGTGCAAGATCAGGGAGGACAGCAACACAATAGGGAGCAGGATCAGGTAGGGTCTACTTGGAGTACGGTGTGTACTCAGTTATTGAGCAAAGAGGAAGGCAAGGTAGATCCTTCCATAAGTAAGGTCTGTTGAGTTTCAGGTTGTTGCAAGTTCAAGGGAGATCTACTTGAAGTATGTTTGTGTACTTGGAGTGCGTGGAGCACTTGGGTACTGGCAGTAGTGGATACTGACTGGTTGGAGGTGAACACCAACTCTGTGTTTGAGTTGTGTGTTGGGACCGTAAGAGAGAGAGCTTTGAGGAAAGAAGTACTGTACACTTGAGGTGTGGGAAGCCTCTGAGAGGTGTGAAGAAGAAGTGGCATCTTCTTTATTATATTCTTTTCTGGATGAGTATTAATACAATTGTGTATTGTCTCTCATATTCTGTGTTGTTTCTGGTTTCTAGTTACTTGTTACTTCTGGTTAATTTTGCATCTTAAGTTGCTTGTATATGGTAATCAATTGTGCTTCCGTGGGGTTCCTAACAGTTGGTGGATTATGAGCTTACTTGACACGATGTGATCAAGACACCTTTTTATCAAACCTTAACATGCTAATGTAAAGCATTCAAAATGCTTAAGTTCATTAAACCAATCTAACTTTGGGTTTCATTTTGTCATTACCAATGAAAAGGCATCATGTTTCTTTTCTTATCTTTCATTATTGGTTCATGTAGACATGTGTCTCATTAATTCTTATCAATTTTCCCACATTTAGTTTATCTAACTAACTTTATGTGTCATCATATAACATCATAAACTATAAAAAAAATCATCATACATCAAAACATCATCACTACTTCACATAATCCATGATCATCATACCAAAATGAACATCATCACCACATCACATAACCAAAGATCATCACATTAAACATCATTACATAAACAAAATTAATGATCATAAACATCAAACCATCCATAAACATCATATCATATCCAAGAACACAAATAGAACATCATAACCATATTCTAAAAATCACATGCCTAAGCTACTGAGTAAAACATCTCATAAAGCATGTGCATAAACCATGAACCATAACTAGGAACCATAACATGAACATAAATATCCACACCAACATGTAAACCATGAACCATGAACCATGAATTATATGTACATGATTTTGATACCAGCTTACATGCTGATGATGCAAGATGTACATGAGAGAAAGACTTATACATTATTATATGTATTATTTATTTGATAGACATGATGTATATGATGATGTTTGTGATATATAATATATATATATATATATATATATATATATATATATATATATATATATATATATATATATATATATATATATATATATATATATATATATATATATATCACAAACATCATCATATACATCATGTCTATCAAATAAATAATACATATAATAATGTATAAGTCTTTCTCTCATGTACATCTTGCATCATCAGCATGTAAGCTGGTATCAAAATCATGTACATATAATGTATCAAATCATATCAAATATCATGCCCATAGGGCACCACTATCACTAGCCCCACCTGCCCTTTTTCTTGCATTTGTACTACCATATGGTGTTGGCCCTCTTGGTATGCCTACCTATGCACTCACTGAACTGACCCACTGACATGGAGTCACCATGACTACCCCACCTACTAAACTAGCTTTGTATTCGCCCCATCAAGGCTCTAATGGATACTATGCCAACACTATAGCCTCATAGTACCTCAACTCCTTAACCATAGTTGAGTACCATGTCATAATAATAATCTTAGGTGGTCCTCATGTTGGTGTTACCACTACCTTCACCCTCTATCTTATGGTATCTCTCTCCTGGGTCACTAAACCAAGGGAGGTCCTCACCTAATCTCTCTCTTCTATCAAGTTGGCAACCTGACCCAATAAAGTAACAATCTGTCCCTGTAGAGTGGCTGCCTATCCCTATAACCCTATGATCTGAGTCTATATAGCTACCAGTGTTGTCTATGCCTGGCCATCTTGACCACCACCCTATACTGTTGCCCCCACTGGATCCATGTCCATGGCCTATCAGCCCCCATCATCCCATCCAAAATTGGCCACTGCATAAAGGGCCTGATACCATGTCACATATCCATCAATAAAACCAATATCATCTATCATTACTTTGGATAGAAACTCCTCATGATACAACACTACATCTTGTGGTTGTGGCTCCAAAAGTAGAAACTCCACATCCTCTCTCCTATACCTCTGAGAAGGATCCAGAATCCCCTACATGAGTCCATACTACCTATGAACTCTCTCAGAGGGGATGAGCTTGATCTCACCATCTCGCCTCCCATAGATCCATCTCCAACTCTATGAAGATAGAGTGTGATAGTTGTAGTGGGCCAACCTAGGCCAATCCATATAGGGCCTCCACACCACAACACCTACAACTAGACCCTCCAAGGCATCTCTAAATCAATCAATGTCTCTAACACCACCACTAGCCCCTATCAAGGCATAGTCTCCCCTCCATCATAAGAAACCCATTGTGAAGTGTGCCTAAGTGTATCCATCCCATGGTAGCCCTAGTGACCTCAATACCCTAATGTGCTAATATGCCCAACAATGAAGCACGAACCCAACACTAATCCCATATCACCAATGATCTTGAAATACCCATAGCTCCTTATAAATTTGGGCTAACAAAATAAAAGCCCATTCAAACACTATCCTGCCTAGCAACATCGCTACCAACACTCCCAATAACAGATAGGGAAATAAACCACTGCTCAAATCAGGCAACATAAAATAAGACACCATCATCATCATTATAATCATCAAACATCGGTCCTCTAGAGCCCTTTGGTACAATGGCCTATAGCTAAATCCACCAAAATGCCACATAGCATGGACCCAATCCTCACCATATAAAAACTCCATATGATAATCCCTCTCCTCACTCTCAATGTGGTAAATCAACTCCCCCCAAATGGGTAGCTATGTAATCCTATGCACATCCTCTAGTAGGATGGTAATCTCTCCTATCGACAATAAAAATATGTTCATGGCTAGGTCTCATCTCTTGATGAGGGCCATGATCATAGCCACATCCTGTGGTAGGTGCTGATAGTGAACCATGGCTCCTAAGCTAACCTCCTCTATGTACCTCCACTTGTCCCTAGTCATCCCATCATGAATCTCTAGAAAAATCCTAAGGACTCGATCCCTCATCTGTATTTGGTCCCATGCTTACAACACCAAAGTTAGCACGTGTCACCATTTCTCATTTCAAAATCAACCTCATTTATCAACCTACACTCAAATCTTTTAAACCTATTACATCTACACCATTACCTCTAGTAATCTAACAAATTTCATTTACCTTTATCCACATAAATTTTAGTGTCTTTCCTAAACCTACCAAACTAATACCTAACTCTACTTAGCAATCCTTTTAACATCTCCATCCTACATGAACATCATCTTATCTTTTATATACACTTAGCATTTTGACCATTTCTAACCATTTCAATCATTTTACAAAACATGTTATACTTTTTTAAAACCTTTTTCTACACCTTTTATTTTCAACCTACCCCCAAAATAACTCGATCACCGATGGTCACTAGAATCGTCGATAGTCCGATCACCCTTTTTTCTTTGGTAATCGACTGTTGATGGTCAACTCTGACTGTCGACGATCAGGTATAACCACTGATGATCACTATGTGTAACAATCTGTGACAAAACCCCTAACCTATCTTCCCAAAAAACTCAACAAAATAACTAATTTGAAAAACTAAACTACCTAAAACTATCTAACCCCCTACCATCAACCCATAGACTCTTCTAATTTCAAATTTCACTAGTTAAATTTTCTTCATTTACCAACATGAAAACCAAGGTCAAAACCCCCAAACAACTTATCAAACCAACTACAAGCAATCAAATTCAACTTCAACCATAACCACATCAAGTAAACTATAAATTTTAAGAACATCTCCTACCTCATTCCTCAACCACTATCAAGGTCAAAGCTTGCGCCCAACTGCTCAGCCATGGCCTCATCCACCCTGCATCACTAGTCCCTACTAATCACCTCAACACACATGCTCAACCAATCAAAAAATGACACCTCAACTGCATATGTAGTCAAATAATCTCCCAACAAGGTGACAAATCAACCAAATCACTAGAGTACAAAACATGAAATTTAAACTTGTCAAAAATGAAAATGATTTTTGTTTTTTAGTTTTTATCTATGGCTTTTTAGGGTTTCCCCCTGATCATTGATGGTCAACCTTGGGAACCCTTGACTATCAACACTCAGGGTCCCACACTTTTTCATTTTAGGTACCTATACCTAGGTGTCTAACTTTTTAGAGATTACCTAATCTCTCTCAAAGCATGGACTTTTTGGAGATTACCTTTCTTTGACCAACCATTAGACCACATCCACCTTGACATTGGTCATTTTTAACCCAAACTATTCATGTGTTTTATGACAACCTTGCATTGGTATTTTTTACCACACCAACCAACCTTGCCATCCTAAACATTTGCATTTGTACCACCTAGTACACAACCAGACCATTTGTGTTTTTCAAGGGAGCACTTCCTACCTCAGATACTTGAAAAAACACCAACATTATCTAGAATACTTATAGAGTCACTCGATTAGCTATGACCAATGTTATGGACTGATTACCCTATCCCTTATCCTTCTAGAACCCACCTTATTTTTACCGACATTGGTAATCTTAGTCTATGTGTGATCTTGGCTATCACACTTAGTCGCATTTTACGTGCATGTTTATATTTCAAATGCCCAACCCTTTTATCACTAACCTAGTAACCCACCATATACTACTTATCAAACCTTGAATTGATTTTGGTTTCATCTTATCGACTCTTGATTTGAGGGGGAACACCTCCTCCTACACTTGAGGCAATCAGACTGTTGACTAATAATCCATTTTTTTTTGTAGCTTGTTAATTCAAAGATGCATAACAAAAAAGGGTAAAATGTAGACACTAGATAATTGCACATGATAGTTCTAGATGTCAAAATGCCTTAGGACCCCATCAGACCTTGAGTCTAGTTGACCACCTAGTTAGCTAACTCATAAACCTACTATCTTAACCTTTAACCAAACCTTTTTAAACCCTTCTTTCACCCTTTTTCCCTCATACACTCAATCACCAATGGTCATCTTAATCATAAAAAATTACCCTTATCATCGATGATCAGGTCTCCACCCATCTTAACTCATCACCAGTTGTGTGTGAGATAATGAAGCATAATTTAATATGTTCATCTTATGTAGTGATAATGAACTTCCAAGCATCGTGATCATCAACCTCACCCTCTAGATAAACTTCCATCCTCAATCTCTCTTTACCTATAAAAGGAAAGGAGTAGGAGGTGAAAAATATCCATGTTCAAGCTATCAAATCTTCTTACACATAGGTATTCAATCTCTCTATCATCCAATCCTCCTTTAGAAACTCAACAACAACAAAAGAGACCTGAACCTCTTCCAAATTTGCTTTTGAGGCCAAAGTACTATTATACTAACAAAATTACTTCAGCCTTCCACTATCAAACATCTAGCAAGCTACATGTACATTCTTCTTTTTCTTTGTTATTTTAGATTTCTAATTTCCCTAGCCTAATCAGACCTATCTACACCTTATTTCCTCTCCACCAGATCCTTAAGAGAACCATTATCTAACCACCTACTTATTCTATCACTCTTTTTTGAGTATCTTCATAAATCCATAGGCAATCGCTGATGGTTACCCAATCATCGATGGTCACCCCCAACCATCAACAGTTACCTAATCATTGTTGGTCAGTGCAACCACTGATGGTCACTATGGCAAAAAATAATAATAAGTTATTTTTGGCCCCTTAACCCCATCCAAACCTAACTTCTCTATTTTTGCCTATTCACAGACCCTGTTTTGATTTTATGAACCTGATTGCACCCACCTTAGCATGAGTACTGACCCAATTTTGTTATATTTAATCATTTTCTTTAACAAACATTCTAATTTCTTATTCTATTGCATTTCATTTACTTTATGCAAGTACTTTAATTTATCATTTCCAACTTGATTGTTATCAACAGTGGATTGATAACCTCCTAACAAGCATATGTTTCTTGGATCTAGCTCACATTAAGCAGTCCACTTAACTATCTTACTAACAACCCCTTTTATTAGTGTTTTCCTATTTGTAAGTTATTCTTTCCTAGCCAAAGAGGAGTTATCCATCTTTGTCTAGATTATGCACACATCACAAACCAGGTATTTCTACCACACCCTTATTACTAGTTTCTCATCTTCTTCCAAAATTAAGAAATTAGCATAAATTAAAAGAAACAAATAGTTTGCTTAGGATTATAGAGCCTTTTGGCACATATTAGGGAGATCCTACATATGGATGACAAAATTTGGGTTGGTCAAATCAACATATAGATAAGTAGACGGGGGAAAGTGTGTTAGCGAGTTATATGTGTATGCACAAATCAAGTATGCCAAATATTTGTTAAAACTAATATTTTAAACTATCTAATACTAAATTTATGTCTATAAATACCCCCCTTTAGTCTAGTATCACAAATTATAGATTAAAAAATAAAAGAAATAAATTTGGTACTTGCGTATAATCATATTTTATGTTTCTAAGTATGCCCAAACAAACTTGCAAGAAAAAATTTAGAAATAAATGTCCAATCATGATACAAATTCTAAAATAAACTAGATCATTAAACTATTTAAAATTGAAAATTCAAGGAATGAATACACCGATGGGTATGCAAACCAAGTTGTCATGTGAACTCATTTGGAGAATTACATTGGGTGTTTATGCCTTAAGGAGATGTCACTACTAAATAATGGGTTGAGAATTATAGATTCCCCAACCTCCATTGGAGAAGGAAAATTCCCAGTTGAGTAACACATAATTTTAACTATGCTACGCAAAATATCATCGTAATTCTTTTGGTGAACCCTGAAATTTGTTTATGTGCAAAAGGTGGAGCCCCAAATAAAATCATATATAAAGGCAAAACCCTAAAACACGTTTGTATGTAAATTGAAACTCTAAATCAACCACTACAGATGGATTTTAGACTCAAATTTATTACATAGTACCATCAATCCTCAATATATAACTAGAAAAGTGTTTACATGAAAAACATTCATGCTTCAAATATTATTGATACACTTGTACATCAATGTGATAGAAATGCCATAATTTTTATATCAATCTAATTAATCTGATAAATTTAATATAATCTATGTAATCTAATCAATACATTCTATCTTATAATATCATAGATATCCTATTTGTTCCTCATAATCCTATAAAATGCCCCACATATGCATCACATATGTGTCAATATGCTTAATTTTTCACATTTTAAATCATGTAATCTGACCCAAAGTTTAAATATTTTATCTATAAATGTTTGAATCCCTAAGACAAACCCATTGTATGCCTCCTTTTTGAGGTGAGGGATATATCCTAAGATTCACTCATCTAAAAATAAAGAGATACGTGCATCATGTTATATATAAAAGAATGTAATCATGTAAAGTATGTATACTAACATGATAAGATATGTCATCATATAATGTTTTATCATTTGATCACTTATGAAACATGTAATCCAAGGCATTAGGCATACAAATGTCATGTCAAGTAAATATAACAATTAGGCACACAATTTTAAGCACTCAATAATAAGCCATGCAGAAGATACATGATATAAATCATGGCATCATACACAATATAAAAATACATGATATTAATCATGACACCAAGATCAATAACCATTATATATGGATCCACATAAAAATGCACATAATATCATGATTGTGAAGCACATGAGCACTCAAGACATGTCATGACTCTGATTCAACAGGTATAAAAACATGGTCATGACATTGACTAGAAGATCTTCAACATAATTGATGCATGGCTTGATATTACATAATCAATACACTCATATAAATGCAAAATATAACACACATTAATCATCACATACTCTTATGATCAATAAAATTGAGCACACATAGAACAAATAATGATAGTCTACATGATTATCATTATCATCACAATCAACATGATCATGTGTACATTGTGTTGATATAGAGGCAACAATAAATTTTGAACTTCATTATATGCTATGGGAATGAGATGATGTTCATTGTGGAGTAGGTGGAGCAACCTGTAGAACTAGCTTATGATGTGATGGACTATGTAACGCCTTCTAGACTCGAATAAATATTTTATGTAATAGACATTGAAGCATTAGTCTTTGAGGAAGGTCAATTAATTATCTCTGATTTTCCTTCATAAAATGACCCTATTGAGGCTATATAATAGGATGTGGTGGAGGTGGTATATTAAATGTCTTTGGATGAATATGATACTCATATGGAATACCCAAAATTGTAACCACTCGATTGTTATAGATTTACTTCACACAGATGTACCGAAAATGGTTTACACATATCTTATGTATCATTGATGTCCTAATAACATGTCAAGTTATTTAGTATTGGGCAGAACCAAGAACCAAGTAGTAAGCACTTTAGACCTTACTATAAGTGGTAACACAATTCCCCTAAGAAAGTTTACTCTCTTTCCATTTAATCTTTTCACTCTCTTTGTTGTATCAATCAAGTCTCTAGGTGTGTACCTATTTAACATTAAAATGAAATAGTTGTGGATATGTATTTAACTTTAGTCTTAGGGTTAATAATATATAAATGAAATAACACAAGGGTGATAATCAAATATATAATAGGCCAATTAAGTGCTAAACTAAGATATAAGCATACACTAAATTTATTATGTTGAGATAGTCTCAAAATAGTAAGTACACCTATGCTAAGTATGTACATGACAAAGAAGCTAACACTTATCTTGTTTTGATGCTAATGTAGTTCTAGATTTGGAATAGGCTAAAAGTTAGTAAGAAGATAATTTTGGAATAATTATCATATTCTAAATCTAGTGCCTTTGGTTATTTGGATAGTTGCATCATTCTTGGATGGTTACATCGACACTACTGTCTAAGTTTGATGATAGTGTCCTATACCAAATATCCAATGAAATAGGAGGCAACCACTTGGATGATTCTAGATTTAGCTTTGCCTTCACTCTGGTGAATTCATATCTAGGTCATGGATTGTCTCTTATTGTGAAAGGATAAAACCTTAGCTTTCCATCTTTAATGTGATCTTGGGGGAAAATGGCTTAGTGGGCATATAGTGTGAAGATGACCCCAATGATCCTGATATCAAAGGATGTTGCCTACATATCCAATATTCTAAATAGGGCCTTAGACTAGTGCAATTCTCTCTTACATGTTGGCTTGTGTGAATCATGTAATGTGTGTAAAGGATGTACAATAATGAACTAGATTGTAACTTGAAAAATTGGGCCCTTGGGCTATTCCTTTAGTACTTCAAACTTATAGATGTATTGTACGTATAACTAGTATGTAAATAGGGAAGGTTTGATCAATTGAATGCTTGATAGAGTGCTTTTGATAAGTGCATTGGTCTCTTTTGTCTTTTATAGGTATTCATATGAGAGGAATGGATGAGTGTTGATTTTTTATTTATATCAATCCTTTTAGAGTAATAACTCGCTTTAAATCACTTAGGCCGATTATTAGGATACATTTTATTTACAAATTGGATTACTTTAGGGCACTAAACACTTGTGTCAGGGAATGATAGTAATGTTGATGCTATTGTCTGTCCTAGACATTAGTGTCCAACAAGTAGTAAAATAGGTATATGATCATAATTTGTAAAGGTGTAATATAAGTACATTTTAAACACTCTGAGCAAGATAGAATTTCTATGTCATCAATATAAGATTGGTAAGACTAAGATATAGACCAAGGGGCACAAGATAGAGCAGATGTGAGGCTTACATTAGCAAGGAGAGTGTATAATTAATAGGAAAAACCAAGGTCTAAGTTTTCCAAGTGTAAAATATTGAGGTGCTACATAATCACAAAATATCATCTAAATCTCCCCTTTATATGGTAATGAAAATTTTATTTTAAAGGAAAGGAATATGTACTTAGGTGTATATGCACACCTTATCTTTTATTGAATTAAATTTGAGTGCTTTTCTGGTGACTAACCTATAACCAAGAGCATATTATAGTGTAAAATAAATGCATATATTTAGGTTAAAAGTACTTGGAATAGATTAAATTTGAAAGAGCAAGGTTTAAGAGTACAACTTTGTGTCGAGGTAACCACCTTACCTATTGGCAAGTTGTTTTGCAAAATATGTATCATTGTAAGCCTCTAAAATTGAGATTAGGATAAATATAGATAAATATTTAAAGTGCATATATCAGAGAGAGAGAGAGAGAGAGAGAGAGAGAGAGAGAGAGAGAGAGAGAGAGAGAGAGAGAGAGAGAGAGAGAGAGAGAGAGAGAGAGAGAGAGAGAGAGAGAGATGCCCCTAAATTTGGATCAAAAGTGAGTTACCACCTAATAATTGAGATTAGCTCAACTGTGCAACCCAATGATATTTATAACTTGGTAATTTAGATGATCAAGTCTAACCTAAAAACTTGGAAAGATTGAATGATTTGATCACCTCAACCATACCAAAAGGTGAAGCAACTACTACAATAGATTGGCTCAATATGATCCATAAAAGTACATGGGGTATCAATACGTGCAATGGTTTTGAAATCTCAAACTAATTTAGAATTTTTAATACCAGGCATAATTGCATAACTTATACACCTTATATATGTATCATGTTAAAATTATGTATAACAATGGTACTCATGTATATAATTCTACCACAACTATGAATCTGAATCATATAACCATGTACTTTGTCCAATTTGGATAAATGTGTAAGTGTAGAGGATATTATTCCAAATCATGAACCCATTATATATGGAGAAATCTGAAAATTGATATAAGTACCAATGTGGATGACATGTTTCCAAAACATGCCCCCACTATAAACTAGATATGTTGAATATTGAATAGGTGTGGATAACATGCTTCAAAAGCATGGCCCCACTAAATTTATGAACTAATATAAGTACCAAATACTGAATGATTTTGAAGAACATGCTTACAAATCATGCCCCCACTAAATCTGAGAACTATAAATTTTTTGGAAGCCATGTCTATATGACATGTCCCCATTGAATCTATAAACTGATATAAATACCAAATACTGAATTAGTGTGGAGAACATGCTTGCAAAGCATGCCCCCATTGAATTTGATAACTATGCCAAGTGTGGAGAACATGCTTTCCAAACATGTCCCCTTTTTAGGTGAAGGAAAGATAGGAACTAGCAGTCACCTCACCTAAAAAGGGTAAGACAACTGTAAAATCTATGAATGTAACCATGTAACATATATAAGGAACATGTTTAGGTAAATGGATCATTAAAGCTCATAGAACCAATGTGATAACATGTAGGCCTAAGATGCATGATAGAGATCATGGCAATGTCTATATAGTAATAGTAAAAGCTCAACAAACAAACCAATTCACACATAAGAGCACTCAAAAGTAAGTCAACAAGTAATGGTCCAAAGAGACCACAAGCAAGGGGCATGTTCAAATGTTGCACAATCGAAAGGACATGACTTATTCAAATTTCCATGATAGAAAGAATGACATATTCAAATGTCCATACAAAAAATAATGACATTATGTAAATGTCAAATAAACTATACATAGGCACAGGGGCCACAAACAAAGGAACATATTCAAATGATTGAATAAACAAGGTAATACAATTAAGAAAGTGCATAAAGTAAAGCATAAACAACCAACATAAGCATGTCATAGTGGCCCATAGATCCAATGTGTTATGAAAATTATGTCAAGTGTATAGCATATGAAGTACCTTGTGTAAAATATAATCATGGATAATAGGCATGTGTAAGTACATATGTAAGCTCAAACATGATAGTGTAGAGTGATCATTGAATCATATAACCTATGTGTATCAAAATCAAAGTAGTGATTCCCCCAATGTCCATATGACATGAGTAGAGGTAAATTCCAACATACAAAATAGGAGTATATCATGTATCTATGTATGTCTATATCACACCCAATGTAGAAGTGTGACATATATGTATATGTAGGAGTAACTAAGTACATTATTCATTAATATGAAAGTAATAAATAGATATCAAGGAGCCAATAGAACATGTGAGTGCCAAAATTATTTTTGATTTTTTGGGTATTTTTAGAAGTTTTTGGAGAGACTAAGCTATGATCTTATACTATGGATGATCCATAGGTATCTCCCCTATTTAATGCCTTGAAAACTTAAGTTGGATATTTTACATTGTTTGCATCATGATTGGATAGGTTGAAAAGGTACATAACATGTTCCTTCTCACATTTTGCATGTGTAGTGGAAGAGGTTATGCTATGATTTTAAATATGTATTAATTTTCCTTCATGAGAGGAGGAGGTACCTTGTTGATTTTGGTCAATTATTGCTTCCATTTGGTATAGACAAAGAGTTTCAAGTGTAAATGAATATGAAGATGTGGTAGACATAACCCAAACCTGTGTTTGAAGTAGGACAGGACCATAAATAAATGGTATTGTTATGTTTCCTAAGGAGTATTTCTATGTGACCCTCTTTTACAAGTCTTGTAAGTTAAAACCAAGTTGTTGAAAATGCTTTATATGGCAAGTGGATTTTGTTTGTATATGATCAATATGGCTATGCCAAAAATAAGCACCACCCATGTATAATGTAAATGTTAAATATTGTTGGTTATGGATGAATATTGAGTTGTTGTGAAGTTAATTACTTTGGAATATCCTCAAATGTAATCTTTGGTCATTGATAAGATCTTGGATCTTGTGATTCAAGGTAAATTATTTATATGTAGAATTTCCTAGTCCTTGGTGATAATCAAAACAAGTATTCACATCATAGCCTTTGGATATAGGTCAACTCAGATCAACCTCAATAGGATGAGGGAGAGATATAGATTGAAACTCTAGTAATCATGGGAGTAATAAAGATAGGGACTAAGGTAATCATGTAAATTGTCTCCTTGATGACTTAGATAAGATAATATGCTTAGCTTTTTGAAATTGTATAATATAATTTTGCAATAAAATAATCTCTAAGTCTCAAGATTGATTTTCATTTTGTAACTCATGTAGTATATTGGTAATATTTATTAGTGGATCTTTTAGGGTTTCATAAGTACAAACCCTAGGTATTTTAGATTGAACATTCATATGTGTACCATTAAGGGATGTTGGAAGGGCTGTATGGTTCTCCAATTTTTGTATAGCAGTATGATCCACCTTATCCTTTGAAGAGGGGATAACATGAACCTAGTTAGAGGGATGAAAGCTATCATCCTCATTCGGTTTTGAAAGGGGAATAAAATCCTCTTTGTCCTTTTGAAACATTCTAAGTATAGAAATGAGGACTAGATAAGAGAGGCATACAAACTCTAGGGAGCAATCCATGTTATACATATTTTATGGTAATCAGGGGTCAATAAATTAGAAACAAATAAAAAACCCTAGGTGAACTAGGGTTTGATGTTCAAAAATTGGATGTTCACTAAATGTTTAACCCTAAAATGAAATAGTTGTGGATATATATATCACTTTAGTATTAGGGTTAAGAATATAAAAATGAAATGGCACAAGGGTGATAATCAAATCTTTGAAGGCCAATTAAGTGGTAAAATCATATATAAGCATAGATGAATTTATTATGCTGAGATAGTTTTAAAATAGTAGGTATAACTATGCTAAGTATAGAAATGACAAAGAAGAGAGTACTTAGTTTTTTTTTATCTTAATTTAGTTATGTATCTGAAATAGGTTAAAAGTAGGTAGGAAGATAGTTCTATAATAGTTTTTATATTTTGTATCTAGTGCCTCTGGCTATCTAGACAGTTGCATTAGCCTTGGACAATTACATCGATGTTACTATTTGAGTTTGAAGATAGTGTCTTGTAAATAATATCTAATAAAATAAGATGCGACCACCTAGATGTTTCTAGGTTTGGCTTCACCTTCACTTTGATGTATTCAAATTTGGGCCATGGACTATTACTCCTTATGAAATGGCAAAACCCTAGATTTTCATCTTCAATGTGACCTTGGGGGAAATGGGTTAGTGGATATACAGTGTCAAGCTGAACCTAATGACCCCATTATCAAAGGACACTACCTACATAGCCAATACTCTGAAGAGGGCCTTAGATTGATGTAGTTCTTGTAGACACCTAAAACTAGCCACTAATAACCTCTGACCAAGCTTCAGACCAATTTTTATCATATATCATAATTTGGCTTAAAAAACACTAAAACGCATTAAATGGTTTGAATTTGTCATATACAAGTGCTGATTTTGGCCATAATATCACTAAACAAGGCAATGCATATTATATGATACCTAACTTTGATCAATTAATTCTGAGTCAAAATGATGATTTTGCACCTAGATCTCTGGATTGCTCTTTTCTACCAAATTTATTACACGAGACATGTGCCATTATTATTTTATGTTGGCAACATCCTAAATGGAATAATAGATCCAATGCATCTAACGTCGCCTTCCAATTCCAATCCAATCAAATTTTGAGCCAATAATATGACATTTTGACCAATTTGATTAATTTGAGCACCAATTTCCAAGATTTACACCAAAATTGATAAATCATGTTTAAGACTAATTAATTTGAATCAAGATCTTAAGTTAATTTTCCATGGAACTCATTAAACATTTAATTAATAGAAATTGGTTTCTAATATCTACATCATCTGGTAATGTCATTTATGGGGTGGCATCCACAAGCCTTAATTGCAATAAATATTTGATTAAGCCCTCCCATGCCTTTTTAATTCTTCTCTATCCCAAATATTTATGAGGGCATTTATTGATTTTAGCCTCCAAGATTGAATGAATTCTTAGCCACACATCTTCATCTTGAGATAGATGGTTGAGGTTCATTCTGATCAATTGCAAAAATCTATAAATAGAAGGCCTCACACTCATAATTTTAAGTTATCTTGGTGTAAATTTACCATGCTCAAATGATTTAAAAATCTCTCTCAAGCCAAAGTTACCATGCCCAAATAGCTCCAAGCCATATTTTGATGTAGTATTATTATGCCCAAATATTGAGCCAAGCCATTACAAAACCAAACCAAAGGCAAAAGCCAAGCATGAACATGATGCCAAGAGGAGATGGAGATATCCAAATCCCATTGATGAAGACGTCTTGAGCACGAGATGAGAAAGCCACTTCAACAAGTCATTTTAGAGAAACAAAGAATGTAAAAGGTTTTGTCTTTTATGTTTTAGTTATGTTTTTATCATAGCTTTGTTATTATGATCCTCCCTTTGATCTAGGCTTAAGGTGTTAGCTATTAGTGTGTTTTTGGATTTGGTTTTCCTACACTAACATGATACTAATCTCCCCTTATTACATTCCTATGTTCATAAATGGAATGTGGAGTTACAGTATTGTACTGTGTAAATCTAAGAGCTTACTTTTTAAAGTTACTTATCTCATCCACAAAAGAGATTCTAAGCTAAACAAAATTTTGACAATTTTATTTCAGGATGTACTTGAAAAGTGCCAAATCATGCTTAATTAAATTTTTTTAAACCTCTTTTGGATGCTTCAAAAGAATTAGGAATTTCCATTTAGTGCTTAAAGGAAAAGTTAGGGTATTTATTTGAATGTTTTGTAGTTGTTCTTTACAAGTTTTTGTAACTTAAGGCCAAGGGGCCAAAGAACACCACCAAATATTTCAATTGAGTGCTTTAAAATTAGACTCACTTCAAAAAAATTTGATTTATGCAAGTCATTTCTTGTTTGCTTAGTTAGAATTGTTTGTGCAAAAAGGAGGTTGTGCATGTATGCTCTTCTCCCATCCCTTATATGGAACTTATGGGATCAAAAGTGCCATCTTCATTGCAAACTTGTGCCTTTGTCCAAAGGCATAAAAGAGATGTTGTGAAGGTTCTCCCCAAGACCTGCATACCTTAATTGATCTAGAAACAACCGTGAAGCTCTTTTACTTAGTTTTTATTTTATGCATTTTGGCTTGTGAGGGGGATTTATCACCTCCCATAAGTTTTATATGGAAGATTTGACCTGAGGCTTCATCTCCTAACATCGTCTTCAACCCCTCTCTATAGGGGGGGTATATAAATTAGAATCTCGTCATTGAGATGATGGTTTGAGTAGTTAAACGATCTCCATTATTAGAGGCTAAGCCTAGGACATATGATCATATTGGACATCACACTACACTAAGCAAGTGATGGATGTAGTGGTTGTGAAAATCGCTAGACCTTTTCATAACAAGCCATTTGATGTAGACCCAAATGACATGATGCTTCTATTGTGTGCTAACGTGAAATTTAATACACATGGGATCCATATATATGATCAAAAACCAATTAGTTTTAGTCAACCCCACTTTTATATACCTTGATAGGATTGAGAATAAATACTTAGTTGTATTTTGTCATTTTATTGCTTGATGTGTTAAAACTAAAACTTGTTGTTTAAACCATGTTTTGAATGAGTATTGTGTCCATAATACTCCATTGTTTGAGGAGGTGTTATGCCATCCATTTGACACTTTGACTTTAACTTAGAAAACATGTGTCAAAACATTGAGTTAGGCACTTGATTGAGATGGGTAACGTTATGCTGCCCAAATCATTCTAAGTCTTGTGCCTTTGAAGTCTTTAAAACATCAACCATTGTTTACATATTTTGGGAGTGCTAATGTCATTACATTGCCCACGCTATTTCAAAAGACTTGTCTTTTCTTGTATCTTAATCATCATTATTTAAATGAATCACATATGTCTTATTGGATTCTTATTTTACGTTGTCATGCCATCCAATCTTGTCTAGCTTGTTGGTCATCAAAATCCTAGTCTTCAAATGTTGAGTTTTCAATTAACTTTTACAAAGTTTGGATCCAAAAATTGATTGATTTTTGTTCAAGCCTCAACTCATATATGATGATACATATATATTTCTCTTTTACATTGTGTAACTTAGGTTAATTGATTACCCAAAATTTGAAAATGATTGTTTGTTCGTTTAGAGCTTATCCTCATCATTGTTTGTCCTTTAGTTGGGAGATCACAGTCTTTCTCTAGGTGTCTTTTGCCTTATGACTTATAGCAACTGATAATGTTTATGTTTGATTCTATGTGCCAGGTCTATTTCAAAGTTGTTCCAAACTTGATAGAATAAATTAAATCACATCATGCCTTTGTTTCAAGTTTAGCTTTTGATGTCATTTGACCAAAAGTCCTAGCATATCCTGTTTGAGTGTATATTTTGACTCCACATTTGGACAAAATACTTAGTGACTCTTTTCCCTTTCCTAGTTTAGACCTTATTTGGAACACTTTGGCCTAGACTTTTGACTTTCCAATTTTTATTCAGATGCTTGACCTTTTGTGTGTATGACATTTGACATTATATTGTTTTATGCCAAGTCTTATCAAAAACCATTTTGGAGATACAACTCTATTTTTAAACCATTATTTTTAGAGATATAACTCCACCACCTTCAACCAAGTTGAACAAAGTTTGAACTTCTATCTTTTCAGACATTGTTTTTCAGAGTTTGTATAACTCTTACCCTTTTTTGTTTCAGAGCTTTCATCATTGATGTGGATATGTCTAGATATACTTATGGTGGAGTCACGTGAAATCCAACTTATGATAGAATGGCTGCATAAATTGACTATAATCATCACCTCTTTGAGGAAGAAGTGGTTTGTGAGGAGAACTTTGTTGAATACCCAACTATAGACAATGTTACTTGGGAGATGAATCCATACCCTCATTACAATGATTAATATAGGGAGCAAAGACAAGAAATAGCTTACAATCTAACTCAAAAACCTGATTGGGATGATATGGTTTATGAGAAAGACTTAGATGCTTTGGCTTGTGCGAGCAATCAAGCTCCATGATGCCATACCATTTCTATTCCAAGACCTTATCCTTTGGATTATGTGAGATACCAATCTCCATAACATCTAAGGAATACCATTTCTATTCTAGGACCTCATCCTTTGGCTTACACAAGAACTCTAGCTCCACGATCCTATACCATTTTTTTTCCACAGTGCCCCAAACTTATCCTTCCAAGACCTCATCCTTTGGCTTGTGTAAGCAATCAACCTCCATGATGCCCTATAATTTTTATTCTAGGACCTTGTCCTTTGGATTGTGTGAGCAATCAAGCTCCATAATGCCCTACCATTTCTATTTCAAGACCTCATCCTTTGGCTTGTGTGATCAATAAATCTCTATAGTGCCCACCCATTATCCAACCATCAACCATTAATCATCCAGTTCTGATCATTCTCCACTTTAGAATATCCCAACATCAACCAATCCCATCCAAACCTAGGCCAATCCAATTCCAACCTCAACCAAGCCAATCATTCAAAAACCAAGTTGTGTTCAATACCTATGTTTCACAACCAATTGTAAATCAAGGCCAAAAAATCCAACCAATCCAAGATGTTTTTGTTGAACCAACTATTTATGATAAGTCAACTTGTGATGAATCATCCTATAAACATATGCCTATTTTTAAAGACCCTTCCCTTGATGAGCCAGTCATTGAGGAGTTATATCTTGACCTTTATCCCATTATTGAGGAGTACCACTTTGATTAACCAATTCTTGTGGAGCCCATTATGCCATCATAGGCTGTTACTTGTCTAATATCAAACATTTAACTACACATCATTTTACTAAAGTACCCATCAGATGAAGAATTAGAGTTAGATTTAGGTTCTATCATTAAATTGACATTGGATTTAACATCAAAATCATAATCAATGTCAGTTTTGACATCAGATTCAGAGTCCTTTGAGTCAGAATTAGATTCAAAAACAAAATACGTTCATGGCTTTTACAACATTGGTTATGCATGTCTTGTAGATCAATTTGAATATATTTATGATCCTTCTACAATTTTTGAGGATGATTACTTCAGCATCAACATAAGTTCTCCTAGTATCTTTTATGTGGATTGTGCTACCTCATCCCATTCCATTACCACCAATCAAAATAGCCATATTATTGACATTCTATCTCCCATAAGTGTCAACTGGGATTGACAAAATCACACCTTATTGAATTGCATCCATGATGACATAGCAATTGAAGATCAAAGAGGCCAAGACCACATTCATGCAGAAATAAAAAAATTCCTATTGAAACCTTTTCGAAGGTGATAGATGACAATCAAAGTTCAAACTCAACATTTTATAGTGAATCCTTTTCAGAGGAACTAGAAGACAATCAAAGTCAAAATTCAATGTTCCTTAGTCAAACCTTTTTAAAGGCATTATATAAAAATCAAGACAACTTCATTGGTGAAAACCTCTTTGAAGCACCAATAGCTGAGCACAAAAGTTCTTCACTACTTGATAAAGACAAAATCAAAGATTAAATCAAAAAAACTTCCTATCTATGGCCTAATCAGATGGTAGCTAATCTCAAGCCCAAATAACAAAAGAATCTGATGGTCTTATCGAGAGAATATTTAGAAGTATTTGGCCTTGCCACATCCAAAGTTATGTCAAATCTAGAATCAACAACATTGTGTGTGCCTAAAAATATTGACTTTTATTTGCTACCCTACCATTATACATTTCATTATCCTCCACCATTCCATTTCCCAATCAAACCTATCAACCAACATTTATCCTATTTATGATCCATGGACACACTTTCCTTCATAGAGGCTAAAAAGATACTTTGTCTCGATGTTTGAAGGAAACTAAATCAATGACCAAAAAAGATCACAATAACATCATTTGCATCTAAATCTATTATCAGTTCTTGATAGAGAAACTATTCAAATTAGGTATGGGTTAGTAATTAATATGATTGAGTATTCTATTTCTATCATTTGTTAATCAAGACGTGCATCTCCCCATAAAAAAAAAAAAATAGAATCCAAAACCACACGAAGGCCAAACACATCTAACCCAATAACCAATCATCAACCAAACACAAACATATACCATACCATTTCATTTACCATTCCTTTTATCGTTGTTGCATACCTAGCCAATCACCTTACCACTTGGAGGTAACCCTCTCCACATTCTTTTTGACCATCTTACCAGCCTATCATTATCCTAAATAATGTTGTCTTACCATTCCATTCCTATCTAGAACAAATCATATTTTTAGTCATCCTACCAATCTTATTTTGATCTTGGTTCATTTGGTTCTTCCCTTACCTTTTGTGAAGAGATTTCGATCCAATTTCATCAATCAATCAAATATATGTTTAAGTGGTAGTTTATGAAATTAGTGTGATAGTTGATCTGGTAAGATATCTTTTATTTTTCATCCTATATCAAGTTTATTTATGTGAAACTAGTTATATTGCTTGTTGGAGCAAATTAGTGTTCACCGACCTTGCTACTAATTATAACCACCTTTGGGAAAATTAATATCATTGATCTAATCCATTGTATCCTAGTTATAATCACCTATGGGTAAACTAAGGGCAACATTTGTTTATCATGCATTGTCACATCACCTTACCATTGTGGTTTCCATTTGACTAGCCATTTGCCAGAGTTGAGAGCTTATTGGGACCTAGTCAAGTTTCTCCCTTCCTTTTGTGTGGATGGAATTCTTGTGACTTGTGGTCATTTTAGAATTATGTGGGCCATGCTCAATTCATGTTGAGGTCACCTCAGTCTCCCTTTTCATGCGCTCTCACCATTTTTTAACCTAAGGCAAATGCTCTCTTTATTTTGCGAGTAAGTATCTTGTCATTATCTAACGAGTTAAGATATGTCAAAACTCTAAAAACATTCATCACATTTCAAAAATACAAAAAACATCTATCCTATCTAAGCCTAGTTCATCATCCTCAAACCACCCTACTGGGGCAAATCCATTGTTAAGATTCTTTCTATTCTTTTATTTTCAAGATTTCTATTTGTTTGTTTTTCTATCTATTTGTTCACTTGCCTATTTGTTTACTTTCAACATTGTTGCCTTGACTCAATCTATATGTGTTCATTAGGTGATTCCTTGAGCACATTATTATTGAGTCTATCTATATTCATAGGTTGACATTGTCATCATGGTTTTTATCATTGGTGCATTATTTTTTAGTGTTTATTAGATCGAGAGTCAGTCCTTAAGCATATTTTGGCCAAGTCCTCATGTTGTCCTATCATGATGCCTACTATCACATGCTACAACAAAAATTAGCTGTAGGATGTTCTACAAGCAATGGGGCATCAAAAGTTTCTCCTTGGAACCTTGGCAAATCCTTCCTCCCATCTTGATCAAATCAACCCATTGACCATTCTAGTTGTATCATTATTACTAAGGACAAGCATCTCCTTATTGGTAGGTACAATTGAATCATTTCCAATGATCAAATCTTATTCTTCCATCCATCCCTTTCACCACTTTATGCATCCTTATATGTTTGGTTTTTTATGGCTTCTTTAGTTATTAGACCATCACATCTATGTGTGTATCCACTCATCTTTAATCTATATTTAAGGTTATATCCTTGAGTTATGCTTGCTAATCTACCCTACTAGGGAACAACCATACCAAATATCTCCTTTATCAAACAATCTAGGTCATCTTAATGATTATAAATGCCTATGGCCAAGTCATTATTTTGATTTTTATTCTTGATTATAACCATCTTTGGGCAAATCAGTACCTTTTTAAAAATCAATGCATGTAAGAATTTTCTTGTTTGGATTAATCTCAACCATGGGTTAATTCCACCTTTCTTCTTGCTTCTTTTCGAGGGACCGCCCATCCACATATGTGATGGCCACTCCCTCAAGTGGGCATCATCCTAGGCTTCCCAAACACCATTTGGAGATTTTTATTTAGTCATCATCTTCCTTCTAGCATACAATCCATTTATCATTATTTGAGAAGACATTGTTATGCCTATGATTTGCAACATTTTCCCAAACAAGGGAAAACTACAGACATCTAAAACTGGCCATCAATAACCTCTAACCAAACTTTAGACCAATTTCTATCAAATATCAAAATTTGGCTTAAAAACTCTAAAATGCATTAAATGGTTTGAATTTATCATATGCAAGTGCTAATTTTGGCTAGAGTATCACTAAACAGGATAATGCATTTTATATGATACCTAACTTTGATCAATTCATTCTGAGTCTAAATGATGATTTTACACCTAGATGCTCTGGATTACTCTTTGATACTAATTTTATTGCACAAGACATGTGCCCTTGTTATTTTGTGTTGGCAACATCTTAAATGGGATAACGGATCCAACACATCTAATATCACCTTCCAATTCCATTCCAGTCAAATTTTGAGCCAATAATATGACATTTTGACTAATTTGATTAATTTGAGCACCAATTTCCAAAATTTGCACCAAATTTTATAAATCATGTTTAAGACTAATTAAATTGAATCAAGAGCTTAAGTTAATTTTCCATGGAACTTGTTGAATATTTTACTTATGGAAATTGGTTTCTAATATCTACATCATCTGGTAAGGTCATCTATGGGGTGGCATCCACAAGCCTTAATTACAACAAATATATGATTAAGCCCTCCCATGCCTCTTTAATACCTCTCTATCACAAGTATTTATTAGGGTATTTATTGATTTTAGCCTCTAGAATTGAATGGATTCTTAGCCACACATCTTCATCTTGAGATGGATGATTCAGGTTCATTCTGATCAATTACAAAAATATATAAATAGAAGGCCTCACACTAATAATTTAAAGCTATCTTGGTGTAAAGTCACCATGCTCAGGTAGCTCTTCTCTTCGTATAGATTACTCTATGTAAAGTGAAGGTTGGATAGGCACCTTGGCTTGTGTACCTATGTGAGTGATCTTAGGCATTAAAGGAAAGGGCACTAAAGTTGGTATTACATCCTCTATCTCTCCATTTGAATATTGTATTAAAGGAAAGTAGGGTACTTCTTCCACTCGATTCACCATTCTAATTCATGTAGTTTAAGTCATCCTCCTACGAATTGATGAGAGTAGACCCATATTTTTTTTTCATTAGTAATTTAATCACTCCATGTAGGGACATGATATTCATTTACTCTTGGGGATGTAACAAACTTTGTACCATGAGCACTTGGTTCATGACTTCATTTGTGCATTTAGCTTAATTATACAGTTGGTTGTATGGGAAACACCATTAGAGGTCTTGCACAATATTTTTTTGCATAGTTACAAGGTCTCTATAAATGCTAGTGACATCAAATTTTTATGAGTAAGTCACTCTATTATATGTGAGCTGATTTTGTGCTTGGGCACCACCTTGGTAAGGAGGTTTGATTGACTAGTATTGCTAAGTTAAGGGTTGATGAGGCCTAGGGTACTATGTTTACTACCTTTTAAGGGAAACAAGCTCATTTACAAAGCTTTGTAGTAGCATTTTAACCTCATGCATTTTATTAAGGTAAATAGTAGCTAAAGTTAGTGGTCTTATTATGGTGGGGATAGGTGCTAACATAGGCTATGTAACTAGTTGGATAGGAGGAGGATCTATGAATAGGGGAATGGGGGGTTTAGGTGCTATCTTCCCTACTTGTATCTAATAATTTTATTCATGTATAGTGACTTCATAGGCATTAGGTAATATTGTGCCTCCCATGGATTGAATCAGCACACCTATATCACTATTAAGATCTTTTAAAAAATATAAAAACATAGTGTCAGGAGATGGATTACACAAAGGTGGGATCCTATCCCAAACTCTCTCAAAATTGAATTTAATATCAACCATCATCTCATGTGGGGATCGCTTTAAAGTTGTGAGTTGATCTATCAAGGATAAGTGGTCACTCCAGTCCTTAAATTAATTACATAGTTCCTCCTTGAGTTCATCCTATTTATAAATGTAATTTAATCTCAAGCCTCTGTACTATTGAATTGATTTACTTTTAAAGGAAGAGGAAAGTATCTTGACTATGAAATTATCTTTGGTGGCATGGTGCACTAAGAATATATCTGTGATATCCTAAATGTGTTCCATAGGATAAGTTGCATTATTGCTAGTAAAGTAAGATAAAATTTTTAGGGATGCAACTAGAATGTTGTCATATTAGGAAAGATCCAATGGATTGCCTCCATTGAAATGTATAAATAGTTGTTTCCTATGCACAACCATGAATGGGATAGGCAATAAGCTTCCCCTCTGTGCAGGGAATATCCCAAATAAAGGTGTAGATTAAAATCTAGGGGGTAACCATCTTGAACCAATCCTTCTCTTAACCAGTGATGAAGATGTTCTTACTTATATCCTTATATAGGGTGCTCAAAGATCAATGAAATGGAAATAAATACCAGTCATATATTCTTTTTTTTTATGTTGGCATGTAGATAGGGGGATGATCTTTATGAATCATAAATGTTAGGACTCACCAGGTGCTCTTATTGATTATCTACAACACTTTTTAGGTAAGGGTATCATCAATTCATTATCTCTTTATTCAACTAGTCCCATTAGGTGTGATAAAACTACTAAAATTCAGAATTTAATGGAAAAACATGTTGATATTATGATAAATGATCTTCTTAATGGGTTACTATCCATAAGAAGCATTAAATATCATATGCATCTAGTGTCAACATGAAGCTTTCCAAATAAGGTAGCTTATAGCTTGGCTTGTGCACATGGGGATGGCTCACCCTCTTTGTTCAATTTGTAATCACCTATATTAAAGCAATTGTTTTGGTTTTATAAACATGTCCACTCAGCCTGGATTTGGGTTCACACCCTCTTCAAGCACTTCAATGCAAAAATGTTTACCTATAAGATGGTATTGTTTGGGGACTCGATCATGATAACTGCACAATTCACAAAGATTTGGCATATTTTTAGAGCTCATAATCTGTTGCAATTATGGAAGCATATAAATAATTTTATCTTTTCTCATGTTTCTCTAGAGTATTATTTCCCTATTTTTGATAGGGTTAATGTCTTATCTAATGTCACGTTTCAAATTCATGTGTAAGCAGAGAAGGTGCATTTGAAGGTTGAGCACCTCCAAAAGTTATTGGATCATTGGAAGAATGACCCATGTGATGTTAGTCGGGTCCCTCCCAACTCTCCTCATTGTCGGTTGCCCCCACAGGATTGAGGCTTCAGGTAGCGAGGAAGATCTCGCTCTCAGAGCAGAGGATGGAGTGGCTCTCCTCAATGGCTCTTTCCTTTGCCCCCAATGAGCCCTCCTACTACTGTTGGTGGTTCTGAGTGATCAACACCCTCATAGGAAAGTTTTCTCAGCGTGCACTTGTTATCTTTCCTCTTTGACAAGTAGATGATAAAGATAAAGATAATGATAATGATAGTTGGTAACCCTTACCGGATGCAACAAACCTACCTACTAGAAGTCGCTACAATGTAAACTGATTTTCCGCCACCTTATCCTTCTCTACACCTACTTGTGGTTACCCCTCCTACTTAAGTTTGTTCTTATTTATTTTATGTTGACATTTTTTAATTGAAAAGTTTTATAAACTTAATTATTGGATGCTTCTCAATATTAATCAATATAATTCTTAAGAATGTGATTTTCCACTCATTTTTTTATAATTAACTTTATATAATAATATTTTATTAATATAAAAACAATTTTTTCAACGATTTGAAAGCTCGAAGTGAGCTTGTCTTTTTGTGTATTTTGTTTGAAAGCTCCAATTGTGGAAAACTTCTTCACAACTACTTAATGTCAACCCTTCAAATATATTTTCAAGATAAGCATTATAATCCTCCATGTGGATTGATTTATGTTTTTTTTAATATAAATTTTACAGAGTTGGAAATGAAAAGGTTTCCGTAAATGAATTTTCTTTGTCCCACGTGAAGAATTGACTAGACGTTTTACATACCCGTGAAAATTTGAAGCATACGTTGCAAGAGATATTTAAGTAAACCTAACGAGAGATAAATCACTCAATAAAATCTAACTAATTTTTCAAAATTAGATTAATAAATAATAAAAAGAGGATTTAAATAAGTATTATAAAATTAATTATTAGAACACAAAGTATGCAGGGTTAAAATAAAATATACTTTATAACACTAATCTATTTTATTATGTGTAATAATTTCAAGTAGTAAAATAAATAATTCAAATTTTAATTTTAATAAATAGTTTAATATATAAAATATTAGTAAAAAATTTATGATTTACTTAATGCAACCTCAATGGTTGTAGTTATTAAAAAAGAAAACAATCTTTCTCATAAAAAATATAAGGTGATTATTTCTCATGTAAAGTTTTTGGAAGGATTCAGAAAATTGCCACCATTACATATGACCAATACAAAAAGATGAAAAAACTAAAACAACTTTTCAAATGGAATGTTGAGGAAGAGAAAGTGAAGTCCTTGAAAGATAAATAATGGCATGTAATTATTACAAATTTATTTCTATGAATATGAAATGATTCATTGTTTGACATTTTTGTAATGTGTACGACTCATTTTGATGAATATTAGATAATCATTTATTTTTCATTTGATCTTTATATATTACACATTTGGATGATTTTTAAATGTTTCATTTACTATCATTTAATGTGATTTATATTTTATTTTGATATGAGGGAAATTGGGAAGCGAGTTTGCTTACAAATCCTTTTCATTAGAGGTCACAGGGGTAAATGGGTCTGCCACTATAACCCTGACAATATTGGGAAACAAACTAATCCCACACCACATGTACCAAGTACGTGGTGATTTAATTCAACCTCCCCGACTAGTTGGGCCACCCCCATGGGCCTTTAATATGATTTATATTACACATTTAATTTTTTATGATTTTTTTCATATTACATGTTGAAGGAAAAACATAATACTCATGGATGCTACTAAAATATGTATCTTAGATAAATCTATGTAAAAGATGCCAAGAGATATCATGTTGCAGGAGTTTATATAATATTGTATTTATGACATAAATAGGATAGGCACTTTGAGAATGATATCTCTCAACATTTTTTACTTAGATTTATCTAAGATATGTATGCTAATATATTTATTATGACCAAAAATACATTAATACATAAATAGAGTCTCATGATGACAAAGAAGAGTTGTTCCCAATGTTTTAGTGTGTTAGTGAAAGAGGGGCATGGTTTTATATGTGCAATAAACTTTATCTCTTCGACCCTAACCACCATCATTGCCTTTCGGTCACCTCACAATGGTTTATGTGGTCTAATCTCCAACATGATCATAATCAAGTCACCAAATGACTTGATAGAGCCATGCTAATAGAATAAACATCTTTTATTTTACTAAAAATTTTATTCACCCCATAGCTTTCAGCCCTGCTTTTTTTAATTTCTAACCACCTTCTCATCAAGTTTGAACTGGAATGGCTCTCTCCCTCTCCAAGGGGATCCACATTGTAATTTTATCTCAAATTGCTCATCTTTACCATTCATGAACCAAGAAGCACATTGCTATAATCTAGAATATTGTTCCTCGCCCTTATGGCGATCTTGCATGGATTGAATGATGGGGTGATGCCACTAGTAGGACATCCACCTTTCTTCACATCTACAACAAACAAGTTGTTTTTTACATCACAATGCCCATGAGGCTTCACACCATGAGTACATTCATATATAATACAAATTGGCACTCTCGTTTTAATGAGGATATACAAATGTATACCACTATGTGGCAGTAAAAAATCAAAATTGAAGAGCATTATCAAGCTCAAGGAGCTCAAATTCGAGGAAAAATGCACTAGCTAAAAATTAGAGATAAATATTTTAAAGGATTATTTGCTTTCCTTCCCTCGAGGCAAGTGACTCATTGTATCAAAGATATCAAGGAAGATGGTCCTTGCCTTACAAGACTTCCTAACATTTTGAAAGCCTTTGGTTCTCATTATCACAAGGTTTTGCCGCTTAGTTCTCCTCACTGAAACGTAAGCGAGCTCTTCTCTAATGCCTTCAGATTGTACCTTACTAGCTTGCTGAAGCTCAGAGAGTGGCTTGTGGTTGCCTGCTTTCTATTGAATAAATTAAAGAAGCTTTTATGTAGATGGTAGTTGAAAAAACACCTGGTATTTGATTTGTTTCCTTATGATTTCTATCAATAACTATGCGACATTGTGGGTCCTGACTTACATAGAGTCTATTTGGAAGTTGTCCAAACCAATTCCATTGACAAGCTTATCAATCAAGGTAACATTAAGTTTATCCCTAAGTATAGGGATCTTAAGCTCATTACGAATTGGTGGCATATTACCCTTCTCAATGTCTCTTACAAGATCCTCACTAAGGCCCTTGCTTTCCAAATCAGGTATTTTTTGCCCCGCATTATTTGCCTTGAGAAAAATTGTTTTATCCACAACCATTATATCCTTGACAACATTATTGTTGTCTAGGATGGAATGGAATGGGACATGAATTTCAATCAAAAGTCCTTGCTCATCAAGATTGATTTTTAAAAAACCTATGAAAAAATGGTGTGGTCATTCATCTTGGCCATGCTTCAAGCACTTGTTTTTGGCTCCAGGTTTGTGAGCATAGCTAGGATGTTTTTTCAAGAGGGTGAGCCTACATCACCATTAATGATGTGCAATCTGATAAGTTTGGCCTATTTCTCTCTATTCACCAAGGTTGTCCTCTTGCCCCTTCCCTTTATGTGTTAGTTTTTGAAGGGATTAGCTACCTCCTGGTAGATCACACTTCCAGAGGATTGATTAAAGGTATTTATCTTCCTCAGTCTCACAAGCAAATGGTTAATGGGTGATTTTTTGATGACTATTTCCTCACATTAGCCGAGGAGGAAAATTTTGTGTCCAATACTATGAAATGCTTGGATTTATTTGCTTAGCTTTTGGTTCCTCTATCCAATGGAAGTAAACCCAATGCTACAAGCAGTCTATCTCCCCCTTACCTAATTGGCTCATCCATTATAAGTGGCTTTGAATTCATCCATGTGAGAAGTTTAAATTCCTTGGCATGCCCTTTTATTTTCATGCAACTCCCTCAGATCTATGGGATTATGTGGTTCAAAGAGTTGAGGAAAAACATTGGTTTCTATATTTCTAACCTCCCTCTCTAGCATGAAAGTTTCAAAATTTCTTTAAGATTTTGACTACTACTCGTTTATTATTCCTTGTGTTGGGGCCCCTCTAAAGCAACATATGCCAAACTTGAAAGGATCTTGAGGGACTTCTTATGGGCTAACTCCAAAGGAACCAAAGGGTTCCATTGAGATGTTTGGGTATTTGTTGCACCCCCAAAGCTCTCAAAGGTCTTCTTGACATTAAAATCCAATGTCATGCCTTGTGTGCCAAATGGATCATACGAGCCTTTGAAGGGGAGGAAGCATGGAATCATTTGATTATTGTATCACTCAAGGAAAACCTATGGGAAATAAAGCCTAGAAAGGTTTGAATTTACAAACTCTTATTATCAACAGGGCTTGATTACCATTGTTGAAACTTTTTTTACTAAGAGTATTTGAAAGCTTGGGAACTGCTTAAAAGACACTTGTAGTGGGATGGGGATGGTTTCATATTTGGTCTCTCTCTCAACTCCCATTTCATGTGGTGGTCTCCTATTCTTACTTATCATGAGGTTCTTTTCACCCTTGTGCCCTAGATCAAGAGCCCTCAACCCTTCAGTAAAGGCATCGAAGAAATTTCAAACCTCTTTTGCAAAAAAGCCAAAGATTGGATCCCTTGGCAAGCTCTTAGAATTCAGTGTAACTTGCAGGAAACAAACCATGAGTCTATCATTATTCTCTACGTGAAGTGCATCTTCACAAAATTGGAGTTTAATCTCTGGCCAAATGGTGGATTGATTGGAATTGGCCTATTCAAACCCCATTCCTCTGGTATCAACCCTAGTTAGGTTATCAACTTCTTTTCCCACAACGCTTTCGAGTCAATTCTCTTAATGCCAAGTGAGAGTCAATTCCTCTAAACATGAGTGGAAAAGAGGATTTAAACATGTGTGGGATGCTATTATTGAGCCCAAGCATGGACACTTTTTTTGGTGCATTCGTCATCATGGACTTCCTATTGGCACTTGGCTTGTGCACATGGAGATGGCTCACCCTCTTTGTTCAATTTGTAATCACCTATATTAAAGCAATTGTTTTGGTTTTATAAACATGCCCACTCAGCCTGGCTTTGGGTTCACACCCTCTTCAAACCCTTCAGTGCAAAAATGTTTACTTGGAAGATGGTATTGTTTGGGGACTTGGTCATGATAACTGCATAGTTCACAAAGATTTGGCATATTTTTAGAGCTCATAATCTTTTTCAATTATGGAAGAATATAAGTAATTTTATCTTTTCTCATGTTTCTCTAGAGTATTATTTCCCTATTTCTAATAGGGTTAATGTCTTATCTAATGTCATGTTTCAAATTCATGTGTAAGCAGAGAAGGTGCATTTGAAGGTTGAGCACATCCAAAAGTTATTGGATCATTGGGAAAATGCCCCATGTGATGTTAGTCGGGTCCCTCCCAACTCTCCTCACTATCGGTTGCCCCCACAGGACTGAGGCTTCAGGAGCGAGGAAGATCTCGCTCTCAGAGCAAATGACGGAGTGGCTCTCCTCAATGGTTCTTTCCTCTGCCCCCAATGAGACCTACTACTATTGGTGGTTCTGAGTGATCAACACCCTCATAGGAAAGTTTTCTCAACTTGCACTTGTTATCTTTCCTCTTTGACAAGTAGATGATAAAGATAAAGATAATGATAATGATAGTTGGTAACCCTTCCCAGATGCAATAAACCTGCCTACTAAAAGTGGCTGCGGTGATACGCTGGTTTTCCGCCACCTTATCCTTCTCTACTCCTACTTATGGTTACCCCTCCTACTTAAATTTGTTCTTATTTATTTTATGTTGACATTTTTTAATTGAAAAGTTCTATAAACTTAATTGTTGGATGCTTCTCAATATTAATCAATATAATTCTTAAGAATGTGATTTTCCACTCACTTTTTTTATAATTAACTTTATATAATAATATGTTATTAATATAAAAACAAAATTTTCAACGATTTGAAAGCTCGAAGTGAGCTTGTCTTTTTGTGTATTTTGTTTGAAAGCTCCAATTGTGGAAAACTTCTTCACAACTACTCAAGACGAGAAAGAAAAGGAAAACTTAACGAGTTGATTTATGTTTTTTTTAATATAAATTTTAACGAGTTGGAAATGAAAAAGTTTCCGTAAATGAATTTTCTTTGTCCCACGTGAAGAATTGACTAGACGTTTTACATACCCGTGAAAATTTGAAGCATACGTTGCAAGAGATATTTAAGTAAACCTAACGAGAGATAAATCACTCAATAAAATCCAACTAATTTTTAAAAATTAGATTAATAAATAATAAAAAGAGGATTTAAAGAAGTATTTTAAATAATAAGGATTTGGAAGTACTTATTTAATAATGGAAATAACAAGGATTTATAGAAGTATTTTAAATAACAAGGATTTGGAAGTACTTATTTAATAATGGAAATAACAAGGATTTAAAAAAGTATTTTAAATAACAAGGATTTGGAAGTACTTATTTCAAATTAAAACACGGTTGACACACAATTCTTTATCAAATGATTTAAAAATTAAACAAGACAAACCACAAGACACGGGGGCGCCTCAAAGGACCAAGACCACACACCACCCTAGAAACATACTAAGTACATTTTTGGGTAACCACCACAAGACCACAAAATAAAAATGATATAGAAAGAGAGGAGATAGAAGGAGGACATGATGGCAAATGACAAAACATGTCAGTAATGCCTAATTTAGACCAATAATCGATAAATACACATGTACCATATAGTTATACAATTTTAACAACTAATAAATGCATAGGAGCCATTTTTAGGTGTCTACATAACTCCCTAATTTGATGTGTGTGTGTATCAAAGTAAAAAAAAATGGTATGGATAAAAACATTTGTATCTTTGAAGTAATTCCAATGCACTTGTGAATCCTAACAAAACATTTTTTCTTTTTCTGCACATGCATGGGTGAATGTTGATAATTAATAATTGATTGAAATATAGAAACTTAATTAAAATATTTACTTGATTTGACTGCAGGGGTAATGATGCCCTTAGGAAATCACATCCTAAGCCTTATATAATTTTTAGTGATAAAAATAAGCTATACCAAAGTTTTGAGTAGTACAAACAACAAAATTTTAAAATAAATCTAGGGTAATATCATTGTGAGATGGAGTTATAAACACTTATCAGATATGGGCCTTCATATCTAAATAAAATTTTAAGAACTATAGATTGGATTTAGGTGCCTTTTTAATTACAAGCCTCCAAATTCATCTCGTTGAATTATATGATAGTACACATACCCTAACACCATGTATTTAAACATGACGAGTGGAATTTATGACCGCCTTTTGATATTTGAGATGAACTTGTGTCAATATCACATATCTCAAAATAAAAGGGATTATGTGCATCATGTGCAAGATAAAATAGAAAAACAATGATTTCTAACATAGAAAGATGTAATCTTAGAAGCTATAAATTGATCCCATATTTTTACATGAGGTTAGGTTGACAAGAAATGACTAAGTGTAATCATGTGCAGGTGAGACATGTATGATCACTCTTAAGACTAATCAATGTGTATAATCGTATACCATTTTGGACATCTCTGTTCACAAAACTCTACTGAAAGTAAAGTGCGTAGAATACCATATGGCACGAGAACATAACTATTAAACATAGTGAATAATCAGGGGTCAATTCGATTGAGAAACACCTAGAGAGGAATAAAAAGAATCTTCTACAATGATATAGAAGGACATGTGGAGCCTAGTTGGCAATCGCTGACAAAAGAAGGATAGGTGGCTCTAACGAAGAAAAACATAGAAATGGGGAAGGGGTCCAAGAAACCTAAAAATAGACCCTTCAACCTCTCATTTGACAAATAGGGTTTTGATTATAAGTTTTGAGGAGCAAACATATATTTTTGAGATTATAGAAGACTGAGTCTTTTACAAGATATTGTGATGTTTTGTATGAATGAAAGATTAATCTTGTTCTACCATAGAGTCATTATAATTAACTAATTTAATCTTTTTGTATGATGAGTATTTGAAGGAATGATTGACATATGTGTTTTGTAATTGTAATATGTTAGATTACTTGCATTATAGTTTAGTTAGGGCTTGTACGATTTGCATTATAAGTAATTAATGATCTTTATATCTCCTTTTAACAATGAGAACCTCAATGACATATCAATATTTTTGGGTGAGAACTTAGGTCTTTGGCTCAAGTTATATGCTAGTGCATGAGTATATTAATTGTTGTGCATAGTTTGACAAATAGATTGATTAGAAAAAGCAAAACATTTTAGTTATATTGTCAAGAGCCTATAATTTGTATTGAGTGTGGATATTAACTGAGTGCACATAGAAGTCACATAGAATATTACAGTTTATAAATAAAAAGTAATAAGTTGAAACCCTATAAATGAAAGGTTACAATCCCACTGTGCAAAGGCTAGGCATTTGGTGAGCTAGAGATGAGATTGGGGTAGAGGAAGTAAAAGAGGAACCAAAGACTCTATAGAGAGGGAAGAGATGCTACATAATATGGAACCCATGAGGGAGTGTAATTAAGTCATTTGAATGTTATGAGTAACTGTGTAGAATGGGAAGGGTACATGATCTGTTTGCATGAAGGATTATTGTGCTCCAATGGAGAAGAAGACATGCAAAATGAAGAATCCTAGTTTGAGGAATGCCAATTTGAAGAAGTGGATGTGGAAACACATGAATATGGAGGAAGATGCATAAACCTTAAGGAGATATATGATTTAAGATTACCTAAATTATATGCCTATGCACACATTATTTTAAGAAATAAGATTTTGGTGAAAGTGATTTTGAAGAGTTTTGAGAAAATGAATATTTTGTGGTGGAGCAGATGATTCCATGTACATTGTATCATGAGAGGGATCAAGATTCAAGGTTCATTGGTACAGTAGGAATGGTGTGCAGAGAGGCATAGGTTTGACAATAGTTGTTGGAAGAAGGGTTTCTAGTGAATCAAGAGGTGATGTGACAATAAGGATTATTGCACAAGTATAACAACACCAAGTAAAAAATTGATTTTTTTATGAGATGTTGATGAAGCTTCTAAATTATATAGGGATCAAGGATACATATAAGCATATGCATAAGTGTGAGATAGCCTATAGGGCTAAAGGAGTGGCTTATCCTAAAATAAAACAAGATAATTTTCCTTGACACTTCTAGATCATGTGCACACTTGGTATCACAAGTTTGATCCAAACCAAGATGGGGTCGATTCTGATTTATTAAATATTGTGTTCTCAAAAGAGTTTCATATTTCAGAGTTTGAGTAGTAGAGCATTTATTTGATCAAATAAATCAAGAAAGATGCTACGGAGTGTGCACAAACTTATGATGCAAGTTTTAAGACATTTTTGTCTAAGTTATCTCATGACATACACCCATTATAACATGTATGGTGGTTTTTTTCAAACATATAATTGAATATAAAGAATTTATTTGATTCACATGAAGCATTGAATATTGCACTAAGAATAGAAGTCACAAGGAATTTTTACATGGGGGTAAGCCCATTTCTAAAAGTGAATATTTATAAGATGGATACACAATTATAAAGTCTATGTGAAAATAGTGTGCATAAATATTAGATGGGATTATGGTGTAGATATTATGAGATATAAGGTCACAAAAAGAACAATTTCACATAGAGGAAAGTATAAGTTGTGATGGTAAATTGTAAATTTTGTTAAGGAGACCATGAAAGAAATAATTACATGTTGGTACATAATGCCAATAAATTCAAAGAAACCTGGTGAAAGTTATGTGATACACACACATGACAAAATAAATTGTTGATTCATTGAAGAGATGTGTGGTGTGTATGGTATAGAGTTAAATTAGAAAAAATACGCATGATATTAACATAGTTGAGGATATAGAGGAAGATCCTATGGAAGGCATGGTGGCAAAAGAAGTTGAAATAGTTATCAAGGACATTATTTATAATGTGGATGTTCAAAGTTTCCTAGGTGATCTTATTATGGAAAAGGGCACAAGATTGATGATTTCCCTAAACTTTGCATAAATAATATTATAGAGAGATATGGTTCAAAAGGGCACAAAAATGATTATGATTATATCACAAGAAGGAAAGTGGGTGGTCAAGAAGAATCTATATAAAGGGAGTGCAAACCCAAAGCTTAATATAAAAAAATAGGTGGATTGGATGTATGGTAAATAGGAAAGACTCTTTGATGTAGGAACATCCAAGGTGAATGGGAAATATTTCATCACCCAAAAATAATAGGATATTTAAGAAACTTCAATAAAATATAATAGGGATTTTGGTTAATTTTAAATAAGGGGTCTTGGGTGACATTTTGAGATCATAGAGATCACATTTATGGTTGCATTTCTTATATCAACTCTAATTTTCCATGTTACATTGGCCACACTCATTTTATCTAAGTATTTAGTCCATAGCACTAATATAGGCCAAAAATTCATTATGTGTTTGTGTTTGCAACCAAGTGTAGACACTAAAATATGGTTTTAGACTCTGAATTCACCTGACATAACTTATGTATACACATATGGATTGTACACCCCCTTATATCTATCCACATGCTTTTCACGTGTTGACCTTCATGAGATGTTATTAGTCACCTACAAGAATTATATACTATGTGTCTAAAGTGTTTAAAATCATACTCATATTGTCTCCAAATCATCATATCAATATTCTTCCATTTTATATGAGTCATCAAACTTAGATGCTTGTGGAATTCTGTTGGCATCCAACTCTAATGAACTTATCCCCATGCTAAGTAGTGGTCACCTTTCGAATTCAAATTATCTTCACGGGTTGAACCATACATTTCACATGTCGATGGCATGATAAAGTACCCCAAGAGTCACACATATATACATAATAGGTTTAAATATGTAGATTATCCAACACTCTTCAAAGATACATCTATACAACTTTTTACATTCAAAGGGGTTGTGATAAACTTCCCAATTCAACCATCAAGCACACAAATTAGGTCCTAGCCTAAGTCTCAAGCACTCAAGGTAAGCCAAAGTTTACACTTGCCAAGTGTCAAAATATAGATTACTGGCTACATTTGTTAAAGGATCACCATTTCACACATAAACCTAATAGGGAGAGCTACATGTGGTTTGACTTCCCTCTTTAGAGTATTAGATATGTAGGTAATGCTCAACCATTCACTAGGGAGTTGTTAAGGTCAACTCAATCCACCATTTCTCTCTTTTGTAAGCCTAAACCTAGTTTTGAAAGTAGACCTATGGTTTTAAAGAGAAAGATACATATTTTATAGATACTGCACATGCATTGAGCCTTGATATCATGCATAAATAATGATTACAAGTAGGCTGAATGACCTATACTGAAGTAAAGAGGCACTATATGCATAAAAATATGGAAAAAGGTATATGCTATCATATGGCATAATCATCCATAGATTGAACGATTCATCCTAGCAATTATAAATACCAAGTTCTTGATTTGAGAAACTCACGGTCTACTTTTAGCCTTTTTGTCACTTACATTCGGTCTCAAAGATGCAAAAAATAGTAAACACAATAAGTATCTTAATGCCTTTAGTAATTTATATTTATAGTAAGTACAATTATTTAATTATATTCAAACTTTTACATTCAGATTCATGTATCACTAGCATACTTTACTTAATATAAATAGATCAAAAGTTATATCTTATTAGGTTCATGTAATCAAAATAAGGTAAAACATCATAGGATTCAAAGCAACCCTAATGAGTTATTAAGTGATTCAATAGTTTCAAAAATTTATAGACATGGAGTCTTTGAGTTAATGGACTCTATGGAGTCATGGAATTATCAAAGCAATAACCTCGAGAATACCCAATGAAATGATAAAATTCTTGAATCTTGTGCACATAATCCATGGGGTGCTGGCCTCGATATTTTTCCTGAGAGTCTTCAATGACGACAAATGATTCACAAAGTTTGTGATTCCATGAAAAAAGTACAAGTGTCATAGTCAAAATTAACATAGAGTATAAGCCTCAATAAATCCCATGGGATATTCTATGATCTCAAATATTCATGAAATCCATGAATTCATGGAGAAGGACATGTGTCATTTTCACAAATATCTTATTTACAAAGACATAATTTTATTAAAGGTAGATGCATGATAATCCTTACATGGATTTTATAAAACTGTGGGTCCATGGAGAATATAGATCCCATGGAAATAGTTTAGAATGCATAATAGATACCCCAAGATCCTTCCACATGGTGTAATCTCATAATCCATGTGCACGTGGCTCTCAAATGTAATCATAACAAAGGAAATGACACAAATTTATTTAGTTAGCCAGATATTTCATGAGAAGGCACCAAATGAGGTGTTTATGGTTTTGTTATAAAATTATCAATAAGATATTTCAATTTTTGGTGGCCACGAGATAGTTAACTCACCCATGTACTTGTTTTTTAAATCAATTTCCCTAGGAATTATGGAAATTTGAAGATAATTCAAGAAGGCTGATGAGTGGGAAAATGAAAAATATCTCAGGCCAAAAATAAAAAGGGATTGTCTCTTTAAATAAATCAAAGGTCGGGAGAAATTGAGACTCAACATATTGAAGAGATCAATCAAAATAATAAGATAATAAAAACAGAGAGGAATGCAAAGCTTTGGGCTTGCAAGTGTAGTGTGAACATTGTGATCCCAAAATTATGTCTATTAATGTAAACTTTGTCTCAAATTCAATAAAGAGAGTCTTTGTATCTATATGTGTCTTGTGAGTAAGAGAGTGATAGAATCACCACTAGAGATTGATATAATCAACACTAGGGAGTGAGGCAACCATTAATTTGTCCCCCTTGTGCCTCCCTCATATACCATTTGGTATTAGGGTAAGTTTGTTTTCCCTTGCTAGGTTGTGTGTATAGAGATTCCAATTGAGTCATTAGTAAGTTTTGAAAGAGAAAATTTCATTTGTGTGAAGTGATGTCAGACAAATGTAATCATGTTAGAAGAGTTGCAAAAGTAAGATCACATAGAGTTTAAGACTTGGTAGAAATGATGAGAGGAATCCAAGCAAGATTGGAGGCAATAGAGACAACACAAAGAAGAGGAGCTTATATTGAATATGTGAGTGATGATGAATAAATGGAATTCCAAGAGTTTGAAGAGATATGGAGATTGAAGCTAAGGGAAAAAAAATTTAGAGCTGTTGTAAAGCTTCAAAACAAGCCAATGTTAGATACACCTTGCTACATTAGAAATTTAAACCCTAAATATGGAGAAATATTTTGATTACGATTCAATAAAGGAACTCAAGAAAGTGAAATTTTGTTACATAAATTTAAAAGTTCATGCATCTTTATGGTCGGATCATTTGAAGACTAAGAGACATAAAAAAGATAAGGAGAAAATCAAGTCATGGAATAGAATGGTGATGAAATTAAATGCTAAATAATTGACTTTAGATTATCAGATGAGTTTGTTCATGAAATTGCATAACTTGAGACAAAAAGAGATGAGAATTAAATAATATAGTGATGAGTTTAATAGGATTATTATATGAGCTAGACATGTAGAAGATGACTCAGTTAAGGTGGCTATATATGTGAATGGGATACATACTTATGTTCAATATGTGATTGGTATGTTTACCTTGAGAACTATGGAAGAAGCCTATTAATGTTCATTGAAGGTAGAAGAGAAGTTGGATAGGAGGCAAAAAATGAACTCTAGAGGTAGAGGGAAGTCCTCATGAGAAAGAAGGAAAAATAGTGGTGGCAGAGGTTAACAATCACGTGATGGAGAAGTGAGCATATCTCAACATAAGAATTAGAATGATATATGAAGAGGCTACCCTTTCATAAGAATAGGATCTTAAAAAAGAGGAAGAGGTAGAGGATTTGTGGGTAAATGCTTGGGATGTAATAAATATATTAGATATGGAGTTTATGAGTGTCTAGAAGAAACTCTGAACAACATAAAAATAATAGAAAGGATTATGCATATTGCTCATGGTGATGTAGAGAGTGTTGGATCCCCAACACACACAAAAGATCTAGAATAAGGAGACGCTCTTATTATGAAAAGGGTGTTGTTAAAACCAGACAAAGAAGTGAATGAACCTTTACAAATAGGGATTTTATTCCAAAATTTGTCAAAATTAGGAGGTAAGTATTGCAAGGTTTTCATTGATAGTGACAACACAAATAATTTAGTGTTTCAAAAAATGGTGGACAACCTTGGGCTGAAAATTCTAGTACACCTTACCCCATATAAAGTTTCATGGTTGTTTAAATTTCATCAAGTGATGGAAAATAAGAAATTCATGGTGAATTTTTGAATTGGTTCATATAAGTATGAATTTATATGTGACATTATGCACATGGATGTGTGTCATGTGTTTTTTTGGATGCCATGTTAGTATGATAGAAGAGATGTGCATGATGGAAGAGTGATCACTTACACTCTTGTGAAGTATGGAAATAAGTTTAACTTGAGTCCATTGAAAGATAAATGAGAAGAAGTGGAAAATAGTTCAAAGGTGATGATGGTTTTAGGCAAAAAGAAAATTTAAATTGGTAAAGGAAGATGAGGCATGCTTCAATTTTTCTGTAAAACTTGTATTAGATGTGATAGACACTAAGGTAAGCAATCTTACCATTAAAATTCAGAATTTAATGGAAAAACATGTTGATATTATGATAAATTATCTTCTGAATGGGTTACTATCCATGAGAATCATTTAAGATCATATGCATCTAGTGTCAACATGAAGCTTTCCAAATAAGGTAGCTTATAGATTAACCCCAATGGATATTGAAGAGATAAAAAGATGGGTGCAAGAATTATTGAATAAAGGCTTGATAAAAGAGAGTTTGATCCCATGTGTAGTGACACTTGTATTAGTACCCAATAAAGGTGGATAATGGAGAATGTGTATAGATTTAAAGGTAATAAACAAGATCACCATCAATTAAAGGTTTCCATTACTAAGGATGGATGATTTAATGGACTGTTTAAGCATAGACAAATACTTCAAAAAGATAGATTTAAAGAATGAGTATCACCAAATTTTAATAAGAAAAGGTGATGAATGCAAAACTATATTCAAGATAAATGATGGATTGTATGAGTGGTTACTTATGCCATTCAGGTTAACAAATGCTCTAAGTACATTCATGAGGCTCATGAATCAGGTGATAAATCCATTCACAGGTAAGTTTTTGGTTGTTTATTTGTATGATAGTTTGATTTTCAGTCATTCCAAAAAATAACACTTGGATCATTCAACATTTGATACTGGTTTTGATCAAATTGAAGGAAGAAAAGTTATTAGTCAACTTGAAGAAATGTGGCTTCATTCAATAGGAAATAGTGCATTTGGGATTTACAATCTCAAGTGAAGGGTTAAAGGATGGACCCAAAAAAGGTAAAAGCAATTGTGGAGTGGCCTTCACCAAAAACCATGTTTGAGGCTATATGTTTTCATGGATTACCAAGTTTCTACCAAAAGTTTGTTAGAAACTTTAGTGGTATATACAAACCTATCATATAAACTATGATATGGATAAAAATGATTTTCATTGGACAATTGCAATAGAGAAAACTTTCAGATCTTGTAGAATAAGATAACAATACAACTAGTGTTGGCATTACGTAATTTTGGGAAGGTGTTTTAAGTGGATTATGATGCAAGAAAAACATCCATTAGAGTAGTGTTGAGTCAAGAAGATAAGCCTATTGCATATTTTAGTGAAATTTTGAATGAAAAAAAATATATATATATATATTTAGTTTATGATCAATAATTTTATGCAATAGTACAATCACTTAAGAAGTGGAGGCATTATTTATTACCAAAAGAATTTGTTTTGTACACAGATTACCAAACTCTACAGGTCATAAAAGATAATGTAAGCTAAATCAGAGGCATATGAAATGGGTGGAATTTTTTTATTTCTATTATTTTGTTTTGAAAAATATAAATGGGAAATCAAATAAGTTTGTGGATTCCTCGAGTAGGTATTCTCTTGTTGTGAATGAGCTCAACGTTGAAGTCATTGGCTTTAAGTCAATGAAAGAGTAATGTGAATATGATGGAGATTTTTTGGATACAGGGAAGGTATACAAAGATCCCAAAAAATGTATATAAATCCATGGCTAGAGGATATGATTCAATATGGATTGTTGTTTAATGGGAAGAGGCTATACATAAATCAAGGCTCTATGAGATATAACATATTGAAATAAAAACATAGAAGAGGCATGGTTAAATTTATTTGAGATATGATAAAAATTTGGAATAATTAAGAGATTAATATTATTGGCCACAAATGAGCATAGATGTGAAGAAGATCGTGTAAAGGTGTAGAATTTTACAACATGCAAAAGAGAAAAGATATAATATCAGGTTGTATCAGCCATTACTTGTTCCATACAAACCATGGGATGCATTAAGCATGGATTTTATTCTTGGATTACCAATAACTTAGCCAAGAAATGAATCTATTTTTGTTGTTGTAAACATATTTTTTAAAATGACACACTTTATAGCATGCAAGAGAAATAGTGATGCCAAAAATATTACTAACCCTTTTTTCAATGAAGTCATGAGATTGAATGGGTTGCCAAGAAGTATTATGTTAAATAGAGATACTAAATTTTCTAGACATTTTAAAGGACACTATGGAAGAAATTGGGCACAAGATTAAACTTCAATTTAGCCTTTCATCCCAAAATGGTTGGGTAAACTAAAGTTTTGAATCATAGTCTCAGTAATTTGTTGAGGTGTTTATTCGAAGACAAATCCAAATAGTGAGATTTGGTGTTGGTCCAAATTTAATCAATTGAAGCACATGTATGATTACATGTAGATTATATAAGGTAACAACCTAATAGGTGTGCTTGAATTAATAAGTATAGTTGAATTGAGTAGAAGAAGTGTTGAAGGGGAAAACTATGTAAAGTGATACATGTTGTGCATATGGAGGTAAAGAACAAATTGGAGAAAAGTGACAAAAAAATATAAATAATATGTTGATAAGAGAAGGGATTTTTTTTTTGAAATTGGGCACTTAATATTAGCACATTTTCATAAGGAGAGGTTTCCAATAGGTGATTATAACAAGCTAAAATGGAATAAAATTAAGATTTTTAGAAAATTCTCAGTCAATGCTTATAAAATTGATTTACTAGAAGGAGTGGATATCTCCTTAATTTTTAATGTGTATGATTTGTACCTATACATGATGGGTAAAATAAATGAGGAAGAGTCAGACATGGATTCTCCAAACATTGACTTGAAATAAAAACTACCAACCAAGAAAAATGAATAGAAGCCATTATGGACACACTGATTTGTAAGGAGATGAGGGGCAATGAATACTATAAGAACTTGGTGAAATGAAATAACTAAGTAGCTAAAGAGGTAACTTGGATGAATGCTTCTAAAGTTATTAAACATGAAATATCAATCAAAGAACTAGAAGTAGGTTCATGAGCAGGAGCTCATGGAGAATTTAATTTACCCTAGTTGTTTAATTTAGGAGCATCAAAAATAAATAATAAATCTTGAATCACCAAAAAATAATAGGATATTCAGAGTAGATTTAATAAAATATACTAGATATTTTGTGTGTTTTCAGTAAGGGACCTCATGTCACATTCTAAGATCACATAGATCAAATTTATGGCAACATTTATTCTCACAACTCTAAGTTTCCATGTTGAAGCATGACTACACTCTTTTTATCAAAGTCTTTAGTCCAAAATAATAATAGAGGCCACAACTTCACTATGTTTTTGTATTCACGACCAAGTCTAAGACCCATAAGTTCCAGTGCAGACATAATAGGTTATTAAGTAGTTCACATGGTTTCATAAATCTGCAACCACAGAGTCTTAGAGTTCATAGAATCCATGGAGTCATAGAATAAACATAGAAATGACCTCAAGAGCACCCAATAGAAGCACATAATTCTCAAAGCTTGTGTATGGAATCCATAATTCCCATGACGTTGATATTTTACCTTAGAGTCCTAAAAAATCACAAACAACTCATGGAGTCCATGATTATGTGAAAAGAGGATAGGTGTCATAGTCAGAATCAACATGGAGTATTGGCCTCAGTAAACCCTAATAGAGTAGGATGTGATCTCAAAAAATCATATAGCATGTGATTCCATGGAGAAGTATATGTGTCACTATCTACAACATATTATTCACGGGGGACATAGGTTTATTAAATGTGGATGTGTGATAGACCTTAAATGTATTTTATAAATCCATAGGTCCATAGAGGATATAGAGACCACAAGAACTATTTGGAACCCATATATATAAACTTGAGATCAAGCCACATGACACATTCTCATGATCCTTGTGGCTATGGTTCTCAAATTTAATCATAGAAAAGGAAACGGCATAAAGATCTTCAAGTGGTCATAGTTATCACAAAAAGAAACCAAATGGGGAATTTAAGGTCTTTCTATAAATATCTTGACAAGAGATTTTAATTTATGGTGGCCACAAGATAGTTAACTCACCCATGTGCTCACAGTGACAATAATTACCATGGGAATCACATACAATTAAAGAGAGAATTTGAGAAGGCTAATGAGCAAGATAATGAAAAAAAATCTTAGGTCAAAAATAAAATAGGATTATCTCTATAAATAAATCAAAGTTTGGGAGTAGTGGCGATTCAACATATTGAACAGATTATTCAAAAAAATAAGAAAGTAAAAAGAGAGAGGAACATAGAGATTTAGTCCTACAAAGGTAGTGTAAACATTGTGATCCCAAAATTATGTCAATGAATGTAAATTTTGTTTTAAAATTAATCAAGAGAGTCTTTGTCTTTGTGTGCTTCTTAAGAGTGAGAGAGTGAGAAAATCACCACTTGGAAATGAGGCAACCATTTATTTGGCCTCCTATACCTCCCACTTGCATCACTCTTTAACAAAAAGATTATATATTATGCACGTAAGGTAAAGTAATGTGGGATACTCTGATGCACCATTAGAGAAGTATCTATTGGTAGAAGAACATTAAATAATACAAAATATCCAAAGGGAAGTATAGACCATAATATAAATAGATGTAGAGAACAAAGAAATCCAAAAGAAGGGTCGTAGCCTAAAAGAAATGGAGGAGATTTAAAAAATATTCTTTGTTTAAAATAAGGGGCATATTACCATTGTTGAGGACTTGGCTTATGAAAAGTATGGGGGATGCATGAGAGAAAATCCAAGGGAAAATGGAGGTCTACTCTGCTAAGAATGAACTATATGATCATGCATTCAACATTGATTCAAGCATCAATGAATGGGGGATGAGCAATATCTTGATTGGAAATGGTGCAAAGATAAATATCCCAACTCAAGATGCTTAGAGAAAGATGAGGAATCAAAGGCTACAACCTTTTGGAAACATGTTGATCATGGAGAACTACATGCATGTAAGACCATTAAGAGTCTATTGCGGAGCAGAGCTAGTGATAATGGGATCACAATTTATAGTTGACTTTGAAGTCATTGAATTAGTTAAACTTGACCATAATTTAGATTTTTTGGGAAAGTAGTGGTGTTATGATAATAATGTATATATGCACTTCAAACAAATCTATGCGAGATTAAAAATTTAAAGGAAGATTATGATTCCTCTTGTTGTGTAAAATGGACTATCCTATTTGGAGAGTGTAGATATTGATGAATAAATTAATCATATCTAAAATATTATTGCTCAAGGAAAAGAGTGGGGAGGGCTCTTATATTTTTAGAATTTTTTCATAGTGTTGACATCACACTTTTAATTATATGCACAATAAATGAATGTATGAAATGATTTTCCTAACAGATCTGGCCTCATAATATGATAATGTTAGGACCATATCATAATTTGTTTGAGATAATTACACTAGCAACTTTTCCTTATCTTGGAAGGTTTGATGTTTATCTCAATGAGATTGGACATCAAAATTAAAGCTACAAGTAGATGAAATTGACCAAGATACATAAATCATAGTTGAATGCAAAGCCATAAGGTTTATTTTTAGAATTTATGTAATATTATAATTAATTACGAAAAAAAATAATTTTTTAGGTGGTTTTTAGTAATCCTTATAAATTTAATTAAGAATGATTAATTATTGTGAATATTGATAAAAATCAAAAACATTGTATAAAAAAGTTTTTAAAGATAAAAATCTTTTAATTTTATAATTACTAAAAATGTAATGGAAGAGTTTTTGAACGTAGTGTTTCTTCCTTTTTTTCTAGATGTTTATAAATTTATTATCTTTTATTCTTACACAACAAATGAATAAAAATATATAAAAAATATGGAAGTCACAACAATATCATACTCTTAATACTACACACTCCTAAAATAATATGAATATGTATAACAATCACCAACAAAATGTCATCCTCCCTCCTAAATACTTGATGGAACATTGTACTAATTTAAGAAAAAAAAAAGTTCCTAAATGATCCTAAACTATATTTCCATAAAACAATATACTCTTTACAATGCAAAAGAAATATTTGAAAAAAAAAAAAAAAAAAAAAACAAAACAATACATAAAAACATAAGTATAAAGACAACTTTAATACTTTAAATAACATGGACATAATTCAAAAAAATAAATTATGCTAGCATCAATCGTCACATATTATGATTCATTTTGAACAATGAAAAATGGATGATCATAAATGGCACTGACAAAAACAATATCTTTCATGATATGTGGAGACTAAGCCAAATTAGCAGTAAAGGAACATACATATGATTTTGAAAAAAGATATAGCTATATTAAATTTGAGAGTTAAACATATTAATCTTTTATGTTACAAATTTTGTATACTTATCTCTTCAAAGCATTGACATCTAAAGAAATGATATAAAATAAGAACATTTTGTGTAGGTGTAATTATAAATAAGGGCACTATGTGCTAAGTTCTTATAGAGTAGTTGATTTGTTTAGCTAAATTTTATATTTGAAACATTTAAATATGATTTAAAAACATATTTAATAAAAAATATGGAAAAAGTAATGCAAAATCTACCTGTGTAAAACCTAATAATTAAGTGCATTGTCATAGAACGTGCTAAATGTTAAATTTTCACAAAAAAATTGACATTGTATGATTAGACTTGACAAGAAATTGGCATGCTTTGGTAGCCTTTCATCAAACACTTTCAATTACAAATCTGGGTAGTTTAATAACTATATTTCAATACAGACAAGCTTTGCATATTTTATATTTGTGAAATGCATTTATTTTAAATCTAGCAAGAAAACACTCAAGTTCATTAAATTAAAGGTAAAAGCACATGAGATTTTGAAATCACACTTATCCACAATGACAAAACGAAATTTATTATATATGATAGAAAATGACATTTCAAGTCCACAATAACAATTATATATCTATATTAGAATTCATATTTTTAATACAATCATGTCAATTTTTTAATTCAATATTTTGGACTTCAAAATAAAATTTATTATCAAAAAATTATATGATAAGATTATAAGCAAGTTCTTTATCCAAAAAACTTTGACACAATTAAAATATCATCTTCGTTGAATGAGAATATTAACAGATTTTATCTCCAAAAATTTAATACGAATACAAATTCATTCGACCTTAATGAAAAGTAAAAATGTTCTATACGTATTTTGGCAAAATAGGAGTATCAGCGCCTCCATGAAAAAACCCTGCCTTTAATTCTTTCTAGTGCATTTAGATTTTCTTGTTTATTGACAAAAATGAAACTACACAAAATAAATGGCACATGGTGAGAAAAGGCATGCAAGGGGTGGACAAATGACAAGCGAGAGTGAGAATTGCAACCTTTTGGGGCCTCACCATCTCACAACATCGATTAGTAAGACATCATAACCACCCTTGCATTTTACTACCCCAAGTTTTGACTACATGTTTATATTCTCATGCACGAATTACACTATTATGAATGACTATTTTAATCCTATTTAGCTCGGATCCAGGTCACAGACAATGCATAGAGACGAGTTTAGTCCAGGGCATGAAGGTGCAGGAATGAGTCCGCCAAGCACGCAGGGTTGGCCCAGATGCCCATGCATTTATGTGGTCGAGCTTCTTCAACTTTACGCTCCTCCACTCCCTGATTGACAAAAATGATCATTCCGTCTTCGACGCGTTTGTGCTGACCTTAACAGAATCATGCTTTCTCAAACATATCTTAGAGAGTAAAAAGCATTGATTCAGAACCAAATCAATAGAAATTTAAAGGCTCCAATTCTTATAAAAATGATTTAACAATTACTTGTGTGTGCGCGCAGGAACTTCAACTATGGACCTGCAGGAGATTACCTTGAACTGGACTTGCTGAACAAACCTGACCTTGTGTTTACAAACTCCACAATCTCCTTTTAGACTGCCCTTTGGTTTTGGATGATCAATTATGACTGTCACACTCGCATTGTTTCTGGACAAGGCTTCATATAGTATGTAAAAGAACTAGAAGCTACGGGATGAACACACTGAATATATTGCCGTCAGAGCTGAATACTACAAGACATACTGTGAGCAATTTGGGGTAGATCCGGGAACAAAACTAGTATGTGACACAACAAGAAGCTCTCATATCCTAGGTTCAGAGGGAGGCACAAGAAAATCCAAAAAACTAATGCCTGTGTTGATAGGAAAAATCATAGGGGCAACAACTCTCGTGTCTTTCTTGTTCTTTTTCAATAGTTTTTGCATTAGACAACAAAGAAGACATAAACCAGGTAGAGATTTCGGTATTCATTAGAATTTGTTAGTTAAATTTCCCATTTATAGTTGATCTCACATTTTGAAAGTGGAAATTTAGGTGCCAGGGAAATAAAACCTGTAATTGTTAACTTCAATTAGAATTACAAAGTGCTTGAAGAAGCAACTAAGAACTTTTGTGCTGCAAACAAGATTGGAGAAGGAGGCTTTGGTGAAGTTTATAAGGTAAAATAGTTAGTTTTCGTGCACATATATATCTGAAGCATGCTTTTCTTATCCTTCTCTTTGAATTTTCCTCAGAGTTACACTTGGACACGCTAAACAATCAAAGATAGAGAAAAGAATAGTAGTGCATATGACTATTAGAAAACATTAAATATATTTCAGTTTTTAAGCATTGGCTTCACGCTTTTTTCCCCTGAAGTGGATTTAGTAGCGGGATCTGAAACGTCTGGACAAAAACATTTTGACACAGATGAACCCAGAAAATTACTACTCCTGAAATATATTTTTATCAATGCCCACTGAATTAGAAAATTACAAAATGCAATTTGAGCCATAAAGTTTACAGTCTTAACTTCTTTCAACCTCAAAGTTATACAAAATCGTATTTCTACATTATAGATCATTCTCGATGTATTTCATGCTCTGAATTCTCCTTGGCACAAAGCATTCAATATTTTTAATGCCACACTTCTCGTTAACTACATAAGATATCCCAAGGTTTTAAAACAAAGCTTTGTCATCAAGAATTTAAAACCCAAGGGTGGTACAAAAGGGATCTGATAAATGAAATTGGTATGCTGCTGAGGATGAGACCTAAAAAAGTCAGCGTTACCTTTACACTTAACCTAAAAAAAATCAGCTTTTCCTTTACACTTACCTTTGTAGTCCCAGGGGGTCCTATATTATTCCATTTGGTTGTCTCTTCTTTGACTTTGATTTTGAGTTGATGATGTTCAAGGCTCAAATGCACACTGTACACATCTTACACTTGCCTTAGTTGGCTACTAGATACACTCACTATAATTTCACTCCAGCGCACAATCTCCAGTAGGTGGATACACACCGATCACTCACAATCAATCCTGATGACCTGTGGAACATTCCAAATCACAAGAGGAATCATCCCAACCCTGCGAATGATATTGCTCTGTTAGTCTTTACTCCTTTCTAGGTAACTGAGATGACAAATTAGATGTCTAAAAGTTATAAATGGGGGAAATGATAAATATCTAAAACATAAAAATAGCTGTAAGATGTTTTAAAAATATTCTACTAATTACTCAATGGAATTTTGTTTACAGGGGACTCTTTCTGATGGTATGGAGATAGCCATTAGAAAGCTCTTTGCAACTCACTCAACACGAGCGATGGAAGAATTCATTACAAAAATTGAGCATGTCAGTGGCTTTCATCACAAAAACCTTATCTGTTTACTTGGATGTTCTAGTAAGAGGCACCTACGATTTCTAGTATATGAGTTTATGCCAAAGAGGATTAAGAACGAATTTACGTTTACTCAAATGTTTCGAGCAGTGCGCTCTAATAGCATATTATATTTTTTAATTCTTATCCACATTTACCTAAATTATTTGTGAGTAGTGTGCTATGACAGCACATTCATTCTATGTATTATACATGACATCACCCTTCTGCGCCTTAATAACATTTATACATTTTTAGTCAATCAGAGTATTGATAAATAGCTTTTTCATATTTTTTGTTAAAAAATATGTAACTTGACTTTTGAAAACTTGTAAATTTTTCAATACACAAAGAATAATGAATTTTAATTGATAAAGAATGCAAATTTTAATTGAAAGATAAAGCAAATTGAATGCTTTAGTATACCCCTTCGGGATTAATAACAATCACTAAAAAAGGATTGTTTATGCAGTGGTGGCGAGGGAAATGATGGTGCTCACTAAGTTCAGTGTAGTCAATAAAATTGTTGGGGCAGTGGCAAGGTGAATAATGGAGAAATTACCTCCTCCTTCACTACAAGTAGAAAATTACCTCTATTTTTCGTAGGATAGGCACATCTTCCACATTCTCAAGGCAGATGGATTTACATTCCTCTATATGGCCAATGACACCTTCGGTAGTTTGGAAAATTAGTTGACGATAGTGACAAGAAAGTGTGATGGCCTTGGCAATGGGTGTCATGGGTTCGGCATGTTATGAGTTTGTAGTGGCAGGGAGAAATCAATGATAGCAATTGTAAATGGTTTGAGTGTGGCAGCGGCTAGGGTGACTGGGTAACCTCCATCAGGGATTCATGATTTCAGGTCTGCATTGGGTAAGGGGTGCCTGCAGGTGCCAATTTTGTTTGGCTCGGGTGGCCTTGGTACCCATCAGCAGAGGAAGGCGGATTTTAACAACCTTAATCATTTAGGGTATGCTGAGATTGAAAGTCTAGGGGAGGATTCTTTATTAGAGCCTCATAGGGTTGATCAATTTAGGGAAGATAAGATCAAGTCTGTGGAAAGGGATAAGGGTTCAAATTCTTATGCCAAAGCTCTAGGGAAGGAGCATTGATCAGGGACTTATAAATCTCTAGGGGAGAGTAGTCAGGAATCACATTTCCTTCTTCTTTCCCAACAATCGAACCATGTCAGTGATATGTTTGACAAAAGGTCAACAAATAATAGTTCTGTGGTTTCTTTACTAAATAAGAGCTCAGTTGGGGTAAGGAGAGGATTTCAAATTTTGATTCGATCCCTTTCAGAGAATACTCATTGCATTTGGGTGGAAGAGAAAGATTTAGGGATGGATCTAAAGCATAATTTAGAGCTTTTCTTTGGTTTATCAACATGTTCTTTTTATTTGGTATATGAGGGCAGAGTCATGCAAGATTTTCTTTCATTGTCTAGATATAATATAGGCAGGGATTCAATCATTGTAATGGATTTCAAATTGCAGGGAGCTATGAAAGACCAACAAAAAGTGTCCTCTTCTAAATCATCCAAACCAGTGACTTTCAAGGATGCGGTTAAAAATGCTACATCTAATTCAAACTCAAAGCACTCTCTTCCTTCTCCTCAAGCTTACATTATGGATGAAGCATATGAGGTTCCTTCTATTGAGGTTTTTACTCAGGATGTTTTGAATTATTAGCATGCCCTTTCAAAATATACAGTAATTTGAAGATTTAATGGTTTATGGTCTAAAATTGTAGCATTATATCAATGGGTTTTTGAAACATGGACAAAAAAAGGTGAGATAGCCCTTTGTTTAAAATGATTTTTTATTGTTCACTTCTGAGATCAGGGAGACTATAAGAAAAGCCTTGTGGATGGTTTCTAGTTTTGGGGGAATGGAGGTTTGTTTTCACTCCATGGTTTCCAAAGTTTGATTCGAATACTCCTTATGTTACAAAGATGCATGTTTGGGTTAGGCTTCCAAATCTTCCCTGCATTTATGTCCAGCGTTGAAGGTGATCAAAGATGCTTTGGGCACTTTTATCAGAAGTGATCAGAAAATATTTGCCACAGGGTTATGCACATATGCTCGCATATGCGTGGAGCTAGATCTTAGTAAAGGAATTCTAGACAAAATTATCTTGAAAAATAGGAAACATCTTCATGCTCTAACTTTTGACTATGAAAATACAACATTTAGGTGCCATAACTGTAGACTGCCAAGGCATCTTTAGGCCTCTGATCCTTGGTGTCGATCTCAAGTGCTAAATAAAAATGGGGTGAATCCAAAATTGAGCAATTGGAGTACACATGATCCAGAGATGGTGGCTAAAGATTTTTTTTTAGGATACTGAAGGGAAAGAAAAATTAGAGATGAAGGAGAGAGTGGTGAGCTAGAAAAATCTATTAAAAAAGTGGCGCCCACTGAAGCGGATGTTGCAAAATATCAGAGTACAACTCTGAAAATTATAATAAGGGGCTTAAGAGAGGTCACGAATATGAAAATTCAGATTTAGATAAAGAGTCATATTCAAAGGTATTCTTGGACGTCTAGAATTTAGATAAGCAGTTGGTTATAATGAACAGTGACTATGGTTTGTGGCAGGTCGTTAAAAAGAAGAAAGGCAAGAAAACCAAGACGACTAATCTCTTAGATTATTTTCCCTTTCATTAATTTTTTTTATCTTTTAAAAATGATTCAATGATACAAATACTAATGTTCTATCTCTATATTGATAAGTAGTTGATAGCTTAAGTAATTCTTAGACTTTTGATTGTTTGGTTTTTGGTTAGTAATTGATAGCTTAAGAAATTCTTAACCTTTTGATTGTTTGGTTATAATATTATTAATCTTAGTGTTTTAGTTAGGTCTATTTGTAATTCTCTTTTTAATATATGGTCAAAGCACTGATAAATCCAATATTATCTTTAAAAAAATCTCTACATAAAAAACAAAAGTGGCATCCCAAAGGTAATGACTCGTTATAAAGACAAATTCAAAAAAGACCAACAAGTCAAAATAAATTGCTTTCTATGGACTCCTAGGAGGGCATTGATAGCCATGAGAACATAATTAGGGAATATTAAAGATCATTATTTATGCATCTAATCAATAATAGACATGCGATGATATATCTCCCTTCTATAACTTTAATTTAGCTCATATATATATTAATGTGAGGTGGTCGAACTTTAAAGATGTTTTAGAAAAAAAAAAAGTAAAGAATAGTAATATTTGTTGGGTATTGGTAGTATTTTTAGAGTAAAAAATACTTTACGTTTCATTTTGATTTTTAGTTGTGCATTGCAAAAATTTGTCTCCACACACTTTGGTTCGAGACGGCAAAGTTTACACTCAGAGTGCGGGCTCTAATTTCCTTTTGATTCATTTTTCTCTAAGTGTCGAAGTCAAGCGGAAGCTGCCAAGTGTCATCGGCTGAGGCACCTTTCATAATTTCTATAAGTTGGTCAGGAGGTGCCATGTATCTCATAGTAACTCAGCAGAACACGACAAGTGTCGGCATCTGCATTTCATATCGGCACCCACATTTCAAATCTCTTTTAAGCAGAAGGTTTCAACAAGCTAAGTATCAGGATCAGGCAGAGAGCACCAAGTGGCAATCATGAAAGGTTTCAATTTGCTTTTCTAAAAGTGACAGAAGATGCCACATATCCCAGCTGAAGAGAGCAAAAGCCACCACGTGTCGAGATCCGAATTATCTTCAATTTGTTTCATTGATATATTAAAGACTGTGGTGGGTCTCAAGTTTTGTTTCTAAAGCAAGTGGAAGCCGCCAAGTGTCACTGTCCATGTAAATATGAAATAAGGCCCGATTGTTTCTATAATATAAACAGAGTGACGTGGATACCAACACGTGTCACCTTTCACAGGTTTCTCAAAAGGTGGCTAAAAGCAACAGAGATTGCCACATATCCCTAGTTAAGTAAAGCAGAGATTACCACGTGTCCTTTGTTGAGGCAAGCGGAAATCGCCCCCTGTCCCTATGCCCTTTTTAAAGTTGCTCGAGTGAGATATGCTGTGGGTCTTATTTTCTGTAAGTTGTTAATGTTTCGAAGAAGCGGATTGCGACAGGTGTCAAAGGTGGAACACTCTTGAGCAAAGACACAAAAAGAGTATAAGTTATGTGAAAAGTGTCGTGTGTCTTTGGTAAGTGCTGCGGAACACGCCAAGTGTCATTTTTCGGTGCGTCATAAATAAAGAGAAGGTTTTCAAGAGGAAAAGGGGAGTCAACCAAGTGTCCTCTCCCATTTTAAAGTGGGAAAAGTCCTAAGTATTTACTTCAGCCAATGAACTTGCAGAGAAACAGAATGTTTTAGAATCTAAGAAATATCTTCTGTTAGACACTTCTAGTTCGGTTAGTTTTCAGTTGGGCCGTTAGATTGAGAACATGTGGACAATTTGGAAGGAATCCAAGGCTATAAATAGGGGTGGAGAGATCACCAGAATCAGAATCAGATACTTAGAGAGAATTTTTTGAGAGAATTATTGTCAAGAGTTTTAGACTTTCTAGAGTTGTGATTAGGAATATCATTTGCCTTTGCTCTATTTTCTTAAGTTGGAAAGTTTATGTAACTGTGCATGTTTCTATGCTTCTTATGTGACTGGAGAATTAATAAGAAGATTGAATCATGTGCCTTTGTTGATATTTTCCGTGTCACTGCAAAAGCAGTCTAAGTTGTGAGCCTCTGTTTCTATTATTTTCATCTTTTACATTGATCATGCCTTGTTTGCTCTTAAATGTAATTGAACCTTACATATAGTTTCATTGTGCTCAGATTAAGGGTCGAATAACATTCAGGCGCATCACCATAGTTAGATTTTCTTTCTTTGCATTTGTGTTTCTGTTAACATTTGTATCCCTTTTCCCAGTATACGCTCGATATAAAGAAGAGACTAGCTTCTTAAAAATCAGGAGGTTGTTTCAAGTCGCAAGTCCCACATCTTGAAACTTTCCATTGTTAGTGTTAGAAATAAGCACAATTTTAACTATCAACAGTGTTTTGGCACGCCCGGCGGGACAATTTCTTGAAGTTTCTTTCAAGATCGTATGAACCAGAGATCTACAAGGAGTCAGAGCTGTGGACCAGTAACCAGATCTCAGTCTACTGTAAATCTAGGTATTCTTTTGCCACCTTTGGTAACTAGTCCTAGAAGAAGAGTCAACCAGTTTATACCAATACCAAGAGCAAATATGGGAGCCCCTATACCCCCAAAAAATTATGCAAGTTGGAATACTGGTAGTCCTTTGATTCTCCCAATACCACCAGCTACTTGGGACTCTATCCCAGTGAATGCCCTAAAATCTCTACCCAAATTTAGTGGGCAAGACTTCAAAACACATGAAGAACATCTACAGGATGTATCAGATGTCTGTGCTATACATGTTGTCACACAACAAAATGTGGCCATAGGATTATTAGTAGCTTCTTTTAAAGGGAAGGCTCTAGAATGGTATCGGTCTTTAACCCCAAATACCATATCTACATGGGATCAACTTAGAGATCTTTTCTTTGAAAGATTTGAAGAGAAGGGTGATAAGTCTTCTTTATTACATCAATTAATTACCATCCAAAGGGCACCACAAGAAGCATTGACTGACTTCAATTCCAGATTTCAAAAGACTTGGGAAAGAATCCCTGCTACAGCTAGACTATTACCAGGTATGGCTATAGTGTTTTATCTTAAGGCTTTAAATTCAGACATATCTGTTATGATTTAGTCACTTGGAGGTCAGACTTTGCCAAAGGTTTATGACTATGCAGTCAGAGCTGAAAATAATTTGATAGATGCTGGAAAGTTGCCTCCAAGGCCTCCCATGCCCATGTTTCTAGAGATTTCCTTGCCATTACCTCAAGAATCTCCTAAATCCATAACCTCACCTGTGTCTATGTATACATATCCTCAACCACCTGCTAAAGAAATTGCCCCTGCCCAGTCATCTGAGCTGGATGATATCAAGAACATCTTGAGGACATTTTCTAATGAGTTGATTAATATGAAAAGACAACATAATACTTATACTAAACCCCAATATCAAGGCTATCAAGGAAATAGATTTCCATCACAACTAAACCAATATCAAGGTCCTCAAAGGCAAAATAACCCTTAGCCAGCAAACCAATTAGTTGCAGTCCCTACACCCTCACAAACTATTCCTCCCAATTCAAATAGGGAGATTGTTTCAGGGCAAAATAATTATGTAGATGGTATCAATGCCTGGTGTTTCCCTTGCAATAATGCTCATACACCTAGAGATTGTCCCATGGGTAATTTACAACAAAAGGTGGCAGAGCAAAGAAGAATGGATGGACAATTTGCAGGTACCAGTGACAATCAAGCCTACCAATCTTTTGGTATGCAAAATTCAGTCCTAATGGCTCAGATTCAAGGGATGTCTTTTCAAAAAGAAGAAGAAATAGCCCCAGAATATGCTTTGTTCTCATGGGTTGAAGATGAAGAATCAATATTCTTCAATGAAGCTTTTGCTTCCAAAAAACCAGTGGTGCAATCAAACTACTATACTAGATCAAAGAGAAGAAAGTTGGAACAACCTGAAGTTGTAAACAATGAAGTTATGGAGAATACTCCATTTCAAGGTCATCAAAACACAACAGTTAGACAAGAAGTGATTCAACTAGTGCAGAATCAAGTAGTTCCTGGACAAATTCAAGAAAAGACAAGGTATCCTTATTTTCCAAGAATTCAAACTTTGGGACTAATGAATGTGGTGGATCAACTGAAGATGACTCCAACACAAGTATTAATTTGGGACATATTGGCTATTCTTGAACAGAAGACACTACTACAAAAAGCTCTACAAGGCCAAGCAGTGCCCAAATGTACTGTTATTAAAGGACTTACTGAAAAATAAAAGCTCAAAGACACAGTTCATCTACAGACAACAACCCTAGTGAACAATGCACTAGAGGTAAGCAAATCCAAATCGGATCCCTTCTATTTAACTTTGATAGTTGGCAAGATATTGTTGCATAATGCAATGATTGATTCAGGGGCTAGTACTACAGTAATGCCTTAGCAAATAGCTGATGCTTTAAAAATAAAGTATGAACCATTCACTAAAGGAGTCATGCAGTTAGATGGCAAAATAGTACAAATAATAGGGAGAATTAAACAACTCCAATTAAAATTATATACTTGTCCCAATATAATTGTAAATCAAGATGTAGTAGTCATAGATATACCTCCTGTATTTGGCCTATGCTTATCTAGAGACTTCATAGCCAAGATAGGAGGATATATGTCCCTTGATTGGTCTCACCTCATCGTAAGAACCAAATATGGTTCAAAGATGAAGATATTATCTGAGCCACTATATAAGGATCACATCACCAATGAACCAACCGCAAAGTTAGAGGCAACTCATGCTATGATGAATAAAGAAGAAAGGGTATTTGTTGAGAATGGATTGAACATGATTAAGAAGAGGAAAAAGATCATTTATTAGCTATGATGCAAAGTGACCCATATGGAAATTATGACTCCATTGGTCTGGGCACTTATGTCATATTTGAGGAAGATCATAAAATCCCAAATGTTTTAAGGGAAGAAAAGTCAAAAGATACCTTTTCTATCAATCCTCGGGTTCCTCAACATGATTCCATATTCCAAGTGAGAAGTCACAAGTGTATGCCTTAATCTCTGATGAAGAAGAGATAATTTCTGACTTTCTTCTTACTTTGCAAGATGATGTGGAGGAGCATGGACATTTCCTTAATCATGATTTGAACTATTTGTTTGAAATCATTGGGTCAGGGTATACTATTTTTCAAGGAGGCTATAAGCTGGTTGCAGATGAACAAGACAACATTGAAACTCAATTACATATGCAAAATTATTGCAAACTTTCAGAATTATCCTTTCAAGAGGTTGGTAATTTTGAAGTTATTAAAGAGGATGATCATGCAATAGAACCTGAGTTTGAGGCAGAAGGAGATAAGCCAATAAATGATATATATCAAAGGGCTTTTGTTGATGAGCAAATAGTCATTAATTTCTTGATAAGACATGCCAGTATCAAGAAATGACATTCGACAAGCTTCCAACAATAAGAAGAGTTTATATATGTTGGAAGCAGGTTTGACTCAGACTCACTCAAATGTAGGCCAATCAATGTGGCATACAAAGAAAGTAAGTCACTAGAGCTACATCTAATTCAACCACTTGTCTGGCAACATAAGTCATCTTGTCATGAAGGAGACTTTAGAAATTCTTCTTTTGATCCAGGAGGGAGACAAAGATACTTGGTTAATGTATTATAGTTAGACAGTTTTCCCTTTCCGTATTGCTTTGTTTTCTCGCTTTTCTTTTAAATAAGTGTTCTTTGAACACGTAGCAGCAGCTCAGAGTTTTTCAAAATTTTCAAAATTTATTAATACATTGAATATCTCCCAATTCTTTAGAAATCCCCAAGGTACCTTGTGCTACCACTTGCATAACGTGTCTATCTCTCTGTCCCATAAAGATTGAGTAAGATTTGCTAACGGTTATCTGAGTTTAATGCCATTTTGAGACTTGATAGGTCAATAAATACCTCTTAGCAAGAGTTAAATCTTACAATTTCTCAAACATTCCTGCATCTGTGAGAAAATATCCTCCTACTTACATTTTCAGTTCCTATTAATTTGCTTTAGTGAAAGTGTTTCTATTTTGCAAAAGTTCATACTAGTTATCACATAATAGATATAGAGATGGAGGGAGCACAGTCTTCACAACAAGGAGGTGGGATGTATGAATCCCTTGATAAGTTTCTTACGAGTAAGTCATATGCTTCAGCTCCCACACAACCATTGAAGACCTATCCACGGACCATAATCCCTGAAGTTAGTCAAGCAAGTGACCCAGTAAAGATAAAAGATTATGCAGATGGAGTCATGGACCCAATTCTTCAAAGAGCTAGTATCAAAACTCTCAGAGAAGGGGCACATCAAAGGTGTCTTTAAAGGGCCAGAGTGGGGCAATATGAGACATTTTCCATGAGGATATGGACTTCATAACTAGCACAATTCATTGTCCTAGCTGTACATCCATGCCCTGACTTGGTTGAACTATGCGCAGACTTGTTCCATGCACCCTCAAGCACCATTCAACAGGGTCCATTCATGGTGCAAATCACACCACAGGCTATCAGGGACATGTTAGCCCTATATCATGATAAGATAGCTATATTTTCCACTATTGCTAAAATGTAAAGAACGTGGAAAAACATCAATACTCAGTTGAGGTTCTTAAGATCCAAATTGCAAATGGGCGATGATGATACTATTGTGCCTACACTCCCTGCAACAAGAGCCCAATTCGCACAAGCTAGCCAAGATACACTGTCTATGATGGATTTCATCTTTGGAATGAAGGATAATATGACAGTCTATGGAGAACAAATGGCTATCCTCTTCAGGTTGAAAACTGTTGATAAAACTCAGGAGTATCGGCTTGACTTTTTTGAATAAATTGCATACTCAATGGTGGAACAATTGGCACAGTTCAAATAAAAATGAGTTTTCAGGTACTCTTCTTATTTGTTTCACCTCATGCTGTATCAGAACTCTGGCATCTTTGCCCAAAATATGCATCTTGATATGTATGACCCAAGTTTTGATCTCCAAAGGACCACTCTTGTTTCTGCATGGACACATATTTTGTCAAAAACTAGTGACCCATATGAATTCTGGGAATTATTTGTTACCCTTGCTTTTTGTCACCTCAGCCCCAAACCAGTTATGAATAGACTATTTCCAAGTGTTTCAAACTTTCTAGCCAGTTTCCCAATTCCTTGTGATTTCTATTTTGGATCCCACCATACAATTATAAGAGTCCATGGTTTTTGTGGGGAACCAATGTTGCTACCTAAGATTTTGACTCTTAGGTTAGCATTCTTAGAGGTCACCAGGTAGGTATCTACAGTAGATAATGAATATGGCTCTGGAAAGAGGAAGAGAAAAATGTATGACCTCCCATGGATGACAACTAGTATGGTATTAGAAGCCAGAGACACTGATATTGTGCTGCTTAGAAAGCTAGCCTTCCTGGGTTTCTTGCTAGTCGAAGATAAATGGGTATATGACCCAAATAGTTTCATAGCTTCTTGGATAAGGACTAATAAGGTTGCAACCAGAATTGCACATGAAGGCTGCCCTTTTTGGGAAAATAGGAAAAATCCTAGAGAAGATACTCCTAGATTTTATGTTGAATTAACAAATTTGCCCCTTCCACAAAATAGACCATGGGAAACTTTCTATGCTAAATAGAGGGATTTTGATCCTAAAGTCAAAATGACTTCTGGCTTAAGAAGGGCATTAAAGAATAAAGATTGGGACGCTGAGAAAATAGAAGCCTATTGGAAATATAGGTAAGAAATTTCTCAGACAACTCATTCTTTTGGAAACGTGGACACAGATGAGAAATAGAAAGAACTATGGGATGAGTACCATCTATCCCCTGTATCTAGCCTTGACACAAGCAATTTGCCGACATAGGGTGTAGAGATGGAAGCCAGAGCAAGATCAAGCCAAGAGTCACAGGCCTCAGGGCAAATCGTAGCTGTAGTAACTATATCAGTTTGGCCCCAATCTCTCAGCATCATGGAAAAGCAAAAGAGTGTGGTGCCTTCACCACCAAAACCTTCCCCATCGGCATTAGTTATTGAAATTACTAGTTCTCCACAAGCATCACTGACGGCAGTAGTAGATGTTGAAGGAAAAGAAACACAACCAAGAGAAGAGACACCAAAGAAGCGAAAGAGTGTGCAGTTTCAGTTTGATTCAGAGGAGGAAGCAGAACCTTCACAATGACAATTACAGAGTACTGTAATTGCTCCTCAAGTAAGTATTATTCCTCCTTCTCCTTCTCAATCTCTTTCTTCTCTTATTGGTATGATGATTCCATCTAGCCAGATGACATCCCCTGCCACCTCTACCGTTCCCATTTCTCACTTCGCCCCATCTATGCCACCTCAAGCTTTAACATTACCTCACTTTTACCCCTCTGTTCCCAAGAAACTTTCCCCTCAGATTGCCCATAACCAACAATTGGCTATTCAATATGGTTTGCCACAGGGACATCCTTTTGCAGGTGGGCACATTGCCTCTCCTTCTACCTTCCAAACCCAAGCAGATGCTGCTAGGAAGGTAAGGGAAGCCCGAAGAGAGAAAAAGAGGATCAAAGAAAATAAGGCCTTGGCTACACCACATATGCGGTCACAATTTGACCCAATTCAGCAGCAATTAACGGTGACTCATTTGTCACCAAATGTAATCAAGCCAACTGAGTAGATGCAGTCGAAAGACTACACTATGAATGTAGTGGCCATAGATATGTCCATGTTCAGGCCACAAGACAAAATTGAGCTGTTAACCAAATCCACTTCTGTAGTTGTTGAAGACTATTTGAAGACATCAAGAAAGCTATAGAAGATGGAGGCCAATTTAGCCAAGGAAAAGGCAAATTGTAACAGTTTGACCACAAAAATCAATAGAAAAGACAATGAAATAGAGAATCTAAATAAACAGTTGCAAGATACTGTATCTCTTCAAACTCACCAAGCGATCCAGGCCCAAAATGATTCCTTAAAAGTAGGGCTAATGCAGGTAAAAGATGCAGTGATGACCCTAAGGCGTGAAAAGGTAGCATTGCAATAAAAATGTGAGGAACACCTGTTACAAGTTACTCAATTGCAACAGAAGCTACTGGCTGAATAGAATAATACCACGGCTATACAAGCCCAATTTCAAGCCGAGCAACACATGACAGAACAATTGACACTAGAGCTAGGCAATAGGCCAAAGAATGTCAGAGTGTTAAGTCTGGTGAAGGAGCTTTATGAATCGATGTGGAAAAGAATCTCTTCAGAGATTATTGAGCTCAGGCCTTCTCTCACCTTCTTGCTAAATGCACAAAAATTGTGTGAAAAGGTGGAGAATTCAGTTGCAAACACTTTGGCTATAGTTTTTGGGAGAGTATTGGACTCTGAAACGTTGTTGCAAAAGCTTTATGATGCAACAGATGGAAAGTTGTTAGCAGCAGGAATTGAGAATAGAATGGTCACTGCTAAGCGAGTGAATGAGGTTCTCAGTTGCAATTTCGCAGCCATCAATTGCAGAGAGCTTCTCAACGTTATGAAAGAAGGCATCAATGAAATGAAATAACACATTGAAGACCTAGTTCAATTAGGTCTTCCTTATCTATTTCTTGATGACAACACGATACTAATGGTTGATGAAATTGAACCTTTGCTGTTGGCCAAGCAGAATGATCAGACAGTTTTTCAAGATTTAAGGGATGATTCATCAGTCTCTGAAGTGGAAGCTATTTTGATTCCTGTTTCCTAGCTTGAATTCAAATTGAAGGCTACGGTTCAGATTTTGCAAAATTTTTCACACAAGGATATTATTAACCTTGATTTAGCCTTCAATGAATTGTAGAATAAGCAGGAGTTATCTGACGATGAATGGTCTGCCTATCAAACAACATTGTTGAAGCTGTAATTTTTTGAAATTTTGATCTAGCAGGAGTTGTGGTTTCTTTTGAGCAGGCTCAAAAGTCCTTGGGGTCACCAATAACTGTAGAGTAAAAAATACTCTACGTTTCATTCTAATTTTTAGTTGCACATTGCAAAATTTTGTCCCCACACACTTTGGTTTGAGACGGCAAAGTTTACACTCAGAGCGCGGGCTCTAATTTCCTTTTGATTCATTTTTCTCTAAGTTTTGAAGTCAAGCGAAAGTTGCCAAGTGTCATCAGCCGAGGCACCTTTCATAATTTCTATAAGTTGGTCGGGACGTGCCACGTATCTCATAGTAACTCAGCGGAACAAGACAAGTGTTGGCATCCACGTTTCATATCAACACCCGCATTTCAAATCTCTTTTAAGTGGAAAGTTTCAACAAGCTAAGTATCAGGATCATGCATAGAGCACCAAGTGGCAATCATGGAAGTTTTCAATTTGATTTTCTAAAAGCGACGAAAGACTCCACGTATCCCAACTGAAGAGAGCGGAAGCCACCACGTGTCGAGATCTAAATTATCTTCATTTTGTTTCATCGATATAGTAAAGACTGTGGTGGGTCTCAGGTTTTGTTTTTGAAGCAAGCGAAAGCCGCCAAGTGTCGTTGTCTGTGTAAATATGAAATGAGGTACGATTGTTTCTATAATATAAACAGAGCGACACAGATACTAGCACGTGTCACCTTTCACAGGTTTCTCAAAAGGTGGCTAAAAATAACTGAGATCGCCACATATCTCTAGTTAAGTAAAACAGAGATCGCCACGTGTCCTTTGTTGAGGCAAGCAGAAATCGCCACTTGTCCCTATGCCCTTTTTAAAGTTTGGGCGAGCAATGCTGTGGGTCTTATTTTCTGTAAGTTGTTAAAGTTTTGAAGAAGCGGATTGCGACAGGTGTCAAAGGCAGAACACTCCTGAGCAAAGACACAAAAAGAGTATAAGTTACGCAAAAAGTGTTGTGTGTCTTCGGTAAGTGCTGTGGAACATGCCAAGTGTCATTTTCTGGTGCATCCTAAATAAAGAAAAGGTTTTCAAGAGGAAAAGGGTAATCAGCCAAGTGTCCTCTCCCGTTTGAAAGTGGGAAGAGTCCTGAGTATTTACTTCGGCCAATGAACTTGCAGAGAAACAGAATGTTTCAGAATCTAAGAAATATCTTCTGTTAGACACTTCCAGTTTGATTAGTTTTCAGTTGGGTCGTTAGATTGAGAACATGCAGACAATCTGGAAGGAATCCAAGGCTATAAATAGGGGTGGAGAGATCACCAGAATCAGATACTTAGAGAGAATTTTTTGAGAGAATTATTGTCAAGAGTTTTAGACTTTCTAGAGTTGTGATTAGGAATATCATTTGCCTTTGTTCTATTTTCTTAAGTTGGAAAGTTTATGTAACTGTGCATGTTTCTGTGCCTCTTATGTAACTGGAGAATTAATAAGAAGATTGAATCCTGTGCCTTTGTTGATATTTTGTGTGTCACTGCAAAAATAGTCTAAGCTGTGAGCCTCTGTTTCTATTGTTTTCATCTTTTACATTGATCATGCCTTGTTTGCTCTTAAATGTAATTAAATCTTACATATAGTTTCACTATGCTCAGATTAAGGATCGAATTACATTCAGGCGCATCACCATAGTTAGATTTTCTTTCTTTGCATTTGTGTTTTTGTTAAAATTCCTATCCCTTTTCCCAATATACACTCGATATAAAGAAGAGACCAGCTTCTTAAAAATTTATAGGTTGTTTCAAGTCGCAAGTCCCACATCTTCAAACTTCCCATTGTTGATGTTAGGAACAAGTGCAATTTTAACTATCAACAGTATTGAAATTTAAGTTTCATATAGATGTTGGTATATTTATATATTGGAATACATATTAAATAAAAGAATAGTTGAATTGGATTAAAATATAATAATGTGACATAATTTTATATAAAGAAGTGATTTAATAAATTATTATTATTTTTTTTTTACAAATTAAATGATAATAAGTAATATATCGATGTATAATTTTTTAATAGTATAAATACATAAAATGTAAGATTTTGAATGTAGAATATTATAAAATAAAAATAAAAAAAATTCAAAATATTAATTAATTAGTATTACAAAATATATTAAATGACAAATTCATACATTTATATATGGTAGTGATAAATAATTATTAAAATAAAAATAATAAAAAATATAATATAATTTTAATGTTTTACTATTATTTTTTTTCCATTTTCAAAAAAAATATATAAATTTTTATCAATTTTATAAAACAAAAATATACAATTTTATGTTGCACAAATAATATCTAGAGATTTAAAATATTATAGTCAAAAAAATTATATGATTATATCAAAATTACTTTTTTCTAGCACTAATTTTTTTTTGAAATTTAATACAAATGATATCTAAATCTTTAAAATATTATAGTCAGAAAAATTATATGATTATGTCAAAATTGCTTTTTTCAACACCATTTTTTTTTTTGAAATTTAATAATTGATATTTATATTTTTTATTGTTAAAATTGCTTTTTTCAGCACCATTTTTTTTTTGAAATTTAATAATTGATATTTATATTTTTTTATTGTAATTTGTGTGCAAAAAAAATAAAAAACAACATGAATTATATTAAAAAAAAAATAAATTAATGTAAAATAAAACTATGTATATTTCTTAAAAGTATGAACTAAGCACTAAAATATTCATAAATTAATTTTTTAAATCGTTAAAAAATACATTTTTCGAAGAGCTGAAATAGCATTTCCGTTAATGAAAGGGTCGAATTAAATTTGAATAACATTTGAGGTAAGTTTGAGCTACCATAGTGACGTTACAATTGTAACGTTTCTATTTTAAACATAAAAACATTCAAAATTATTCTTAAATTTATTATGTGAATTTCTATTCTTTTGATTTATTTGTTTTGATCTTTTTTATTTGTTATTCTGTATGTTGAATGTATAGTCATATTATATCATTATTTATTTATTTTTAATTAAATGTATGTGTTTCAATTAATGGTAATGATATTGTAATGTATAGTTATTAATATTTGTCGATATTATTATAAAGGCCTTCCATAATTAATTTAATCTACTCTTTATCATTAGTTAGTCGCATAACATTGTATATTAAATTTTAAAACTATGCTTGAAGGTCCACAAAAAGATATTACTATTTTATTATTTTTCTAATTGTCAATAAATATGGAATAGTTTTATGATATACGGTCAATGGTAGAGGACTATTTCATTTATTTTCTTGCAGTGGCTTGGACAACAAAATAAAGATACTTGTTAGTTATGGCAGGGATGGAAAAATCTCAAATTCGCAGTCTCAAACCTAGGCCCTCTACTATGGCAGGTACTGTTGCCGCAACACGACATTTGTTCTTATTGTGCCAAGTCCCTTATTTGGTCTTCATTCCAAAGTTTTCTTATTATTGAGGTCGTGACTCGACGATGCATATGGAACCTAAGTGTTTGTTGGGCAAGAATAACTAGTATTTGTGCAAGCTATATGCTATGGATTTAGTCTTGTTATTGTGACATAATTTTTTTTTTTTACTTTGTAGGGTACTATAATAATTTTTTGAACAAATATTTTTCTATTTTAACCAATGAAAATCTTTGACAAGATATAATATTTTACTAATTTTAAAGATTAACATCTAAATATTAAAGAATATTTATGTACATGTTTTCATAGAATATTCTATTTATATCAATATATTAATCAAAATGTTATTTCAAAAATGATAAATATGACAATATTTATATGCTCATTAAAATATCAATTATCACTGAAAAAAGGGTAGAAAGAGCATTGATTTGACATATAACATCATTAGTATCTTAATTTTTTCTCTAAAAATTATCATTCCAATATTTATGGATGGAAAGAACATTGATTTGACATATAACATCATTATTATCTTAATTTATTTTTACTTTTTAATATATAAAAATTATTACATAAGAGAGTTGTGTAACTCAAATAGATCATATTTATTATACTAATTATATTTGATTATATTTATTAGAGAGAAAAATATTTTACATACATACATACATACATACATACATACATATATTATGGAAGATATTTTAAGAGAGACGACACATTTGAATAAGACCCAAGGAGGTAGGGGTATCTCTTCTATCAAAATAATACATGGCTCGCACCTAGTTTAACTCTTTCGATGTACTCCTAACTAAAAGATAAACTAGTCATCAAGCCGTGCATGTACCAATTAAGAAGACCAACAAGACTGATACCTTATAGCTCATGCAAGAATTGAGTTGAAAAATAAGACCAATCATAATTCCAATCAAGACTAGATTGGGAAGTTGACCCTTGACCATCAAAAACAATGGAGAGGAAGCTAATGACCAGCTGAAAAGAACCAAAAAATAATAATAACCAACTGTGGAGGTAAGGATAGCCTTACAAAGACTCTAACAATTAGTTATGTTATTGTCCAGGGATAACATGCGTAAGAGCTTATTTCTTAACGTTGCCAACTGATGCAAAAAAAAATAGGCCAACCTTTCGGAGGGCATAACTTTTGACCCGTAACTCTTTTTGAGCTCTTCCACATGTCAAAACAACTATATCAAAAAGTTTGATTTTGCCCTAAGCCATTCTATTCCCTTATAGTTGATTTTGATATTTTTTTGAGGTCCAATGTGATCATCCGAGGGTCCAAAATTAATGTTTAATGATTTTTTCAATAATTTTCTATTTTAAAAATTTGTATATTTTTAGAACTGAAAGTCAACTTCAGTTGAATTTCGTCCCATAGGCTAATTTTAATATTTAAGTTATTTTAGAATTTTTTTAAAGCCACACGCGCTTGCATGTGAAACTTACTATAAACAATGACTGTTAAAAATAAACTTTTTTTTGGAGATTTTAGATTTTTCAAATTTTTGCATGTTAACTCTAAACTAAGCATGGTTTGGGTTTGTAATTATTTCAAATCATTCAATACAAGTTATTGTTCATAATCTTGGCCTCTTGGTAATTTTATTTGTCTTGATAGTTTTTGGGTTCATTATCTCATATTAGAGCACATTCGAATCTTGGAGGAATAAAGAATGGTGAGAGAATGAAGAGGTGGTGCATAGATGAACTAGACTATACAAGAGCTACAAAAGTAAGTTTAATAATTAATAGAGGTTATCACCAATCAACGAAGAAGACAAGGTGGTGATGAGGAAGACACAGATCGTGATGAAGAAGTTCAATAAGAAGAAGAATAACAAGAGCAACCACCATCAATGGAAGAGATGATGGTTCAGGATTTAGAAGGAAGAATTGAAGGAATCAATGTTGATGTTCTAGATTATGGAGGCAGTTTAAAACCATAGGAGTTGATAGATTGGATGAATAGCATGGAGAAGTTCTTTGAGTGGAAGACTATGAGAGAAGACAAGAAGGTAAAGTTTGAATGAATGAAATTGAAAGGTCATGTAATGATTTGGTGGGATCACCTATAGAAAGAGAGACAGAGAAAAGGTAAAGAGAAGATTAATTCATGGAAAAAGATGGAGAAAAACTTGAGGGAGAAATTTCTTTCTATGGATTATGCACAACCCCTATACAAAAGATTTTAGAATTTGAGGAAAAAAGATCACAGTATACAAGAGTATACAGATGGATTTTATAAGCTTTCCATATGAGTGGAGCATGATGAAATAGAAGAGCAGATGGCTATAAGGTCTATAAATGGTTTGAAATTTTCTATTCAAGATGAATTAAGCATGCATATAATACTTAACATGGAGGAGGTTTATCAATTAGCTTTGAAGGCAAAAGAAAAATGAAATAGACAAAATTTCAGAAGAACATCTACTACTCCAAAAGGAGATAGATCCCTTCCAATAAGGGGATGAGGTGGGTTTAATACCACCATAGATGGATTTAATGCCAATAAAGGTGAATCATCACGTGGTATAGAAAGACAAGATGATAATAGGCAAGGGTTTTAAAACCAACAAAGAAGAAGAGGATTTCAGAGAGGATGAGGTTATGGTGGTGCCAGAGGATGGTTTTCAAATTAACATAGATCTTCTATCTATTATATATGTAAAGAAGAAGGGCACATAGTGTTTGAGTGTCTACACTATCAAGATCAAGAAAAGAGGCAAGAAAATTGCCCAAGAGTGAAACTAGTTGAGGCTAAGATAGAAGAGCAAAATACTGATGTTGCACCAACAGATGTTGGAGAGAATCTCATGATGAGAAGAACCATGATCGCTCCAAGGAAGGAACAAGTGCAGAATAAAGAAGGTGGTGATGCATGGATATGATCAATTTTTTTTTGAACAAGATGTAATTTGGGTGGAATGTTATACAAAGTAATTATAGATGGTGATATTTTTGAAAATATGGTTGCTAAAAAATGATTAAAAAACTAAATCTGTAATGCGAAAAACATCTTAATCCTTATCGAATTTCATGGTTTAAGAAAATGAATGAAATTAAAGTAGATAAAAGGTGCTTAATCAAGTTTTCTATAAAAAAGAGTTATAATGATGAAATATGATGTGATGTTATTCCAATGGATGCATGTCATGTGTTATTGAAAAAACCGTGGCAATTTGATAGGAAAGTAATTCATGATAGAGCAAAGAACACACACACTGTTTGGAAAGGTGTTACAAAGGTAATTTTGTTACATCTTAAAGAGGAAGAGAAGACAGAAAGCATGCTCTCTACTAAACAATTTATCCAAGATATGAAGGTAGCAGGTTGTTATGCACTAGTAACAAATAATGAAAAAATAGAAGTGGTGTCAATACCAATAGAAGCAAAAAGAGTATTGAAAGAATATGCAGATGTTATGCCTGATGAGTTACTAGATGGTTTACCACTGAAGAGAGATATACAACATCACATTGATCTAATTCTAGGATCAGCTCTACCCAATCAAGAAACTTATAGGATGAGCCCAATAGAACATGCAAAATTAAATAAATAGGTTACTAAATTGCTAAGGAAGAAGGTGATAAGGGAGAGTATGAGTCCCTGTGCAACGCCAACTTTGATAACTCCAAACAAATATGGAGGATGGATAATGTGTGTGGATAGTAGAGTAATTAACAAAATTACAATAAAGTATAGGTTTTCTATACTTCATTTAGATGATATGATGAATGTGCTTGTAGGAGTAAAGTATTTTATCAAAATTGATCTAAGGAGTGTTTATTATCATATTCAAATTCATGAAGGAGATGAGTGTAAAACTGTATTCAAGACTAGGGATGACTCATATGAGTGGATGGTAATGCCATTCATATTATCTAATGCACCTAGAACATTTATGAGGGTGATGAATACAATGCTATGAGAATATATTGGTAAGTTTATGGTTGTTTATTTTGATGATATTTTGATATTCAATAAAACTAAAGAAGAACTCTTACAACATTTAAGAATGATAATGGATTTGTTAAGAAAGGAGAAGTTGTATGCAAATTTGAAGAAATACAAGTTTATGCAGAATAGTTTGGTATTTTTGGGATTTGTAGTTTCAACATATGATGTGAAAATGGATGAAGAAAAGATAAAGATAATTGTTGACTAGCCTATTCCAAGAAGCATTACAGAGGTAAGAAGTTTTCATGGTTTAGCAATTTTTTACAGAAAATATATTAATTTTTTTAATAGTATTGTGACACCAATAATAGATTGCATGAGAGGGAAGAAATTTACATGGACTAAAGCAGCCATAGAAAGCTTTGAATTTTTGAAGAATAAGATTACAAAAAGACCAATTTTAGCATTACCAAATTTTAACAAAGTGTTTGAGGTTGATTGTGATGCTTTATTTGTGGGAATTGGTGATGTGTTGAGTCAAGAAGGAAAGCAAATAATATATTTTAGTGAAAAATTGAATGAGGCAAGAAAAAAGTATTCTACGTATGATGTTGAACTTTATGAAACTGTAAAAGCATTAAGACATTAGAGGCATTACCTAGTGCCTAAGAATTTTTATCCTATTTACAGATCATGACACTTTGAAGTATGTAAATACACAAAAGAAGTTGAATAGTAGGCATGAAAAGTGAGTTTCTTTCTTGCAAGGGTATAGTTTTGTGTTGAAAGATAAATTAAGAAAATAGAATCAAGGAGATGATGCATTGAATATGAGGGTAGCATTATTAACTACTATGGTGAGTGAAGTAGTCAGATTTGAAGCTATTAAAAATTTATATGATACTGATCCATATTTGAGCAAGGTAGTTGAGAAGTGTAGGAATCCATTAATAGGTAGGACATATGTATTCATGATGAGTATCTTATGCAAGAAGTTTATCTCTTCAAAGAGAAATAATTATGCATTCCAGTTGGGTCTCTATGAGACAATATAATAAGAGAATTACATAGTGCTGGTTTGACTAGACATTTTGGTAAGACGAAGACAATAGCTTTGGTGGAGGAAAAGTATTTTTGGCCAAATATGAATAGAGATGTGACAAGGTATGTTTCAAGATGTAGAATATGTCAGGTGGCTAAAAGAAACACACAAAATACAAGACTATATATGCTAGTACCAGTTATAAGAGGGCCATAGACAGATTTGAGCATGGATTTTGTGTTGAGATTACCAAAAACATAGAGGGGTAATGATTCAATTTTCGTTGTTGTAGACAGATTTTATAGAATAATTCATTTCATTGTATGTAATAAAACTAATGATGCCACTAGGGTTACAAAATTATTTTATATGGATATTGTGAGATTACATGGTGTTAAAAAAAAAAATATTTTAGATAGGGACACAAAATTTTTAGGGTCATTTTTGGAAGACTTTGTGGAAGAAGATGGGTACTAAGATACAATTTAATAGTGAATATCACCCAAAAATAGATGGATATATAGAAGTTGTGAACACGAGCTTGGGAAATTTATTAAGATGCATAGTTAGAGAGAAGCCAAAGCATTGGGACTTGGCTTTACCACAAGTTGAGTTTGCATATAACAGTTTTGTGAATAAATCAACAGGAAAATCACCTTTGCAAATTGTTTATGGGAGAAATCCTATGGGTATTTTAGATTTTGTATAATTTCCAATTGCAAATTGAATTAGTTATGATGCAGAAGCATTTTTAAAGCATATGCAATAGTTGCAAGGAGTAAGAAGAAAGTTGTAGAAAAGTAATGAGAAATATAAAGAAACATCGGATGTCAGAAGAAAATCTAAGGTATTTGAAGAAGAAGACTTGGTAATGGTTTAATTGAGGAAACATAGATTTACAAAAGGCACATACAATAAGTTGAAGTACAAGAAAATTAGGCCATGTGGAATTGTGATGAAAATCAATGATAATGCATATAATGTGAGTTTAGCACATAATTTTGATATATGTCCAATATTTAATGTTTCAATTTTATATGAATTCCATGTAGAAGATGGTGAACATGATGAAGATGAAGATGTAAATTGGGAGCAACAGGTTCCAAAGAAGAAGAAAGAAAAAATAGTGCAAGTTTTGGATATGAAAATAGTGAGCACAAGGCAAGGGAATTATAACAGGTATTTAGTGCTGTGGGAAGGATTGCAGCAAGAAGACAACACTTGGATTACAGATTAAGAGTTGAAGAAGATTGATAAAGATAAATGGCAGTAGTATAATCAGGCCAACTCGTAGGAGTTGAGTTATTTTCAACTAGAGGATAATGATGTAGAAAAAATAGGCCAACCTTCTGGAGGACATAACTTTTGACCCGTAACTCTGTTTGAGCTCTTCCACATGCCAAAATAACTGTATAAAAAAGTTTGATTTTGTCGTAAGCCACTCTATCTACTTAGAGTTGATTTTGATATTTTTTAGAGGCCAAACATGATCCTCTGAGAGTTTGAAATTAACCTTTAATGATATATTTGAGAAATTTATATTTTTAGAATTGGATGTCAAATTCAGTTGAATTTCATCCCATAGGATAATTTTAGTATTTAGGTTATTTTAGGAAATTTTTAGAGACATACGTGCTTGTATGCAAAACTTACTATAAATAACGGCTGCTAAAAATAGACATTTTTTTAGATTTTAGATTTTTTGAATTTTTGCATGTCAAATCTAAATTTTGAGTTGAGGCTTGCTTAAGCATGGTTTGGGTTTGTAATTATTTCAAGTCATTCAATAAGAATCAATACAATTTATTGTTTAAAATCTTGGCCTATTGGTAATTTTATTTGTCTTGATAGTTTTCGGGTTCATTACAACCACCATAAGGGAGGACCAAATCCTTTCACTTCAAATTGGTCAGAAACTCAATTAAGAAGTGCATCTGCAATTTTATTGAAACTCTGAGGAGTGTGCAAATAAATAACCATGTCAAATTTATCTTGAAGTAATTGAATTTTGTGGAGGATTCTACAAATTATCCAATCCTTGGAACTGTTAGAACTAGGATCCGAAAGCAACTTAATCAAAAAATTAGAGTAAAAAACTAACTAGATGTTCTTGTATCCAACTTGCGAGAAAATCTTAAGACCTTCCATAATAGCTTGCCCTTCAACTGAATTATCAATGGCAATACCAATTTTGATAGAAAAAATAAAGCCGTAGAATTATCCAAATCCCTACAAATGCCTCCATTTTATTAATATTTTTTTTCCTTTTAAATACTTAAAAAATATTTAAATATGATATATCCTATTAAAAAATGATATTTATTATAGAATTTATATTATTTTGAAAATTATAATATAAATGCTAGATAACTTTTTAATTGGTTACTATATAATATGATATCCTTTTTTATTTTCAAACATTTATAAATTTTACCTATAATTAATACAAAGTTATTTTACCCCCATTAATGGGTTGATGGTAAGTAAGTTTGATAGTATAAAAATTAGATCGGAGGCTATCTGGGAGCCTCCTCCTCTAGTTTGGTTTAAACTCAATTTTGATAGAGCTTATAAAGGCAATCTTGAGGATTCTAGGGAAGGGTGTGTTCTGAAAGATTGTAGTGGCTCTCTGATCAGAGCAGCCTCTGTCAAACTTTTGGATGGTACTAATAATAAAGTAGAGGCTTAATATTTGATTTTAGGTTTAGAATTAGTTATGGAGTGTGGCATTAAATTTATGATTATTGAAAGTGACTCTCAAATGGTGTTTCAAGCTCTAAGTAGATAGAAGACCAAAGCTTGGAACATTAATAACATTCTAGTTAAATTTTGGTAGCTTTTTAGTCACTTCAAGGAATGGAAAGGTGAGCATTACTTCTAAGAGGCTAATAAGGTAGCTAATTTTATGGCTAAGTTAGGTATTGACCAAATGGAGGTCAATTGAATCGATAAATACAAATATAGGTGGCTTGATATCGATGGGATAATTCACATCAAGCTATAATGATTGGCATGAGTTAAAGAGGGTGAGTAGATTAATGGGATTTTTTTAATGATGATTGAAATAAATTCGTGACAGGGGAGATTGTTCTATTAAGTTATGACATGGGAGATTTGTCTTTATCTTTTAAAAGTTCTTTTGACGGTGGAAGATTATGGTGTAAGCATGTCCTGAGTAGCTCAAGGTTTGAAGTAGGTTGGCATAATTTGATAGGCACGGGAATGAAGAAAGCTCTAGTAGAAGTGGTGGTGTGGTTGGTAGTTTTTGGTAGTAGCCCTAAAAGTGAAATGGTTTTTTTGGGGTTGGTTTCACCTTGTAAATTGTAACACATCTTTTGGGTACCCTTGCTTGAAGTAGCAAAAGTTGTGGCACAAGTGGTTTTCTTAAGTCTCAGCTTATATTGGTGAGTTGATTCAGAATTGGCTGCTCTCTATGCGAGTAACCTTCTAATGTTATTTTTAAATAAAGGCAAAGTGGTGGAATTGGTGGAATTTTTTGTCAAACCAGAATTCAAGCTAAGCCTCGATAGAGAAGGAATTGGTTGACTCAGGACTGTTTAAAGATCTTCCATTTTTTAGAAACTATGGCCTCAACTTCATCCCAGTTATAATTTTTAGGGCCTTGGAGGAGTGCTTTGCAAAGGTTCTTAGCTTTGTTGAAGAATTGGATGAGTTTTATTTCGCTGAGTAGGAGTTGGATTATGATAAAAAGGTGGTCTTCCCAGAGGTGTCTTCATTCAATAGGCTCCCCTTGTTGGCTATGGAGGTTTGGAGAGCAACCCAAAGTTTGGCTGCTCATATTAAAGTGACAATTTTTTTTGTTTGGGTTTATTACAGAGGTAAATTTCCAGCACCTCTTTGGTTTGGTAAGTAGGATTCAATGGTTATTAAGTCTTCCTATCTGGCTAGGTCAATGCTTGGTGATGGGGTTTTCAAAGTGGAGGGGCATAGTGTAGAGCAAGGGGTGTCTTGGGGTAGCACACTAGTTGTGGCTCAGACTCAAGAGCTTCCACTGTCATTGGAAAATCAAATTTTAGACAGTGAAATTTTGTGTGCAAGCTGGGGTGGAAAACCCCTTATAGTTCTAGAATATTAATAGCTGATAGTTGACTATTTTAATGATAAGTAGTCTTGTTGCTCAGATTTTTTTTATAAGAGCAATCGACGTTGCTATCATAAAATCTCTGTAAATGTTCTTTTCTTTTAATAATAAAAAGGGGTAAAAATAATATTAATAAGAAAAGAGAATTACAAGAAGAACGGGGGGCAGAAACCCCCAAAAGAAAGCAACAAAAATAGAAAAACTAGGCACATGCCCAACTAGACAATATTATGAACCTCCCTATCAGCCTCCAAAATTATTTCCAAATCAGAACGCAATGGCAAGGGGAGAGACCCCCAATCCTCAATGTGTCCACCATCCAAATGGTCAGACACCAATTTAGCCAAAAAATCCACTGCCCTATTCCATTCTCACAGAATATGAGCAAAAGTAACGCTATCCATAAGCGAGCAAATCTGCAAAATCTATTGCACAATCAGAGATAGATGCTAATTGACGTCCACTACTTTCCTCTTGATGAGCAGGTTAATCAAGACTTGAGAGTCTGATTCACAGATAATCCTATGCCAACCTAACGCCTGGGCCTTCTCAAGGGCATAAAGAAAGGCCTGGCCTTCCATCATGTTAATTGTCTGCATCCCCTCAGGAACCATAAAAAGGAAAATCACCGTACCTTTAGAATCCCTTCTTATCCCTCCAGTACTTGCGGGTCCCAGATTACCTCTGGAAGAACCATTCGTATTGATCTTGAGAATCCCACTAGGGGGTGCTGCCACTGACTAGTCTTGAGAATCTTCTCCTTGACCTGCATGCTCCTCCTGACACATGCAGACTTACCAGTTAACTGTGGGAATCCAAGTCGTGCCACCACTTGAGCACCCTGTTTGGTTAAAGGAAGGAAGATCACGCTCTTTGCTTGGATGGTTTCCTGGATCATCCCCATCACTTTCTACCATATTTTTTGCACCATGACTCTCACCCCCCAAAAAATTTGCCTATTTTGCTCAAGCCAAATCTGCCAGAATAGAAAAATGGGGTTGCCTAGCCATATGTCCTGCAGGAAGGGCATCCTTGAGGGGGGTTCTCCCAATCCATTCCAAAAATTGACCATAGATTGAGCATGAAGACATGGGCACTACCAAACATCCGACCAATAATGTCAGAGTTGCAAGGCAAAGGGGCATCGTAAAAAAAAGTGTGCAGAATCCTCCTCGATCGCTCTGCACATAACACATATAGAAGGGCCTTGGAAACCTCTCTTCTGGAGATTGTCCCAGGTCAAGCACCTATTCCAAGCCAGCATCCAAGCAAAATAGTTGCATTTAGGCCATGTGAAATTATTCCAGACCTGTCTCCACCAATGCACTTCCCCCTACCCAATCTTTGAAGAAGTAAAGCCTGATATCCAGAAGAAACTGTGTACGCTCCCTTGGGATTGGGAGACCAAGCTAGCTCATCCTCCTCCTGAAGAGGACTACAGTGGTTCCTGGAAAGGATGCGCAATAGCTCCTCATTTTCTTCCTATGTCCCATTAACAAGCCAAGTTTCGAGAGCTTTCCAGCGAGCTACCTCCACCTGGCCTTGAGTAATATAAGCTTTGAAGTCACTCACCCGAGACCAGTCAGCATTAAGGAATTTTTGACAAAGGTTCAACAAATTTGAAAACTAAGAAATGATGGGAGGATATCCATCCCAAGAGTCAGACCAAAAGAGAGCCTTGGATCCCTGTTTACAAATCCAGAATAAGCCATTCTTGATGAGAGCAGCTCCTTTTTTGAGAGTACCCCATATTGCCGAACCTTTTCCAATAAGTGCATAGCGAGGAATGTCCCTTTGAATGGTTCCAGAGTAGTACTTATGTGAGAGAATTTTGGCCTAAGCTTTGTCTTGTTCGGTGCACCATTGCCAATAAAGTTTGGTCGCCAAAGCAATACCATTTAAGTTCGTCTGCCTCAGACCGAGCCCACCATATTGTTTGGGGCTACAGACAATCTCCCATCTAATAAGGCTCCATTTAGTGGAGTTCAGACTACCATCGCATAAGAATTGTCTGGTAACCAAATCAAACTCCTTAATGAATCCCATCGAGGCAACCTGGAGCATACACCTATAAATGGGTAAAGCCTACACCACAGATTGGATAAGTTAAACCCAGCCCACATAGGATAACCACCAGTGTGTCCAATGAATCACTTTCACCCAATTTTTTTTCAAAATAGTCTGCCAAGATTCTTTGGATGTATGACCAACTGAGGTAGGGATACCCAAGTAAATCAAGGGGGGAGTCCCAATTTAAAAATGAAGAGTCCTCACGATCTACTGCTGAATAAGGCCCAGAGTATTGAAGAAGTAGATGGATGACTTATCTTCATTTACCTTTTGACCTGAGGCCATAAGATAAACATCTAACACCCTGTGTAAATTAGCAGCTTCAGTCATTGTGGCCATGCCCATAAGGGCAGTGTCATCAGCAAATTGTAGGTGTGATTGGGCTGGCAATTCCCCTCCCCATCGCCATCCTTGGATATGTCCTTCCTCTCTGTTCCTTCTGATCAACCACCCCAAACCTTTAGCAAGGAAAATAAAAAGGTATGGAGACAGAGGATCACCTTATCGCAGCCCTCTTGTAGCACCAAAAAGCTTCGTGTATTCTCCATTGATAAGCACTGAGAAGGAAGTTGAGGAAATGCAGCTCATGACCCATTGAGTCCATTCATCTACAAAGCCAAAAGCACAAATAACCTTTCACAGGAATGACCATCTAACCCTATCAAAGGCTTTGGCCATGTCTAATTTAATGAACATCACCTTATCTTTTGAGCTGGCCATGGAGTGAATGGACTCAACAACAATAGCAATACCATCCAGGATTTGCCTGCCTTCCACAAAACCACTCTACTTTTCTGAGATCATAGCACTCAGCCCTCTTTTTAACCTATATGCAATGATTTTAGAAATAATTTTGTAAACCACATTACAAAGGGAAATAGGGCAAAATTGGCTTAGCCTATCAGCACCTTCGCATTTGGGTATGAGAGCAAGATAGGTTGCATTTGTAGCCTTAAGCATTTACTTATTCTACTGATATTCTTGGACAACAAATAAAAGGTCGAGTTTGATGATATCCTAGAACTCTTGATAGACTTCAGCTGGGAAGCCGTCAGGTCTAGCCACTTTCCCTTTTTTCAGTTGAACAATGATTTCCTCAAGCTCTCCAAGTGTGATTGGTTTCATTAAATTTTCATTCATTTCACGCATCACCAAAGATGGAATACAGAAGAGAACTTGAGCTTCTTCCAGAGATTCCCCGTTAGCATCTTCCCCGAAGAGAGTAGAGAAGTACTGCACTACCTCCTCAAAAATTGTTGGAAAGGAGTTAAGTCGCTCACCTCTTTCATTAACCAGGGCCGAAATAGAATTACCATGTCTCCTAGATTTGGATGAATTGAAGAAAAAGGATGTATTTCTGTCCCCCTCCTGGAGCCATTCAACTCGAGCTTTCTACTTCCAAAATATTTCCTCCCGTAGCTCGCATTCCTCCAGGTCTTTCATAGCCTGTGTTTCTTCTTACAATCAGTCTTCAGTCAATCCTTCTTCCCTTATTATTCTCATGATACCATCAAGCTTGGTTTGTGCAGCAGCCTTAGCGTGGAAAATGTTCCCAAAACTTTGGTGATTCCATCACTTGAGCTTGTACTTCACATATTGCAGAGTTTTGGCAAAAATGTACTTCATTGTACCATGGGTAGGCCTATGCCAACGCCACTAATTGGCAACACATTCATGTAGAGATTGATCCCATAGCCACATGAGTTGAAATCTGAAAGAAGGAGAGCGTGGGTGAAGCTATGAGACACAATTAAGCTTGATGGGCCAATGGTCAGATCCTCTCCAGTCCAAAATTTCAAACCTCGTAGACCACATACCTCCAACCCAAAAAGCTGAAACCAAAAAATGGTCAAGTCTCTCAGCAATGCAATATTTCCCACTCCTACGGTTGTTCCAGGTGAACAGTCCATTATTGGGCCTGACGTCAAATAAATTCAAGATTTCAATGTAATTGTGCATTAGCAAAGTAGATAGGTCTAGCCTTGCTGTGCCGCCACTCTTTTCAATCAAATCAAGAATAGCGTTAAAATCACCTGCCACTATCCAAGGGTGGAAGGGGGCCAGGCTACGAACAAAACTTATGTGGCCCCATAAGGAGTTTTTACCCCACCAATCATTGGGATCATAGATGTTGGAGAAGAGAATGACTTCCCCATCTCAAAGCTAGAAGCAATCATAGTCATGGAGTACTTAGAAGTTAGCTAGCCTATGAGGCCAAACTTGCGTGGGTTCCACAGACAAGCTAGTCCTCCTAAGTATCCGATAGAACCAATGCATTGGCATTCTCCTTGCCACCACAACTTGGGTGCAAGTCTGGACATGTCTTCAATTGAAAGCTTAGTCTCCTGCAAGAAAATGACATCCAGCCTATGACTTTTGATTAGGTTGTGAACAACATTTTGTCTGGGGCTATTGTTCAAATCCCTTACATTCCAAGATATTATAATCATTTCAGAGAGCTCAAAAAGTGCGCATCCAGATTCTTTACTGACCCTGACTCCACCAAAGTCTCTCCCATTAGCTTGATCTTTTCCTGGTCCTTTTTTCTGCCAGGCTTGCCAAATTTTTCTCCCCCTCCTTTCTCAAGGTCTTTTTGCTGAAGTCCAAGATGAGGAAAAGATTTACTGCTTCTTGCTGCCCCTGGATCCCCTATTTTCCCAATAAGGGGCATATTTTTGTCTTCTTTGAGGGGAGCAACTGAGGAAGTCATTCCTTTCAAAATTATTAGCTACTAGTCCATATCTATATGACAATCTCTAGCATCTAGTGTTTCAGTTAAAGCCCTTGAAGCATTGGTCTCCTAAGCTGGTCCCTCAATCCCCTGGTCAAAGATCATCAACCCAGGATTCACCTCCTGCTGATTAAGGTCATCCAATATTTCAAATCTATTGAGTGAGTCATCTAATTGTCTTTCCTTTAGGGGCTATTTTTGGCCTCTATTTCTATATCGGCTTTTAATCGGCATAAAACTATCAGTATCAGGTTTCTCACCTAAAATCAGACCCCTTTCCTTGTCATTACCAGAAGGAGTGCGAATAGAATGTGTTGGCTGAGGTGCAATAGATTTCGAGGTGGGGCACCATCGCTGCAAATGCCCATAAGCATGGCATAGACGACAACGAAAAGGGAGGGTTTCATAATCCTGCTGTTGTACCCATGTGAAAGGGCCCACACTCATTTCAATAACATCTGGTAATGGCTTATTAAGATCTATTTCCACACAAATGCGGGCATAAGTCATTACCTTTTTCCCCAGGAGTGACATTGAGGATCCTACTGGCCTTCCCAACAAGGATGCAAGCAAATGGAGGGTGTCTTCACGGTAGCATTCCATTGAAAAGCGGGGCAGACGCACCCACACCGAGACGCGATTTGGTAGTTCATCTGAAGGTATGAAACCGGCATGCCAGGGCTTGATAAACAAATGCACTTGATTATGGAAGTAAGGACCTCCAGCAAAAACTCATTGACAATCTGTTATATAGGTAAAAGTGACCATGATAATATCCATATCTCCTTCTGGTTCCCACATCCTCTGAGCCCATGCTTCCAGGAATAATAACAACATCCTAAGCCCAAGAAACTTGTAGTACAAGGAGTGATTGGAATAGTATTCAATGTCTTCAGCAATCATTTCCATTAGAATGGCTAGCTTAGGCCTCTCCTTGCATCTTTACAAATAGCTGTTGACTTTGGGAATACACATACTTAGTTTCTCAAGAGCAGCAAAAGATCCTAAACCATGTAAAATTGGATCCTTTCCACTGCTGCTCGCTCCCTAGGACGCTTGCTGCAGTCCAAGCGCTTCCCTATAGCTGCGCCCTGCCTTCTGTCTTGTCGCGCCCTGCCCTGTCGCGCCCTCCTACTCGCCTTCATCCATCATGAATCTAGAATAGTTCGACCATAAGGAACATTATAATACTCTGTAAATGTTTTTTATATTAATATAATATAACTAATTATATGGGTTTTTGTGGGTTTTTGGTCATATGCCTCATGGATTTTTATCCTTAATCTTGGCCTATCTTTTTCATTTGGTATGTTTAATTAGACATGGGTCCCTCCAACCCTGAGATCAATCTAAAAAATACAAAGTTATTTTAGAATAATTATAGGTAGATGCCTATATACCTATCACCTAACGAATGCCAAATACCTTTAAATGTAGCTTCTCTATGGTCCAAATTTTTTTGCAATCACTTTCAAATATAGTTATTTTTGTCATGTTTAGTCTAATACATGTATAATTTCATCTACCCTATTTCAAGTTAATGTTTTCCAATTTTTTAGTTTCAAACTACATGTAGGTTACATTAGAATTCAATTTTGAACAAGTTGACAAACTAGTAAAGCTTACAAACATTTTATTAGTTTGTGTCAAAGTAGGGATGGTATAGTTTTCATCCTCACAAATAATATTTTCACTCTAACTAATCATACTTAATCCCTGGTATCATTCATTTGTGTGTTGAGCTTACATTAAAAATTTATAAACAAATTTAACCATAAATAATTTTCAATAGGGATTAGTCGTTATGTGGTCCTTGTTATATATATGTACTCTATATTTTATCTTATTCGCTAGGAACCCAATCAATTTAAATATAAATCTATCAATACCAAAACTATTTCATAAATAAAATATGTATTAAAATAATTATTTAATATTTTAAAATATTTGTTCTTTTTTAAATGAAATTACACATATGAAAAAGTGAAATGCGTGTAAATTTTGTATCAGTAATCATCGCATAAAATTATGTGAAAAGGTATAGTAAAAATATGTGTGCCCACTCAACTATATTGATTTTTGACATGCCTTTAGACAATAACAATACAAAAAATAAAAAATGTTAGTGATTACTAACATACAAACTTGTGTAATGAGAATGTGTCTAATATAAATTTATGTGTTTTATTGAATATTTTAATGATCGTTCGATTGTCTTTAAAATGTTTGTAAATGCTCAATAAATTCCTATAAAAATGATTAATTCTATGTCTATATTTCTTTAGATTTATATGAAATTCAATTTTTGTGTGTTAATAATTTTTTTTTTATTCAATTAATGACTTTATTGAACTTGTAAACTGACATCAAATAATTATAAAGTGAAAAAGGTGGAATAAATAAAAATGAGTAAACTCTAATCACAAAGGACTACACAAATTATCAAAGATTATATATAAATGTTCCAAACTATATAAAATGTTAATAAATGTTCTGTATAAAAACTTAGAAATGTTAAAAAATGAAAGAGAAATGATATAATAATTAAAAGGGGTTGAAAACAGTGAGCACAAGGCAAGGGAATTATAACAGGTATTTGTTGCAGTGGGAAGGATTGCAGCAAGAAGACAACACTTGGATTATAGAATAGGAGTTGAAGAAGATTGATAAAAACAAATGGTAGTGGTATAATCAGGCCAACTCGTAGGAGCCGAGTTGTTTTTAACCATAGGAGATTGATGCATAAAAAATAGGCCAACCTTCTGGAGGACATAAATTTTGACCTGTAATTCTATTTGAGCTCTTCCACATGCCAAATTCACTGTATTAAAAAGTTTAATTCCATCCTAAGACACTCTATCTACTTAGAGTTGATTGTGATATTTTTTAGAGGCCAAACATGATCATCTGAGAGTTTAAAATTAATATTTAATGATTTTTTCAAGAATTTTCTATTTTTAGAAATTGTATATTTTTAGAATTGGATGTCAAATTTAGTTGAATTTCATCCCATAGACTAATTTTAGTATTTAGGTTATTTTAGGAAATTTTTAGAGTCACACGTGCTTGCATGCGAAACTTACTATAAATAACGACTGCTAAAAATAGATATTTTTTTAGATTTTAGATTTTTTGTATTTTTACATGTCAATTGTAAATTTCGAGTTGAGGATTTTTTAAGCATGGTTTGGGTTTGTAATTATTTCAAATCATTCAATACGAATCAATACAAGTTATTGTTTAGAATCTTGGCCTATTGGTAATTTTATTTGTCTTGATAGTTTTTGGGTTCATTATAGCCACCATAAGGGAGGAGGACCAAATCCTTTCACTTCAAATTGGTCAGAAACTCAATTAGGAAGTGCATCTGCAACTTTATTAAAACTTTGAGGAGTGTACGAATAAATACCCTTGTCAAATTTATCTTGAAGTAATTAAATTTTGTGGAGGATTCTACAAATTCTCCAATCCTTGAAACTGTTAGAACTAGGATCCGAAAGTAACTTAATCAAAAAATTAGAGTCAACAACCAACTAGATGTTCTTATATCCAACCTACGAGGCAATCTTAAGACCTTCCATAATAGCTTGCCTTTCAATTGAATTATCAGTGGTAATACCAATTTTGACAGAAAAAAATAAAGCCATAGAATTATCCAAATCCCTACCAATGCCTCCATTTTATTAATATTTTTTTTCCTTTTAAATACTTCAAAAATATTTAAATATGATATATCCTATTAAAAAGTGATAAATATTATACAACTTATATTATTTTGAAAATTATAATATAACTGCTATATAACTTTTTAACTGGTTAATATATAATCTAATATCCTTTTTTATTGTCAAACATTTATAAAATTTACCTATAAATTAATATAAAGTTGTTTTACCCTCACTAATGGGTTGGTGGTAAATAAGTTTGATGGTATAAAAAGTAGATCGGAGGCTATCTGGGAGCCTCCTCCTCTAGTTTGGTTTAAACTCAATTTTGATAAAGCTTATAAAGGCAATCTCGAGGCTTCTAGGGAAGGGTGTGTGCTGAAAGATTGTAGTGGCTCTTTGATCAGAGCAACTTCTATCAAAATTTTGGATGGTATTGATATTAAAGTAGAGGCTTAAGATTTGATTGTAGGTTTAGAATTAATTGTGGAGTGTGGCATTGAATTTATGATTATTGAAGGTGACTCTCAAATGGTGTTTCAAGCTCTAATTAACTAGAAGACCAAAGCTTGGAACATTAATAACATTCTAGTTAAATCTTGGTAGCTTTTTAGTCACTTCAAGGAATGGAAAGGTGAGCATTACTTCTGAGAGGCTAATAAGGTAGCTAATTTTATGGCTAAGTTAGGCATTGACCAAATGGAGGTCAATTGAATCGATAAATACAAATATAGGTGGCTTGATATCGATGGGATAATTCACATCAAGCTATAATGATTGGCATGAGTTAAAGAGGGTGAGTAGATTAGTGGGATTTTTTTAATGATGATTGAAATAAATTTGTGACGGGGGAGATTGTTTCATTAAGTAATGATGTGGGATAATCATCTTTATCTTTCTCAGGTTCTTTGGACGATGGAAGATTATGGTGTAAGCACAACCTGAGTAGCTCAAGGTTCGAAGCAGGTTGGCATAATTTGATAGGCAAGGGAATGGAGAAAGCTCTAGTAGAAGTGGTGGTGTGGTTGGTAGTAGCCCTAAAAGGGAAATGGTTTTTTTGGTTTCACCTTGTAGATTGCAACACATCTTCTGGGTACCCTCGCCTCAAGTAGCAAAATGTATGGCACAATTGGTGGGGTGGAAGAAATAAGTCTCAGCGTACATTGGTGAGTTGATTCCAAAGTGGCCGCTCTCTATGCTAGTAAGCTTCTAATGCTAGTTTCAGATAAAGGCAAGGTGGTGGAATTGGTGGAATTTTTTGTCAGACCAAAATTCACGCTGAACCTCCTCACAGAGATGGAATTGGTTGACTCAGATTCATTTAAAGATCTTCCATTTTTAAAAAAAGATGGCCTTAGCTTCATCCCAGTTATAATTTTTGAGGCCTTGGAGGAGCGCTTTGCAAAGGTTCTTAACTTTATTGAAGAATTGGATGAATTTTATTTTGCTGAGTAGGAGTTGGATTATGAGAAAAAGGTGGTCCTCCGAGAGGCGTCTTCATTCACAAGGCTGCCCTTGTTGGCTATGGAGGTTTGGAGAGCGGCCCAAAGTTACTCTCTAAATAGAGTCAAAAGATAGCACGACGAAATTGAGACGGTATACGACTCGTGGCGAAGTTGACCTGGTGAAACGACCATCTATTCATTTTGAAACACACACTTTGCATCGCCTCCGTTTCCTTCGCCACGCTCCAACCGCGTCAAAATTACTTAAGATTCCGGTTTCCTGATGATTGAGGCCTGGTCAAACTTCAAAACCATTTAAATAATTCGAATTGTTAAGAATCCGAAGGGCAGCGGAAGCCAGGTCAACCTTCAATTTTCTATATATTGAGTATTATTTGAGTGTGCTGAATCATCATCGCAGACTGCTTATCTTAATGGAGATTGCAGCGCATAAGATTCTCAAGTCTGTGGGCTTCTCGGACAAGACGACGAGAGATAAAAGTCCCTCAGTGATGAGTTTAAACATGTTAGAAAGGGCCGATTTGGAGGAGAATTTAGCCACAGCCGAGAGGTTGATTTCCAAATGGGACAAAAGAACGACAAGCGCGATGCTCTTTCAGGGCAATCCAGAAGAAGCCGGGCAGTACCTGGCGGCGGTTGACAATCTCCAGCAACTGATGGAAATTTTGACCTTCAAAGACCGTGGCTCTGCGAATATTATCCGCGCGGAGGGGCTGATGAAGATGTCGATGGCCCGTCTAGGGAATGAGTTTCACAAGATTCTGTTATGTAACGGCGACCCTATCGACCCGGACCGGGCGTCGTCGACTCGGCGCTCGTCCGACAGCTTAAGCAGGCTCAGCTGCTCCTTTACTGACGGCACCGACGATGACAGTGGCAGCGGAGCCTCCCTTTCGACCACTCCGTCACTTGACACAATCTGCGAAGTCGACGCCGTTCCATCGGACGCCTTGGTGGATCTGAGAAATATCGTACAGCGCATGGCGTTCACGGGGTACGGGAGGGAGTGCGTTCGAGTCTTCGTCCTCACCAGAAAGTCCGTTGTGGAAGAAAGCTTTTACAATCTAGGCGTGGAGAAGGTTACCCTGCAAGATGTTCAAAAGATGGAGTGGGCGTTATTGGAGGCCAAGATAAAGAAATGGATATACGCCGCAAAAATCAGCATCCGGTTTCTCTTCGCCAGAGAGAAGCGTCTGTGCGACCAGGTTTTCGAGGGTTTTACACAAATGAGGGATTCCTGCTTCGCCGAAATCGCCAAGGAGCCGACCGCCAGGCTTCTAGGGTTTGCAGAAGGCGTGGCAGCCAGCAGGCGGACATCGGAAAAGATGTTCAGAGTTCTGGACCTCTACGAAACCCTCACCGATCTCATGCCCGACATGGAAGACATATATTGTCAAGAGCCTTGTCGAAACGTGCAGTCACAGGCCGCCGCTGTCCTGGCTCGGCTGGGCGAGGCGGCCCGGAGGATGTTGACAGACTTTGAAAACTCCCTCGAGAAGGAGAATTCCAAAGCTCCCGTCCCGGGCGGAAACATTCATCCTCTCACCAGATACGTTGTGAATTATCTCCGTTTCTTGCTCGATTACAAAGAAACCCTCGTAAATCTAACGGCAGACACGCCCGTGGAGCTACCGAAGGCGCTGCCCGAGGGTTTCGCTCTTGCTCTCGACGATGACCTGGGGGGCGCCTCCGCCGCGCTGTCGATCCGATTCGGATGCATCGTCGTCTTGCTACAGTGCAAGCTGGACACAAAATCCAAGCTGTACAAAGACGTGGCACTGTCGTACCTGTTTCTCATGAACAACCTGAACTACATCATGCAAAAAGTAAAAGAGTCGGAGCTGAAATTTGTGTTGGGGAATGCGTGGCTGAGGAAACAGTCGGATAAAGTGAGGCACTACGCGGCGAATTATGAGAGGGCCGCGTGGACGAAAGTGCTGTCATGTCTGACGGACGAGGGGATCCCTGTCGGACGTGGTTTCGCCGGCGGGGTTACGCAACAGGCGCCGAAAGATAGATTTAAGGCCGTCAATTTGGCGATTGAGGAAGTGATGAAGAGCCACGCCGAATGGGTTGTGGCCGACCCGATGCTGCGGAAGGAGCTGCGAATTTCGATATTGGAGAAGTTGATGCCGGTGTACAGGTCGTTTTTGGGCAGATTTGGAAGGATTTTGGAAAGCGGAAGACACTCGGTCCCGTACTACACAGCGGAAGAATTGGAAAACTCTGTGTTGCATCTGTATGAAGGGAGTGCCTCGCCTGGGAGCTCCAAGAGATAGCCCATAAACCAGAAGATTCAAATTCTTTCCATGTATATTATGTAAAAAATCTTAGCCTTCCTGGGGTTGTAGTGACCCTAATGGGGGAATACATTCGTATAGGAGCAAATCAAGTTCAAATCTAATAAAAACTATTTACTAGGGGTTTGAAAATTTATCAATTAAAAATTGTTTTTTTTTCTTTTGGTTTATGTTTTTTTAAAAGAATATTTAAAACATTATTAAAGTTTGTAAATTTTTTAAAAAAAAGAAATAATATTGTATTGAGTAGGTGTTTTTTTTAATTATTCTTGAAAAAATTGTTATTATTTATTGTAATAAGTATTTATGGAGATATTTATGAATTATAAAAAAATATAATATATAGAAGGTTATAATAATGAAAAATTGAGAGAGTTGTTATATTTGGTATCAGATCCAGTGTTTTGAAGGTCCCACAAAAAAGTATCAACTATTATTAATTAAGTTAAGATGAGCTTGTTTCACCTTGCAATTGAATTGTGTTGTGTTTGCGAGAACTTGTTGTCCATGTATATAACCAAAATGGACAATATTTTATCTCATAACTTTGAGAGGAAGGACAGCATTAACTTGCCTTAGAAACATGGGGGAATCTTAAAGATTCCTTGATAGTAATATGATGCCCTCCCTTAGCCTTCGATGACTCATCTCTTTCCAAAGTTGAGTTGCATCAAGGTGGATATCACTTGACTACTGATTGCCCTGTATGGATGGGTTAATGGGTGTCAAAGTGATAAAAGTTCACTCTTAGAGTTGAGGGTGAATGTTTGGTATTTGTTGGTGACTTGTATGAATAAGTCATCATGGGATCCTTAGAGTATTAGGTCTTTAGAAAAACCAAGGGTATGACCTTAACCCTGAAGAGCTGATTTGAGTGAGGACAACTGATTTACTTGGGTAAGTCAACAAATTATGGGATCCTTGTTGATAAGGGAGCATCTAAAACCATATGTTTCACAAGGCATAAGTGGTCACGGACAATCATTGCTAGATTAGTGAATTTATAGAGAAGGGCTCTGTTATAATCAAAACTTTCAAGTTGATCATGTGCATGATAAAATGGGTGATAGTTTCAGTCCACTATCTTGATTTGTAGAGAAGTGGTAGAACCTATATGGTTACACTCCTACAAATATGCTTCTAAGTGGCATCAATGCCTAACATGAACATGAGTTTTATGAAAATTTGTACAAGATTTTAAATCACTAGTTATTGATCATATGAATTGGTAGAAAATATAAAGGGCAATTTCTTACATTATTTTATGATTCTTATCAAATGATTTTCTGTGGTTAAATAAGGAATTGTTATAGTTATAGCATATCCTATTAATAGGGAATTGATATTGTCATGACTGCTATATGTTGGATATAAATTACAACAATCATGAGGGGTTGTATCATGAGCAAGAAGGTGGTTGTTGCAATTGGTGTTTTCATAGTTCGATTAAGGACAATCATTGTGGTTGTTAACCAACTCTGCAAATGGGATTAAGAAGGTGTGCTAATTATGGCACTACATGATTTATTGCTTATTATAAGCTAAATAATCTAAATAGTAATTTGGCTAATGTTATAGACTAAAATATGGTTATTTTTGAACTGATATAACCCTCTTATGACTTGTTTTCAGGGCTCATAAGTGTTAGTGTTGAACTTTGTTGAAAGTAAACATTCATTTTTAAGAAACAAGTAATGCTTTATCCAAAAAACTCTAAAACTGATAATGTTCATACTATGTTAGTTGATGAATGTAGACAACGCTAATGAATGTTGAGGGAACGTAAATTGGGCAAAGCCCATTTAGCAATAAATAGTGCAATACAACTTGTAACTATTATTATGGCTTTTGTTTTCAATTTCTAAGTGGATTTAGGAGGTTAGGAAGGGAACTCTTCATGACTACTTGTCTCTGGGTTCATTTCCTTTAATGATTTCATTGTTATAATAAAATTACACTGAATATTCATTGTTGGGTGAGATAAACAAGCTATATCACATCCTTAGAGAATATGAGATAGGCATTTTAAGTTGGGTTCCTCGATGGAATAAATTGAGCTATGTCTGACGAATTCTCATGCGAGTTAGGAGAATTTCAGGTAAATAACTTATTGAGTTTCACTTGTTAAAGCAATTGGTTTTGTATGATATCTAGGTTTTTATAAATTGAATGTTTGCTCTAATTTATAGCTTAAATGTGATAGTAGACTAAGTGTAAAAATTGCCAAATTGGTGTAACACTCTTAATTCAGATGGTCTTATAATGAGAGAAATAATGCTAAAATTTTTAGATGTAAATTATTGTACAAAATTGTTCTCAAAGCTAACTATCCTTGGATAGGATAAAGGTAAGCTTTTATAGAAAACAAATAGTTGTTTATTGTTTGTATGTAGTTGTGTTTTTTTTTTGGCTGCATGTGTCACTCAATGGACTGTTGATAGTTATGTTGAATTTTGAAGTTAAAATGTGATAGGTATTTATGAGGCACAAATTGGTCTGATGTGTTGGACGTATAGGCAAGAATGGGAGAGTTTTGTTGGCTAAAAACACTAAATTGTGTTAGCTGGTAAGTATAATCATATTGTAATAAAGATAATATATTGTTTATATTTGAATGCAATATTCCATAATGAATACTTATGATTTTGTAAAAATGATATGGATGTTGTGCTACTAATATCCCTGAAAGGAGTAGTATAAAGTCCTGGTTAGGTGGTACATAAATCTTAGGTATCCTTTAAATTTTTTTTTTTTGGGTAAATGCCCTTAGATGACAAATAAAAGATGGTGGGATTGGTTTCCATGGACCATTATGAGCTCACAAAATAATGGTGAGCATGTTGAAAACCTTGGAGGTGCATGTAATGGCTTCTTCAATGTTCAGTATGGTTGGTGTGGACGTTGCACTAACCCATGAACAATGAAATTTTAAAAGTCATAATAGTATAGTTTGCTATATTTGTCTACATTCTATGATGATTGTTAGTGAGTTATGCACAATGCATGATTAAAGGTTGTGAAAAACGTCACAGAATAGTCTAGCAATTAGGCTGTATTTTCAAGTGGTTTTGTGATTTTAAAATTGCTATCCTAAATTTAAATATTTATATGGTGACCTCTCCATGATTTAATGGAAATTTTAGCACGAAACCATCTCTTTTTCAAAATTCTATTTATGTTTTTTAGAATTTTATTGAAAACTTATGAAGGATTTTGTTGGCTTAAGCAAGTATAGGTGCTTAAAATAGGTAAGCCTATAATATAAAGAAGATAACTACCTACATTTATTTTCTTAGGCATTGGGATAGTGCCTTTCTAAGGCATGAAGGATGTCATATGCCCCAGTTTCATCTTAGTAGCAGTTGGGAAGGAATCAAGGCAAGGAGTAAGTTCCTTGAAAAGACTCTTATTTATGTTGCTTGACTGAGTTATCATAGTCATTTTGTGGCATTCATTGACATATCATCAATTGTGCTCATCAAGTAACCACTTATTGATCAATAATTTATGAGATCAAATCATGTGACAAATGTGAAATAATAAAATATCTTCTCACAAAAATTATGAACGAATGATAGTCTCTTAGCATCAATAACATTTGTTAATTATTATTGTAATTGATATCTAAATCAAATGGTAGTCTCCTCTAATTTGTTTGAGAGTCGTGCAAGGACTTCCTTATGGATGAGTTTTAGATAAAAATTATGCATGCTAGAATGAGAAAGATGTGGATCCTCTTGATGTGAATAATATAGGTGGGAAAGAGGCAGTGCCACTTTTGAAGGAAATGGGCACACATTTTAATATCAAAGAGGAAATTATGGCATTATAAGAGGTTGTTCCTCTATCTTAGATGGGCCATGTGAATGTGGTTGAGGGTCATGGGGCACTGACCTCAAAAAATATTGGAAATGTTGTTGAATTGCTCTACATCTATATGTGGAGTGTGTATAACACTTGTGCCAAAGGAAATACCTCCCCATTTTTGGGATTCATGTAGGTGTGATCTTCAGAGGTGACATGCTTGGAAGGATAAGAAAATTAACTGCTTCGAGATAAAGTACATGCAAATATTATGGAAAAACAAAACAATTAGTCAAATAATGTGTACTAATATAATGGAAACAACAAGAGTGCCTAGGAGTAGATGAATGTGGCGGTTGACTATACATGGTAAGATCTTGGTTTTGTGACCTTTGTTATGCTAAAAATCTCTGATAAGCTCTATAGTCCTGAGATGAATGATTAAAGACTATGAAATTTGAAAAATAACTCTTTCCTTAGTGTTGGTGGGCATGATGCAAAATCTAACCTTTGAAAAGAAACGATGTTCTACACATGGGAAAATACTTCCATATCATCTAGATCATCAAAAGGCTTAAAGTGTAATTGGTGTAATCAAAATAAGAAATTACTCCATGTCAAATATGACAATAAAAATCAAAGAAGGAATGGTCGTAGGAGGTATCCCATCGAAGGAAGGAGAAGCATATATTTCTTCAACACCAATAGGAAAATCTAATGGATTAGGTGTCCTAGGATAAAGAAGATGAGTTAATTTAATGTTATAGGAAAATCAAGATTTACCATAATAAATTTTAAGGGAGGAATGATAATTTAAGATAAGGCTTGAGCATAAATAAAAAAACCTTCATCCTTCTCTAGGTAAGTGAAGGTGCATGCTTAAATTATTTACATTTATACTTTGACGCACAAATTCATCTCTCTCTCACACACATGTCAAAGTAGGGGTGTTATGTAGACACCTAAATTTGGAAAAAGACTGTTATTCCAAGTGTCTTATCCGTAATTTACCATATTTGGAAAAACTATACATTTTTTCATATTTCAAGGACAATCTCAGCCCCACAATTCTGGACGTGGTCCATTGAGCATAAAATGAACCTCAAAACTTATTAAAAAAGTATATATTAACACATTTGAATGATTATTCACCTGTTATCTAGAGCTACCTCAAAAACAAAGTATGACTAGTCTCCGAGACAAACCCATGTACTTTATAGGTTTGATTGAGACAAACCTACTCACTGTATGGTTTTCCCCCTTTTATCTTTATTGACCTATTTTCACTTTATCATCAATCATGTTCCTTGAAATTCATCTTTCTACATTTATAAAGTCAGTTAGCGTGCATAATTTATTATATATTGGGATCTCTCTCTCTCTCTCTCTCTCTCTCTCTCTCTCTCTCTCTCTCTCTCTCTCTCTCTCTCTGTGTGTGTGTGTGTGTGTGTGTGTGTGTGTGTGTGTGTGTAAGGTCTTGTAAAACCATCGAAAAAAGAAGGGAGTGCCACACCTATTACATATAGAGAAAAACTTCAAGATAAGTCAAATATAATATCAAGCTTAAAGCCAAACATCAAATCCTTCATACTTACGGAATTGTCATTCTTTCTTAGTCTCTCATCATTTACCTTCTTCCAAATGAAGGTATTATACTACAATAGTTACATTATCATTTATAAGGAAGAGGAGATTCAGGACCCTTACTTTAGCTATTCTAACTACACACTCACATAACTACATGGAAGTTATATTTTGAGCTTGTAAGATATGTAGTTTGCAATACTTCCTTGGTGGTTGCCTGACTTCACTACTTTTGTTTATTTTTAGATTTTTAAACTAGGTCAAGGAGGATATTATTATTCTCTATATATTTTTCTAAGTATATCTACAAAATGAATGTATAGGCATAACATGATGGTAACAACACATAGGTGACAAATAAATTAGCCTATGAAACCCTAACAAGATAGACATAGACACATATAGACAATCATGATCGGAAGGTATTGTTGAGGCTAGATATATACATGATGTACCAACATAAGACATAATATTATCTAAGACTAGCATACAATTTTTAGATTTTAGGAAATGTTTACACATAATCAATACATTCAATCTACATGCTCATATTTATAGAATAATAAATTATAAGTGTTGGGCCCCTATTTTGACTACGTATGGTTCCACACCAACTTGACTGACATCTTGGTGTGAGGAAATCACTTGGCATGATTTATGTTTTGATATGTTTTGTGTCAACTAGAGGAATCGACGCACATCTTGTGCTAGCTGACAGACGGTTAACTAACACTTGGATTTTTAGGGCATCTTCCTGAGTGACTACACATGGCAACTGCAACACAAAGGATGCAAGGTGATGGAGCTAGCAGAATGATCAATAAAGGCTCCAGCTTAGCACCTGACTTGCACTCTCTACCCTGGTATGGAAATGCTCTTGTGTGCTATAAAACTGAGCTCAAACCAGTGAGCAGAGGGTCACAAATTTGATGTAGTGAAGCTCTACAGAATTGGCCCTAGATATAATGTTATGGTCATCATTAGCATTATAATTAGCTTTGATGCCACTAAGGCTCCTAATATATGCCCAAGATCACCTGTGAGCCTCAGGGCAAATAAGTAGCTTAAGCGATATACTTGCTCTATTTTAATGCACTCTATTCTATTTAAAATTTAAGTTATGAAGAATAATGATTGCAATAATACATGGTGTTCCTGGTTTAGATGCCTTTAGTTTTGTTATTGAATTACGTAATTAATGTAATAGTTATAATGGTATAATTTCAGTATATGAATGTTAAGTTTAACAAAACTCTGGTTCAGGTCATTCATGGCATCCCTATAATATATAAAATAGCCTAAGTATGGGTAAGATCCCATGCCAAGCAATGATATCCATGCATAAAGCACAAGCCTAGTATGACTATATGAATTGAAACACCCCTTTGACCCTTTAAAAGTGCCTAAATGACACTAAGCTTAGTGAAACAAAGGTCTACGCCCATGAGACTATAGGATCACCTCAATGTAGGCTTGCACCATTATGACCATAAGTAGTTCCCTAAATAGGATTTATGCCTATAGACCATCAACCTAGCCCAAAAATGGCTTACCCCAATGAACCTACCAAAGCCTTTGTTGAGATGACCAAATCCTATGAGTAATGAGTTGAACCATGGCATGACTAGACCAATACAGACCCCAATTCTTTCTCTACTACACTTCAAGTGAGTGCATGATGATTATGCCTTATGTGAATTGATGTCGACACAATCGAGTGATAAATGTTGGGTGTTACGAGAATATACTATGTTTGCACCTAGTTGTAACAAGTCTAGAAATAGACTTGGACAACCAGATAAATGCCTAAACCCCATGAATTTACCCCCTTAGTCTACAACATTTTGGTTCCATTGTTGGGATCTATGTTAAATTTTATTGTTACGATGGTATGACAGAACAATGCTTTGACTCTCCCTCGAGAACATTGAGCACTGTCTAAAATAGGTAGAAGATAACTTTGTGTTGAAGCATACAACTTATAAAGGACAAAAGTTGAGGAAGTGGGTCCAGAATAACCTATATGATGCTCTATATGAGGTCTTATTTTATGAACTACCTGAACATGTGTATCAATGGTTGGCTACCTATATCACATATAGAAGACAAAGCTATGGACAATAGTTGAGTGGTCAAAAGAACACTTAAAGATAATTGAGATTATAGATTCCACTTCGACTAGAGCATTAGACAAATGCTGGAAAGGAGTACTGAATAGTTACATGTTTGAATTCATTGTTTCTACATACTCTTACCTTGAAGAAGAAGAGTATCAATTTTTGTGTAGACCTAGAGGGACATTTGTGAAAGAGTTTGGCATAAAACTCAAGAAATTAATGGTGGATTACGACATTGAAACTATGAAAATGGAAGGCTAAAGTCATTTTTCATATGAGCAGTGCAATGGGGAAATATGGGATCTGTAGGTGAAGTACAATGGAAGGGGATGAGCAAATTGACACTCGAGAGTTAAAAAGATAGACTTATAACAAGAGAAGGCATAGTTTGATGGAAGATCTAGAACCTGGAAGTGCTGAGAGAATCCATAGTGAATGGGAAGGGTATGGGGAAGGATATCTTGAATTAAAGTAGTGTAATGAGTAGAGAAATAATGAATCCATAAATCAAACCCAATAGTTGACGGGTGTAGAATGCGTTGGGTCCCTACATAATTTATAATTGAAGATGCATTGGAAGTGCCTACCCCCTTTAAACATGTGGTACAAGATCATGCATTGGATGCCCCACATGAAGAAAGAAGCATGATAACTAACCCTATTATCAACATAGACTTTGACCATTTTGTAGACTTAGAGTATAATTTTATGATTGAACAAGTTGTTCCTTATTAAGAAATGAGCGAGGATACCTCTAGACCTTTAGGAACTAGCTTGACAACCCATAACATGAGTGCAAGCATTCTAGTTTGGCCAATGTCATCTATGTAGACTAGGAAACAACCCATAAGAAGTGGTTCGGGGCCATAAGTGAGTAGTATAATGCCTTCGACATCAACGGTGACAGTAGTAACAACATGGCCAATACTCAACCCAATAGTTGGAGGCATTGGAGTACTGCCACCCACACAGATGATAGGGGTAAACACTTTACATGCCATTTGTGCCCCCACAACAAATTTACTATGATATGGCCATGCACCTGCTAGAGTATCATATGTGCAAAATACTGTAGATCATGTGCTAAAATGTGAATAATAATGGCATGCTCAGGGCATCACCCAATCGAAACATAAGGCAACCCAATTCATGATAAATCTACTAGATCATGCCCACACCTGGTATAGGAAATTTGATCCTAACCAGGCTATGGTTGACTACAACACCTTGAAGGAAGCATTCCTAAAGGAATTCAACATACCTAAGTTTGAACAATAAAGCATCACCGTGTTCAAGGAGATTAACCAAGGGCTCTTAGAAAGTATACGCCTGTATGATGCCAAGTTTAAATTACTTCTTTCCAAGATTCCTTATGACATTCACCCCTCCCAACATGTGCAATGGTTTGTCAGAGGATTTCTAGTACCATTCAAAAGAGCCCTATACATGAAGACATTGAAGGACCCTTGCAAAGCATTTGAAGCCACGTTTAGATTCAAGGTAGTCAGGAATGCCAATATTGGGATTAGCCCATTCATGAAGGCACCTATTTCATCTATGTCTAGCCAAATCTAAAAGCTAATCAATAATTCATTACAAGACGCTCAAAGTAGATTATGGTGTACTGACTGGGAGATAAAAGTCCATAACAGGGACAACTACCCTCAAAGAAATGTGTGAATTGCTTTTAAGCTGTGAGGACTGTCATGAGGTGCATGATGTTTACAATTTCCCTTTGTTGTAATGGACTAATCAAGTTAACACAACCATCTATTACCAGTTGTATGATGCCTATACTGATACTATAGCTGACTATTGAGTGATTGATGAGATGCACAAAAATATAGAGAGAGGTGCTTGATAGGCAATTATAGCAGTTAGAGGATAGAAAACCTAAAGAAATGAGGGTTATAGCTAGTAGAATGTAGACTATGCGATGCAAAGAGGCACTAAGGGGTGAGGTGGAGGACGTGATAGAGGAAGATTCCACTATGCTTATGTTACAAGTGCGGCTCGATCGAGCATTATCAATGTGATTTCCCTACACATCCAATGTGTGGGTATTGTCAAGGAACACATAAGGTCAAAAAGTGCCCCAACTTGTACAAAATATTGACTTAAGTTTGGCCTGGCACAGACAAGGGTGCAAGAATGATCAGGGGTGAGCCAAAAATGAGGAAGTGGATTACAAAGGTGTAATTAACCCGCATCGAGCCAATCAAAGTGTATGCAAATACTCACAGTGTATTCACCACTCAACCACCAATTAGCGCTAGTACCAGAGTTGTGCTTGAAATATGGGGAATAGAGCTGCATTGAGTGCATAATTTAGCCTGAACCTAAAGCTATACCTTACCCTGACCCTACGTGCTAGAAGGATATTTTGTAACAAGCCATGAATGCCATTTAAAACCTATAAGGAGAGCTCCAACTGGCATGAAACCATTATGACTAGAAGTAGTTCCCCAAATAGGCTTTGCACATATAGACCATTAGCCTAGCCCATAAAAGACTTGTGCCAATGAACCTACCAAAGCCTTTGTTGAGATGACCAAGTCTTAGAGGTAATGTTGGTCCCTGTTCCTTTCTCTGCTACGCTTCAGGTGGGTGCATGAGGCTTGCCCCTTATGTGAATTGATGCCAGTCCAATCGAGTGATAAATGTTGGGTTTTATGGGAATATATTATGTTTTCACCTAGTTATAATGAGTCTAGAATTGACTTGGATAGCCAGATAAATGCCTCAACCCCATGAATCGAGCCCCTAATCTACAACAATAAGTGTGATCATTCATTATCCCTTTGTTATTTATATTGTTTAGTTTAGTATCATTGTGGCACTTGGACTTGTTTCTCTTTGTAGCCTATTAGATAGATGTAAATTCTATAATTTTATTCATGTATACTTAGATATTTTTAATTACAACTACTTCATTCCCTATCTTGTATAAAAATATAAGTAGGATAAACAAATTCAATAAAATGGGAGGATGAAAACCATTTTCAACATTGTCATTTGAATAAAAATTATTTTCATTTACCTTATGTTCTACACAAGAATCAAGATTATGTTACATATATTGAGATTTGAGACCAAATTTATTTAGGATGTTTTTCTTAAGACTAACACATCTTTCTTTAGTATCTTGTTTTGACGTATTAAAATTTTGGCATTCTATAATCATGAGGGCTCATAGAAAGTAACCAACACCCAAGACATTCATATCATTTTTATATTTATTTGTTCTGATGGGGTTAAACTTTAGTTGTCTTAATTTTTTATCTATTTCATCTTGACTACAATAGTAAAATGATAAATCGTCATTCCAATCACAATCACTATCGTCCATAGAATCACTTACAACACTAAAAGACATGGAATTCATATAACCATTTTCACTATATATAAAATAAAACATCCACAAGGTGAGCCATCACATGTACATATACGTTAGGGTTTGAAAGATATACAAAAAATGCTAGGGCTAATGATATTGCAATATTAAATAAAATCCCTATATAAATTAGATCTAAAACAACCACAACAAAAAACCTAAAGGGAAATAGAGTGTAAAATCCCTAAGGTTGGATATTCACTATGGATGGGTTCACCAAAATGTTTTACCAAAAAATCACCCAAAAGTTAAAAACACTATGCCAATTATGTAAACCAATGACACTATGTAAGTATAAAAAAATATAGTAATAAACCTTACATCAGATCTACTTAGCCCCAAAGGGGGAAAATAAAATTACCATGAACTATAAATGATTAATATAAATGAAAGGAGAAGGAAAATGATAGATAAATATGTATTTTTAACTTACCTAGATCTTATATATGTTCAAAATGTAGAGAAGAAGGTCCTAAAATTGTGCAAAATGAACTTTTAAAGTCAAAGTGTGTTTTGTTGCAGTGACCACTTTTAGACTGCTCTGAATAGAGTTGTTCTAGTTTCAGACAGCTTCAAAAGTGATAGTTCTTGCCAAAAGTGGAAACCTTGCTTTGTTGTTCCTCTTAGTCATAAACTTCGTGGAACCCTTTGTCAACAACATATGCATATAATCCTCTCTTATATATTTTGAATAAGTGTGTGCAATTGCCAAAATATTATTTCCTTTTAAGTAACTCTAATCCCACCTCAACACCTAACAACACATCCAAAGATTACAAAAATATATAGTAAATTAGCTTGGGGCCCCTTGAGATTTACAACTATATGTTAGTGTGAATCAAGGCTCAATGTAATTATAGTGCATGTGAGTGTCCCTTTCACAATGAGTGAGAGAAGACTCCACCTTCTCTCTTTGTATGACAATCAATAATTTTTATATGCTAATTCACTATATGCATCCTTATTTTGGTACAACTATGTAACCACAAGACTCCAATAGATGATAAAAGTAGAATATTGTAAGGTGCAAGCTCCTTTACAAATGTATAAAAGGTATATTCAATGTGTGTGGTGATAAATAAATTAGGATACATGTGGCTAAATATGTATCTTGGAATTTAAATTGGGGCACATTCGAGTATAAGACAACTAGGGAGAAAGCCGATAATCACATCATGGGAACAATCACAACATGAAAATAATGTAGAAAATGGCACAAAGAACACACATTGACATGACCATTTTTGTACTAATTCAAAAGTAGATAGGTTCTAAAACTAGAAAGAGAAAACCCCTAAAATAGTGTTTTGAATATTCCAAGAGTATCTAGGATCATACCGAGACAAATTAATAGTTGATATGTAGGTTTTCAAGCATTTCATATTGAATGGAGGTATTATTGTTCACCCAAAAAAAATAAAAATTAAATTTGTAAGGAAAAACTTACTTCAATAAAAGACAATACAAGGCCCAACACAAAGGAGAATGTGCCAATAAAATCTTAATGTAAGAAAATGAGCCAAATGCATGAAAGCATGACAAAGAGTTACAACTATATGACTTGTACATAAATTAGGTGTCTATAAAAAAATAATCTCTATCACCCCTATTCGTCTCACTCATGTCACCTTAATATTTCACTCCATTCTCTTACCCAACTCAACCCATTCTTGTGAATTCACTTCCACTTCATTTGTTATCATTATTTCATTCACTTTTTTCCCCTTTAAATCACCCTTTATCCTAAAGTTTATAAAGTGTGAGATCAATAATAAAATAAGTGTCGTGATGCAACTTTAGTACCTGTTATTGAGAAGAATAATATGGAAGATAATACAATGGATCCATTTATTACAATATTTTTGATTTGGGAAGATGATGTTTGAATTTGTACAACACATTATTATCATTATTGTATAAAGTTAATAATAATGTAGTTCATGAAATATCCACGCAACAAATAATTTGTACAAACTAAGAATATGAAATATGAAATGGCGAAGATAAAATAAAAATAAACTTTTGTGACTGATATGTGTCTTTGTTAACACTCGCACTGCCATTAAGAGAATGCCATGCAATTTACAGCTAGTTGAAACAAATGATAATATTTTAATTCATCACAAACCCTCTTGACAAAAATGTATTTTTACATAGTTAACTAATTTTGGGACCCTAATTATCGTTTTAAAATTATATTTTAAACCCATGTGTCTTTGTTAACACTCGCACTGCCATTAAGAGAATGCCATGCAATTTATAGCTAGTTGAAACAAATGATAATATTTTAATTCATCACAAACCCTCTTGACAAAAATGTATTTTTACATAGTTAACTAATTTTGGGACCCTAATTATCGTTTTAAAATTATATTTTAAACCCATGACATAAAAAAAACCTTAGATCTGGTCGAACAAAAAGTATTGCTAAAAAACACTACAATAAAACTTCTAAGTCTGTTTACATGCAAATTTATATAACACTTCAAACCCTACCAATCAAACTAGTAAAAAACAACCACCTACAACAACTCTAAGATAACATAATTACCACAATATGAGAAGTTTTCAGATAATATTAGCAAGACATATAATATTCACATTTTGATCAATTTCTAATGCAAAAACCCTATTGTTGTACTATATTTGTTCCTAAAAACTTCATTTTGTACCATTTTTCTCTATGAAACAAACTCGTCCACACATAGTTGAATAGGGAATGCTTTTCTACATACAGTGACATGCATTCAAGGTGTCTTTGATGATAAATATTTGTAAGAATCCATTGGGGAATGGTAGATTTGGACCTGTAAAAGCTTGACACTGAAAAAAAGGGAACCCTGTGAAAAGGAATATGTAGGGAATGAGATATAATGATAAAAAAATAAACAAGTGCACTTTTAATGTAGGCATCATTTTTATGTTGCAACAAGATATCTTAACGATCTTCATGTGTTTGCAATATATTATAATAAAGATATAACCGAAAACAAGACAGAAAAACTTAGTTTTCCTCTTACTTCTTTTAAACTACATATTACCATTCATTCTCACTAGAAACTCACCTTGAGCTATATCTCTCCCCGCCTTTTCTCCTTTGATGACTCATGATAACCCTGCCAAATACCAAAAGATATTAGTATTGAAAACTACATGAACAAATAAATAGATTTGCTCTCATTATAAACTACATTTCACCATAACCATTATTAACTGCAAAAATACCCATTAAATTGTTGGAGATTAATGGCTATTTTGTAAATAGTGTAGAGAGCAGAACGTGAAGAGTCATGTGTAATACATGAAAGCGATCTCTCAACAGTTTCGGAATATATCGTCCATGCCAATGTCTAAAACAAAGCTTAGCATATTCTCATGTCACTTTAACGACATAATATGCTCTAAAAGGACCTTATCTGTAGCGTGCATTTGCTTGCTTATTTTTTAAACAGTCACGGTCTCACACTAATATTTTTTTAATATAATAATACGGATTAATAATTAAATTGAACATTAAAAATAATTGTAAAATGGAAAATATATATTTTAATTAATTAATAAATAAAGAGTTTTCCAAAAACAATTATTATATCATTCAATTTTAATCAGTAAATCAAATATTTTATTTTTAATTTTTAATTAAAAATATAAAATAATATTAATAATAAAATTCAATAACATAATAAAATATTTTATTAAAAAATGGATACACATTTTTTAAATATATAATTAATTGACTTAGATAATTCCAATAGATATGTGATGTAACAAGTATTAATAATAAATTGTGTATGACAAATATTAATTCATGTTTCAAAATAGTCACAAGCATAACGTGTAAGGTATCATGTCAACATTAAATGTTTAAATGCTTTAGTTATGTATGAAAGAAACAATTATAATAAACAATTCTGAATATATATTTTTATTTATTTTTGATGAATCATTGTTTAACGCAGTGATCTTAAGCTAAGAGTCAAGGATTGAGGGGTTTCCATTTCGCCAGAGTCATCCAGGGTACGATATTGGGCTCATCCCTTTTCGCGTGTCAAGGTTTGCTAACAATAAGAACTGATCTCTAATAGGCTCTTTGTGAACCAAGCAACTTCACCAATTAAACTAACAACCGTTCACATTATAAACATATTTAAAACATCAAACAACATAAAAAATATATGTTCTCAAAATTTAAGCCACCAAACATTTCATTGTTTCCTTGAACAATGTTTGGTCAATAAATTTAAAACATCAATCAATGACAAGTAAAATTCATTTTTTGTAGTAAACCAAACATTATTTCTCTTACGTGTTGTAGATAATGGATCAAAAATCATGTTTGAATATTTTTATATGAAAAGATATGTTTAATAGTTTCACTCAATGATTTGAATTATTTTCTGATGTGGAGGCCATCAATTGATGACTTGCAGGGTTCTAAATCCATTCAATTTTTCTCTCTCCTTGAATAACATGATAAACTATTTTATACATTACATGAATGAAACCATTTTATAAAATTTTGCGAAAGGATAATAAAGAGAATTTGATAGAGTAGATAGATGGAACCATACCCAAATTACATCTATACCTAATAATATAAGAATTAATTGATTTAATGAAAACTAAAACGAAAACACCACCCAATAAATTAGAAAACAAGGTATGCATTTTTTACATATTAATTGCTATTTAAAAGAACCCAAAAATAGAAAGGTTGCTTAGAGAGCAGTTTCCTAACTCCGCAAAGCGGATATAAGATAAAATAATAAAATGCTTAAGAGCCGAAATAGAAATAGTAAACAACCCAGATCAGCTAGCTGTTCAAAATTCCCACGCCCGGTGGGACTCGAACCCACAATCGCCTGATTAGAAGTCAGACGCCTTATCCATTAGGCCACGGGCGCAAGCTGCCACATGCATTTTTTATAAAAGTTATTGAAAATTAATATTTTAATGTATAAAGTAACGCGCCGACGATAGTGTGTGTAGTTAGGCTTTATGAACAATTACAACATTAAAAATATCTATGCGGGGATAGCTCAGTTGGGAGAGCGTCAGACTGAAGATCTGAAGGTCGCGTGTTCGATCCACGCTCACCGCATCTACTCTATTTGCTTTTGACCGTAACCAGACAACAGATTTGTTGAACCCGTCGTAACATTGGACATAGTTAAATTGTTCATCACTGGTTCGTCTGTTTAATTTTTCCAATTGGGCCTAAATTGTTCATCGCTGGTTCGTCTGTTTAATTTTTCCAATTGGGCCTAAATTGTTCAATATGTTTTAATATGTACAATGAAATATCCCTGTCCATTCTTGCCACATCAATGCCTTAATTAAAATCAATCTTTAAGTAACCCTACAACACAATTAAGTTGCCATTATATGTTATCCCCAAAATTGAGATTCCTCGAGTCAATATTTAAACTTTTCATGATAATTGAGCTCTTAAGTTTTCGAGTGTTTTGTTTATTTTTTTATTTTTTTGACATTATTAATTTTTTAAATTTGTTTATTGAATAGATCTTTCAAAAGATTTTTTTTGTTTTTTTGAATCATTTTCATTTTGAATTTTAAATTGCTTTCTTTTTTTATGAATATTGTAGGTTAGTTCGTCTATTATTAATCCCAAAATATGTTTTTATCACTGATTACTTTTTAAATGGTTTTCAAATTTTTACGATTTATTTTAAATCAAAAATACATTTTTATAAATATATATTATCTTTTCTCAAATCCTATGCAAAAACACTTAAAAACATGTTATCCCACCTCAATATCTATATAAAACTTTCTCAAATAATAATATTCCCATAAAATTTGTGATATTAAAATTTTTAAAACCAAAAAAAAATTGTTTCCCATTCAAATATGTGGCAAAGGTCTTTTAATATATGTATAGTTTTATATATTAATATGGGGTTTTTAAAGTTGATTAAATCTACCATTTCAAAACCTTTTTACCCATATAAAGCATATCATAAATAAAGGATTATTTTAAGTTTTTAATATTTGTCTTTTGACCATTAGAAAAGTCCCTTCCTCACGTAGCTTTCCTCTTTTTACATGAAATATTATTTTAAACTTTACCAAGTGTTGTGTTGTCATAACCCTACTGTTGATATATTTGCAGTTATTATTTGAGGAACTATAACCTTGTGCATTATGAGGATTAAAAATAGGCCTGAACGTGCTTGGGGCGTCTTCGATCCATTCGTACTGCATTTCAAAGCAGTCTTTATTGTTGCTTATACTCTGCATTGGATTCTTAAGATAAGTTCTTTATTGATTTGACATTTATATGGGATAGATGGATGCGATAAGACATTTATAGGTTAACAATACATAGAAAATTTAATAAATTTTTGTTGCAGATTTTACCCACGATTTGTTTGTTGTAGTCTATAATATTTAGATTTAAAATAACATTTACCTATTGTAGCACATCACATAGTGAAGCGTGCTCAACTGCAAATTCTTTACATGTGTGCACGCAGGGTTAAAATGCTCAACTGCCAATTCGTTACATGAGCAGTGAGCGCGCTCAGTTGCCTCCCCCCCACAGAGTATGTGATAACATAGATTGCTTGATTCTATTTGGCACTTTGACTATCTTATTATAGACATTGATCTGATTCAAATAAGGTATTTATGTTATCATGATTATCAGTTATGATTTGATTACCTATAACAACAGATGTTTAATGATTAAATGTTATACTTGATTCATTTATGTTATGCTAGATGCTCTCTTCAATGCATAATTATATTATTATTTGGATATCGATATTTTATTCAGATGTTGCTGGTGTCCTCGTGTGGGTCATGTTATGTTTAGCCTTATTGGATTGCCGTGTTGGCTTGGGACATATACCATATGAACTCGATGTTTTTGTTGTTCTTTTGGGAGCTCGATTTGGCCGTTTAACCTATGGAAGTTCAAAAGCGAAAATTGTAGATCCATTATGAAGTCTTTGGACTTCGTGTTGGAACTGTGATTCCAAATAAATCGATTAACTCCAATTATTTAATGGGAATTGCATTAGATTACTGTATGTCCTTGTTGCCTTCGATTTGGGATAGTTGCTAATTATTATGCTTCCTTGTTTTATTTTGTAACCCTGTTGGAGCATGGTTAAATCTATGTATGGTTCTCATGATTTAATAACTTGCGGAAATTTTGTACCGTGTATCATGAAGGTTTGGTTCTTATGCAATTCCATGTTGAAGTCTCGATGCTAATTCGATTTGGCTGTCATCTTTGTTGGACCATACTATTCTTTTACCCTTAAGATCATGTCTGACTGTACACCTCCCCTTAAGCTGATCGGTTATTGACTAATTGCAGCTGAGTTTTTTGTTAGACTGTGTCCATCTCGTTATAAGGGTCATGGTTGGATGTGTGTGTAGTCCTTTTACGCTGTAACTGTAGTGTTCTCTGGGATATTGGGAATGGACTCTTGTGCCTTAACTTGGATCGATTATGTCATATTATCCATTGTTAGAGTTGAGTTTTCTTTGGTTTAGATTGTGAATTTATTTGGAAGGCTTTCTAGCTCGTTTGGATGTGTGATTTTGTTTGTGAGAGCATTCCCAACTGCTGGAAAACGTCCTTGGTTGAGTTAAACCATTCGAGTGGTTTCAAATGGGCAATTTTAAGATTGACAAGTTCGAATCTACATTAGATTCGTTCCCTTGAGTTTCAGACAAGGACCATTGGGCTGATCTGAGTTGTCATGTCATGTTTTTGAATTGTTATGGCTTTCTCTATCTCAATCTAAATGCTTTGGTGATGACGTAGTTACCTCTTTTCGGTGCCTGTTGGGTGTTGTGACTGTTTTAGATTTCATTGTTGCTTGGTTGACTACTGTTGTGAGCTAGTTTGGTGGCTTTGAATCTCCGTCGCATGTTTAGATGCCTCATGAGTACCCGGTTGCTGAAAATTGTCATCCAACTGATGGATGGGGTGGTCAGGGCCACCATTTGGTTGGGCTCATTAGAATGGACCTTCGGGGTTTGCTTCACGTTGTTTGAGTGCTTCTTCATCCTTTGGACTTTCGGGTGGATGGTATTCTTTTGGTGTAAGATCTACTGGTGGCTATGTTTGGAAGTTGATTTATATAGCTCTATATAATGTATTTAATTTCTTTTTTGGTGATGATATTGTTTTGTATCGTTTATTGGCATATGAAAGAATAATATCATGATTAACACTATTGTTGATATTCGAGTATGGTGGTGTACACTTTGACTTGAAGTAGCACCGCGATATTTGGGTATCAAATTTAGGTGGCATTTACTCTTCTTAATATTGACAAGGATTTGATGTTGTTAGTATGGTTGAAGTTTAAAATTAAACTTGTAGGCTTTTATTCGCTTATCAAATGTGTAGTGAGAGGTACCAAGCCCGGATATGTAAGATCGTTTGTAATCTTACCCAAAAATCAACTTATATGCTTCTTATATATGAATTTTGTGTGAAATAGAAGTTGTGTTTAACCAGGTAACCTGCTGTACTAATCAGGGGTTTTTACCTTCATTCTATTACAAAACAATAACATGATTGTGTGAGTTTTATTTACAATGTCTCGGTGACGTTTCTTACTTTAGCTAAAGAGGCTGTTTGATCTTAAAAAGGAACTGAAAGTGTGAGTAGTTATGCACAATTGTGAGGTTATTGTTCTTGTGCGTTGAAAGTTTGATTGCTTCCTCCATGGAATTGTTGGTATAATGTTGTGCGTCCATTTAGATGATTGCATGCAAGATGGGCTTAATAAATGTCGTATAGTGTGCTCTAACACTTCAATCAATTATCCAATTACCTGTTAATGAGGTTGTATATATACTGCTTTCTGTACTATAGACCTTGGTAACATGGAGATTGATCGCTAATTTAATTAGATGTCATGAGTTATTCTTGGCTTTACTTTATTGCCTAAAGCAATGCGGTATTGTTGGATGTTTTGTAATAGTATTGGATATCTAAACTTGAATCCAAGAGAGCTAGAAATGAAGGGAGACTGGCTTTTGTACACTTGAGAACTATTAAAGAATTGAAGTGGCAGCTGTGTGTACCAAATAAATTAACTATTAAAGGCTGGAAATGCAATTGAGTTCATTGGCTAATTGTGTATGTGAAGTTTGTTGATAAATATTTATTGCAGCTGTTCACATTTTTGCAATTGATGGGTTGCTAAGTGTCGTATAGGTGCTATAGCTTATTGACTATCCCCTCTTACATATCGATGTTGTGAGTCTTTCAATCGGCTTTCAAAAATTGTCATCACAGAAATTATCAAAGGATTTCAAGTTCACTTGGAATTAGATCTTCCTTTTGTTCTTTTTTTGTTTTAAGTCAGCTAGATATTAAATACATGGTGAGTGTTGTTAATTGAGTACATAAGTTTAATTGGTAAAGAAATACTTCAGTTGAAGCATGTTTTGATATATGGACTTATGTGTGCGTAGTGTTAAATTCTGTTGTTATTCTTATTATAATCTGTTATGGACTAAATAAGTATGGTTTACTTATTGATTGTGGATGTGTGGATTTGCTACATTTATGGTTGCTGTTTAATTTACCCCAACAGATGCAAAATAAGTAAAATTGAGACTTGTACCATCACCAATCGATATGGCAGTTGGCTGAATAATGTGACCAAGCCTGTAGCTGTATGGAGATTGGATGATTTATTGGAAGCAAAAGACTTAATGTTTTGATTATTATTTTATACCTCTTGGTTTGAGTTCAGATTTTAATGAGTAAGATATTTATAGGAGGGACAATGAAATGCGAGGACCCAGGTGATAGAGTAGGTTATAAACTCTCGATGGGTACATTGTACAAATTCTCTCCAAATGTGTTAGTGTCCCTTTTATCGAGTCGGTCTTTTGCATTGGCTAACTACGCCATGGAGACCATTCTAGTTGTTTCACATGAATGTGTCATTCTTACCTTTTTCCTTCAACAAGCATGATGGTTGATGTTGTGGGATGAATGCACTAACGTCCCAAAGTATGGTTATCACATTAGCGTTTTCCTCTAGATATCACGTTAACATTAATGTTGATTTTGGTTCATTAAGTGGCTTACCCCTGTAACTTTTGGTACCACGTAAGATGTTGATTTTATGATTGACATGAATGAAATCCTTACCTACCCTAATCTATGACCTTGAATCTATTAGGGAGGCAGAGTGCTTAACCAAGGTTAACAAACTGTTAAATGGTTTTATTAGGGAGGTGAGTACCAAGTATATTGTTTGAGGTTTATCAGTGTGCACTCACACATTGATATACTCGGAATGATGTATCTCTATTAGGTAACCCACTCTCTTGTAGTATCTTTTAAGGGTGTTTTAACACAAGATAAGCATCCTCAGTTGATTCGATGTTTACCTGTTCACAAGCACACTAGTGTGCAATCAGTTAGGATGAAGTCTTACATTTCCAAGAAGTAGTTTGGGCTCTAAAAGGGAAATTTGAGAATAAGTTTTTCAATCTACATTCATTAGAATTATTATTATGTGACCTTCCTAAGATGATGGATAGAATTAGACATAGTGGTGCTCATGATTGACCACAACCGAGATGATGAATCACTGATAAAAGAGGAAAATTAGATGCCAAGGGGGCCCAAAAACTCAAGTTTGAAAAAAGGAAAAATAGTCCAAATACAATGCTGATAATAATTATGAAGTTACTAATCCAAATGCAATTAGGGGTATCCCCATTGTTAATAAGAGGAGGTCCTTGATAGGCTCTTGATGCCCTGAAATGTCGTTCAAGGCAAGACTGAAAATCAGAAATGCAGATGTTATAACCTAAGGGTGTTTTCTTGAATAGGTGCCTCAAGAGATGCATTTGATGGTGGTTGACCCAAGTGTCAAAGATCTTTAAGGCTTCCATAACCTATATTTTGGGTGAAGATGATGGAAATATAATAGATGCACAACTAATACATATGTAGATGTATGATAATCTGCATAGCATGACAACTAATTTGAATGATGAAGTAACAGTCTACTAGTTGGTTGGAGCTATTGTTATGACAGAATCACCTCTGTATTTTAAAAAGGTAACACCAAATGTCTCTTACCTAGATATCCCCTAAGAAATAATGCCAAAGAGGTACTTAAGTCCTGATTTTAAGGAGGACAAGAGGTAACTAGTTTCAGATGTTGAAGCATGAAAGCAGTACTATGCTCTAAAAAGCTAACCCAGGCCAAGAATTTCTACCCTTTTGTTAAATGAATGTAGAAAATTAGATCCGAATCATAGATATCCTGTAAGCAACAAACATGTGACAGGCTCAAAAAGACAAATGAGAACTTTAACACCCAAGGCTTGCCAAAAACATTACCAGAAGGATCAAGACTGAAATAGTCCATGTGGACTAAGCCACAAGGGGTGATTATTGTTCCTATAGATCTACAAAATGGAGTTACATGTTGTGGACAAGTTGACAACCTCCTTGTAAGGGATTTCCTAAATTGGAATTGGGATAACCATCTAATCAACAGGTGGATGCAACTGCATATAAGCAGGAGGTTGAGTTCCATACTACCTCAATTGAAGCTAGAGGCACTACCTTTGGTAATTTAATAGTACTCTGATGAAATCAGGTGCCACAAGTAGTTTTATTCCTTAAATGTTTCAAGGTACAAAAATATTGAACTTGTCCAGAAGTGGTTGGAACCACCGAACTTGGCCTTGGTGTTTTTATAACCAAGGTGGATCTACTTTTCAAGTGCCATTAGAATTTTATGATCTTCTAGAATGAACTAGATGTAGCACATCAAGCAACATTTGAAGATAAAATGATGCAAGGCATTTGAAGGTCTTGAACATAAGAATCACTTTCAACTCTATATTGAAAGTGACATTGTCATGTTATATAATACCGAAGTGCTAGAAATTTTGTGCATTTCATTGAAATCATTGTTTGAAACAAATCTATAATTTCTATAGTAATGGTTGTTATCCACCTCAACCTTAGTTGATTTGACCCTTCTCAAATAGATTTGCATCAGGGCAAGCGTAACCTATTGACTTGTATGGGCAAGTCATCATTAGATGATTAGAATATTATGATCTAGGGAAGACTAAGGGTTTGACTCAAACCTAGAGGGCCGAGTGGGGTAAGAACAACTAATTTATTTGGTAAGTCAAGAAACTTGGGATCTCTTTTTGCAGTTAGGAAACTTGGGATTAATGATCTAGGAAACTTGGGATCTAGGGATGACTAAGGGTGTTTTAAGAGACTTGTTGGAATGTGCATATATGTTCCTTACCACTAGAATGCATGTTGCAGTTAGGAAACATAGGATGCCATGCTCATTTTCATGATTTTTACAAATAGAAGGTTATCACGATTAATGTTACCAACCTGGTTCAGTCTAAACATTGTTGTGGTCTTGACTGTTCTATTTTGAGAATGATAAAAGGTGTGCTAAATGCATCACTAAAATGATATTCTATTAATGTAAATTGAATATTCTGATGTGTTGTATAAATGGTTTTGATAAAAAGGCTCAAACATATAAACTTTGAGCTGATATGACACTCTTGTGGTGAGTGGTGATAAGCTAAGTAAATTATCTCAGCTTGAATGTGTTTCTCATGAATGGGAAATTTTTTTCTAAGGCTAACTTGCTCCTAGATGGCATAAGGGTAAGTTCTTGTAAAATAAAAGTTGGCTCTTGTGTGTGAGTATTTGTTTATGCTTGTTGATTGCTATGTGAGTAGTTATTTTTGCATATTGGAAGATATGTTATTTGGTTGGTTAATTACAACCATGAGATATTCTGAGATTGAAATATGTGCTTCTGTAGCACTACTCGGTCCTATGAGATGGAGTTTTTGTGAAAAAATTAATAAGGTTGCATGTGTTGAAACACAAGCATGTGTGGCTTGTAAGTGCTAATGTGTTATGAATAAGGTAATGTTTAGTTTACCTATAATAACATTCTATAATGAATATTCTATTTTGTTTACAAAGCGTGACGAGAATGTATGCTTGTGCTCAGAAGGAGTACTATAAAGCCTTGATCAGGCGGTTGTTAAAATCCTAGGTACACACTTGACTCTATGTAAAGAGCGATACAATTTGGGTGAATGCCCTAAGATGGTTGATAAACGATGGTAGGATTGGGATCCATTGAATCATCATGTGAGCTCACAAATAATGGAGAACATGCTATAAGCCTTGGGGGATGCATGTGAATACCTAGAATGGATTCTACAATGTTCGATGTGGTTGGTATAGGACACTGCACTGACCCACGAACTATAAATATTGAAAGAGAAGTAACCATGATTGTGTGAGTTATTATCTTTTACTAACATCCAGTGATAAATGTCAATGAAGTTATGCACAAGGAATAATGCATATTATGATGCATGATGAATATTATGGAAGATACCACTTCATATCTAGAAATTTGGATTGCAAAACTAGTTGGAGTGGACTATTGTAACTATTTTTGTGTAGTTGCAGTTAGAAATATATATTTGAAATGATAAAAGCGCTCTTGTTGGAGAGATAATTTTAGTGAAGTTTGATCACCATAACCTAGGACACTTGTTTTCCCTCAGGATGATGTAACTACACACCCACATAGGTGGCTAGAAAATGATAGTTTTAAAAAATATATATTAAAAATGGAAGTTGCTAATTAATTATGCCTTAAGGTAAGAGTAGGTGGGACTAGTAAACCTTTTTCAAGGGAGTTTGTTGACTTTTTATTTAAGCAATTGACTTTACATATCATAAAAAATAGAATTTGTGTAATCAAGTTTGGAGATTGCATAATCTTGTGCTAAAAGAGGGTGTATACAACACCCCATGCACTTATCTGAGTGTCACAAAAGGACATCTGAGCTGAAAATGCATTTATATTGGCTTGGTTCAAAGGAAGACATGGTTGTTCTTGCGACAATAACTAGAATATCAACAAAGTAAGGTTGAACATGTTCACTTTAAAGGTTTTTTTTTGCCTCATGATTACACCAGATGATGAGAGGGTTGTGACCCCACTTGAATTACTTTTTGAGCATACATATATTGTTAGATCTAAATGTGCATACATTTATGTACATATGACATAGAATATCATTGTTTGAAGCTAAAAAATAATTTTACTATGTGTTCTGACTAGTCTTTGTCCTTGAATCATGACCTGCTATAGAGATAGTGGATCCTCAGAAGTAGCTACAACATGAATAAAACCTTCTTGTCATCCATGAGGGGTGCTCATAACATCCCTTATCATCTATAAAATCAATAAACATAAATAATGTGTGAATTCAATGAGCATGATAAAAAATTTATGACTATAATATATATCTTAAAACATAGTTTTTTATTCAAGGGAAAATAAACATACATGAATAAATATGTAATTTAAAAGTTTCCAATTGTGGCCTCTATAGTAGAGTCAAGGCCTGCTGAGCTACTCAAAATATCACCAATCATCTATACAAGCAACAAATAATAAGTTCAGTCAAATAAATTAGTCAATTAAGTAAACACATACTAGAAAATAAACTTAATATTCTTTAACAAACATAAACAAACTATAATTAAAATTAAATCCATGTATCAAATACAAATGGTGAAGTAAATAACCCCTACACAATAGGTTGACGTATCTTGAGAGGAGTTGGTGAAGCTAGTACATCTGGCATAGTGTCTGGTATGCTATTGTCATGCATTACTGAATCATCTATAGGTGGCGTATGCTATGGCATGCTAGTCTCTTGAGCTCCTGAAGAAACTATAAAAGGGATAAACTTAGGTGTCCTAGTGCCTTGAGGTACTCGATGAACTATAGATGGCATATAATGAGAATTATTAGTGTTCTATGATGCTGAAGGAATTGTATATGATATAAAATGCTAGGTACTAGTACGCTGCACAAATGTTGGTCTAGTTCCCAAAAATGTAGTTTGTGTATGTCACACTTGAATAGGAGGTCTCGTACACTTCCTCCCACATGATGTGCAATGATGCATATGAACTATAACATGAGTACAAGGAGGAGGGACATTAAAACCTATACCAATACCACCAAAACCACTAGCACCACTACCACTACCACTAGCACCACCCATAGGTTGAGCAGAAGTATTCAATGTATACATACCATGCTCAATCATAACTTATGTCAGACTCATAACCTCCTAAAGGGTGTCCATCTATATGGTATGATGCAAAATATTAGGAACATAGGCATGTGTTATTGTCCTTTTTTTTCTTTGAGCTTGGTTATGATGGTTTTGGTCTCACCTAGCACTGGGTCTATTAAATGAAGACCCACCTCTCCTACCTTGGGAGGTATTCATGTCAAGATAGTTTGAAATTTATTACAACACAAACTCACAATATAATTTTCTCAAAAAGGATAACTAAACCTCATTATTTTTGCATGGAGGTTCATCAAACACAATCCATTATTCATGAACTCACTAATCAATACTAATATGTTTGCAATTCATTGATGGAGGTTGGTTGATTCTTGGCTTAACAAACAAACCACACACAACTTATTTTTTAATTTTTTTTATTAACATCTTTACATGGTAATTTGTCAGAATAAAATTGTTTCATGTCCTCTCTTTAATGCAACATTGTATCAAGTTGCGAAGTTACATTTTCCACTTCATTAAAAACAATCTCTAATGTATTGGCAAGTGAAAGTTGTGCACTATCAGTTGAAGAGTGATGCAAACCATTGAAGATTATTTATAATTATTGATGTTTTGCATTGTATTGTTCATACAATTCAACTTCTTCTTATGTAAAATCAAATTATTCGGGGTCTTGTCTAACATTTTATTCATGCAATGGGTCCATCGTTTAATTGTGTTTTTAGATTTAAATAGAAATACAAGTTTTTTTAGGCAATTTAAGACAAGCTAATGCAAATCTAAACTCAAAACTCTACTTGCATAAATAAATATAAATATAAATGGAAAAAATAAAATTTAAAAATCAACATACTTGAGGTAGCAACCTGAATGTTGAATCCTATTGACGAGATGAAAATTTGAAGCACACACGTGGAGAGAAGGGAAATGCAAAGGCAAATAAAAATATAAAATTTATAGAAAATGGTCGTGAGTTTGAGTTCCAAAGACAAAATGAAATGAAAAAATTAAAAGGGTTCATGCCCTTTATGTTTTTCAAAGGAAGTACGCCCTTAAGGCTCGGGTACACACCTAAGCCTCGATAATTTTAGAAAAAGGACGTACACCCTTTGTAATTTTTTTTCAAAGTTGGGGGAATGTCACCTTTTTTGTCCCCTAACTTTGTGCATCGACCCAAGAATCAAGATTATACTGCATATATTGAGGTTTAAAACCAAATTTATCTAAGTTAATTTTCTTAAGACTAACACATTTTTATTTAGTAACTAGTTTTGACATATTGAAAATTTGGCATTCCATAATCATAAGGGCTCATAGAAATATGACCAACAACCAAAACATTCATATCATATTTATTTTTATTTGGTCTAATAGGGTTTAAATTCAATTGTCTTAATTTTTCATCTATTTCATCCTCATTACAATAATAAAATGATACATCATCATTCCAATAAAAAATATTATCATCTATACAATCACTTGCAACACTAAAAGATATAGAATTCATCGAACCATTTTCACTATCTAGAAAACATAACATCCATAGGGTAAGCCATCACATGTACATGTATGTTAGGGTTTGAAATATATACACAAAAATTTAGGGCTAATGATATTGCAATATTAAAGAAAAATCCTAAAAAAATTAGATCTAAAATAACCACAACAAAAACCCTAGAGAGATATAAAATCCAAAATCCCTAAGGTTGTCTAATCACTAAGGATGAGTTCACTAAAATATTTTACAAAAAAGTCACTTAAAAGTTAAAAACTCTATGCCAATTAAGTCAACCAATGACACTTTGTAAATCTAAACAAATATAGTAATAAAACTTACATTAAATCTACTTAGCCTCAAAGGGGAAAAATAAAATTACTGTGATCTATAAATGATTAATACAAGTGAAAGGAGAAGGAAAATGATAGATAAATATGTATTTCTAACTTAATTGGATCATATATATGTTCAAAATGTAGAGAAGAAGGTCCGAAAATTGTACAAAATGAACTCTTGAATTCAAAATGTGTTTTGTTGTAGTGACCACTTTTGGATTAATCCAAAAAGAGTTGGTCTAGTTTTAAACAAATTTGAAAGTGATAGTTCTTACCGAAAATGGAAACCTTGCTTTGTTGATAATCTTAGTCCTAAACTTCATGAAACCCTTTGTCAACAACATATGCATAAAATCCTCTCTTATTTTTTTTGCATAAGGATGTGCAATTGTCAAAATATTTTTTCCTTTTAAGTAACCCTAATCCACCTCAACACCTAACAACACATCCAAAGAGTACAAAAATCTATAAAAAAATTATTTAGACCCCCTTGAGATTTGTAGCTACATATCAATGTGAATCAAGACTCAATGTAATTATAGTGCATTGAGTGTCCCTTCCCAATGAGTGAGAAAAGACTCCACCTTCTCTCTATGATAATCAATAATTTTATATGCTAATTCACTATATGCATCCTTATTTTGGTACCACATTGTAACCACACGACTCCGATAAATGATGAGAGTAGAATATTATAAGGTGCAGGATCCTATACAAATGTGTCAGAAGTATATTCGCTATGTGTAGTGATAAATGAATTAGGATACATATAGATGTATATTAGTGATAAATGAATTAGGAAACATATGGATAAATACACATCTTGGAATTCAAATTGGGACATATTCTCGAGTATAAGACAATTAGGGAGAAAGCTGAAAATCATGTCATGAAAAACATATATAAAATGGCACAAAGAATGCACAACTGATATGACCATTTTTGTACTGATTTGAAAGTGGACATGCTCCAAAACTAGAAAGATAAAGCCCTTAAAATAGTGTTTTGGATATTCTGAAAGTATCTAAGATCATGCCGAGACAAACAAATAGTCGATACATAGGTTTTCAAGCATTTTATATTCAATGCGGATATTATTGTTGACCCAAAAAGAATAAAAATTAAATTTTTAAGGATAAACTTAATTTAAGGAAAGATAATACAAGACCCAATACAAAAGGAAATGTGCTAATTAAAACTTAATGTAAGCAAATGAACCAAATGCATGAAAGCATGACAAAGACTCTACAACTATATGACTTGTACAGAAATAAAGTGTCTATAGAAAAAAGATCTCCGTCACCACCAATTTTTCTCACTCATATCACCTTAATCTTGCACCCCATTTTATTACCCAACTCAACTCGTTCTCGTGTATTTACTTCCACCTCATTTGTTATCATTATTTCATTCGTTTTTCTTCCCTTTGAATCACCCTCTATCCTAAAATATATAAAGTATTAAGTGAGTTATAGTCTAACGATGAAGATGATGGTGTAAATCCACTAAAATATAAATCCCAAAAAATACCTAAAAAAGATAAAACTGAAATCGTACCCCAAACAAATTTAATAAAATAAATACACTTCAATCTTGAACACTAAATTGATAAAATATTTTGTACACCTAATTTATATAAAAATATAATTTCAATTTTTTTTAAGAAAAAAAAAATAAAATAAAATCAACAATAACATAAATTCTAAATTGTATAAAACAAATATTAATTCATGTTTCAAATAATCACTAGCATATCGTGTGAGATATCATGTCACCACTAATGTCTAAATGCTTCAGTTAAGCACGAAAGAAACAATTATTAAAAACAATTGGGAACGTATTTAAAACATCAAACAATGTAAAAAATGTATCTTCTCGAAGTTTAAGCCACCAAACATTTCATCGTTTCCTCCAGCAATGTTTGGTCAATGAATTTGAAACATATATTAATAACAAATAAAACTCATTTGTAATAGTAAACGATGTATCAAAAATTATGTTTGAATATTTATATATGAAAAAATATGTTCAATAGTTTCATTTAGTGATTTGAATTACTTTCTGTTCTGGAGGCGGAGGCCCATCAATTGATGACTTGCAAGTTTCCAAATTTATTAAATGTTTCTTTCTCTTTTTATGGGACTTCTGTTACATATCAATTTAAAAAAAATAAAAATATTTTAGTATTAATTAAGTTTATATGGTTAGTTCATTATTTTTTTTATTTACATATTTATTTTTATATTTAATTATATTTGTAAAATAATAATAATAATTTTATAAGTTTCATGACTTAATAATTTAGTAATTAAAGATTTTGATGTGTAGTTTCTTTTTTATGTCTTTAATTTGAAGTGTGTTTTTATTCAATTTATTTTGTAATTACGTACACATATTAAAGTGTGGTATTATGTAGATATAGAAAAATCATTATGTAACTTTTATTTAATATTATTTTTTTAAATATTGGTCCAATTTTTTATGTATGGATGTTTTGGTCTAAATTAAATTTTATTGAATTGTTTGTTGGCTTATAATAGCTTCGTTCACCTCTTTCTCAATCCATGTGCTAGTCCCACCTTTTCTAGTTCCATGTTGGGATTATATGTATGGTCCTTACATCTATCAGGATCGTCTATATGCTCTTAACATTTGTCAAAATTATTTGTACAACCCTTGAACTTGAGCCTTGGTCCCTCTTAAGTGAAGGTGCACCTGTCCAATCCTTCCATCTTTTTGGCTCCTAGTCATTGGAAGATGACATACACATCAATATTGAGGAATTTGAATTTAAAGTCATTTATAAGATAAGTATTGTAGTTCATTTTTAATCAAGCAATTATTATAACACTTATTATTGTGTATGCTAGCATTCTATTGTAGAACACTTTTGACGCACAAGCTAAAATTATTTTTATTATACAATTTCTATTTATTAACATATTTGTTCCAATCTAAAGGGTCTAATTATTAGAGGGATAATTATTAACTTAGTTCACACTGACCACCGAAACCCTAATAAAGGCCTTTGAAGTTTGTTTTCATGAACATTATGAGTCGAGGCAAATTTAACTCATTATAGATATACGTGCTGAAACACATGCCCAAGAAAAAATGCAAAAATTTAAAAAAATTATTATCACATTCTAAGGACATGTAAAGAGTTTACAAATCTTACTAGCATCATACATACTTGATTAGGGCTATACAAACATGTCAACCTACTCAAATCAATTCTAAATTTACAAGGGACCATTTCAATAATTTAAGCTTTATATTTCAGAATTTATATTGTAATGATAGATTTGTAATTAGGTCATAATCAAGATAAAAAGTTCCCCTATATTTTTTTACATATTTAAGTGAGAAATTAATTTTTATTATTGTCACATTTTAGATGTTTCATTATATTTAATTAAAGGTAATTTAATTATAATAATAAAATATTTTAACACTTATTTATCTTTTTTCATTATTTTCTAAGTTGTTTAGTGAGGTCTCTCATGAACATTAATTTAATTTTATATATACACTTTAAACACCGATTAAATTAGCATGATTATATTTATTATTAAATTTAATTATAATGTGAAAATCTAAATATTAAAAAAAATGAAAAATAATTATTTTATAATTTTTTGCAAAGAATAGAGACAATTTGATACAATAGATGGATGAAACCATACCCTAATTACATCTACACTTAATAATATAAGAATTAGTTTATTTAATGAAAATGAAAACACACCCAATAAATTAAAAAACTAATTATACATTTTTTACATTATATATTAATTAATATTTAAAAAACATTAAAATAGAAAGCTTGTTTAGAGAGCAATTTCTTAATATAAAATGTAATTTCAACTAATTTTTTTTGTTTAGTATATAAAATTCGATATTATCTTACTTAAACAGGGATTACTTAAACACTTCAACACAAAGTTCAATCTTGCACATCTCTATCTATTGCATGACCCTTTTTTAATATAAAATATAATTCTGATTTAAAAAAAATAAATTTAGATGTATATAATTAAATATTATCTCACCTAAACTAAAATTACCCAAGCACCTCATTTTCTTTAAGATTTTCCTTCTATCACTATTTAGAAATAGATTGCATCAATATTTTGTATTGGTTTTCCTTCTATCATTATTTAGAAATAGTCTTTTTCTTAAGTGTGTTATAATTCCCACCTTACTTAAGAATCCATATATCATTTTTTATAGGGGTTTTCCTTAATATTATGGGTCAATGCTGATTTAGTTAATTATAGATATACGTGTTGAAGCATATGCTCGAGGAAAAATGCAAATTTTTTTGGAAAATTATTGTTGCATTCTAAAGATATGTAAAGTGTGTACAAATCACATTAGTTTCAAACATACTTGACCAAAGCTATACAAATGACATGTCAATGTATTCAAATCAATTCTAAATTTAAAGGTGACCATTTCAACAATTTAGGTTTTGTGTTTCGGGGTTTATATTGTGACGATAGATTTGTGATTGAATCAAAATCAAGATAAAAAGTTTTTCTATATTTTTTTACATATTTGATTGAGAAATTAACTTGACATTATTATTAAATTTTACATGTTTCATTATACTTAATTAAAAGTAGTTTAAATCAACCCCAAGCGAATTAGCATGGATATATTTATTATTAAATTTGATTATGATGTTAAAATTTTAATATAAAACAAAATAAAATATTTATTTTATAAAATTTTGTAAAGAATAGAGGCAATTTGATATTAGATGGATGAAACTATATTCCAATTACATTTACATTTAATAATGTAAGGGCGGCGTAATGGCTAGTCCTTATTTATATTGTATTGACTATAAATTTGACTTGCAATAGACATGTATTGATAGAAAGGTGTGCACAAAATCTTGCATATATATATATATAAAGTTAATTAAAAAATATTTTGTAAAAAATAATAATAATTAAAATAATTAAACAAAAAAGATTGTCTTTCTTAAATAGTTCAATTTAAATTTTTAATATTTAAAGGAACGCAAAAATAGAAAGCTTGCTTAGAGAGTAGTTTCCTAATTCCGCAAAGCGTATATAAGAAAAAAATACTTAATGCGGAGCTGAAATAAAAACAGCAACCAACCCAGATCAGCTAACAGTGCAAAATTCCCACGCCCGGTGGGACTCGAACCCACAATCGCCTGATTAGAAGTCAGACGCCTTATCCATTAGGCCACGGGCGCATGTTGATCAAGAACATTTCATTTAAAAATAGTTCAAAATACTTTTATGTATAAATTGACGGCGCTGCCAATATTACGTGTAACTCAGATATATGAATAGAAACAACAACAAAAGTTCTTCAAGCGGGGATAGCTCAGTTGGGAGAGCGTCAGACTGAAGATCTGAAGGTTGCGTGTTCGATCCACGCTCACCGCAATAAGCCTGTCGCATCGTTGGGTATGGCTAAATTGTTCGTTACGTGCTTGTCTGCTTTAAATTTTCCAAATTTGGCTACTTGTTCATCTGTTTTAAATTTAAAGTTTTTTTCCAAAAAAAAGAAGTTTTTGGTTTTAAATTTTTAAATTTTGGCGTTCCTTTTTATTTTTTCGGGGCCTAAATTAATTAACATGTATTACTGGTTCATCTTTTTAATTTTTTCAATTTTAATGTTTTCTTTTAATTTTTCGGGGTTTAAAATGGTTAATATGTTTAACATGTACAATGAAATGTTATTGTCTATTTAAAACAAAACACGCTTATTCAAAAGTCATAATGCTCTTCACAACATCATAATGATTTGGAGGGAATATAATGATATCATGCCTTTGATTAAAATCAATCTTAAGCAACCTTACCACATAATTGAATTGTCATTTATCATAACAATATTTAAAATACTTCTATGATCCTAATCATCCCACAATTAAATGTATTAAAAAAAACAATGCTTAAACTATTTATCTTACTTCACCATCAATGACAATGAATCAGATTATGTATCCTTTTATTCAATCTAATAAATGTTTATCTATTATCTTCCAAACTTTTGGCTAGCTTTTTCCCAGAGAGATTCGCTTTGAGATATTGAAGGCATTGGTTTGCAGGTAATCAACCTAATCTAGTGAGTTGACAACTATCCTTTTCCAATGCATGTTCAAACATGATTTTTTAATTTTCAAAATTAATGCTGAAAAACTCAATGGTACCACTAGTCTTCATCCATTTCTTCACTTGCTAATTATGTTTTTTTTATGATTCAAAACAAAAGATATTACATTTTTTGAAAACTTCCTTGTATTCCAAAATTTTCTAGTTAATCAACTTTAAAACTGTCATTTAGTACATTGAAATTATATATACGAAAGATGAGAGCATCTATGTGTGGAATCCTTTCCCTTATACTCATGAGGTATGGACATAAAGACCCTTAACCATCGACAAAATGTTATTAGGTGGGTTAAAATGGATTAGATATTAGAATTCAAAACTCTCTTAATAATGGATAGGTTCATAATAAGACATTCTTTAGTAAAATTATTATGTACAAAATATGACTCATTCAGTTTGAACTGTTACTTTTCAAATAAAAAGACTATGTTAAATTTAATCTCGTATATCTCAAACAATATAACTTACAAGTTTTAATTCAAATATTATAATAATTTTAATATTGTTTAAATATAATCTTAATTTTATTTCCTTTAAATACCAACATTGATTTGATTCTACGTCATCGTAATTTACATGGTCAAATATTTAACAAAGTTTCAACGAATTCTCAAATAATTAAATAAGATATTATTTACAAACAAAAACATTTATTTATTTAAGTGCTAATATATTATATGCCTCCAATGACTTTTTATTGTTGGCATTGCTAATATATCATATGCCTCCAACGATTTTTAAAAGGGTGTCACTTTTGTGATGGCTTGTTATTGGTATCATATACATTCCCATTCCTCAATATCAATCACTTTTATACGTCATTACAATTGGTGAAAAAGAGAAGCAAAGGTAGGAAACATAAACCTATACTTATATAGGATAAGGATGAATGAAAAGTTAAGGAAGTAATTATTTCATGGTGTTAGAAATGAGAGTGTTCCTGATCTAATTAACTCTAACCAATATTATTGAAGAAAAACAAAAGCCTTGATATTCTAAAACATAATTATATAATATCATTAATAGAAATTTCACTATTGCATTTTAAGTTAGCTTTAAGGTGGGCGTTGAAGTCAATTTTAATTCATATCTAAGATAAGTATTTTTTTTAAAATCAATTTTAAAGGTGTTATTTCTTATATTTGTCATTTGTCTATATCTATCATAAATTTGACATTCAATATGTATATTTATATATTTATTGTAAGTTCAAATTTAAGTTGTTGTAAATTTGTCATAAATTTAAAATAGGTTTGCAACATATGTCGTCTTAAAATAAAAAATGGAAAGGGCATCCAAACTATTCACATTTCATTTTTTTCTTTATAACAAAACATATACAATTAAAAATGCTTCCTACCATCATATTTAAGAGAAGAAAAAATGAGTAGAATTACATGGAACCGACAAGTAGAAGTTATATAAGATAAAAGTGAGGGTTTTGGTTTTATGAATCGCCAAGAAGAAACATAAATCATATTAATAATGAAGACTCTAATGATAATGAGATAAATAATTTTGAAAAAATTGAAGGTCTATTTAATAGTGTTTTATCTATATTTTCAACATTTTTTTTCTAATTTAATAGGGTTTTATTTAAGGTTTATAGTAAAAGGTATCTGATGTACAAATCATATTGTTTTTTATATTGGTAAAAGTGGGTTTTGAAAAGGGACCCTTCACAGTATAAAAAGCAAGCAAGCATGGACAACATATTCATATGGAACATTAAACATTAACAATGTCTTAATGGTTGCAGAGTAAAGAAACAAACTAAAGTGGCGATTCATGCTATACATTTTTATTTTTGAGATCTAAGGGTAAGTTTTAGAGGATCCATTTCTTTCTTACCTTTAGTTCCCTTTTTGTTACAAACAATAGTCCAATCTCCCCCTCCTCTTGAGTGCGATAAAATTAGAATGGAGATTTTAAATGAATCATTTGTTTAAGTTGATGTTAAAGGAAACTTTTTAAACAATTCTTCTTCTTTTAAAATAGTTGATTGGATTTTCTTTGAAAGGGTGCGAGCCATTTGATTGTCCTCAACAACAACTGTGACACTTCTTGAATCTCCAATAAAATAAAATAAAGACTAATAATGAAAACTATGATAATAAAATAAGAACAAACCATATTGTTAGTGAAGACTCTTAATGATAAAAAAAGATCAAACCCCATTGTTAATGAAAATTCTAATAATGAAAGAAACATAAACTATTTTATTAATAAAGATTCTACTGATGATGGAGTAAACGATATTAAAACTTTTAGAGGTTTATTTTATATTTTTATTCAATGCTAAATTGTTTTAATTTATTAGGTTTTTTTAAAAATGTTTCTAGTAAAAGTTATTTGATTTTATAGTAAAAGATGTCCATTATTTTTATAATAAAATATTTAGAAAATTTTTGAGCCTCATAAAAATTTAAGTGTTTCAAGATAGTGTTTGTTCCATTTGATTATTATATTAGATTAGATTAATTGAAATAAACTTGAATATTGAATTACGTCTTTAAGTCCAATATCATATTCTACTTGTTGGTTTTCATTATAATATTTTTTTACATATGTGATTAGTAATATAATGAGATATAGGAAACAACGTTCTCTTCGAGCTTCACAATCAATCATATTTAACTTTACAAATGTTTCTAAAGATATATTTATGTTTATAAGAGATTTTTAAAATATAAATTTTTTGATAAAATTATTTTGAAATCTCTGATATGAATTGTTCTTATTTTTTTGCATCCTCATATTTATTTAACTAGATCTATTTCCCTACCATTTACATTTGAATTTCCAAATTATTCCAAAAAATTAATTTGTGTTATGAAGATAAAAGATAAGAAAAAGCTAATTTCACTGAAGAATACTACAACAAAATTAGAATTAAAAACTCTATTTCAATTATATGAGACAATATAATAATTTTTGTGTAATTTAGGATAAAATAATAAATCATACAACATCAAATAGATTGTTTGTATTTTAAAAAATATATAATATAACATTATCTAACACTTTAAAATCTCACTTTTATTTCCAAAAAATGCAAAGAGAATTCTGAGATCATATTTAAAATCTCACTTCCATTTCAAAAAAAAATGGATAGAGAAATCTCATATCTTATTGACAGGAGAGAAATAGAAGGATATACAATAATTACAAAGAAATATCAATCCTAATATGATTTTATATGATATCTCTCATATTTAAAGTTTCATAATTTATTATATATAATATAAAATGATAAGAATACATACATATATCAAGATGTTGCTCTGGTTATTAAAGGAAAAAAAAAAATCATAAATTAATAAGACTCGAATATTTGAATTTTATGTAAATTATAATTATAATTATAATTATATATATATATTAATTTTATATGACATATGATAATTATATTTCTTTTGTTTAATAATAATAATTATTTAATAGGATAACAAAGTTTTGTAATAGAATAAATGTATATTTCTATCATAAATTATTATGAATGTTGCTTAATTTTTGACATTTTTATATTATTTAATAAATTATTTTAATTGTAATTTTTATTAAATTATATTTTTTTCATATTTTTTCAAATAATAATATTGATTTAGTCATATGAAATATTTTGAATTTTTGAGGAGTGATGTAGAAAGAAAGTTAGCCTTTTTCAAAGCTATAATAATTTGTGACATGTCATGCACCTTTAGTGGCTCTCATTGGTTTTACGAGGTGAAAACATAATATGAATTTAAGATGAGGTCTTCCTCAAGTACACAACCTTTTGATGTTGGTGAGGAACCATTGATAAATATTCATATATATACATTTATTTTAGTTTGGTTTTACATTTTTTTTTAAATTATACTTTTAAAAAAATTTAAATGTAGTTTCATGCTAATGATAAACCTTTAAGGCATTCTAGTAGACCTTCCTACACAAAATTCAAACCCAATTCAACACACACATGGTAGATGTGTGGCTTGTCAACTGTAAGTGTTGAGGAAACATATTTTTGTCTTTGATCATTTTTAATGTGTAATTTAAATTCAATTAAATTTTTTCTTACCAGAAGTTTAAATTATAGTTTTAAATAAAAAAATATAATTTGATGTTAATGATGTTCCTCTGAAACAACCCACTAAAACTTTCCGCACAAGACAAAAATTATGCCTTACCTATAATAAGTATTTACATTTAAGTGTTTTTAAACTTTTCTAATATGTAAATAAAATTTAATTTTAAAATTAATAAACATTTTGATGTTAATAATAAATATGAGTGAATTTAGGGTTGGTACATCAATCTCTAGGTATAAATGTAGACACCACAATAAAGATGTCATATTTATTATTGATGAATATGACAACTTGGTCAAAGGGAATTTACACTAACCCATGAGAATGAATCATGAAGGATAGATTTTTATGGACAAAAATGAAAAATATTACAAAATATATATCTTAGCTAGAGCAAGGCTAACTATAAAAGATATGTTAGAAATATGTTATGATGACTATTTAATAAGTAGGAAACAAGGGAATATGTTTTACTAAGGATCAGTGAAGCCAATATTTAAATGAAACATTAATTAACTACTAGGTATTAATTGCCTTGAGGATAAAGATACACAATTAAAATAGAAGGGTTAATAATCTCTCTGAAGAAGAGTGGATAACAAGGAAGTTGCATGGATATACAAGAGGCTTATGGTCCAATTTGATTGTCATAGTCAAAAATGTCTTAGCACACAAAGATATAAGGTAGACCAACACAAAAATTAAAGGTTATAGTTGAGAGAATAAGGAAAAGAAAAAGTATGACCCATAAAACTAGAAAAGGTGGCTACAACTATTATTTTACTCAGTATCTACAAGTATTTTATTTTGCAATTAATTATCATTTAATATCAAATATTGATTGAAAATAATATATTTATTTACAAAATTTAACTTACATTAGAATGAAACAATTAGCCCAATTATTCTTATTTTGAAGAACATAATCAAAGAGTTGGGGTTGTGTGTATACATAAATACAAGGACGAGGTAAGTGTTGGCAAGATTATTCATCAAGGTAATATAAGTGTTAGTATAATGTGTAGTCCCCAAACAGGTTATAAAATTTGTAATGATAAAAAATAGACAAAATAAGTAAAAGTGACACTTTGGACCTATACAACATCATATAGAGCTTCGAGGCATCTTCCAAACATCAATATGAAAAATGGGCATGTCCAAGGGATATGACCCTTTGTATCATGGTATATTGAGGCATTATCTATGTCCTATAAGTATATTTATTGTATTTGGTGCTATAATCAAGAAAATATTCAAAATTTTAATAAGAGTGGAAATTAATAAAGACTACTAGTTAAAAAGAGATAACAAAGGAGAGAAGGCTTATAACCATTATATTTGAAAACATAAATAAAAATGTAAACCACTTGTGGAAGAGAAAATATTTAAGGAATATTTTGTATAACATAAAAAGAATAATATTAAAGGAATGAGATAAATGATTGTTGGACCCTAAATTTTGTATCAATTCATTCTAAGTACTTTTGGGAGAAATGGGCGTAGAAGCAAGCCAAGGTGCAGAAGACCTTGGCACGGAAGAAACAAGTCACAAAGAAAAATAATGCAGGGAACATGGAAGAATCAAAGACGTAAGACTAAAGTTATTAGTGTATGCCTTGGATAAGGGGAAAAAATTTAGAAGCGATTATGGAAACGGTTTGTGTGAGCATCAAAGAAGAATATGTCAAATGTAGATCTAGCACTAGCCCACAAGAAGATAGGTGTAGGGCATCAAATATATAACATAGAGTGGGTATATAGGGGAATTTAGGATTGTATCAATAGGAATTCAATGTAACGATGTGCCATGAATCATTATTGTTAATAGTCATTGAAAAGTCATCATTTTCATATTAATGTTGTAACTGAATGGTTGGGGTAGAATCATGTATAAATACCCCTAGATTTACTTAGAAGGTTGTCGATGTTATTGGTTGTTATTGTATAATGGTAACTATAATGTTTAACTTATTCATGTTCCTGATATGAATTAAGACCCATTATGGTAATCATTGACATATAATAAAATGGAATACTCGTGTTGTTAAAATAGTCATAAACTTGTTATAGAATTAATGGTACTACTACTCTTTTTCTTGATTGACACCTATCTCTTTACTTGTGATAAATAAACTAAGTATGGAATTATTTCATGGTATAAATTAGCTTAGCTATGATATATTTAGTCATAATTAAGTGGTTATTCAAGAACCTTAGTATAGAAAGCCTAATGTATAAACCATCACATGACAGAACTGATGGGAAACGATCTTAAGTCATACACTTAGGTGAGTGCATGAGACTATTTATTGCACGATAAGCCAATGTGATATCTAGTTAGACCTTTTATCCTCTTTGTGTGCATGACTAGGGAAAGTAATGCTAAACTAAAGGAAAATAACCCAACATTTTGGTTTTGTTGTCAGGACCCATTGCACGTGTTAGCATGATGGTAGGAAAATGGTTGAGTGACTTTCTTTGGAGAATATTGAGCATTGGAAAGAAAAATTTATGCTCTAATATCTTGAATTAGGAATTTATACACGTACATGGGTAGATTATAATCTATATGATTCTCTACATGAAGCATTATTTATAGAATTACTCATGCACTTACACGCTGGGATTTTAGCGTATGCACAAAATCATTCAAGATATTATGGGAAAAATACTTCCTAGTTGATAGAGCATCAAATGACCCTGGCTAAGTCATAGCTATTTAGACACGCACACTAGACGTATGGTGGAAAAGAGCACTTAAAATTTATATTTTAGAATATGAAGTTTCTACATATTCTTGCCTAGAAGAAGTGCAGTTCAACTTCCTAAGGGAGCCACAAAAAAGGTATATCAAAAAGTTCCATTTAAAGATTAAGAAGCTTATGGTTGATTTTGGACTTGAGAACTTTTCTATGATTGGCTAAAATATCTCGCACATGAGCATTGTGATTGGTGTGGAAATGGAGGGGTATGCATTGGTATGAGATTAGGATTTTAACATGGAAGTCAAGCTACAATATCGATGCATGTAAAAGTAGGATGATGTTAGACACAAGGTTATGAGAGTCATCAAACTAGAGGGTCAATGGGATGATACTAGAAGTACTATAATAATCTGTAAGAGAATAAAGATTCATAAGGAATACCCCCTACCCACAGGCTCACACCCCTCAATAACATAGATACACATAGAATAACCAATACAAATAATGATAACATAACCCAATCTAGATAGACCCAATTCCCCCACCATAGTACATGCTCATGTGTTTGATAGAATTATTGTAATAAATTAAGATATGGATAGTGTGGAGTTTGAAGAGTCTAAAACCAAGTCAGTAGAGAAATATTTGGGAGTACAAGTTTAACATAATAATCTACATTTAACATTGAATTTTACATTACAAATATGACCTATGGATCAATTTAGAATTCCAAGTGGACCTAATCTAAGTAGTGGAAAATATATAGGCCCAACCATATCAAATAAACCTTAATCAATACCCACTACTTCTAGTGTACCTATTGCTATAGGAGGTGTGGGAGGAAGCACCAATAATGGTTTTATTAGAGAAGGATCAGGCTGTGGTGATGGAGGGGGTAACAGACCCCTCTAAATCATTCAAGAGGCACTAAAGGAACTCCACAACATGGTCCACTACAAACACCAAGTGCATCGATGATGTACTATGAGATGATGCTTTATATTCATGAATATTGAGATGTTGAGAATGAGGTAGAACATGTTCATAAGTGTGAACTCATTTGGAAAACATGGGGAATCACTTCTTTAGAGCAAAAGGCTACTCATTTTTCCTCTAATTTTTTTGATCACATGCACAAATGGTACCAAAATTTTGACCCTCAACGAGCAGTTGTGGGCTATGAAACATTAAAAACTACATTACTTCAAGAGTTTGACATTCTTGAGTTTGAACAACAAAGCATCACTACTTTAAAGGACATAAAGAAAGAGCTCATTAAGAGTGTGTGCGAATACGATGCTTATTTTAAAATGATTCTTTCAAAACTATTATTTAAGATTAACTGGATATAACATGCTCAAAGGTTTGTGGAAGGTATATTACTTTTATTTCGTCGATCTCTATCCCAAAAGACCTTTATCATCCTGCATGAGGCATTGAAAACTGTTCTCCATGCTAAAGCTATGGGAAGTATAGATACGAGGATAAACCCCTTTATGGAGGCTCATATTGCTACTATGGCCTCTCAGCTAGAGAAGCTACTGACCAATAATGATAATGAAACGTGAAATGATCTATGGTGTGTTGACTATGAAGTAGAGGGACATAATAGCAATAATTACCCATGTAGGAATGTTTGCATCATAACAAAATAATCTTATGAGATCTACCAATAGAATCATGATGTAAGGAATTGTCCCTTACTCCAATGTGCTACCTAGGCTAAAGTGTCACTATATTTTAAAATATGTGATGCATAAACACATGATACTAATGACTACCGAGTCATCAATGAGATCCATGAAGCATGTACAAGAGGGACTTGCCAAACTTATGCTACTAATAATCAAGACTCTAGTGGGGGACAATATTTTTGGGGTCGAGGACATGTCAATGGGTATGGGGGTGGTCATTTTCCACCTAAGAACTATTACAAGTGTGCATATCTAGACCACTATCAATGTGATTTGTCACAAGTGTGCATCTCTAGACCATTATCAATGTAATTTCCTAGTTTACCCAAGTTATGCCTTTTGTAAAAATGATCATCATCTCGAAGAATGCCCTAAATTATATAAGGCTATCACTAAAGGTTGTAATGAGAAGGGTGCTGGGATTATTCATGTTGAAAAAAATCCAATTCTTAGTGGAGAACATGTCCTATCATCCCACTAATGGGACCTAAGGTAAATATTATGACATGAATTGGTGCTCATTCCCAACCCTTTTCAGTTCTACCTCCCAAGAAGGTTCAAAATGAAAAACCAGGTGATCAACACTACCCTGATACTCAAAAACAAAAAGAGGTATTACATGACATAATGGACTTGGTACATGATTTACAAGGTGAAATTGAGTTTTTGAAGAGAAGGATTCAAGTTCTATGCACACTAAGATGTAAAAAACACGATATCAATAGAATCTAGAAAAGATGAATTTTGAGAGCTATGTAAACTACTCCTTAATGAAAACATCATTCCGCTATTAAAAAATAATTATGACAACAAACAACCAAGACTCCTGTAATGAAATTACTTCAACAATAAAGTAGAATAGCATAAATAGATCTGAATATGATTGAAATATATCGAAATATATGATAATAAACAATCCACTTTGAGGGGGCAACCTCCAAAAGCTTCAATAAGAGCAGAATTCACAATATGATGATAAATAATTACCCACTACCTCATATATATAGTCTATCTAGGCCATGGTTACTCCATAGGCTGACCTACTAACCAAATGAATGCATAGATAAATGTGATATAACATCAAAGAGGGATAAGTAAGCCACAAGTCAGCTATTCCTATCCTAATACATGCGATAGGTTAGGGGCGTAACATGCCCTTCCCCTTCAAACCAATGTTGTCCTCAACATTGAACAACTTTGGATGTTGTTACAAAAACTCTTCACCTTCCCAAGTTGTATCTTCACTACTTAGGTTCTTCCACTTGATCAGATATTCCCTAATCTCTCTGGTTCTCAACCTCTTAATATGTATTTGGAGGATCTTCTCTGGTTCCAAAATGACTCATCCTTCTTCATCTAGTTTTGGGAGCTCTGTCTGGGCTGAAACTTTCTATCCAATGACCTTCTTCAAATAGGAAACATGAAATACTAGGTGTATGCGAGATGAATGAGGTAACTCGAGCTTGTAAGCCACACTTCCAATTTTTTGTAGAACTTGATAAGGGCCATAATGCTTATGAGCAAGTTTGCTATCCTTTTTTATGTTACTTCAAGGACATCTACATGTAAGGCTGCAAACGTATAAATACCCAGTCACCCACCTCAAAATTTTACTCACTACGGTGTTGATCTGCTTATTACTTCATCCTGTTTTGTGCCAAGGCCAAATTCTCTCTCAAACTAGCCAAAACCTCTTGTTGATGCTGAATGTGATCCTCCACATATCAAACCTTGGTTTTCACCTTTAATAAAGAAGTGATGGAAGGTGGATGGTAACCATATAGTGCTAGAAATGGAGACATTTAAGAAGAGGTATGGAAAGATGTGTTATACCACCATTCTGCAAGTGGTAGCCATTTAACCCAATGTTCTTATTTATCTGATACAAAATTATGGAGATACCCCTCTAAACATTTGTTAACCACTTCTATTTTTCTGTCAGATTGGGGGTGGTAAGATGAGTTATGAGCTAGCTGAGTACCCAAATAGGAAAATAGTCCAGTCCAGAAATTACTAGTGAAAATAGGATCACGACCACTTACAATTATTTTTGGGGTTCCATGTAATTTTAGAACTACCTCCATAAAAATAACTACTATTGTACTTGATGAAAATGGGTGTGAGAGAGCACAAAAATGGGCATATTTTGTAAGCCTATCCATAATGACCAAGATAACATTCTTACCTTCAAAACAAGGCAACCTTGTGATGAAATCCATGGAAACCTCCTCCCACCTTTGACTAGGAATTTCTAACGGTTGTAACAGACTCGGGGTCTTAATTGTCTCACCTTTATTATGTTGGCATATTAAGCATTCTACCATAAATTTGTTTACATATCCCTTGAGTCCTTTCCAAAATAATTCTTTCTTAATTTTGTGATAAGTTTTCAAGAACCCTGAGTGTCCCCCAATTGAAGATGCATGTAACTCCACAAGAATATTATGCTTAAGCTATGAATCTTTGCACAAGTATAACCTACCCTTATACCATAGGACATTACCTTTCCATTCAAATTTGTTAGGGGATAAAGTACCTTGCTAGAGATTCTGAATCAGAACCTATGTATCCTTGTCTTGCTCCCATTCTAACCTAGATTTATCCACCCAATCTTATTAAAACATGGACATTGCACAAAGTAATGCTTCTATGGATGTATCCCATTTGGATAGTGCATCTACTACTACATTATCTTTACCCTTCATGTAGATGATTTCAAAATCATAACCCAACATTTTGGTTACCCACTTTTGTTGTTCTTCATATGATAATCTTTGCTCCAAAAAGTATTTGAGACTATCATGATCTATTTTCACCTTAAAGTGTCTACCCATCAGATAGGGCCTCCATTATTTAACTACATGAAGAATATCCATCCTTTCTTTCTTGTAGATCACTTTTTGTAGATTCTTACCTTTGAATTGATGACTCTCAAATGCAATGGGTTTTCCTTTCTACATTAGTACTACTCCCAACCCAGATCCAGAAACATCACATTCAATAGTGAATGTCTTTGAGAAGTTTGGAGTAGCCAAAAATGGGGTGGTGCACATATCTAATTTCAGTTTCTCAAATGCTTTGGTGGTGGCATCATTCCAATGGAAGGTATCCTTTTTTAGCAATGCAGTGAGTGGAGCCACTACGCTACCATAACCTTTCACAAATATTCGGTAGTAACCTATTAGTCCTAGGAACCCTTAGAGGTTTTTGAGAGTTTTTGGCATGGGCCATTCCATCATAGCTTTAATCTTCTGGGGATCAGCTTTGACACCTTCATGGGAAATAATGTGACCTAGGTACTCTACCTCTTGTAATCCAAAAGTACATTTGGATGGCTTTGCATAAAGTTGATGCTTCTCTAAAACTATAAACACCTATTTCACATGTTGCAGATGTGCTTCCTATGTCTGACTATAAATCAATATGTCATCAAAGAAAACCAACACAAACTTCCTTAAAAAAGGCTTAAAAATAGTGTTCATCAAGCTCTAAAAATTAGATGGTGCATTTGTAAGACCAAAGGGAATTAAAAAAAACTCATAATGGCCCTCATGCATTCTAAAAGTAGTTTTATGAACATCTTCATCCTTGATTCTAATTTGATGGTACCCTGAGCGAAGATCCAATTTTGTGAAATAATTATCACCATGCAGCTCATCAAGTAAATCATCAATTACTGGAATAGGAAACTTATCTTTGATGGTGTAATTGTTGAGTTCCCTATAATCTGGGCACATCTTGCATGTGTCATCCTTCTTTCGCACCATGACCACTGGTGATAAATATGCACTTTGGCTATGCTTGATGATCCCTACCTCCAACATCTCATGGACCATATTTTTAATTTCACTCTTTTGTGCATATGGATATCTATATGGTCTGATATTTGGTGGTTGACTCTCTGGAAGTAGTTGAATGGGATGATCATGTTCTCTATTTGGTGGTAGTCCTTTTGGCATGGCCCCAAAAATAGATGGGTGGTCATCAAGAATCATCTGTAGATCAGGATGTGTAGATGCCTGTGTGGGTTGAAATTCTATGGAACATAATCATGCAATAATTCCCTCTACCCCCCTTTTTTAGCATCTTGGTCATTTGATGTGAACTAATTAATTGAGGATATTTACCCTATAATCCATGTAGTTCAATTTTCATACCTTCAGAATTAAAGCACATGAATAGTTCCTGGAAGTTCATCTCAATGGTACCCAAGGTTTTGATCCATTAGACTCTCAAAACAATGTATATGCTACCCATGGGAATAGAAAACATAGGAGAATAGAGATTGTACTCACCCATAACAAGCTTAATACTATGGCATTCGCTTGAACAATTAATTATGCCATCATCTGTAATCATGACCTAAAATTTTGGTGCTGGGTAGATGAAATAGTTCAATCAAGTGGCCAACTTATGGTTGATGAAGTTATGTGTGCTCCCTAAATCAATCAACACTATCACCTTCAGTTTCTTGAGGAAACCCACCACCTTAAGAGTTTATAGAGTGCTAATACCTGCAAGTGCATGACAAGAGATTGTATGTTGGGAATCTTTAGGTACCTCCTCTATCTCTTCCTCATCATCATTGGAGGCATCATCATCTTCTTCATCTTCATTGGATCCCTAAATGTAGAATAACTTCTTCTCAACACATCTATGTGCTTTGATCCACTTGCTATCACAACTAAAACATAATCCTTTTGCACAGTTCTCTTCAATTTGCTAAGGGGTCAATCTGATAGGTGGAGGAAATGTTGGTGTCGATATGCTACGATATTTGAAGTGAGTGAATGGATACTTCTTGTTGGCTATGAATTTTTCCTTAGCTCTACGTTCCATGATAATAGAATCAGAAATCTTAAGTGGATTAAATAGGCATACCTCATGTTGAATGTGGTCCTTGAGTCCACCCAAAAATAAGTCATTCAAATTCTCCTCAGAAATTGTTTCCACATGTAAGGAGAGGTTATGAAAATGATGAATATAATCCTTGATAGAACCAATCTACCAAAAATTTTCTAGTTGGATGAATTAATTTTTGTCACACTATTGCCATAGTGTAATTGTAGCTTCTCTGTAAAAACTGACTAGGTGACACTGAGAGTCATCTTTTTCTTTTCAGCACACAACCATCTATACCAAATAAATTGATCAGGTTCAAGATACAAGGATGCCACGGTAACCTTCTATCCACTTGGGATTTGATGAAAATTGAAAAAATTCTCCATTTCGTTGATCCAATTGAGTGGATCTTTTCCATCAAATTTGTGCATACCCACCTTTAATATCAGGTTCCTCTGTGGTAATGTAGTTGGATTTGAAGTAGATTGGTTGGGAGAACCACCCTGGTGGGGTTGTGTAATAGTGATAGATGGATGATTTGACTGATTATTTTTCAAATCCATCACGATATATACCAAACTATCTTGTATGGATTTTATATTAGATTGTGTGCCTTGCATCTCACTTTGAATGCCTTGCACACTATAGTCAAGCTGGCTCACTTTGTGATCTATGTCAGAGAACCCTGGTATAAAGGATCCAATACATCCCCATTATGACTCCATATATTCCTTCTTAGGATTTTTACTTGGAGTTTCATCACCCTTTCCTTGGCCTCGAGTTTGTGGACCTACCATAAAAGGGCTTTACGATGTCGACCCTGATTGTCACTTTTGACCCAACTTTGACAAAGTGATTTTGGACTTATGTCAGCCTCAAATCATAACATAAACAGAACATTACCCTAGCCAAAATTTTCTAATATTTATAAAAATGTAAATAACTCAGAAAAATTCTTTGAATTGCGCACTATAGAGCAATTTTATGAAAAAAACCTAAAATGGTGATAACTTTTGTATAATAGATCCAAATGAGCTGAAATTTTAATGGATGCTTAATTTAATGATTTATCACCTCCAGTAAAAAAATTGAATAGAAATTAGAAACAAATTTTTATATATAACTAAATTTTAAAAAATTAAGGTTTCACCCACAATATTACCCAAATCGCAGCTCTGATACCACTTGTAATGAAATTCCTTCAACTATCCCCCACATGTTCTGTTTATGGCCAACAAGACTTAGGGGGTGCCTATAGGAGTTCTCAAAGATGACACCATTAGCATTATGGGTGTTAGATTTAAAGGTGATTTTGAAGTAATTGAATTGGTTGAAGCTGATGATTTTATAGCTCTATTGGGTTGACCATGGTGTTATGCTAATAACGTTGACTTGCATTTTAAGAAGTGCTATATAAAATTTAAGAATGACACCCAATGCGTAGTCATTCCTCTCACTGATGATCAAGGTCCCCCTTTTATAGAAGTAGTTGATTCTATTGAGTACCTCAACCACATTTATAACATCACAAAACAAAGAAATGAATATGTATATCCTACTCTTGATGGTTTGCTTCATTGGGGAGATGTGAAATCCATTTCTAACACCACCAATATTATTTGTAAACACTAGGCACATGGAGAATATGCCCTGACAATATGAGGGTTGTGCTATAATTGGTTGATAAATAAATGCTCTACATAAGTTATCTAAACATTATAAATCTATTCAACTCATTGGTGGATACGAATGAATGCACCACCCTTCCAGTAGGATCAAACACCTATGTTTCATGGCCATTCAAAGTCTGAGAATACTTACAAAAATTAGAGGTTTACTATGTTTATGAAGATGGATGTATGCATGCACTCATTACTAGACTATAAAGAATAATTTCCAATTAATGATATACTCATCAATATAAGTTGTTGACATGGGAATAAGTAGGCACTGTGCTACATCATTGCTTTAACCATGATAATCAAGTTCACACCGTACTCAGTTATAATGGTATTGACTCCCTAGAAGACCATCTAGCTACCTATGAGAATATTTGGAATGTCAAAGATACATTTCTACCAAAATCCTTATGGGTGCATGTATTTTATGACACTTTGCATGTTTGGGCTAGAGTGTGGTATATTCATCAAGAGACACACCTAAATACAAATACTTGGGAACACATGAAACATGGTCTTCTCACCACATTTACATTATCTTCACCCTAATCGGATCTAAACTTATCCTTGCAAGCAATCCATAAAGTAGTGGTAGGTGATCAAGCACCAGTTGAAGACATAATACGAAATATACATGGTGAAATTAAGGTCAACTTGGCCATATTTCAAGAACCTGATACTCCTAACATGACTAAATTGAAACTCAACTCATAATCTAAAGATAACCATAAGGAATAAATCTAGAAGTGTAAGCAGAAGGTTGTATGCCAAGTTAATGAGGGGACTAACATTGATCCCCTAGAGCTGCCATTTGATAACTTAAACTTGAATACAAAATACAAGGCACATGAGGTAAGAGATAATATAAAATATGAGTAGAAACCATATTCTTCATCAATCCAAATGGTTTTAGTACAATATTGGCATAAAATACACCCCCAAGATGACTACTGTAGAAAATTACTAGTCATAAGTAAAATTGGCTAAAATATTTAAACTAGTATAGGAGTATGCATATATTTTCCCATGCAATTACACAAATGAAAAGAGTGCATCTGAAATTGGGGTAACATGTACATCAAATTATTTGAGGGCAATTCATCAATATAGGAATCAACTGTATCTAATGAACTAGTTTGTGTACATGTGTTAAAGAATAAATTGATGGCATGTTACGTGCCAAGGTTATCACACATATTGATGGATCTGATGGGTTAAACCCATAATGATTAACATCAAGGAATATGGCCAAATCTACATTTTCATGGACTATAGATAGTTAAATATTGTGTGTGTCGTGAACCCATTTCCAACACCATAATAGAGGATATTTTAGAATGTGTCACTGGTTGTGAATTTTATACCTTCATAGATGGATTTTTAGGCTATCATCAAGTACATATTACTAAGGAAGATAAGGGTAAAAAAACACTTTTGCCACTGAATGGGGGGTTTTGTGCATACAATGTTATGCCATTTTGTTTAAAGAACACACCAACAATATTCTCTCATATTGTGGTAGAATCCTTCAAAGATTTCATCCATAATTTCCTTCAAGTCTATCTGGATTATTGGACCATGTATGGCTTGGTACATAACCACTATGCTAATTTGTGCCTCACGTTTGAGCATTTTTAATAACTTCAAATTTCCTTACACCTAAAAAAGTATATTTTTGCCACACCTTTTGGGGTCTTATTAGGGCACATCATTTATTGGGATGGACTATTGGTGGATCTAACCAAGATAATGATTATTGTTAAGTTCTCACCTCTGACCACTCAGAGTGAGGTCTATGCCATCTTTGGTCTCAAAGGATATTATCATTAGTTCATTTATAGTTATACTAACATAGCATCTCCATTAGAAGAATTGATCAAATAAAATGGCCTTTTTCTCTTGACCAAATGTCATCAATAGGCATTCAAGACCATGAAGGAAAAATTGGTAACTACACCCATTCTCCAGTTTCCAAACTAGATGACACTATTTCATGTACATGTTGATGATTTTGACATGGTGGTAGGAATTATCCTTATGCAACCTAGCGAAGGTAATCTGGATCATCCTATATATTTTACTAGTCACAAGCTAACACATACGAACACAAATTACTCTACTACAAAATGGGAAGCCTTATCTATGACATATGCACTTCAAAAGTTCTAATAGTACTTGTTATCCACTCTTATCACCTTATTTATAGATCATGAGGTGATTAAGTACCTTGTGAATAAACTAGTTTTATATGGATAAATCTATCAGTGGATTATTATCTTTAGGATTTCTAATTATCCATGATCACAAAACCTGGCAAAGTGAATTTTGGTCTTGACCACCTCTCACGTGTTGAGTCTAGTGAACCACTGCATGCTATAGAGGATGATTTTCCCGATGATTAAAATTTTCAAGTTATGCGCATGCCCAAAGAATTGGAGGAAATAAATGTTCTTACAATAATTCTGCACTAGACCATCTTAACACCTAATATAAAAAATAACTGGCTATATTCATTGTACCTTTATAGCTTATTATTGGAGACCTATATAAACTAGGAAGGGATGAGGTGTTGCACATGTGTGTTATGTAACATGAATGCATGAAAGTCCTTTGAAAGGTCCATGAAGGTGTCATCAGAGGACATTATACTAGTGATGCAATGAAACAAAAGGTAATCTTAGCTAGTTTATGGAATCCCACAATGTTCAAATATGCTAAAGCTTTTCATGCCAATGTGATATCTGTCAGCGAGTATGAAAACCAAACCATGGAAATGTTATGCCTCTTCATCCAATCTTGGCTCATGAACCTTTTTAAAAATTATCTATTAATTTTTTTGGGCCCATTACCCATACTACAAGATAAACCAACATGCATTACATCATTACTTCCATCGACTACCTTATGTATTGGGCTAAAGTAGTGCCCATGCATGATTTTAATGTTACAAATATCACTAGGTTACTTTGGGAAAATATAATCACCAGATATAGATGCCATTTAATTTTAAAAAGTGATCGTGGCACTCATTTCCTCAATGAAACGATATACATCCTCTTATCCAAATTCATGATTTGCACTATAAGACAACTCCATACAAACCTCAAGTAAATGACACTAATGAAGCTTTTAACAAGATCTTAGGCTACATATTGACAAAGATTTAAAATATCAGCCACACTGATTGGGGTGATCAAGTTTTTGTAGTCTTATGGGCTTATCAAACCACATAAAAATGATTGAACAAGATAACAACTTTTCATCTTGTCTTTGACACTGAAGCAGTTCTACCAATGGAGTTCCTTATTCCTTCTTTAGGTATTGTGCACGTTGATTGATTAGATGATGAAGGATACCTAAAAGTGAACCTTGATGCTTTAAATGAACCTAATTTATTTCCCATTGGAGCCAAGGAGTTAAAAATAGAAGTAGAAATCCTAACATGATAGACATCTCAAAAATAAAACTTTTTATCCTGGTATGCACATATTGGTCTATGATTCCAAGTTCGCATTCCAATTTGGTAAGCTTCACATCTATTGGGATGGTCCATTCATCATTCATAACATCCATCCCACTAGTTCATGCAAGTTAAGGAAATTAGATCGCTAATTTCTTCCAAGTCATTTTAATGGTATTTGACTTTTGCCCTATCATTCCATGTAAATATTTCTAAGCATTATTAATAAGGCATGTGCCACTAGATTAGTTTAGCCTTTTTGTTTGGTCTTTAAATAAAGTGACGCATTGGTTGTGTGAATTTTGTTTAGTTTTAGTTCAACACTTGGTTCTTTTTTGTTTTCAGTTTGATGATGCCCTTCGAGGATCATGATAGTATTTTCTTGTGGCGTAGGTTTAAATATGATTAGGGTAAAGATGGAACATATAAAGTAAATGTTAGAAGGAATTATGCATAATAAAAGTGTGCAGGTGAATATAAATGTGCATGGTGGATACACACATAATCAAAAGCACAAGTGGAAGTGCAAGTGAAAATGCAAGAGGAGGCATGAGGAAAAGTTGCACATAGTGGGCACGAAAGTGGAAGCATATGAGGAAAAAGTAGTTCATGTAGGAGGTGGCACGTGATCATAAGTGTGGAATAAAAAAAACAAAAGAAAAGCCATTATGAATGGGATAGAAAGGAAAATTTAAATCTTTTTACACCTGGCATGTAGTACTAAGAAATCATGAGGTTGGGACAGGGGTATTAAATGGATAAAGTGTTAAGCATAATGACTAGAATGTCAAATAGATGTCATGGCATATATTTAGAGAACATTAATGAGTGAAATGATGGATGGAGGAATGGGAGAGTAAATATATGCAACTCCTCAGGACTATATAAAGTTAGAAGGTCCTCATTTTAATACTTTACTATTGAATTTTTTTGAACTTACAAACCCCAAGTGAAGCATTTTTAAGCCACTAGAAGTAGAAATCATCAAAATAAAATGATAAATTCGAAGCTAAGAAGTGAGGTAATAATCATGAATGAGGAAAATAGTGAAATTATGATTGAACGAATGCTATTGATGAAGTTACAAGTTATAGGTATTGACATCTACCATTAGAGGATGCTAAAGGAGAAAGTCAAAGAAATTCAAACCAATAAACATGTATTATTTTAGAAGAATCAGATGACCATGCCTCAACCTTAGGGCTCTTTAGAGGGTGATGCAACCAAATAAAAATGCCTGGAGAAGCAAAATTTTACCAGTCATACATAAAGTGGAATAGTATGAAGGAAATGAAGATGACCTATTCTAATCCTGGAGAAATACCTAGTGAGTCCAATACACAAGTATAAAGCATGGCACAATAAGCAACAAAAACATATATCAAGAAGGAAATAAAAATGGTGCATGAGGGGGGAAAATAAGTCCACAACACCATCTTTACCCTCTATGTTGATTAAAGAAATACAATACCCTAAATTGGTCTTGAAAAGAGAAGAGTGGGATTCAAAGGTGCCTTCGTTTCAAGTGCTCGATTATAATCACTGTTAGCCTGAGAATGAAAGAGACTTACAACAAGACTATAAATTTGAGCTCCAAAAATATAAAGAATGAGATCACTTAAGACCTCACAGTTTTCAATCAGTTGAATGATGTTGGGGTTTTCCAATACTTTCACTTGACTTATTTTTGAAATCTAGTGGACAGTTGTGATATTTTTGGTCTTGTAATACATGAAGACTATTTATACTTTATAGGGAACAAGATGAAAATCACTACCCAATGGGTTAGCAAAGTGATAAACTTACAATGTTCGAGTGTGGATGTTAATATGGATCTAGAAGACCACAAAGAAGTGGAGAAGGTGACGACAATGATAAATTATAAGAAGGAAAGACACATAATTTATATCACTAGCCTTTAGGAACCCACCATTTGGGTAAGTTTATGCTTGGAAATGACCAAGTTTGGGGGTAGAGATAGGTAGAAAGAGGTAGACATGTCACACCTCTATATGGTTAGATAGATGGACTAAGGGCAGAAAGATAATTATGCCCTATATTTTTTGTTGAGAATATTGTGAAGGATGTATTGAAGTTCCACTACTTACTAAACCATAAATTTATGTGGGGTGCAATTCTTATTTTGTTAATATTTGATGATATTGGCATTTCAAAATACATTGGGAAAGAGTCGAAGTGGGTATACCCACCTTAAAATAAGTCCCTTATAAAATGATTTCAATAGTTAACTTATCTCAACAACATCTCCCCTTCCCACAAACTAAAAATGAAGGGATGGTTCAAATTACTGAAGGAGGCATTTGCTAATGAATGACACATCCCTAAAGAGTTTCCAGTGCAAATGGGAACTCAAGCCTAGTTTGTTGTGATGTAACATTATTCACTTGCATGCATCTAGATGGATACTATAGATAACTTATCTGGGTAGATCAAGCTTTCATATGTATTTACTACTAATTACTTAAAAAGTGAAATGAATCTCATTATAGATGTGTGCATTGACACCAATAAAATTAATGTTGAAACTCATAATATCTGACAATTATATGTTTACCCTAGAAAGAAATCATATAGGGATAAGGTCGAGAGGGATGTTACGGCTATCAATGCATACCAAATTATCATTGGAGGACATATTCATATGTTTTATTATATGGTCAAGCCAAAGAAGAAAGATTC